>JBBGZY010000273.1:1216666-1825000 GCA_037952925.1 Lithobates clamitans
GCGCAACACGCCAGAGAATACGCCAGCGACATCTGTTGCAGCCTGTGGGGTGTGTAGTGAACTCTGTGTACAATTTTGTATTGAACCAGTTTGTACCCGGCTGAGACCAGAGAGGAGAATGGAAAATCCCAAATTTCCCTCCAGTCATCTTCATCCATCTCTGGTATGTCCCCCACCCATTTCCTGCGGAGGGAGGACAGCTCGGGAATGGCAGCAACCAGCAGGGACCCAAAGATCTGAGATGTGGGTTTCTCGAGATCCTTCACCCGAAGGGTGGATTCGAGTTCTGAATACTCCAATACAATTGGTTGGCCTAAGCACTGACACCAGTAGGCATGAGCAACACGTGCAGGTACATTAAATTTGGTATGCAATACATAAAAGGGGATAAGCTCCCTATTGGTAATTACATGTTCAAGGGTCAATATTTCATATTTGGCCCAGGCCTGTGGATCTGGGATGGTATTGAACTGTGATAGGTTTGGGTTCAGCCACAGGGGGGTGTGAGGAGACCAGGAGTTCGGCTGGGGTGCCCTCAGCGCCTCTTCCACCCTCCACGCCTGCATAGTGGTGCACATAGAAGGGGTGAGGCAGTGAGGTGTTTTTGGTCCCCTGAATAGTAACCCCCTCAAGGCCTCCAGAGACCCCACTATAGCCGCTTCCAGCACCGTCGCAGAATTTGTCAGGTCCACCTGCAACCACCAATGGGCGGTTACACGCTGAGTGGCCAAGAAATACTTGTGACAATCAGGTAGAGCCAAGCCCCCACTGTCCACAGGCCTGGTCAGAGTGGTGTATTTGAATCTAGGTGGCTTTGAGCCCCAGATGAAGGAGAGGAAGGGTTGCTTAACAGAGTTAAAGAAGGTTTTGGTCAGCCAATGTGGGGAATATCTAAAAATGTACGTTCATTTTAAGAAGGTTGATACTAGGGGATGAGCTTCGAGTTCGAGTCGAACTCATGTTCAACTCGAACATCGGCTGTTCGCCAGTTCGCAGAACAGTGAACAATTTGGGATGTTCGTGGCAAATTCGAAAGCCGCAGAACACCCTTTAAAAGTCTATGGGAGAAATTAAAAGTGCTAATTTTAAAGGCTTATATGCATGGTATTGTCATAAAAAGTGTTTGGGGACCTCGGTCCTGCCCCAGGGGACATGGATCAATGCAAGAAAAAGTTTTAAAAACGGCCGTTTTATCGGTAGCAGTGATTTTAATAATGCTTAAAGTAAAACAATAAAAGTGTAATATTCCTTTAAATTTCATACCTGGGGGGGTGTCTATAGTATGCCTGTAAAGGGGCGCATGTTTCCCGTGTTTAGAACAGTCTGACAGCAAAATGACATTTCAAAGGAAAAAAAGTCATTTAAAACTACTCGCGGCTATTAATGAATTGCTGGTCCGACAATACATATAAAAGTTCATTGATAAAAACGGCATGGGAATTCCTCACAGGGGAACCCCGAACCAAAATTTTTTTTAAAAATGGCGTGGAGTTCCCCTCAAAATCTATACCTGACCCTTCAGGTCTGGTATGGATTTTAAGGGGAACCCCATGCCGAATTTTTTTTTTTAAATGGCGTGGGGTCCCCCCAAAAATCCATACCAGACCCTTATCCAAGCACGCAACCTGGCAGGCCGCAGGAAAAGAGGGGGGGATGAAAGAGCGCCCCCCTTCTGAACCGTACCAGGCCACATGCCCTCAACATTGGGAGGGTGCTTTGGGGTAGCCCCCCAAAACACCTTGTCCCCATGTTGATGGGGACAAGGGCCTCATCCCCACAACCCTTGCCCGGTGGTTGTGGGTGGTCTGCGGGCGGGGGGCTTATTGGAATCTGGAAGCCCCCTTTAACAAGGGGACCCCCAGATCCCAGCCCTCCCCCTGTGTGAAATTTCTCAAAAAAACTGTCAAAAATGCTAAAAATGACAAGAGACAGTTTTTGACAATTCCTTTATTTAAATGTTTCTTCTATCTTCTTTCGGTTTCTTCCCCCATCTTCTTCTTCTTCTTCTAGTTCTTCTGGTTCTTCCTCCGGTGTTCTCGTCCGGCATCTCCCTCCGCAGCGTCTTCTTCCCTTCTTCTCCTCGGGCCGCTCCGCATCCATGATGGCATGGTGGGAGGCTCCCGCTGTGTGACACTTCTCCTCTTCTGGGGGGCACCGGATGGCCCTGCCCCCCCGTTATTTAAGAACCGTCAAAAGAGGAGAAGCGTCACACAGCGGGAGCCTCCCACCATGCCATCATGGATGCGGTGCGGCCCGAGGAGAAGAAGGGAAGAAGACGCCGCAGAGGAAGATTCCGGACGAGAACACCGGAGGAAGAACCAGAAGAACCAGAAGAAGATGGAGGAAGAAACCGAAGGAAGATAGAAGATAGAAGAAAGAAGAAGCATTTAAATAAAGGAATTGTCTCTTGTCATTTTTAAAATTTTTGACAGTTTTTTTGTGAAATGGTAGTGGTACTTTTGTACCCTCTTACCATTTCACACAAGGGGGAGGGCCGGGATCTGGGGGTCCCCTTGTTAAAGGGGGCTTCCAGATTACGATAAGCCCCCCGCCTGCAGACCCCTACAACCACCGGGCAAGGGTTGTGGGGATGAGGCCCTTGTCCCCATCAACATGGGGACAAGGTGTTTTGGAGGGGCTACCCCAAAGCACCCTCCCAATGTTGAGGGCATGTGGCCTGGTACGGTTCAGGAGGGGGGGCGCTCTCTCGACCCCCCCTCTTTTCCTGTGGCCTGCCAGGTTGCATGCTCGGATAAGGGTCTGGTACAATTTTTTGGGGGGGACCCCACGCCATTTTTTTTATTTTGGCGTGGGGTTCCCCTTAGTATCCATACCAGACCTGAAGGGTCTAGTATGGAATTTAGGGGGACCCCCCACGTCATTTTTTTTAAATTTTGGTTCAGGGTTCCCCTGTGGGGAATCCCCATGCCGTTTTTATCAATGAACTTTTATGTGTATTGTCGGACCGGCACTTCATTAATAGCTGTGAGTAGTTTTAAATGACTTTTTTTCCTTTGAAATGTCATTTTGCTGTCAGACTGTTCTAAACACGGGAAACATGCGCCCCTTTACAGGCATACTATAGACACCCCCCAGGTACGAAATTTAAAGGAATATTACACTTTTATTGTTTCACTTTAAGCATTATTAAAATTACTGCTCCCGAAAAAACGGTTGTTTTTAAAACTTTTTTTGCATTGATCCATGTCCCCTGGGGCAGGACCCAGATCCCCAAACACTTTTTATGACAATAACTTACATATAAGCTTTTAAAATTAGTACTTTTGATTATTCATGTTCGTGTCCCATAGACTTTAACGGTGTTCACGTGTTCGAACAAATTGTTTGCCTGTTCGCAACTGAACAGGGGGGTGTTCGTCTCATCCCTAGTTGATACGCCCAATGAGGGAAAGGGGAAGATTGCTCCATGCCTTCAGTTTGGATCTGATAACTGCCAGGACAGGATCAAGATAGAGCAGGCAAAGTCCCCGCTCTCTCTTGAGATGATGATACCTAAATAGGTAAATTTATCCACCCACTGGAGTGGGGTTGAGGAGGGTGAGGAGGACCTGGCCCCCTCATCCACCGGAAAGAGCTGAGACTTGTGCCAATTCATCCTCAGTCCCATGAAGGCAGAGAAGGCATCCATGACCCCGAGTGCACCCCGCAGAGAGTCACCAGCATCGTTTAAAAAAAGGAGTAGATCATCTGCGTAAAGAGCCACTCTCTCCTCCAGCCAGCCCACCCCAAGCCTATGGACCCCGGCTGAGCTCCTGAGGGCCTCAGTTATAGGTTCCATGGCCTGGGCGGACAGAGCCGGGGATAGAGGGCATCCTTGTCTGGTGCCTCTCTGCAGGGGGAATGGAGGAGACAGGGAGCCGTTCATTTTAATGCATGCCAGGGGACCGGTGTACAGTGTACGAATCCATTCAATAAATTTCAGTGGGAAACCCATTCTTCTCAACACCTCCCACAGATACACCCATTCCACCGTGTCAAATAGCTTTTCCATATCAATGGTGGCAATGGTCCTATTGCCCTGATTAGTATGGGGGGCATAAATATTAGAAAAAAGTCTGCGTATGTTAATGTCTGTGGACCTACCAGGCATAAAGCCCATTTGGTCAGAGTTAATCAGGGATTTTATTACCTTATTAAGCATAGCGGCCAGTAATTTGGTTAGTATTTTTAGGTCACAGTTTAGGAGCACTATCGGCCTGTAGGAGGCGCACAACTTAGAGTCTTTATTAGGCTTTGGAATGAAAACAATATGGGCTTCCCTCATAGAGGATGGTAAGGAGCCCTGTTGGAGACAGATCTAAATCATCTGAGCTAGCTTGGGGGTGAGTAGTTCTATGTGAGCTCTATAATATTCTATGGGCAGTCCATCCGGCCCGGGGGTCTTCCCTGCCAGGAAAGACCTGATGGCCACTGTTACCTCCTATGATGTGATCTCTGAAACAAGGAATTGTCTCTCTGC
Source organism: Lithobates clamitans (assembly GCA_037952925.1). Lineage (NCBI taxonomy): Eukaryota > Metazoa > Chordata > Amphibia > Anura > Ranidae > Lithobates > Lithobates clamitans. The sequence goes on from JBBGZY010000273.1 coordinate 1,221,147, forward strand.
ATCAGAGAGCCATCCCAGTGCTAGCGTGTCTAACATGGAGAGCATTGGTGCAGGGTTGAAGCCATCAGGGAGTGAGGAAACATATAGAGAGTTGTGGCACCACCACCAAAGGACCAATTTTTCTGCCCCTGTTTAACAGGGGCATGTAATTACAATTTTTGATCCAATATTTCACAGCAGGGCCTGTTCCTGCACCCAACAAGAGTAACTGCGAGGGCTTACAGTGTTGTGGCACCACCACCACCGCCCAAGGCCCAATTTTTCTGCCCCTGTTTAACAGGGGCATGTAATTACAATGTTTGATAAAATATTTCACAGCAGGGCCTGTTCCTGTGCCCAACAAGAGTAAATATGAGGGCTTACATAGTTGTGGCACCACCACCACCGCCCAAGGCCCAATTTTTCTGGCCCTGTTTAACAGGGGCATGTAATTACAATTTTTTAAATAATATTTCATAGCAGGGCCCGTTCCTGTGTCCAACAAGAGTAACAGTGTTCTGGTACCACCAACACCTAAGGCCCAATTTTCTGCAGAGTATATAGGGCAGGCCGTATAGTATATATACTGCTGTTCAGAGTATATAGTGCCTGGGGGCCCCCCACACCTTTTTTAAAAAATTGGGTGCGGGGTTACCCTTAATATCCATACCAGACCTGAAGAGCCTGGTATGGATTTTGGGTGTGACATCTGTAACATTTTTTTTTTTTTGGTATTTTTGATATTTTTATTTATATTCCCGGGAATCGACAATACATTACAGACGTAAGCAGTTTTATTGTTTTGGTAATGCCTTCAAAGTCCCACCCCTAGGGGGTTCCTCTATTTCTATATTCATTTGGGATGTGGCACACCTCTATTTCAACAGTTTGTCTTCGAATATCCCTTTTTCATTGCCGCAAACAGTTTTAAATTACATTTTTTCCTTTAGAAATGTCATTTTGCTGTGGCACTGTTATAAACATGGGAAAAAGGAAAATTTATTATCAAATACTTACCGTAATTTTCCTTTCCTGATGGACTCCATGGCAGCCTACGTGTGGGTTAACCCCGCCTCCTCTCCAATGCTATAGGACCCCATTCCCATAAAAGAGTACTCACCACTAGCTACTGCGTTCCGTAACTAGCCTACTCTATGACCAATGGGTGGGAACTCCGTCTGCCATGGAGTCCATCAGGAAAGGAAAATTACGGTAAGTATTTGATAATAAATTTTCCTTTTTCCTGACAGACTCCGTGGCAGCCTACGTGTGGGAAATAACTAGCCGACCACACGGGTGGGTATGTTGAGTCAAACCAAAAATTTTAATTTGCCCTATCAACCGATAGGATTCTCAAAGCAAAGTTTACAGAGGACAATGAAGCAGGCTCAATACAATAGTGAGACATGAAAGTATTGATAGAGGCCCACGAGGCCGCCTTGCATATGGTGTCCGGGGCCACGTGTCGAGCTGCCGCCCATGAAGCCGCCATTCCCCTGGTGGAGTGAGCTGTCACCGCCTGTGGAGGAGCCAAGCCCTTCGCCCTGTATGCTTGTTGAATAGTCTGAACAATCCAAGTAGCGAGTGTCCTAATCGAAGCTTTTTTCCCTTTATTGCTTCCTGAGTGTAAAATAAATAAATGGTCAGAACGTCTGAAGGGAGAAGTTATTCTCAGGTATTCTTTAATTGCTTCCCCTACATCCAGAGGATGAATTTCGGAAGATCCTGGAGACTTAAACGTGGGAAGGACTATTTCTTGATTATCATGGAACACTGAGGACACTTTTGGATTTAAACCCAGCATAGGGACGAGTACTACCCGGTCCGGGAAGAACGTCAGGAAGGGTTCTTCACAACCCAGAGAGCCAATCTCAGAGACCCTTTTTGCCGATGTGACGGCTACTAAAAAGACCACCTTTGCCGAGAAGTCCTTAATAGAGAGCGGGGAAGGCCCGCTAGTACTGAGTCCCGAGATTGAATCCAGAACTAGTGGCAGATCCCATTTGGGGAACCTGGATTTTCTTTGGGGCTTAAGCCTTGAAGCGCCACGAAAGAATTGCCGGATTAACGGATTATTTGCCCAAGAGGACCCTGAGAAGGCAGACAGTGCAGATACCTGGACTCTAAGCGAGCTGATGGATAATGGTAGGTCTAAACCTGTTTGAAGGAAGCTGAGGACGTCTTGCACCTCCGGGTGTCTACAAGACCTGCCGTTAGAAGAGCAGAAATCCACAAACTTGGACCAGATCCTACTGTAGACTTTATTCGTGCTAGGTCTTCTTGAGCTCATAAGAGTTGAGATCACTGAGGGAGCGCAACCAAGCGAGATTAGCCTCTCCCTCTCAAGAACCAGACCATCAGTCTCAGTACTGCCGGGCATGGGTGCAGAACTGACCCCTGAGAAAGAAGGTCCGGCCTGAGAGGGAGAGGCACCGGGTCCCTGAAGCTGAGCTGGACAAGGAGAGGGAACCATGGCCGGTTCGGCCAGTATGGAGCTATCATCAACACTTCGGCTGTTTCCAAACTGAGCCTCTGCAGGAACCTCAGGATGACTGGAAGCGGTGGAAAGGCATAGGTCTTGTTGAATCTCCAGAGATCCGTCAGTGCGTCCGACCCGAGAGCCTGGCTGCAATGACCTCTGGCATAATATTTCTTCAACTTGCAGTTGTGGCGTGAGGCGAATAGATCCACCTCGGGTTCGATCCCCAGTGATGAGACCCATCTGAATGTCTCCATATTCAGGGACCACTCGTTGTTGTCCAGCTTGGTGCGAGAAAGGAAGTCTGCTTGGGTATTTTGGACCCCTGGGACAAACACTGCCGAGATATTGCATAGGTTCTTCTGTGCCCAGGAAAGGATGGGCTCGACTTCCCGAAGGAGATTGAGGCTCCGGGTACCCCCCTGCCTCTTCACATAGGCGACTGCCGTTGTGTTGTCCATTCTTAGCAATACTGAGTTCCCTTTCAGTAGGTGAGAGAAGGACTGCAGTGCACACCAGGCCGCTCTGAGCTCTAGGACGTTCGAACCCGGGACTGGCAGGCATGGATCCCATTTGCCCTGTGCAAGGTTCGAACCGCAGAGGGCTCCCCAGCCCGTCCCGCTGGCATCGGTCGTAACCGTGATCCAGGCGATGGGAGCAATGGAATGACATGTCAGTAAGTTCTTGCGTTGGAGCCACCAGAAGAGGCTGTTTCTCATTGATGATGTCACCCGGATGACCTGATTCTTGTCCCCTGTTTCCCATTGCTGCAGGAACCCTGACTGGAAGGGACGTAATCTCCACAAGGCCCATTTGACCATGGGAGTCGTGGAGACCATCGTGCCGATGATTATTAGACACTGAGAGGCCTTCAGGTGTGAGGTATGTAGAGCCCGAGCAATTCTGTCCCGGACCACCGGAACTTTCTGTAGTGGAAGAGAAATAGTGCTCCTTACGGTGTCGAACTGTGCTCCCAGATATATTAGGCGTTGAGTCGGAATTAGGTGGCTCTTTGCAAGATTCAGAAGCCACCCGAAGCTGGATAGAGCGGAGATCACCTGCTCCCGGTGGGCCAGCAGCTGATCCCTGCTTTGAGATAGAACCAGGAGGTCGTCGAGGTAGTGGTAGAGCCGCACCCCCTTTAACCTTATGAGGGCCACCGTGGCTAAGAGGATCTTTGAGAAGACCCGGGGGGAGGTTGTCAACCCGAAGGGGAGGCAAATAAACTGCAGATGCTCCTGCCCTACTTGGAAACGTAGGTACTTGTGAAGCCGCTCCTCTACTGGGACGTGGAAGTAAGCGTCCTTCAAATCGATGGAAATCATCCAATCGTTTGGCTGAATAGCTTGCTGAATGGTCGACAGAGATTCCATCTTGAACTTTCCTTGCTCTATAAACTCGTTCAGGTAGGTCAGGTCTATGACCGGGCGCCAAGAGCTACTCTTTTTTCGAACTAAGAAAAGGGGAGAATATACCCCCTGAAACCATTCGTCCCTGGGGACATGTACAACTGCTCCTTGAGACTTCAGAAGGTCCACATAGGACAGAAGAGCTTTCCTTTGATCTTCCGACCGGGGAAGAAGAGTGGAGACAAATCTGGGGGGAGGAATATTGGAAAAGGTCCATCTGTGACCTGTTGAAACTGTTCTTATCACCCAAAAGTCCGAGATCGAGGCCACCCAGATGTGCCGGAAGAGGCTTAGCCGTGCCCCTACCCGACCCGCCTGGGCGGGCGTAATCTCAAAAGGACTTTGCCTGCTCACGACCACTGGATGTCTGGCCTTTAGCGGACTTGCGAAAGGAAGCTTGACCTCTGCTCCAGTTCTTCCTGAAGTCCCTGCCGGGCTTGTAAGAGCGAGCTTCCCTGGAGCGCTCTGGGGAACGTCTTCTAAACTGAGGTTTCTTCCGCCCAAGAAGGCGTCTGTCCTGGGGAAGGAAGCCCGACTTGCCACCCGTAGCACGTGATATGGCATCATCGAGTTTATTGCCAAACAGTGAGGATCCCTCGAAGGGAATTTTACACCAGGCCTGTTTGGAAATAGGGTCAGCAAGCCAAGGACGTAACCATAATGCCCGTTTGGCCGTGACTGACGATAGCATAACTCGCGCCAACAGGCGTATCAAATCAATGGATGCCTCCCCCAAGAAGACTGCCGCTAGCTTTAATTCTGCGGCCGCTGAACTTCCCGCCAGTTCTTCCGAAATTCCCTTAAGGAAGGAATCCACATTCTCCGCCCAAGCCTCCATGGCTTTTGACATGGCTGCCAGAGCAAACGCTGGTTTACAGGCCGTGCCTGCCAACCCATAGATTCTCTTCAGATCCTGGTCAATCCTTCTCTCGAGACCATCCTTGAAGGATACCGTATCCTCCAGGGGAAGAGTGACATGTTTAGCCAGCCGCATCAGGGCAGCGTCTACAAGGGGAGCATTCTCTAGGTAATTTCACCTCTTCTGACTTGAAGGGGTACAATCTGGAGGTTTTGTTAACCATAGAGGATTTCCTATCCGTTTTGCTCCATTCCTCATCTATAATATCTTTCAGCTCTGAAAGGAGCGGAAAGTTTGAACGTTCTTTTCCGAGGTGTTTGAAGAATTTCTTCTGCTTGGCCGGGGGAGTAGCGGGATCCTCCCATTTAAGGGCCTCTTTGATTGCTTTAATTAAAGGTGATACCATGTTGAAGTCAAAGCCTCCGATTTCCTCTTCCTCCCGAAGATCATCATCTGAGGAATCAAGAGAGGCCGCATAAGGCTGGGACGTGCCCGGGTCTTCACGGGCCTCATCAGCCGGGGGGCCAGACAGCACCGTAGACTGGCTCAGCGTGTGGGGTGAATCCAACTCTTTCAGGGATTGCTGTACCACACGTTTAACTAGAGATTCCAAATGCTGGGTCTCTGTTTCCTTTTCCCTGACCGCCCGGGCATAGCACCGGTCACATAGTGATTTGCCCTCCGGAACTCTTGTTCCACATCCCCAGCAGGCTCTACGATCAGAGCGGCTGTCATGGCGGTGGGAGTGGTGTCTGGAGGAGGAATGAGATCGTCTCCTCTGGTGGTGGTCTCCAGAAGCAGTCTCGTCTGGATCTTGAAGGAGACTGGCGTTGTGGCCTGGCAAGGTCTTTAACATTCTGGACCGGAATCTGAGGGTCCGATCTAGAAGGGCTGGAAAAAGCACAATAGGGAAGGGAAAATGATGGGACCGTCATCAGAAAACGCATATACCATGCGACTGACCTTCCACCCCTCCCCTCTTAAGCACATACCTTGTGCGAGAGGGCTGGCCACCTAAAGGCGGTGAACTATCCATAATTTGCTTCTTCTATAAGAAGTGCGATACAATGCAGCTGGTCTGCAAAAAAGAGAGAAAAAATGGCCTAGATGGGCCAACAAACCAGTAAGAAGGAGTCCGTTGCCCCTAAAGAGTCACAATATCTCATCATATATCAAGAAGAAAATTCATTTATATATTTTATTTTATTTTTTTTTTTAATTTATTTTATATTATATTATTTCCTTTTTTTTTTTTTTTTTTTTAAACTTTGAATATAAAAAATATATATATATATTTTTGGTTGTTTTTTTTTTTTTTTTTTTTTACAAGTATATGCATTTCTACATTTCCACGCACAAAGTATACCAAAGTGCTCAAAACACTCACCTAAAGTTGACCAGTGCTGGGCATGGGGAAGACCGCTGCACTCCCATTCACTGCGAGGGAAATCCCACTGTGAGGGAGTCTCAGAGCGGCATTTAAAGCTCCCCGCCCGTGACGTCACCGTCCATAACGCGCCTGCGCCATGGGTCAGCGATCGTACCGCGCACGCGCGGTTCCAGGGCATTATGCCGTACTGCGCATGCGCGAGCCAAGCCTCGGTCTCGAGGAGGCTATTGCGCATGCGCGAACAGCGAGAACGCCGTACCCGGAAGTAGTGAGGCAGGCTGGAACGCACCAGCGCTCCAGCCGCCATGAGGGGCGGAAAAGGACCCAAAACGACCGGTCTCGCTGATATAGAGACCGGAGATACCTGGGGAAAGACAGGATACATAGAAAACACTGCCATGGAGACAAACATGCTTCCGACCTTGCCAGCCGTTTGGTACGTCCAGAAGTTTTCAGCATACAGAGGCAACCATCCCTCCACCACAAGGGGAAAATCTTCAGCTTCAAACGCTACTCGCCCGCCCGTGGCTGGGCCCTGAGCTGCACCGCAAGAGGTATGCCATAATCCTGGATCCGTCCGACCGGACGTGAACAACTTGAATAGGTCCATTGGAGGAGGACAAAAAAGGAACGCAGTAGCTAGTGGTGAGTACTCTTTTATGGGAATGGGGTCCTATAGCATTGGAGAGGAGGCGGGGTTAACCCACACGTAGGCTGCCATGGAGTCTGTCAGGAAAGATGCTTTACTTAAAACGTTTTTTTTGCAGTGATACATGTTCCCCAGGTCCTCAAAACTTTTTATTCCAATAACTTGCATATAAGCCTTTAAAATTAGCACTTTTGATTTTTTATGTTTGTGTCACATAGACTTTAACCTTGTTCACGTTTTCGAACAAATTTTTTGCCTGTTCACATGTTCTGCTGCAAACCGAATCGGGAGGGTGTTTGGCTCATCACTAATTTTTTATATTATATATTGGTCTCTATATTGGATGTATGATTAGGTCATGAATTTATCTTGTAATTTATATCTATATGATGATCTGTATTATTTATTTTGAATTTCCTGTACCAAATCATGTCCATGGATTATTTGTAATAAATATTTTAATACTATTATATTTGGTATGTTAATCTTTTATGAATTATATATATTATTATTATTATTGTTGTTATTATTATTTTTCATTGTTATATTATGCCTTTCAAAATAATGGATATTCTATGTGACATGAAATTATATTATTTTATATATATATATATATATATATATATATATATATATATATATTTCATGTATCATCATTTTCATTGACATACCTCGTGTAAAGTCCCATCTCTTCTCCTTCTTTTTGTACCAACACATTAGGGATGGAGGCATGCCATTGCTGGTCGTGTCAGGTCACATTTATTTTTAGTTAAAATTTAGCAAGCTAAATGTCATTCAAACCTTTAGTTTAGTTTGGGGCATACCTAAATGCAAATACAATTAATACAGTACATCACAGCAAACTACAATGCGAAGTGGTATTTTCACTGAAAAATATTGATCTATGTCATACACAAGAGAAGCTGCCCCAGATGAGCAATCCATCCACTGCATACAAGGTGAAGGTGCTAGCACAGCTCATCTGCGAGTGCACAATAAAGAGAAAAGTACAGAATTCCTACATCTTTCAACCTTTATTACATCTTCTTATAAAAACATCACAGACAGTGTGGGGGTACAGTAAAAGTTGACGGGTTTTGCGTTGCAGTTAGTGCTTACTCATAACCTTCAGCACAAAACTTGTTAACTTTTACTGGGGCCCCGCCCCCTTGTGATGTCACCGACCGCAGGGCATACTAGGTCTGTGATGTCACATGGGACCCTGCCCTGGCCCTTAGTTTATTTTGCGGTGAGAGGCAGCAGAGCTGTCAAGAGACGGAAGCCTTTGTCGGGTGCAGACCTTTTCTTTTTTTCTGGGTCGGTGATGATGGATCTACATCGGCGGAACATTGTTTTGTTTTCTGGGTTTTTTTTAATGAAGGACTTGTCAAAAACTGCCTCCTGTGTTTTTTTAAACTAGACTTTTTTTTACTGTGAATGAGTAGGGGTACTATGTACCCCTACTCATTCACATAGGGGGTCCAGGAGCTGCTTGCCAGGCTGCATGCTTGGAACTGGTATGGATTTTGGGGGGACCCAAAAAAATTGTCATGGGTTTCCCCTTAAAATTCATACCAGACTTAAAGAGCCTGAAATGGATTCGGGGGGGGGGCACGCTGTTTTTTCACAATTTTTTATTTCTGGCAACTGTGCTTTTTTTTTACATTCAGCTGTCAGTGGGGAACCCCGCTGACAGCTGAAGACTCATCCATTGTTAATGATGCTGGCGACCTCTGCTTACAAAAAAAAACAAAAGAAAGAACACTGGGCACCAGCATTTAGCAGAGTTTAGGAGAGTTTAGAAGCTGTCAGTGTGTTTTCTGCCAAAATTCTGCTGCTCCAGAACCCGCTGGCAAAGGGTTTTTTTTTGCCACTAAACTCTCCTGCCAAAAAATGCTGCTAAAAGCCTATGTGTGCATTAACATATATGATAACATGCAGGAGAGTTTAAAAGCAGTTAAACAAAATTCCCAAAACAGCAACATCAAAAACGTCCAGTGTGCATGAGGCCTAAAAGATTATATAAACCATAACAAATATTTTTTTCCTATTTGGTCTAATAAATATACCATTTAATTGTTTTTATTATATCTGTTCAATAAGTGCACAAATAAAATACCAGTGTATAATGCAACAAATCTTGCCTGACAATTTCCTGTGCTCTCTGTGTGTACTGCATTAATATCAGTTACATTATAAGGCCTCATGCACACTGGATGTTATAAAAAGGACAGTAGCGTTAAAAAGCAAGTTTTTCAGCGTTTTTGCATTAGCATTTTTTTAGCATTTTTTAACGTTTGCATTTTTTACCATTTTTTAGCAAAACTATACTCCCACAAAAGCTTGAGGCACATTTTGCAATGCTTTTCAAAGTTTTTCAGTGTTAGAGCCTTTTTACAGCTGCAAAACTCCTCTTCAAACACGGTAGTTCTTGGGAGGGGGGGTGTTTCCAGCCCAAAAATGCCCTTGCCAAAAAACGCTGATAAACGCCTATGTGTGCATAGGATAACATGCTGAGGAGTTTACTGGCTGCAGCTGTAAAAACGGCCAGTGTGCATGAAGTCCTTCCATGTTATGTAGAAGTTAAAAGGGAAAAAAGGGAAGAGGTGTACAGGGAGTGGTTTAGCACAAAGTGAGTATGAATTCCTAATTGCTGAGCTTTTATGTCCACTGGAAAACCTTGCTGTTATACCCATTTAAATTTCACAATGGGGAAAGCAAACTGAGCCACTCATGCTACTGAAACATCTAGGAAACCCCTCCAACCAGCCAAAAAGGGGCACACCTGATCATTTTCACAACCATTAGTTGCCAGACCAAGATGAGGTCTCAGTTCTTGAGTTATAACTCACTTTTCTGTTTTGTCATATACAACTACAAATTTTTTCAGTTCATTTGTTATACAACCGTTCTCTGTATTTAAGTCTTTGTTGGCTTTGTGTCTGATTTTCAAAAAATAAGGAATTAAAAAAGGAAGGGGGGATTTTCTAAGGTCACAATGCTGCTTCTTCATAGATACAGTACTGTAAGCATACATTGTCATTCTAGGACAGGAAGTGTGTTTCTTGGCTTTAGATAAGCTGTAAACTAAGCCTAAACTTCCACAAAAGCCCTCTTTACTAAATTACTCACAAATCATGAAAAACAGTTGAAAGAGATAACTCAAAATGTTATTTTTCTAATCCTTTCTCTTCCACTACATGAATAAATCTACTTATGCTTCTGCAATTGGCCATGTGAAGAACTGACGATGTACAGTATGTTGATAAATGTTGACCTGTTGGATGAACATCTATATCTGAAAGTCAAGCATCCAAGCCTTTTAGGCACAGATCACCAACATGCTAGCAATGATGCCATAACTTTTTGCCATAAATTTTGGTAGATGAACATCTATACCTGTTGGATGAACATCTATATCTGAAAGTCAAGCCTCCAAGCCTTTTAGGCACATATCACCAACATGCTAGCTATGATGCCATAACTTTTTACCATAAATTTTGGTGGAGAAGATAATGTTTATGGAATCCATGAAGAAAGACATTACACATGTTCTCTAATGCCGCGTACACACAAGCATACTTGCCAACGGGCTAAACTCCGTCGGCATTTCCGACGGAAAGATTTAGAAAATGTTCTATATCTGAGTCCATCGGAAATGTCGACAGAAAAAGTCAGACTTTTTCTGTCGGGAAGTCCGGCCGTGTGCACACAGCATAAGGTTTTGTGTAATGCCTAATGGGGTTTTAATTAGATTTTCAGCCAAAAATGATATGCATGCTATAGATATACTTTAAAATAACCTTATACTTTATATATTTTTTTTAACTTTTTAATACTTTAATAATACCCTTGAAAAAGATCTTTCTGAACATTCTGTATTTAAATTTTATTTCTGTATAAAACCAGCAGTAAGCATATTATTAAATAAAACCAACCCAGATTTATCATAATTGCAGATGTGACCTATTATTAACATATGGTTTCTAATAATTGTGAACAGATTGAAATGAAAAGCTCATAGCGGAATTGTTCTTTGTGATGTGGGAATTAGAGACATAAACATGACAACGTTATCTGGACTATCTGAGCTACTCATATATTGCAAAAGTTGAATGAAATAATTGAGTTATAGTATTAAAAATAACTACTTCTGCTTCTACAGAATTTCTCACACACTTAAATTAGTAGCTAGTCTATAAATCTTCAACGCTGGCCATGTATTTAAAAATAAAAAAATTGTCAACAAAACTGATAGACACCACAAAGAAAATGATTAATTTGCTTGGTTTCATGAAAGATTTTCAATGAAAGTATTTTTATATCAAATAGATTACTAATTTAATGAAACCAATATCTGAAAAATACTGTTGGTTCACAGAAATATTGTACCTGGTGATACTATTGTTACATGGCAATAAATGCTTGGTTAATGTCATAGTTACTGCTTTATAAAGATATCCATAAGCTTTAAAGCAGATGTAAAGATATACTTCAGCCACAACTTTTTTTTTTTTTTTTTTTTTTTTTTAAAGGAGTAGGGAAGGTTTAGACTAGAGCCTTTCTCAAATGTTTATTGTTGTCTGTGTCCACTTTCTGGATAGGAAGTGATGGAAGCATTTGCAACAGGGACACAGGCAAAAATAGGTAGACTGGGGATGGGTTAACATCTGATAAAGTTTTAATGCTCACTGTGCTTTCCTGTCCTGATTACAAAAGCCTCACACCCCTGTATTTTTCCCTTGTCCTATTATCACAGGGACCGGAGAGGAAAGAAAATCTTCCCAAGAGAGATCAAAGCGAGAAATAAAAGCCTGACAGAAACCTGAACTCTTTCCCACTCTATCCAAGGCTAAAATGTATTTGCTACAATTAGGCTTAAAGGAGAAGTATAGCCAAAGCTATTTTGGCTATACTTCTCCTGTAAATCGCAGGAATGCAGTTGGTTCTGCATTTTTTCACCAGAGAGCGGGCTAAAGCGGGCTAAAGTCCTCTGTCGGCTAACATCACTCCGTCCCGGCTCAGTCGGTCCAGGCTCAGTAAAGATCCTGACCATATGGTTGGGATCCACCCAGATGCCTGGCCCGGAACCTGGCTCAGCCTGTCAGCTATCCACTGAGAGCCTGAGCCAGTCCCCCACCACACAGCCAGTGAGACCCAAAAGTGAGGGAAGAGAAGATCTTCAGTCGGGGATAACGCTGGGTAAAATGAGGTGCCAGGTAAGTTAAAAGGGGGGGGGGATGATAATGCCTAAACTTTTTTTTATTTATTGTTTTACCCTTATGCAAGGAATGGAATAAGGTAAAAAAATGTTTAGGCTTTATAACCACTTTAATGACACAAGGTGATGCTACCATTCTATTTAAATACTGAGATCAAATTAAAAAAAGATCTTATTTTGAGTGAACAAATGAAAATGGTTTCATATCTTGCTATTACTTCATGGGTGTTTTTCTGTTTTGATTTTTCTGATACAAGTACTTTATTCCTTTATTCAGTGATGCGCAATTGCCACACATAGTGTTGAATTAATTCAGTGGCCATTGAACAGTGATGAAGTGACTTCTTAACAGACAGACCACCAAAAAGGTAAGTACGGTATATTGTCTCTTTTATCACAAGTGGTAACAGGTAGAAGTGAACATAAACTCAAATTTAAAATATGTCTTGAATTTCTCCTGGAATATAGTGCACTTCCTGTGCCTAAGCGGTGTTCTGCCTTTAGTCCTAAAGTTCTATATCTGCAATATGAGACCTTCTAAAGTTGTACTTGTGACTGCTAGTTTCACCAGATTTAGAATTCAATTGTGTAATAAGGAATATATGAATCTGTCCAGGTTCACTCATTAAAATCCTGTAAGAAATCAGTGAAGCTGAAACTTAGCATTGAACCCCACTGAAGTTTATAATTGGCAAATCTTGATTATAAAGTCTGGACATTTTCAAGGCTAAAAAGGCTAATGGACAAGCTATTTTCAAAAAAAGAAATTGTAAGCTGGGTATTACCATGGATGACATTTAAAAGAGAAGTTTGTTTTGTTTTTTTGTTTGTCTAAATCATACTTACCTAGGTGGATGCAGAATCGGTCCAATACTGTATCTATCCCCCGCCGTCTCTAAGACTGAGAACCGAGCGATCAAAGACCGATGATCGCTCAGTTCTCAGTGCTCCAAAAGCAGGGAGCTGGTGACTGTCAGTCACTCTGTCTTTCTGTCTGCTCTGCCCTCCCCCCTCGCTCACTGGAGCACTGGACTGTGAAGGGGGCGAGAGTGGCTGGCTCAGCCTCTCAGCGGCTTTCTGAGAGGCTGAGCCAGGTGCAGATCCAGGCTTCTGGCTGAATCTTGACCGTATGGTTGCGATCTTTCCCCAGTCTGGACTGGCTCTGTGATGTCAGCTGACAGCAGGCTTCACAGGAGTGCAAAACGAACTGTACTCCTGTGATACACAGGAGAAGTACAGCCAAACAAGCTTTGGCTGTTCTCTTTCTTTCTCCTTTCTTTGAGGGTGACAAGGAAAAACCACAATTCTTTCAATAACATCCTTGAGATATGACTGGGGCGTTATGAAACTATTCTTTTTTCTGGACAGTATTAGCAACACTGTATATTGGAATGGCATATTATGAAATAGTTTTTTTTTTTTTTACTTTTACATCTCGCTTAGCTTATATACATTATCAGCACCCCAATATGGTTCACTTTAATTTGAAAAAAGGCTTTTTAAGAAGTTTTGGATGTGACACCTGATTTCTTATTCAGTGGCAGTAGGATTAAATTTAATGGTGAAAGTAGATACACCAGATTTAAAAAAATATGTTTTTTCGTTTTTTTTTAGATTCATACTTACCTAGGTGGATGCAGCTTCAGACCGGTCCTGCAGCTGTCCCCTGGCATCTCTGCACTGAGAACTGAGCCACCAAGCACCGCCGATGGCTCAGTTCTCTCACCTCCCCGAGCGGAGAGCTGCTGGCTGTCAGTCAGCATCTCTCCTCTCTGTTCCTCCATGCTCATTGGAGCACTGAGATGTGGAGGGGTGGGGAGCAGCAGAGCTCGCTGAGCCGCTGAGACTGCCATCAGTCAAGTCAGCTGGCGGATCCAGACTTCAGAAGTCAGGATGACGCGCTGCCTCGACTAAATTGCAGTGACGTCAGCAGAGAGCGGACTTCAGACTGCTCTCCACTGAAAACGGGTCACAGGAGTGCAAAACGGATTGCACTCCCGTGACCCTTAGGAGAAGTCCAGCCTTTTGTCCTCTGTATCAGATTTGGAACCAATGTAGTCAGCAATTACATTGTATGTGATTTATATTGCTCAGGCACTGCCGTTACCATTGCTGCTCCTCCTTTCTGGAACAAGAGAATTGGAGACACATTGGTTAAAAGAATCCTGGCACCATCAGGAAATGGGGAAGAGGTTCTTTTATAACAGCTCTTTAAAGTGCTGAATTTTGGGTTCCCTCTGGGATAGTGACAGAAGATCAACTATTTTACCCTTTTATATGTGATCTAATAGGTTGGCCACCAAATAAATGAACCTCTCTTTGATGTCCCAAATCCTTGTGCGGGAGTTTAAGCCATTCACCAAAAATTGCCTGCAGCAGAGGATAAAAATCTCAATCCACCCATGTACAACTCCTGAGGTTTGGGAGGGGTGAATCATCTCCATTGAAACATTTTCCATTTTCTTCTCCTCACCATAAACACCCCAACTCTCCTCCTCATATTCCTCTTGTGCCCCTTGCTTCCTCTGCCTCATAGGAATGCAGGCAGTAGGCAAAGGAGCCTGTTGGTCCTGAGACAGCAGCAAGTCCCCCCCACTTCCTACTGCTGCTGTACCTCCAGTGCCTGGTCCATGAGGCTGCAAAAAAGAATGCTATTCCCCACCTTTTTGTAGCTTACTGTTCTGGTTCATTCTTCAAAAGGTGCCAAAATGTTTCACGCATCCTGAATGATGATACAACAAAGCAATGAAAATAATCCTTGTATCACAATTGCACAGCTTTTCATTTTATGGCAGGCCACTGCCAACATTGGGCTCCAGTGCATAGGGGTGTCACAGATGGGGTGATTGGCTAGCAGCTTGTGATGGCACTACTTTTCTGTCAGGCAAACACTGGTGGGGTATGGCCAACTGAAGTGGCCACAATCCTTTCTGGCATGACGATAAACCTCCCAGTGGCCTAAATGAGAGACCACAGCACCTTCCAAGTTAAAGCGGTAGTAAACTCAGCTTTTTTATTTATACCTACATGTAAGCCTATCATAAGACTTACCTGTAGGTACAGTAAGTATCTCCTAGCACCGTTTAGGAGATATTTACTTTAGTAGCAGCCAATGACTTCACTGGCACATGTGATGCATACTAGCGCATTATGACATTATCCTGCAGGGGCCCAATTTTTTTATTTTTTTTGTGGTTTACTAGCACTTCAACAAACAAACAACCTCCAGTGCTCAGAGGACTGTTACTGGTTTTGAGTTGCTGCATGGATTCTCTTCTAGTGTAATGATCCAGCGGTGCAGCCCTCCTCAGATGGGGAATCCAATATACAACTGTAAAAAAGCACACAGGAAAAGACCTCTATGACTAAGCCTTGATCCCCCTTGGGGGGAAAGTGTCAGAGGGTGTAGCATCAGACAGGCTCAGAGGTTACCATCCATTCAGGCACACTGGACACAGCCATCACATGATCCGGAGGGCCAATCAGAGAGCCCATATCCCAATCTGTGATATGCTGCGTCCATCACGGGATCACACCGCTGCACAGCCTCACATTCTGAAAGGACGTACGGGTATGTCCAGTCAGAGCGGCGCTTGTCCCACCTGGCTTTATGTACAGTGGCCAGGTGGGAAGTGGTTAAGATCATTCTGGACCAGAGGAGGACACCCCATCCAGATATTCCATGGTGTTGGCTCAGAATCTCTCATAGTGTCTTTTGCAACCTCTTTAAGTAGTAGTACACCCCACATATTGCAACTGGTGAATTGAACAGGTAAACAGAAAAACTACCCATTAGGTGTTGAAATTGTTATATTGGTGACACTTACAAAGTAGAACTAAAAGTGGACCTCATATACAACAATGTGAAGAGGTTCCATTGTTTATTTTACTCAAGCATACACCTTAACAAATGACATGAGTTCAAGGACATTAAAGTGCTAGTTAATTCACAAAAAAATACTGTACATGATTGTGAGATGCTATTAATTTTTATCCTGTAAGAATTTGTTTGTGACGTATCTTTAATGAAACCTTCACCTGCAATGTGCAGCTCTGTTCAAGTTAATAGTGTAGGCTTAACTGTGTGATAAGCAGGTATAATATATTTTTATCTTTTGGCCACTAGAGAAAGCACTCAAAAATACTCAAAAATATTATCTGTAAGTTCATAGTTGGTAAGGTTGACTCAAGGACATCAATCCATCCAGTTCAACCTGTGTGGGTTTGGGTGTATGAGTGTGTATGTATTTATGTTGCATAGCCTGGTGTCATTTCTATTTCATTTCTCTTTCCCCATCTAATGTATTTTCTTATATTGTGCTTATATTATTTCACACACCTAATAAATTACCCTTTTGCCCCAGAGAAGGAAAACTATCATGATACCTTATATTTTTTGCCTATAAAAATATCAACTTACTTAACATTTTAAACATTTTATTTTGTGTTTAGATTTATCCATAATAAAAATAAAAAATAAATACGGAAATGTACATGATAGTTTACCTTTAAATTATATATGTTTCCTACCTGTGAGGCATATACGGTAGATCTATTTTTCTTTTATCTGAGCTGGAAAGGTCATTAGGGAAGCAGTGATTTAAGTATTCTTGATAGCTGGCCATTACGGGAAGTAACAAAAGGGTAGAACAATAAAATGAAAAAGCTGTCTATTCCTATGAATTAGTCAGGCAACTGTTACTAGCATTAAAAAGAAAATAATTGTCAAATGTTTTCTTTTAAAATTGTTACGCATATTGCACATATACTGTGTTCGTTTTTTCATGCTATTTTCTGCTGTAAAATGTTCATTAATTAGCAGGCTTTTTAAATATGGTGACATGTTTTTGTGACAGCAGTGCAAGCAAGGGCCAAACAGAGTCATGAAGATCATTATAGGTACTAAATATGGTTCAAGCTCTCTGCAGAATGCTTTGATTCCAATGCTAATAGGAGAAATGGCTATGATTAGAACTTTACTATGTCTAGCTACGAAAGGTTCAGTTCTAGCAGAGTGGCCATTTACTGACCATATTCAGTTGTAGGCATGCGTCCTCCTAACTCAATTTCCCCCAACTCCTTGGCATCTTGGAAACACCAAGAGAAGATACATTGCTAAGCTTCCCTCTCACAGGGTCAAACCTGATGAGGCAGAGGTAGCTGGGCAAGTCATCTTCAGCTATTTGAGCACCCCTACTGTCAGAAGCTGCATGAAAGTAGTTGGGCCAGAGTCTAAAAGCACACAGCTTCTTTGGTGGACCCAATTGCTACCAGGGTATTCAAGTTCCAGTGTTCCTTGGGCCTTGGATCTCTCCAGCTGTCCCCAGGGTTATCCTAGACTTCACTGTGAGGGATACTGTTTATAAGAATAACCAAAATTAGCCATGTGATCTGAACTGGTTTACTCAGCTAAACTCTGGTATAGAGTCTTATAGAGACTATATTATGCAGCCACATGTCACCCTGATTGAGCTACAGAGAAATTGCTGTAAAGAGTCTGTGTTTGTGCAGCTTTTAGAATCTGTTTTGTATTATTGTGCAGAGAATGCATGCTTTCTCCCTTCGTCTTTCAGTACAGCACCTGGAGAGAGCGTAGCTCCACCCACCTCCCCAGGAAACACTGCAGTCAGTTTCTTTAAAGACCTGAAGCTTCCACCATGGCCTCAGTTGTAGTGTTTCCTCCGCCATGGTGGAAACGCTGCAGGGAACCAGGGGTGTGCTACGCTAGGGAGAGGGAGAGGTGTGGGAGAGTATGGGGCATACCAGTAGAAATTTGTTTTTGCTCTCTCAAAGACAGCCCCGCATCCTCCCTTATGCGCGGTGGATACTCCGGCGTCCCCTCCTCTTCATGCTTGGCGAGAGCCAGGCTGCTGAAGATTCCCCTCCTATAGACCGGCGGCATGGCTTGGGAGAAACGAACGGCGTCTCCTACACCCCAGAGCCTCATGCCTTCCGGGTTCTGATGACGAGCGCGTCATTCCGGCCGGGGGCGGGGCTTCTAGCAGCGCGACGCGGCTTCCGGTTCCGGCCGCTGGAACGCAGGACGAGGGGGCTGTCTTGTAGCTGACACAATTTCTGGCCCTCACAGCGGTGAGCGGCCCGGGAAAATCAAATAAAAAAGCACAGACGCCGCTGTAGTTCTGTAAGCAATGGAGGATGATCAGACGGCAGTGGCAGGTGCAGGAGCCACACCAGTCAGCCAGGCCCAGGTAAGCAGGGACTGTAGTCTCTGTCTCGTTACTCTATGGGCAATTATTTATTTAATGTTTATTCCCTTCCTATAAATTCTATGGGGAAAGGGAAGCCTGCAAATCACTCATCCTGTGTACTACAAACAGGAAAAATGATTGATTATTTATTTGGAAGTGGATCTGTGGGGTGATTCACTGGCTGTGGTAACAAAGCAATGGGTTAAAGGGTTGACCCCCCTTTTTTTTGTGCAGCATGTTTATCTGTTTTGATATGATTTTTTTATTACAAGCGGGTATCTTTTTTTCTTTTGGTATATTTCAGAAAGCTAAAGAAAAGACCAAACATTCCTTCCTTCCTATTAAAAGGAAATGTCCATCATGTAAAAGTATACTAAGGGATTCCTGGACCAAGATATTGTGCAGGTCCTGTATTGCAGATATAGTAAAGGAGGAAACCACTCCTACTATTCCTGCGACTCAGCAAGGAAAATTACTGAGCTCCTTCCGGAAGGAACTGGCAGACACCTTTGAATCATTTAGGTCCTATCTGGATAAACGCCCGGCTGCAAGTGGCAGTACGGTTCCCCATTCTCATTCCTTTGTTTCTGCATCCAGAGGGGGCAGTGACTCAGAGGATGAGGAGCATAGTGCTTTTCCAAACTCTGGTGAAGAAGCGGAAGAAGAGAAAGAGACTTCTTCTCCTTCTTCTAGGTACAAACTATCCCTTGAGGATGTGGATGATCTTCTAAAAAGGATCCAAACTACCCTTAACATCACAGAGGATAAAACCCAGTTATCCTTACATGATAAGATGTTCCAAGGTTTGGGGGAGGAAAAACACAGGGTTTTTCCAGTACATAAGTTTCTATCGAAACTATAAAAAGGGAATGGAGGGACCCAGAGAAAGCCCCTTTCTTTTCAAAATCCCTAAAACTGAGATTTCCTTTTGAAGAGGATAGCTCTCAAGTTTGGAACAAAAAAACAAAACTGGATGCAGCTTTTTCCCAGGTATCAAGGAATACTGACCTAGCATTTGAGGACATGGGTATCCTAAAAGATACCATGGATAAAAAGGCGGACTCCCTATTAAGGAAAGCATGGGATTCAACCTTAGCAAATTTGAAGCCAGCCATGGCCTCAACGGTGGTAGCCAGGAATCTGGAAGACTGGCTGGAGCAGTTGAAAGCTCATATTGAGGCAGGAACTCCCCGTAAAGATCTGTTAGATACACTCCCGGTGCTACTAAAAGCAGTGGGGTACATAGCAGTTGCTTCAGCTGAATCAGTTAGAATGTCAGCCAGATCCTCAGCCTTAATAAATTCAACTCGTAGAGCTTTATGGGTCAAAACATGGACCGGGGATACAGCCTCAAAAAAAAAATTATGCGGTCTACCCTTTGAGGGAGATCTGGTGTTTGGCCCGGGTCTTGAAGCTATACTTGACAGAACGGTTGACAAGAAAAAGGCTTTCCCTATAAAGAAAAAGGTGATTCCTGAGGGCAATAAAAATTTTCGTGCTTTTCAGAAATCCCCGGATACAAAAGAGACAGGTTATAAAAAACCATGGAGGTCTCAAAGAGGGAGGGGCAAGTCAGGAGTACTATTTCGCTCCCCTTCCACAAATACAAATACAAAAACCCAGTGACTGTCCTCCAACTGTGGGAGCAAGGTTACAAACCTTCTTTTCACAGTGGAAAACAATAACAGACAATCAGTTTATCCTCAAAACAATATTAGAGGGTTACACACTGGAATTTTCTCAACCCCCACCTGTGCGTTTTTACGTAACCCAGGCTCCCCGAGACCCAGAGAAATCGATAGCAATGACATCAATCTTACAGGAATTGATTCAGCAGAAAGTGATCACGAATGTGCCTCCCAAAGAAGTAGAACAGGGGTGCTATTCGCACATATTTCTGTTAAAGAAGCCTTCAGGCAAATTCAGATTAATTCTGAACCTGAAGATTCTCAACAGAGCTATCAGGTACAAAAAATTCAAAATGGACACAATTTTTTCAGTAAAGGGTCTCCTGACCCCAAACTGTTTCATGGCATCCATAGACCTGAGAGATGCATATCTTCATGTGCCTATAGCACCAGCATCCCAGAAGCACCTAAGATTTGCAATAAAAAGGGGGTACTCAATCCTACATCTCCAGTTCAGAGCACTCCCCTTCGGGCTGTCATCCTCTCCGAGGATATTCACAAAGATCTTAGCAGAGGCCTTAGCCCCACTCAGAGTGGAGAGAGTATCGATTGTACCTTATTTGGACGATCTTCTAATACTAGCCAAGACAAGAGATCTACTAGTGAAGGATCTGAAAAAGACAAAGAGACACTTGGAGAGTCTCGGCTGGATAGTAAACAACGAAAAATCAAACTTGATTCCATCACAGACAATAAAATTCCTGGGTTATACTATCAATTCCATTCAGGAGAGAATCTTTCTCCCCGAGGAGAAGATAGAGAAGCTTCAGAGTGCGGTAAAAAAGACCCAGACAAACATGCCAATTTCTATCAGGGCAGCTATGTCGGTCTTAGGGCTCCTCACTGCAACTATACCAGCAGTGCAATGGGCACGTTTACATGCAAGGGATCTCCAGCAGGCAATTCTGATGAATTGGTCCTATGGAGAGTCCCTGGAAAAGTTGATAAAAATGCCTCCAGGGGTTCAGAGGAAGCTATGGTGGTGGAGGAGCCACTCAAACCTGGACAGGGGCTTGCTCTGGTGTTTTCCCTTGGAGAAGAGGTTGACAACAGATGCAAGTTCTTGGGGTTTGGGGCGCCCACCTGGATGGACAGATGGCTCAGGGGAGTTGGACAAACTGGGAAGCCAGGGGATCCTTCAATTGGAGGGAACTAAGGGCTATTCTCCTAGGACTATGGGCCTTCGAGAAATTAGTCCGGGGTCACCACGTCCAAGTTTTGTCGGACAATGCCACAGCAGTGGCATATATAACAAGGCAAGGAGGAATGAGGAGCAGGACTCTGCTATCCTCGTCCCTTCAGATTCTATCCTGGGCAGAAAACAACCTGAAGTCCCTAACAGCAGTACACCTGAAGGGAGATTTGAACCTACTAGCAGACTTTCTGAGCAGAGAAAGAATACTAGAAGCAAAATGGTGTCTGAACACAGAAATATTCCAGAAGCTAATAGAAAAATGGGGAGCGCCTCAAATAGATCTATTTGCATCCCAGAGGAATACAAAGGTAAAGGCCTTCTTCTCACTAAACAGGCAAGATCAAGCGAGAGGGTTTGATGCGCTGGCACATCCGTGGAACTTCCACTTGTGCTACGCCTTTCCCCCCTTCCAGATGATCCCTTTGGTCTTAAGGAAACTACAAAAAGAGGTCACAAGTATGATCCTAGTGGCTCCTTTTTGGCCCAAACGGGCTTGGTTTGCAACAGTACAGAGGATGGCAGTGGAACCTTATTGGGTTCTTCCACTGCGGAAAGATCTTCTAACCCAGGGACCCCTTCATCATCCAAATATCAAGCACCTCAAGCTGACAGGGTGGTTACTGAGGGGCAGATATTAAAGAGAAAAGGTCTTTCAGATAAGCTGGTCTCTACCCTTTTGAATAGCCGTAAGGAGGTTACCAGAGCCATTTATTTCAAAACGTGGAAGCGGTTTAATTCCTGGTGCACGGCTCTCACCATAGGAAATGCTTTCAGTCTTAGAGTTTCTCCATGAAGGAATGGAGATGGGATTGGCAGCTAGTACCCTAAAGGTACAAGTAGCTGCATTATCGGTTTTCCTTGAGAGACAGCTATCTAAGGAGCCGCTTATTATTAGATTTTTCAAGGCATTGGCCAGAGCTAGGCCAATACCTTTTAAATTTTTTCCTAAATGGGACTTATCGTTGGTTCTACAAGGTCTAATCAAAAGGTCTTTTGAACCACCAGAGGAAGCATCAATCAAATTATGGTCACTAAAACTAGTCCTGTTAGTAGCAGTTACATCAGCTAGAAGAGTTGAGTTGCAAGCGAGTTGCAAGCTCTTTCCATAAAGGAACCTCTTTGTTATATATTTCTAGACAGGGTAGTGCTAAAAACTGACCCGGGTTTTCTGCCAAAAGTGTCAACAACATTTCATAGGACACAAGAAATAATTCTCCCTACCTTTTGCCCTACATCGTCCAGTTCTAAAGAAAAGTCTTTCCATACCTTGGACGTGAGAAGGTGTTTACTACACTATATAGAAATAACAAAAAATTTCAGAAAATCAAATTCTCTCTTTGTTCTATTCTCTGGACCACGTAAAGGGTATAGTGCGTCCAAAAACACTATAGGTAGATGGCTAAGAATGGCCATCAGTGAAGCCTATAGAGCTTCAGGGGCAGATCCCCCTACGGGGGTCGTGGCCCATTCAACAAGGGCAGTAGCAACATCCTGGGCAGAGAGGGCAGGGGCTTCTCCGGGTCGGATCTGTAAAGCGGCCACGTGGACGAGTTTCTCCACCTTCACCCGCCACTACAGGTTGGACTTGCTATCAGCATCGGAACAATCATTCGGCAGGAAAGTCCTGCAGGCGGTGGTCCCACCCTAGAGCAAGTACTCTTTTATCATCTCCAGGTGCTGTCCTGAAAGACGAAGGGAGAAAACCCTAGTTAGACTTGAGCAAAAGTTATCATTTAACAAAATAGGTAATCAGCTAAAGCAATAATGGAAAACAGGTCCAGGGTGGCAAAAAACCCTAGTTAGACTTACCGGTAACGGTATTTCTACGAGTCTTTCAGGACAGCGCCGATGACCTACCCTAAGTTTATTGATAAAATGTGTTATTGCTATGTTCTGCTTATCTAATTTCAGCATGGCTGGAGGTACTCTATGAACAACTGAGGCCATGGTGGAAGTGTCCGGTCTTTAAAGAAACTGACTGCAGTGTTTCCTGGGAAAGTGGGTGTAGCTGCGCTCTCTCTAGGTGCTGTCCTGAAAGACTCGTAGAAATACCGTTACCGGTAAGTCTAACTAGGGTTTTTTGCCACCCTGGACCTGTTTTCCATTATTGCTTTAGCTGATTACCTATTTTGTTAAATGATAACTTTTGCTCACTCCTCTCACCAAAATTTAGGCATTGGGAGAGAACAGATTATTATCTCTCTGAAGGTTCTGGCACAGCTTTGAGCACTAACATTTACAGCAGTTGGTGATGACAAATGAATCACAATCAGGCAAAAAACATTTTACAATGCAGAGTTTACCCTATTTCTACCTAGGAAAACTAAACCCAAACTGAATATCTGTATCTTGCACATCATGGTTGCTTATTGAATGAGCCAAGTTTAAAGCACAACAAGACATTATGGTATATAGTATACTTGTAAAGGTCATTTGAAGAACTGTCCATGTAAAAGCTGAGCTCTGTTATTTCAAAGCCATTGTGTCTAATTTTTAAAGATTCTTTAATGTCTGGCTCAGTATCACTAGCCTGAAGCAAGGCCAACATGGTGCCTACATTAAAACAGGGACCAACATCTTTACCAAATGAAAAGAAAAAAGACCCTAAGGTCAACGCTGTGCTCAATAATTAGCAAATAATAAAGAGTGTGGAGCAGCCAGCACCCAAAGTTTCAATACCACAAAACTTCTAATATAATAAATAATGCAATCAGTGCAGCGCTAAAAATTTAAAAAAATATTTGAACTAAAAAATACCAAGAATTATTGAAATAAGCCCAAAAAATGATTTGCAAGTTGGATAATAAATTTGAGAAGAGTAAATCTAAAATACAGCAGCAAACATAATAGTGAAATACTCAAATAGTGATATTCTAGTAATATAATCAACAATTAGCCCAAAAAAAGAAAAAAATCCAAAAAAAGAAAAAATAGGAAAATAGAAAACTAAAGCAATGTCCCAAAGTGATCCTTAAGAAAATCCATAAATAGTGTGCCTCCACAGTAGAAAATGTGAATTGCAGGAAAACAAAGCTGTGACACTTTGGGACATTGCTTTAGTTTTCTTTTTTCCTATTTTTTCTTTTTTTGATTTATTTCTTTTTTTTGGGCTAATTGTTGATTATATTACTAGAATATCACTATTTGAGTATTTCACTATTATGTTTGCTGCTGTGTTTTAGATTTACTCTTCTCAAATTTATTATCCAACTTGCAAATAATTTTTTTGGGCTTATTTCAATAATTCTTGGTATTTTTTTAGTTCAAATATTTTTTTAATTTTTAGCGCCGCACTGATTGGAATATTTATCTTTACCAAATGACTATAGACAGGTTAGTTTACCTTCTAAAGTTGGGAAGATGCTTGAGAATTTGATAAAAGATAGAAGAGTTAAAAGACTGCTAGAAAACAATATTTTAAGCAATAGATGGCATTACTTCATTGAAAGGCTGAAGTTGTCAAACAAAATGGTTTTCTTTTTATAAGAAAGTAAGGAAAAAATTAGACAAAGGAGTATTTTTTACGAATAAAAGGACCATTTCTGGATTTGGAGATGACGCCAAAGCTATGTAGTGGAATAACATCCTTTCAGGATGTCTCCAACTTACAAGTAGACATTCATGTACTATTTAATTGGGCAGCTATGTGGCAAATAAAGTTTAATGTTGTCAAACTGAAAGGTAATATCTGTGGGGATAAAACGTGTGCATTATACATTCTAGGACAAGTAAAACAGGCGGAGTGAATGATTGGGAACACCTTCTTGTAGATCATAGACTTGATAATAGCATGCAATGCCAAGCTAAAGTTTCTTAAACAAGCAAAATATTTCCTTCAGAGAGACAGATATAGTTGTGCCCCTGTACAAAGCAGTATATACCTCATCTGGAACATGCAGTTCAGTTTTGGACACCTGATCAAAAAAGGGCAGAGAAGGGTAACCAAACAATTTTTTTAATGGTTAAACTAGATAGACTTGTGTCTTTTTCAGCTTGACTAACTATAGAATAATGCAACTGCAGTATATACAGTAAAATGTTTATTCAGTACTGGTGTAGGGACAAAATTACTTTGGTTTGGGGTACATATCAAAAACTTTAACTATGCCAAGTCCAAACCCTTTGAAATAAATGAATGAGGAATGCAAGAACGGGGGAGGGGAAGTCTGGGGTCTACTAGGGCTGGCATTGGATGCCGCTGCTGTGGATGCCTCTATGCAGCAGCAGGGACTAACTGGACACTGAACAGGGTGCTAATACTGATATGCTGAGCTCCACTGATTAGACTGGAAGATTGTAACCTGCAGGCTGGGAAGTCAGTGTAATACCCAAATTTAACTTGGTGTCAGCCTCTTGCAAAGCCCTGTAAAGCAACACAGCAGACTATAAGAGGGGGGATCAGCACTTGGGGCCAATCAGGTGTGCTGCATGCAAATATGCTGACAGGGAACATGCTGAGTGGATCAGACTGCAGAGTGGGCTGAGAGATGACCTCATCAATCCCCTGCTGCTCGTTTACTGTCCAATCAGTAGACTGGGTAAGGGAGGGTACAACAATGTATTCTTCCTACAGAATATAACTGTAACAAAGAAAGTGGAGTCATTCACCTGGATGTGCTGGCAGGGCTATGTAAATGTCCAGATTAGATGGATAAAAGTGCAAACCTATGCAGATAAAACAAGTCCTATATATGTATTTGCAGTTTGTCTGGAGTTCAGTTTTAAAATGTGTGTACAAGCATATACTTAAACTAAGCAAGCCATGTATGTGAAAAGAACAGGCAATATGACCCAAATTGTTTTCAGTCAGGTCATTCCCCAAACTGCACAATATGGTTGGACTACTTGGTAGACAAAACAGAATCAGCAATGTAAATGAATACATGTGCATGCATACACTGATATGATTATACAGTAGTGCATTAGACCAAAAAAGTGATAGAATGAGTGAACATTAGTTACTTAAAAGAAACAAACCCTTTGATCACTTCAAAAATACATTTACTTCATATACTTGGCTTCACTTATTAAATCATGCCCAGCTGTCTCTCCACAAGATATACACCATTATATTTAAAATGCTGGTAAGTGGTAAGCTTTCTAGTGAACCGTAAAATGTGTCCTAGATACACTGCACACAGGATTTGTGTACTTTATACATGGTTATTCAATAACAAAATCTATAATAAAATATTCATACATGACTGGTCCTTCCTACAATTCATTTTGCTGCGATTAATTTACTTCTTGTTTATCTTTGTGGATAAAATGCTAGTGTGCAGTAAAACTGAGCATTTTGCTTTTTATATTGGTGTCATTATTTGATGCAATACCTCGAGACAATTTTGAAAACATCTCTCCTAGTAACACTGTTAAATGCAGGACATTTATGTTTATCTGTCTGTTCTCTCAGCTTTTTATTACTAGCGTAATAGCTTTAGATATACCTAATGATATTTGCTTAGCCTTTTCATTGCACTTGCCAGTTGTTTTATTATCTTTTTATGATGTACAAACACACACTACTATACTAAACAATTTCTTGGAATATGCTTATTGGTTAACATTTTGTAAAGTGCTTGTTCTTATTTCACTTAAGCCAGCAACTGATAGGTATCCATCACACCAGCATTAACAAGATGAGAGATTTGCTTTCTGCATCCCTATTTTTGTAAATGCACACAAACAGCTATTTTTTTCAGCATATCGGTTGATATTTTTATTAGGATACACATGCATTGAAAAGTTGGTTCTCAGATTTGGTGCAATCTTTCAAGCATATTTAAAGATTTCCATGACTACATCTAGTAGTGTTTGTTGCTTGTGATTATAATCTTACTATGATTATTACATTTTAGATAGTGGGCGACATTTATAAAATCATATCCATGTTACTCAGTTTTTCATTTTATGTATTCATTAAAAATGAAGGCTTTCATAGGCAAATTATACAGTTATGCCGCGTACACCCGAGCAGACTTTTTGGCAACAAAAGTCCGATGGCCATTCCGACGGACTTTCTTCGGACTTTTGACGAACTTCCGACGGACTTTAGAATGAACAGACTTGCACACACACACAAAAGTCCAACCGCCTAGTATGTGGTGACATACACCAGGTCCAACAAAACTATAAAATGGAAGTTCAATAGCTCGTGCGCCACCCGTTGGGCCCTTTCTGCTAATCTCGTGTTTATTTCGTGTTAGTAGAAGTTTGGTGAGAGACGATTCGCGCTTGTGAGACTCATATTTTTCAGTTCGTTTAACTGTTGTTCAGTTTGTGTTTGTGAGGTTTGTATCTGCTTTTCAGTGTGTGTAGTCAGTTCGCATTGATTTATTCAGTGTGTTATTGTCCACTCGTTGCTGATTTTCAGCTCGCTCTTCACAGGCCTTGCTGTTCTTCAGTGCGTTCTGTTAAGTTTGTTCTGACCAGCCGACCGTTTTGAAGCCATGTTGCGTGTACGTACTCGTCGTAGAGCTTGTGCATTGTATGTGCTTGGTGCTGTAGTTCATTCTTCAGCCCAAGCCCAGTCCATGAACAGGGCGAGGAGGAGATCATGGGCAAAGAATTGGTTGCTCCAGCGTGACCAATTCTCTCACATGCCTTTGCTCCATGAGATCCGTGAGAATAACCCTGAGGATTTCAGGAATTCTCTCAGGATGACGGACCCCGTTTTTGACTGTTTGTTGGCTTTGCTGACCCCTTATATCAGCAGGCAAGATACCTGCATGAGGCAAGCCATAACTGCGGAGCAGAGGCTAGTTGTCACGTTGCGGTACTTGGTGACGGGGAGAAGCCTGCAGGACCTTAAGTTCTCGACAAGCATCTCCCCCCAGGCTCTGGGGATCATTATCCCAGAGACCTGTTCTGCCATCATCCAGGTCCTGCAGAAGGACTATATTAGGGTAAGAATTTGTATCCTTTAACATCACATTTTATTGTATTTAAGGTTTGCTAATGTAATGTATTTCTTTACTCAAACACTAATTACCACGATTGCAATATAGTGTGAATGTCCCCTTTGTACTCATGAATGCTGTAATATTTTAATGATGTTTTTTGTACTGCATGCATATTAGCATTCACTAACCTCCCCTACATGCTATGCTGGGCCCATATCCACCTAGTGTAGTCACTTAACAATGTATTTTGTCAGCTCCATTGTATTGCTTTACCCTAAAATGTCAGCAAATGGTCTGTGTGTCCTTAAATTGATTTAGAATCCCCCCCTAAAATGTCAGCAAATGGTCTGTGTGTCCTTAAATTGATTTACAATCCCCTCCCCTCCTAAAATGTCAGCAAATGGTCTGTGTGCCCTTAAATTGATTTAGAATCCCCTCCCCCCCTAAAATGTCAGCAAATGGTCTTATAAGGGGGTTTCATAGTATTGTCTTAATGGCGGTGGTGTCGGCACAATATGAATTTCTGTATGTGGACGTGGGGAAGAATGGCCGGATGTTGAATGGAGGAGTCTTCGCCCCAGATGGAGTTCTACCAGTGTCTCCAGAGTGGTGGCCTGGGATTTCCACCTAATGCGGATAATGTGGAAGGACTCCCCTTTGTCTTTATTGCAGCTGAAGCCTTTGGTCTGGGCGAGCACATGATGAGGCCATTCCCCCAAAGGACCCTCAACCCAGAGAGGAGGGTTTTTAACTTCCGGCTGGCCAGAGAGAGAAGAGTTGTGGAGAATGCCTTCAGGATCATGGCCAGCCGGTTCGGCCTGTTTCAGACAGCTATCCACATGGCGGAATACAAACTAAATCACCCTGTCCTAGCTTGCTGCATCCTGCACAATTATTTAAACAAACATTCCAGCAATTATATTGCATCACTTGGGCCTGAGGCCGGACTTATAGAGAATCCTCTGACGGGCCTGGATACTGGCTATACTGGCTTGGCCCCCCAAAGCGCCCGTCAAGTTCGGGATCAATATGCTGATTATTTTATGGGTAGGGGGGCCATTGCAATGCCAGACAATCTCTAATTTTTTGGAATAAAAAATAAAGATCAGATAAAATCTCGAATTGTATTTATTGCTTGCCTTTCTTTTTGGCTGTCTCCTAGGTTATCCTAGTGCACTTGTAGTGCCAAGTGTATTTTCCTTTAGTAAATAAGCCCCATTGTCACTGTAAAAACCCAATAACTTCCAAAACTGGAAGAAGAAGCCACACATCTTGTTGTTTAATAACAGATGTTTTAATCTGTGCACATTCACATGTGTGTTTGTGAAAATGTTATGATTTAAAATAGATATAATTTTTTGTTCAAACAATCAAATTTTTTTTATTCAAAAAATTATTTTTTATTTAGAAGATTAGAAGATTCCAGACAAAACACACCTTTGATTGACCTATTTGATCTTGGGTGATGTGTCAATAGAAATGGATGGTGTGACTATAATGAAGTCTGAAAAATTACAAACTTGGTGGGAAGAATGAGTAAGGGCTGTCCTCATTTCCCCCATAATACATGAATCAGTAACCAAAATCATCAGATTTAAATGTTATGTCTGTGCTAAGCAACCATGTAAGATGACACCCTGGGCAAAAACCGTTCTAGCTTAGAGCACAATGGAAAGAAAATAGCCCACAATAGAAGCAAAGCAGAGATTTTATAAAATTTCATAGCAGGGTCTTCAAAGGCTCCTTATATAGTCATGTTGTATATGCCCTGTCGTAAAACGTCAGGCGAATAGTTTGAAAAATACATATAATGTATGTCAAACTAGGGGGTAGTGACCTATACTGACAAACAGATAAAACCTCAGATTTTCTTTCTGTGAGGTTACACTAATAAAATGAAAGATTCCAATCTGATGGACACTAAACACACTTACAATATATTATTAGGTCCAGGAGTCTAATAAAAAACATTATATCTCCTAAATGTGAAATACATCAGATTCATATCATATTTAGTCTCTAACTAAACATAATTTCATACTATTAAAAATACACTATATTACCAATTAAGTATTGGGACGCCTGCCTTTACATGAACTCGAATGGCATCTAAGTCTTAGTTCGTAGGGTTCAATATTGAGTTGGCCCACCCTTTGCAGCTTTAACAGCTTCAACTCTTCTAGGAAGGCTGTCCATAAGATTTAGGAGTGTGTCTATGGGAATGTTAAACCATTCTTCCAGAAGCGCATTTGTGAGGTCAGACACTAAGGTGTTCTATCAGGTTGAGGTCACTCAGGACTCTGTGCAGGTCAGTCAAGTTTCTCCACCCCGAACTCGCTCATCCATGTCTTTATGGACCTTGTTTGTGCACTTACCTGAAAACGAAGCCTGCGATGCCTGTCCCTGCTGGCTGGAAGTATCCATCTTCAGCCCTCTTCCTTCCAGGGCCATGGCTCTGTGACTGGCTGGAGCAGCCAGTCAGGGCACAATCCCTTTAGAAAGGGCACGATCGTGCCCTTTCTAAAGTGCTCATGCGCCGGTGACATCAGCGCAAGTGTATATTGTAAATATCTCCTAAATCGTGCAGGTTTAAGAGATATTTCCAGCACCTACAGGTAATATAGGCTCTATATAGGCTTACCTGTAGGTAAAAGT
Organism: Lithobates clamitans; assembly: GCA_037952925.1. Lineage (NCBI taxonomy): Eukaryota > Metazoa > Chordata > Amphibia > Anura > Ranidae > Lithobates > Lithobates clamitans. Next base: position 1,251,782 of record JBBGZY010000273.1, read on the forward strand.
GGTTGTACAGAGTTTACAACCACTTTAACCACTTCCCATCCTGCTCATAGTAATATGACGGCTGCAAGGTGGCTATGCCATCCCGGGCGACCATCATATGACATCCTCGGCTTCTCTGCTCTATGACAAGCAACCCGCGGTTGCTTGTCATAGAGCATGGACGTGGATCTTTGTGTGTAAACACACAGATCCACGTCCTGTCAGGGGAGAGGAGACATATTGTGTGTTCGTTGTATATAGGGACACCAATCGGTCACCTCCCCAGTCAGTCCCCTCCCCCCACAGTTAGAATCACTCCCTAGGTAACACATTTAACCCCTTGATCACCTCCTAGTGTTAACTCCTTCCCTGCCAGTGACATTTATACAGTAATAGGTGCATATTTATAGCACTGATTACTGTATAATTGTCAATGGTCCCAAAAAAGTGTCAAAAGTGTCTGATCTGTCCGCCGCAATATCACAGTCCTGACAAAAATCGCAGATCGCCGCCATTACTAATAGAAAAAAAATGCCATAAATCTATCCCCTATTTTGTAGGTGCTATAACTTTTGTGCAAACCAATCAATATATGCTTATTGAGATTTTTTTTACTAAAAATATGTGGAAGAATATATATCGGCCTAAACTGAGGAATATTTTTTTTTTGTTTAAATTGGGATATTTATTATAGCAAAACGTAAAAAATATTGTTTTTTTTTCAAAATTGTCGCTTTTTTTGTTTATAAAGCAAAAGATAAAAACCACAGAGGTGATCAAATACCACTAAAAGAAAGCTCTATGTGTGGGAAAAAAATTATCAAAATTTCATATGGGTACAGTGTTGCATGACCTCGCAAGTGAAGTGGTTAAGAGTTCCCTTCACTGGAACTAAGGGGCCAAGAACAATCCCACACCATAATCCCCCTCCACCAAATGATTTGGATCAGTGCACAAAGTAAGGTCCATAAAGACATGGATGAGCGAGTCTGGGGTAGAGGAACTTGACTGGCCTGCACAGAGTCCTGACCTCAAACCGATAGAACGCCTTTGGGATGATTAGTGTGGAGACAGCAAACCAGGCCTTCTCGTCCACATCAGTGCCTGACCTCACAAATGCGCTTCTGGAAGAATGGTCAACATTCCCATAGACATACTCCTAAACCTGGTGAACAGCCTTCCCAGAAGAGTTCAAGCTGTTATAGCTGCAAAGCGTGGGCCAACTCAATATTGAACCCTATGGACTAAGACTGGGATGCCATTAAAGTTAATTTGCGTGTAAAGGCAGGCGCCCCAATACTTTTGGTAATATACTGTAGTGTATGTTGGTTCTCAAATTGTAAAATCTTGTTAATGGGCAATATAAATGTATTTAAAAAATGTAATTGGTATTAAAGGTCAATGCAGTCTTACCATTGCAATCAATGCAGCCTCACCATTGCCATGAATGCAGCCTTACTATTGCCATGAATGCAGCCTTACCTTTGCTATGAATGCAGCCTCATCATTGCCATCAGTGTAGCCTGATCGATGCCCATCTGCAGCCTCGGAGGGGACAGGGAGGGGGGCGGGACGAGCACCAACAGATTACATGCAGGAGAATTTCCTGTTTACTCGGCGACCTCTTTAATACAAAGTCCAGTCTCCTATAATAGACAGAACAGTCATCCAATGACAGCCCAGGAGACAGGACTTTCTATCACAGACGCCACCGAGTAAACAGGAGATTCTCCTGTATGTACTCTGATGGCACTCGTCCTGCCCCCTCCGAGGCAGCACTGATAAATACAATATATATCCAAATCACCAGGAGGGCCATATTAAACCGGAACGCGGGCCCCGATTGGCCCGCAGGCCGGACATTGGATGTGCCTGATCTAAGGTAAGTATTTCATAATGAGCTAGTATGCGGTGCATACTAGCTCATTATGACTTTGTCTTGCAGGTTTTGTTTTTTAGTTTTTTTTAAAGTTTACAACCACTTTAATCCTGATTATTATTATTATTATTATTAATATTATACAGGATTTATTTAGCGCCAACAGTTTGCGCAGTGCTTTACAACATGAGGGCAGACAGTACACTTACAATACAAATCAATACAGGAGGGATCAGAGGGCCCTGCTCGTTAGAGCTTACAATCTAGAAGGGAGGGTCAAGTGGAAACAAAAGGTAATAACTGTGGGGGATGAGCTGATGGAAAAATTAAAATATAGTTGTTAGGTGTGGGTAGGGTAGGCTTCTCTGAAGAGATGGGTTTTCAGGGATCGTCTAAAAGCTAATAGAGTAGGAGATAAGCGGACAGATTTGGGTAGGGCATTCCATAGGATTGGAGAGGCTTTGGAAAAGTCCTGGAGGCGAGCGTGGGAGGAGGTGACGAGGGAGCTAGAGAGCAGGAGGTCTTGAGAGGAACGAAGGGAACGAGTAGGTTGGTATTTAGAGACTAAGCTAGTGATGTAGCTGGGGGCGAAATTGTGGATGGCTTTGTATGTAGTTAGAATTTTGAATATAATTCTTTGGCCGAGCGGAAGCCAGTGGAGGGATTGAAAGAGATGAGTGGCAGACACAGAGCGATTGGTAAGGTGGATGAGTCGGGCAGTGGCATTCATGATGGATTGAAGAGGTGACAGACTATGTAGAGGTAAGCCAATGAGAAGGGAGTTGCAGTAGTCGAGGCGAGAGATGACCAGCGAGTGAATTAGGAGCTTTGTTGTGTCATTGGTTAGAAAGGGGCGTATTTTGGAGATGTTGCGGAGGTCGAGGCGGCGGGATTTGGACAGTGATTGGATGTGTTGCTTGAAGGAGAGTTCAGAGTCTAGGACTACACCTAGAACCTTGGCATGTGGGGATGGGCTTATAGTAGTGCCATCGATTTTGACAGAGAGATCAGGGGAAGGGGCATATGAGGGAGGAAAAATGATAAGTTTGGTTTTGGATAGATTGAGTTCAGAATAGTGTCATGGGAAGGTTGTATTTGCACTAACCATATATAGGAAAAACGGTGCAGCTACTCGTGTTAGCCCAAAATACAAAAGACCCAAACGTGTCATAAAATAGTACAAGCGCACATCCACAAATGATTTTAAATATAAAAAATATTTTAACAATAATTGTGTGAATATAAATGTGAAAAATAAGCTACAAAATTATTATGCCGGATCAGATATGTTAACATAAATCTTACCGTGACTTTGTGTAACAAAAGATATATACTAGGGAATACAAAATACACTAACATAAATTAATACAAAAAAAGTTTAAAAAATGGGAATTAAAAAAAGGTTGTGTGGTTAAGTGTAACCAAATGTGATACAATGTAACTCTTGAGTTAATGAAACAAAATGTATCTATTTGAAGAAACAAATCAACAAATAAACTTCCATATCACTCCAAAATTATTCCCATGAACAATATTCCCAGTGTGTAGTAGAAAATAACAGCCACAATTCTTCAACACTTGAAAAGAAAATGATGTACTTCCAGCTTGGACATGTATATAAAAGGGCCGCTTACCAGATATGCTAGATCTCAAATTATAGAGATCGTATACACCTGATGCATTAGCCTGCTGGCAGTGATGGTCACCACTCACACTTCGATGCAGGGAGAAAGATATCCTCATTTGATTTCCACGACCAGAGGGTAAATGCTTTCCACCTCAGCAACTTGGATCCACAGGTGAAGGAAATATATTGCCCTCAATTACCCAAGTATGGGTCTGACAAGTGCATGTTTTAGAGAGTTGGGGAAGATGCCAGAAGAGAGGGAGAGATTGAAGATGTGGGTTAGAGAGTGTAGCATAGGGCCAGAGGGTGAAAGTAGCATTTGAGGGAACAGGATCCAGAGGGCAGGTGGTAAGGTGGACATTAGCAAGTAGTTTAGCAACTTCATCTGTAGTGGTGGGGTTGAAAGAGGGAAGTAATGATTGTGCCTGTGGGCATAAAGTGTAAAGTGTGGAGGGTATTGGAACAGTAGAGATCTCCACGCAAATTGTATCAATCTTCTGTTTGAAGTGATTGGCGATCTCCTGGGCATTGAGTGAGTTGGCGGGTGGAGGTGGTGGAGGACGAAGTAGAGAGTTGAACGTGGAGAAGAGTTGACGGGGACAGGATGATAAGTTGCTAATGAGAGTGGTAAAATAGGTCTGCTTGGCAGAGAGGAGGCAGGAATTATATTTTTGGAGGGCAGATTAATATTGGTTGAAATCTCTCTGAGACTTAGTCTTACGCCACAGGCGCTCAAGAGCATGACTATGTTTTTTCAGACTTCTAGTATCATCTGTTTGCCAAGGTTGAAGGGGTCGGGGCTTGATTCTGTGTGTAGTGAGGGGGGCGAGTGAGTCCAGTGAGGCTAGAAGTGAAGCGTTGTAGACAGAAGTGGCTAGGTTGGTGCAGGATAGGGGTGAGATTTTGTCGTAGAGGTTGTCGATAGCAGAGTAGAGAGGAGAAGGGTTGAGATGACGTAGGTTTCTGTGGGTAACTTTAAGGCGGCTGGAGGGAGAAGAGGTGAAGGAAAGGGAGAGAGTGAAACTAATAAGGTGGTGATCAGAGAGAGGCAATGGATAGTTAGAGAGGTTGCATGAATTGCAAAGGTGAGAGAAAACGAGGTCAAGGATATTGCATTCTGAGTGAGTAGGAGCATGTATCCACTGCTTCAGGTCAAAGGAGGAAGTTAGGTTGAGAAGTTTGGAAGTGGCAGGAGTGTTAATAGGGATGTTGAAGTCCCAGAGAATGATTGTGGGGATTTCAGAAGAAAGAAAGTAGGTTAGCCAGGCAGAGAAGTCATCAAGAAAGGTTGATACTGGTCCAGGGGGCCTGTAGATCACAGCTATCCTCAGAGAAATTGGAGTGAAAAGACGAATACAGTGTGCTACGAAAGATGGGAGTGACAGAGAGGGAGGTGGCTGAAGTACGTGAAAGGTGCTATGTGGGGCTAGAAGGATTCTGACACCTTCTCCCTTACATCCAGTGGATCTGGGGGAGTGAGTCCAGAGAAGACCACCATGGGATAGGGCAGCAGAAGACCCAGTGTCGGATTCGTGGAGCCAGGTTTCGGTAATGGCGAGTAGGTTAAATGAGTTGGCGATAAAGAGGTCATGGAGAGAGGTGAGTTTGTTGCAGACAGAGCGTAGGTTCCAAATGGCACAAGAGAAAGGGAGTCTGGTCTTGGGAAGAATAGAAATGGGAACTAAATTGTGTTGATTGTGGCTGCTGCCAGAGGGTGCAGGGTGATGGGTGCATGGGGTACAGTTAAATGATGGAGGCCCAGGGTTTGGGGATAAATCTCCAGAGGTTAGGAAAAGAGGGTGAGGAAGGTAATATGGTTTATATTCCTGTTTATATTCCTGATGCTTTTGTTTGTTTTGCAATACATTTTATGTATGTAAGCATATCCTTCCCCATTTTCTTTACTATTTATTAAACAATATTTAAAAATTGTTAAGCTGAACTTTAAGTTTAAAAGGTCAGAACTGCAATAGCAGATGTTGTAAATGGTGTGTATTTACACTAAAACATGGTGGTAACAGCTTCCATCAGAAAATCTCTGAACGGGGTCAGGGTGGGATATAAGCATTTAATCACCACATTTGGTGTGTTCTATAGTTGCAAATAAAATCTCAATAAAGATTTATTAAACATATGGTTGCAAGTAAGAATTACATCCACACAATATGATATCTAATTTAGTTAGTCACAATAAGATATGCAATGCTTCAGAGGTTGTATAGGGTCCCCTTTATTACACAGTTGCAACTAAACTGCTGACTATTGTTGGTGAGTAGGGATGAGCTTCGAGTTCAAGTCGAACTCATGTTCGACTCGAACATCGGCTGTTCGCCAGTTCGCCGAACAGCGAACAATTTGGGGTGTTTGCGGCAAATTCGAAAGCCGCGGAACACCCTTTAAAAGTCTATGGGAGAAAAAAGTGCTAATTTTAAAGGCTTATATGCATGGTATTGTCATAAAAAGTGTTTGGGGACCTGGGTCCTGCCCCAGGGGACATGTATCAATGCAAAAAGAAGTTTTAAAAAATGGCTGTTTTTTCGGGAGCAGTGATTTTAATAATGCTTAAAGTGAAACAATAAAAGTGTAATATTCCTTTAAATTTTGTACCTGGGGGGTGTCTATAGTATGCATTTAAAGGGGCGCATGTTTCCCGTGTTTAGAACAGTCTGACAGCAAACTGACATTCCAAAGGAAAAAAAGTCATTTAAAACTACTCGTGGCTATTAATGAATTGTTGGTCCAACAATACACATAAAAGTTCATTGATAAAAACGGCATGGGATTTCCCCACAGGGGAACCCTGCGCTAAAATAAAAAAAATGGCGTGGGGTCCCCCCAAAAATCCATACCAGACCCTTATCTGAGCACACAACCTGGCAGGCCACAGGAAAAGAGGGAAGATGAGAGAGTGGTCCCCCTCCTGAACTGTACCAGACCAAATGCCCTCAACATTGGGAGGGTGCTTTGAGGTAGCCCCCCACAGCACCTTGTCCCCATGTTGATGAGGACAAGGGCCTCATCCCCACAACCCTTGGCCGGTGGTTGTGGGGGTCTGCTGGTGGGGGGCTTATCGGAATCTGGAAGCCCCCTTTAACAAGGGGACCCCCAGATCCCGCCCCCCAGTGTGAAATGGTAATGGGTTACAAAAGTAGCCCCTACCATTTCACAAAAAAAGTGTCAAAAATGTTAAAAATGATATGAGACCGTTTTTGACAATACCTTTATTTAAAGTCTCGTTCTTTCCATCTTCTTCGGGTCTTCTTCCTTCCTTCTTCCTTTCGTTTCTTCCTCCATCTTCTTCTTCCTCTGCTTCCTCCTCCGATCCTCTGTTTCTTGCTGCGGTGTTATCGTCCGGCATCTTCCTCCGTGGCGTCTTCTTCCCCACTTCGTTCTTGGGCCACTCCACTTCCATGGGAGGCTCCCGCTGTGTGATGCTTCTCTTCTTCTGACACTTCTTATATAATGGAGGCTGGGGCCACCCGGTGACCCCGTCCCCCTCTGACGCACGGGGACTTCCCTATGGCTTTCCCCATGACGTCAGAGGGGGCGGGGTCACCCGGTTAGATGAAGACTAGAATACTGTAATCACTGAGCAACAAATGATATCACCTGTGATGCATTTTAGTTATGTTGCAAACCCGACTTTTTATTGGGTCCTGAGGACAGGAGTTAAGAACCACTGCTCTATACTATCTAAATTTATCCCCACACTAATTAATAAGGATCAGGTGGACTTTATGCCGACCAGGCATTCTGGTAATAAGACATGCTGCACTACGGACCTAATTGATCTTCTAAATAAGTTTCCCCGCCCTGCCCTTATATTGAGCTTAGATGCCCAAAAAGCCTTTGACATTTTAAGTTGGCCCTATATGTTCTCCACTTTAATTCAGTTTGGTTTTCGGCTTTCTTTTTATAAAGCACTGGAAACATTATATTTAAATACATCGGCTCAAGTTCAGATGTCTTCCTTTCTGCCGCCTCCTTTCCCCATGACTAATGGTGCTCGGCAGGGTTGCTCTCTTTCTCCGCTGCTATTTCTGGAACCCTTAGCCGAGGCCATCCATTCTCACTCAGATATTCGTGGGGTGTCGATGCGACAGAGAGAGTACAAGTTGTCTCTTTTTGCAGATGATATTCTGCTAACCTTGACTAGTCCCCTATTATCCTTCTGCCTCTACATGCCCTTTTAACTTCCTTCGGTGCCATATCAGGAGATAAGGTCAATGCGGCTAAGACGGAGGACTTACCTTTACATCTATCACCTACCCTACTAGCCCAACTTGATGCGTATCCATATAGATGGTGTCCTGCATCTCTTAAATATGTGGGTGTCAATTTGACACTCTTCTACTCCGCCCTATATCCCACTAATTATCCCTCATTGTTTCAAGCCATTTTCCGCTCTCTCCACCAGTGGTCTAACTACCCTCTCTCTATTAGGTAGAGTAAATGTCTTGAAAATGTCCATATTGCCAAGGTTACTAACCTAACTTAAAGTCCTTCAGAGGGGCTTCCAAATTTTCATATGCAATGGTAAAGCTCATCGCATTGCGAGTTTGGTGGTCTTCTCCTTACGGACGGGGGGGGGAGACTGGGAGCCCCTGATATCATTAAATATTATTATGCGCCTCTGACCTCCGTGCAGTTGTCTCCTGGTCTTGCCAGCAGCTCCCAACCAGTGGTCAGAGATAGAGAGGGGCTTCCTATACCATGTGCATCCATGCTCCCTGGTGTGGCCACAGTTCTTATGCAATGATTCTATATTGAGACATATGTGTATTGCTGCTATGCTTTTTACCCTGGCAGTGTGGGGAAGTGCCTTCAGAAGTTCTCTCTCTCTTCACCAAATTCCTCTTTTACCAATATTCTGTTTAACCGGCATCACCCGATAGTCTGTACTTCGGTCGCATGGTACCGTGGATACAGGCCACCCTATTCCAACTTCGTAAACCTGGTACACCATACCACTCCTAGACTACACACATTTAAAGAGCTACAGGAAAAATATGATATCCCTACCAAAACGTTTTATTTGTATTTACAAATTAGACATTTATTTTATTCTATGTCCACATCCCTAATTCTCTATAGACCCACCTCCTTTGAATATTTGTATGCACAAGGCCTTCGTCAATTACACTTGGTGTCCTTCACTTACTGCATCCTCCATGAAGCTACTTCTCTTACTGAAGATACTCATTCCTATATGCGTAAGTGGGCTTGCATTTTACAGCAACCAATCTCCTTATAGATGTGGGATAAGATTTGGACTTCAGCTTTCAAGTTTTCTATGTGATGTTTAGAAAACTTGAGAGAGACCACTTTAAAAATGTTGATGTTTTGGTATAGGACCCCAGAGCTCATACATATACGGGATCCCTCCTGCTTGGAAAGGTGCTGGCGCTGTGGCCTTGAATTGGGCTTACTGTTTTATATTTTTGGCTTTGTTCTCAGATTCAGCCCTTCTGAACTGAGGTTATGATGTTACTCCAGTCCGTGACACTGGAACTTTCTAATATTTTAATATGTCTCACCACAGAGAGATTAAGCAACGTCAACAAGGCAAGCTGGGGTCAGGATAATGGGTAGTCAGAAGCGTAGTCAGAGGAAGCCGGGTCAAACACAGGAGTCAGATAAGGTTCACAGGAACAGGTATACAGGGTATGAGCTGCAAGTCAGACAGCTAAGCATTAGTGAACCTGCTGCACTTATATATGGCATTTGGATACCAACGTTTATCGGCACGCAAACATTGGCAAATATTACTGCGCATGCACACATTTGTGTGCCTGACAGTATGGGCTCTTGCGGGATTGCGCCTGTGCATGTGTATTAGCATCTGCCCTTGAGCACCAGTAATGCCATGGCCAGCACGTCCCTAACAGGGGGTTTGGGACTTTAAATGAGGCACCTGGGAGCAGATGCCTCAATTTCTATTATCTGTAAATACAAAGACGGGTTTGGGACTTTGAATGAGACACATGAAAGCGACTGCAAAATTGGTAAACATTGTGGCATATGTATTAATTCAGCATGTACACATGTCTCATAATATAATAACTTGTACATAAAGACATAAAAATCCATTTCATTTATATACATGCCAATGATGCTTAATAATTCATCTATATACAGGGATATATGCAATATAAAACATTGACAGCCAATACTGCTTAATAGTATGAGATGATCGTGAACAACAATGATGTAATCGGCGGCGTTTATAGTAAATATCTCCTAAACAATTAAAAAAGACTTTACTTCCTCTTTAAAGCATTTGTTAACCCCAAAAAATAAATAAAGATCCTGTTGCCTTAAAGCATGTTATACAGCACAGTGCTTGTGCTGTGTCATTTTTGACCCCTGTATCACCTGAAATACCTGGCTGATCCTGCAAAGCTATACCCTCCCCTCTGCAAACAGACTACAATAATCATGGCTGCTGAGCCCCTGACATTGTGGTCTGTTTGCGTGATTCCGTAAGCCTGTCAGAAACCATGAAATCAGGCTGAGACAGAAGTACAGTTAAATCACACTTGTTTAATAATAAAAGTAAATACTATGAACATAGTCAAAACATAGCCAAAGTACAGTAACCGGAACGGATAGTTAGCCAAGCCAGAAGGGATGTCAGCAAAGCAAGTCTTGAACAGGATCGCAGGAGATAGTTTCTGTGATGTTGACCAAGGCGAAGGCAGAGATCCTCTGGATTGGACAGCTTAATAGGCAACTGGCGAGCAGGATTTTATCAATAGCTGAGTAACTGTGGAGAGATAGGAGCTGGCAATTAGCCGACAGCTTAGCGGCCAGGTCAGAGAAGGGTGGGCTGAGCCCAGCCCTGACAAAGCTGCAGCCTGCTATCTGTCACCTTCTCCCCCCTCACCCCCTCTCCTCTCTGTCTGTCTCTGCTCTACCAGTGCCCGTCCCCCCTCCTACTGCTCTCATTTCACATATTAAATGCTGCCATCCTCTCTGCAGCATTATACTAATTGTCCTTGTGCCTGTGTTCTGTAAAAATAACTGCAGGATTGTACCTGTATGAGCTCTGCTCCTGCCACTCAGCTGATTGTCGGCAGCTCGGAGCTCTGTACCTCCGCTCTCCTCCTCTCTCTATCCCCTCCCCAGCTGACGTCAGCAGGAGGGTTCGGCCCCACCCATTGCAGCTGTGAGTCGGAGAAACTAGGCAGGAGAGACATCAGCTGAGCGCCTGAAACAGAGTTCATACAGGTACAATCCAGCAGTTTTTTTACAGAACACAGGCACAAGGACAATTAGTATAATGCTGCAGAGACGATGGCAGCATGTAACAAAAGTGGGTTAACAACCACTTTACCACTTGTTGACTGCCTCACCACAATATAAGTCGGCAGAATGGCACAGGCAGGCAAAGTAACGTATGGGTACGAGGCGGTCGGCATCGTTGCAGGAGCGATCCGTCCTGAGGGGGAGGCCAATGATTCATGGCCTCTCCCTCACGATCGCTCCTGACGAATGGGAAGCTTCCTCTGTTTCTGAAACTGTAAACAGAAGCAGGGGAAGTGATGTCATCTCTCCTCGTGGAGCCTTTTCGTTCGGGCTCCCGAGGAGAGAAGACATCAATGTGAGTTTGCACCAACAGCACACTAACCCCAGTACACATAGGCACACAAATCACCCCCCATTCACCCCCCATCACCCTCCGATCACCCCCACCTGCACCCCCTGTCACAGTGACACCAATAGCAGTTTTCATTTTTTTACTGATCACTGCATTGGTGTAATTTTATGACTGTTATAAGTGTTAGGCCAATTAGTGGTAGGCCCCTTTATGTCCAGGGTACCCCCCTAACCCCCTAATAAAGGTTTAACCTCTTGATCACCCCCCAGTTAACCCTTTCACCCCCTGTCGCCAGTGTCACTAATCGATCATTTTTCTGATCGCCGAATTGGTATCACGGGTGATGATAGTTTGCCTGTTAGCTTTTTAGGTTTACTGTCAGTTTTTTATAGCGTCAGGTACCCCCATATACTGCCTAATAAAAGTTTTAACCCCCTGATTGCCCCCTAGTTAACCCTTTTACCACCTGTCACCAGTGATCACCATATAAGTGTCATGGGTGATGCTAGGTAGCCAGTTAGTTATTTAGGTTCACCATCAACTTTTTATAGCGTCAGGTTCCCCCATATACTACCTAATAAAGGTTTTAACCCCCTGATTGCCCCCTAGTTAACCCTTTCACCAGTGATCACTGTATAAGTGTTATGGGTGATGCTGGTTAGTTAGTCTGTTTTTTATACCCGCTGTTTATTACCCAATAAAGGTTTAGCCCCCTGATCCCCGGCAGGTGATATCAGTTAGGTTTTAGGGTCAGTTAGGGTCTGCGTCGCCCCAGGCAGTGTCAGATTAGTGCCAGTACCGCTAACACCCACGCACGCAGCATACACCTCCCCTAGTGGTACAGTATAGTGTCTGAGTGGATCAATATCTGATCTGATCAGATCTATACTAGCGTCTCCAGCAGTTTAGGGTTCCCAAAAACGCAGTGTTAGCGGGATAAGCCCAGATACATGCTAGCACTTCGTTTTGCCCCTCCGCCCAGCCCAGCCCACCAAGTGCAGTATCGATCAATCACTGTCACTTACAAAACACTAAACACATAACTGCAGTGTTCGCAGAGTCAAGCCTGATCCTGATCTGGTAGCATTTGATACAGTTGCTGACAGTCTAGAACCTTTTTTACCTGTGATTCTCACTAGTGTACCAGTATATTTAGAGCCCAAAATGGCAAATCGAAGGTACACTAGTGAAGAGGCCTACACGTTTCTGAGCATGACAGATAGTGAAGAGGAAGTCACTCATCTGTCAGATTCAGGCTCACGATACGATCCTGTAGACCACAGCGGCTCCATGACAGATAGCTCTGACGACGGAGTTGTGGTCCCTGCCAGGGTCAGGCATACCAGACTCCAATCTTCTTCTGCTGTTGTTGAGGTGCAAGAACTGCAGGGCTCTCGTATGGAGCAGAGAAGAACTAGTGCTGCTCATCCTTCTGGTGAACTGGCAAGCACCAGAGGCCTAGTAAAGCCTGGTCGTACATCCAGCAAAGCAGTATCACGTGGTGACGTGGCGAGTCCCATAAGTGCAGTTCAAGCTGGTGAGGTGGCAAGCACAAGTAGTGTCCCGCTGCCACCAAGAAGACAGGCCCGTCGTGCCCATAGTGTCCTTCCTGCAGAATTTGCCAATCCTAATTGGGAGCCCACCACTTCTGCAGCACCGTACTTCCCCCATTCACTGGCCAACCCGGAATTCAGGTGGAAACAGTTGATTTTAAAACAAGGAAGAGGGGCGCCTCTGAGTATATATCAATAATCATTTATTTACAACAAACAATATCCACTCACATGGAAGACTGTAGTATTGCGTTCCGGTGCATCTCTGAGTAGAGGAGAAGCTGGAGGACCACAAGTCTCAGCAAGTCCGTGCAGTGCTGGTCACACATCAGGTCCTGGCAAGGATGGATGGTGGTGACTGGACACGGTAGGGGCTCCCTCGGGTCTCCAGATGGCACTTCCGGATTGGTGGTGGGTTTGGAGTGGCATAGACCAACGGTCTGTGGGTTCCAAGGAGGGGGTAAGGGGACGCCAAAGCCGATCGCCGGGCGCGCTGCCGTCTGAGGCTCGTACGGCTCCGTGAGAGAGATGGTGACGGCCGTACAGGGAGCCAGAACGAGGCCTGGAAAGCAAGCACAGCGCGGCGCCGGGCCGTGACGTCACAGCTATGCGACGCGTTTCCGAGTCTGCGCGCTATTGATGACAGGAATAGCGGCACTCCTTTCTCAAGCATGAGGGGCGGATGTTATGGCAGTCATTTTATAGTCTTTGGGAGGGGGGGGGGCTGAGGATGATAAGCAATATCTGGATACACTGCAACTAGGGGCAATACTAGATATAATACACATGGAAGTGGGGCACAAGTTGGAAAGTAAATATATGAAGTTATTACATAGAGTATCTGTACATTCATATATAGGAAACACATAAGTATATGGGTATACATAAAAATGAAAGTAAACATAAAAATAAAATTAAAAACCCGTACACATCCACGGGCAAAATAAAACCTGGTGCATAAACATCCAATATGGACCATGAGTAAGAACATATACCGTATATACTCGAGTATAAGTCGAATTTTTCAGCCCTTTTTTTTGGGCTGAAAGTTTCCCTTCGACTTATACTCGAGTCCGCGCCGTCTGTCTGCATGATCAGCGTGTCATGCAGGCAGACGGCGGCCGGCGTGTGAGGATAATGCACGGAGGCTATTCCAGCTTTCAAAAGCCGTGCCTCCTGCTCTTCTGTGATAGGCTGAACAGCTGTCAGTGTACAGCCTATCACGGACATTCTCTCATCCTCGTCCGTGGTATGAGAATGAGAGAATGTCCGTGATAGGCAGTCAGCGGTCAGCCTATCACAGACGAGGAGGAGGCGCGGCTTTTAAACTGTGGAATGGCCGCCGAACAGTATCATCACACGGCCGCTGTCTGAGGATGGAGATCGCCACAGGAAGGCTACACAGGACACAGGTAGGCTGCACATGCACACAGGACACACATGCACACATGCACACAGGACACACATGACACACATACCACACATGACACACAGGACACACATGACACACATGACACACATACCACACATGACACACAGGACACACATGTACAGGACACACATGTACAGGACACACATGTACAGGACACATGCACAGGGTACAGGTAGGCTGCACAGGACACAGGGAGGCAGGCAGCTGCAGATGGACATTATTGACCCTTGCATTTCTCACCCTCGACTTATACTCGGGTCAATAAGTTTTTCCCAGTTATTTGTGGTAAATTAGGGGTCTCGACTTATACTCGGGACGACTTATACTCGAGTATATACGGTAAGTATATCAATTAAAAGTCGGGATGGTACTTTAAAAATAATGATAATAATAGTAATAATAGGCAAATGCAAGATAAAAAATATATATATAATAAAAAATATATATATATAAAATACACGAGAGATTTAAAAATTGGTGATTATGCAAACATGAATATCAGTACATACTATTAGTATAATTAACAATGAACACAGTCCGCAAGGGAAAAAAAGGAAAAAAGGAGCAGGGGGTGGGGAGATGAAAAAAGGGGGGGGGAAGGGGAAGGGGGGGGGAAAGGGGGGGGGGTTTGGTAAAAGGGAGAAAAAGGCAGGAGAGGGGGCGGGGGATGGAATATACTTACTCATGGACCCGCCACCCCCACAATAATAGATATGCTAGTGTGTATACAACCTGTGGTAAGAATGATAAAAATACAAGCAATGAATATAAACATACCGTATATAAGCAAATACAAGCAATATATATCTATAATATGGTGGCAATCTCGATACCCTCATTCAAGCCCCCAGGCGAGAGGACGTCGAGATTGTAAATCCAGAACGTTTCCCTTGCACAGAGCTTTTTGAAACGTTAGGCAGGAGTATATGACTTGGGGATTTGTTCAATTACCCATACAGTGAGGCCCGTGGTGGATTTGTGGTGAAACCCAGCAAAATGTCGTGGGACACTATGCATGTCTTTACCACCCTCTATCAGTCTCCGGTGTTGACCGAAACGCTGCCTGAGGGGGCAGATTGTTCGACCGACATAGATCAGTCCACAGGGGCACATGAGGCCGTAGACTACAAAATCTGAAGAACAATTGTAGAATTGGTCTATCTGGTATGTTTTACCTTTGGAAAGGAATGACTTTTGTCCATGTTTAACAAAGGCACAAGTTTTGCATAGGACTTTTTTGCATTGATACATGCCAACCAAAGGTATAAGTGTGGTGGCATGGTCGTTGGTCACAGTGGTTTTGAATTTGCTTGGGGCGATTTTACTTTTCAAATTGGGTGCTTTACGGTAAGTAATTCGTGGTACTGTAGGGAGAAGAGTTTTGAGAAGGGGGTCCTGTAGTAGAATCCCCCAATGTTTTTTCATGATGTTTTCCATTTTTTTATATTCGAAATGAAAGGTCGTGATAAATCTGGTGGAGTGATCTGTTGGGCAAGTATTTGTTTTGGCTGGTTTACCTTTGGAATAGGATGCACATGCTTCATCAACTAATTCTTTAGGGTATTGTTTTTCAGCGAATTTGTTTTTTAATGGAATGCTGGAAGCTGCGTAATCACTATCAAGGTGTAGAGTGAGGTAACATCCAATGAAAGCCACAGGTAAGTGGATTCCCACCTGTACGGTGCTAGGAGTTCTAGGAGATGTGAACCATCTCTGATATATGATGGTAATTCCTTGACTAATGGCTGTAAAAATTGATCAATGTATTGGCTGAATCCCGTGGGGACACTGTCCATCGCAGCCACGATGGGTCTTCCCGGGGGAGCAGTTGTATTCTTGTGGATTTTGGGCAGATAGTAAAAGTAAGGAACCTGGTTGAAGCTTTTTAGAAAAAAAGAAGCTTCCGTTTTATTGATCACTCCATTATTGAGGGCTGATTGGACCAAACTGCTCGCCTCCAGAGCAAATTCGCTAGTGGGGTCTTTTTTTAGTTTAATGTATGTAGTTTGGTCTGAGAGGAGTCTATGGGCCTCTTTGATGTAGTCCGCTCTGTCTAGTACCACTATACTTCCTCCTTTGTCTGCTGTTTTTGTCAGATCGAGGACAGTAATTTTAGCAGTTGCCGCTGAAATTTTAAAGCATGTCGTGTTTGGTATCCATGTATTCGGCCTAAGATCATATTTTTTATTTCATCAAACATTTGGGCAATATAGCATGTTTTCAAACATCAAAGTTAAAAAAAAATAATTTTTTTCCAAAAAAAAATGTATTTGAAAAATAGCTGCGCAAATACTATGAAAAAAAAAATGAAACACCCAGCATTTTAATCTGTAGGGCCTTTGCTTTAAAAATATATATAATGTTTGGGGGTTCAAAGTAATTTTCTTGCAAAAAAAAAATGTTTTCATGTAAACAAAAAGTGTCAGAAAGGGCTTTGTCTTCAAGTGGTTAGAAGACTGGGTGATGTGTGACATAAGCTCCTAAATGTTGTGCATAAAATGCCAGGACAGTTCAAACCCCCCAAATGACCCCATTTTGGAAAGTAAACACCCCAAGCTATTTGCTGAGAGGCATGCTGAGTCCATAGAACATTTTATATTTTGCCACAAGTTGTGGGAAAATGACAAACTTTTTTTTTTTGCACAAAGTTGTCAATAAATGATATATTGCTCAAACATGCCATGGGCATATGTGTAATTACACCCCAAAATACATTCTGCTGCTTCTCCTGAATACGGGGATACCACATGTGTGAGACTTTTTGGGAGCCTAGCCGCGTACAGGACCCCGAAAACCAAGCACCGCCTTCGGGCTTTCTAAGGGTGTACATTTTTTATTTTACTCCTCACTGCCTATCACAGTTTCGGAGGCCATGGAATGCCCAGATGGCACAAACCCCCCCCCCAAATTACCCCATTTTGGAAATTAGACACCCCAAGCTATTTGCTGAGAGGTATGGTGAGTATTTTGCAGATCTCGCTTTTTGTCACAAAGTTTTGAAAATTGAAAAAAGAAAAAAAAATACATTTTTCTTTTCTTTCTTCATTTTCAAAAACAAATGAGAGCTGCAAAATACCCACCATGCCTCTCAGCAAATAGCTTGGGGTGTCTATTTTCCAAAATGGGGTAATTTGGGGGGTTGTGCCATCTTGGCGTTTTATGGTCTTCAAAACTGTGATAGGTAGTGAGAAGTGAAATCAAAAATTTACGCCCTTAGAAATCCTGAAGGCAGTGCCTGGTTTTCGGGGGCCCCGTACGTGGTTAGGCTCCCAAAAAGTCCCACACATGTGGTATCTCCGTACTCATGAGAAGCAGCAGAATGTATTTTGGGGTGTAATTCCACATATGCCTATGACATGTGTGAGCAATATATAATTTAGTGACAACTTTGTGAAAAAAAAAAAGTTTGTCATTTTCCCGCAGCTTGGGACAAAAAAATGTAATATTCAATGAGCTCATTTGGGGGGGGGGGGGGGGGGGTGTACTGCCCTGGCATTTTAGCACCTCAAGAAACAAGATAGGCTGTCATAAATTAAAAGCTGTGTAAATTCCAGAAAATGTACCCAAGTTTGTAGACGCTATAACTTTTGCGCAAACCAATAAATATATGCTTGTTGACATTTTTTTACCAAAGACATGTGGCTGAATACATTTTGGCCTAAATGTATGACTAAAATTGAGTTTATTGGATTTTTCTTATAACAAAAAGTAGAAAAATCTTTTTTCTACAAAATGTTTGGTCTTTTTCTGTTTATATCACTAATCACATATAACCATGGCATGTGTGAGCAATATATCCTTTATTGACAACTTTTTGTAAAAAAAAAAATTTTTTTTTGTCATCATTCAATCACTTGGGACAAAAAATGAAATATTCAATAGGCTCAACATGCCTCTCAGCAATTTCCTTGGGGTTTCTACTTTCCAAAATGGGGTCATTTGTGGGGGTGGTGCACTGCCCTGCTATTTTACCACCTCAAGAAATTAAATAGGCAGTCATAAACTAAAAGCTATGTAAATTCCAGAAAATTTTTGTTTTTTTTCTGTTTATATCGCAAAAAATAAAAATCGCAGAGGCAATCAAATACCATCAAAAGAAAGCTCTATTTGTGGGAAAAAAAGGAAGCAAATTTCGTTTGGGTACAACATTGCATGACCGCGCAATTACCAGTTAAAACAGCCCAGTGCCAAATTGTAAAAAGTCCTCTGGTCTTTAGACAGCCAAATGGTCCGGGGCTTAAGTGGTTAAGTGTATGGCAGAGCTTTCTATTCTGTTTGCATTGAATTGTATTGTAACTGTACTATCTCCAGTTTTATAGTAAAGTGCTGCACAAACTGTTGGCGTTTTATAAATCCTGTATAATAATAATATTAACATTTATAGGTAATATTACCCAAGACTGTTGATTCAGAGAATATCCAGTTGTCTTAGGGGATCTGGTAATTCATTTTTCCCTGTTGAAGCCAAATGGATCATTCTTTATTGTATCATATTAAAATTGAATGTTATTAAAAATGACCTTGCCTTTTCAATCTGCAGCGCTGTAATTTTCTGTAAAATGCAATGCAATATGGCAACCTGAATGAGTTCTGTGCACAGATGGTGTATGGAATAACCACCGAAATGTACATTCCTGCTTGTGTAATTGGCTTACTGATATTCCTAAAACTCTTTTCATTTTTGGTGAGGTACTCCTAAAGGGAAACCACATATAAAGGGATGCAGACCCTGCAACTTTCATTATCAGAACCCAGCTGATTGACAATTATAAAGTCACTCCCATTCATATTTAGTTTGCACATGGACACTGACAAACAAACATCTATTTCTTCAGAATAACAAAATGTAGACATCTGCAACAAAGTGTGTTAAAATCCTTGCAATTTACATAGATCACCCAGAGGGGGATGCTTTTTTCACAACAAAAGAAGTTACTCTTGAGAGGCTCCACTCCACTTGGCTCCATACACCCACTCCCAGCCGATGTCAGACTGGCAACCACCTGCCTACCACCTCCCTAACACCTGGTGAATATCCCAGTGCACACAGAATGGTTTACAGAGACACCACTAAAAAAATTAACCAAAAACCATAAAGACGTGCACACGCAGGCCTCATTCAAGGTGGCGTTGGCTTCAGCTTTTCAGCCCCGCTCTCCACGGCCCACCAAACAGCATCAGCCTGCCACTGCTGAGGATGGTGAGTCAGACACAGACTTGGGGATAACCCCCCTCACCCCACACACTGACTCGGCACCTGCTTTGGCAGTCTGGGAGGATGATGACCAATGCGCTTAAACAGACCTCTAACCATATTACAGATAAACAATCCAGGGAAATCAGAGAACTGGGACAATGCACTGCTGAACTTGAGCAAAGAGTTGATGACCTTGACATCCTTGGCCACAATCATGAGCTAGAAGCCCCCATGGTAGAAAACCTGACCCTTCAATCCTGCTTGGAGGACTTTGAGAATAGGGCCTGGCAGTCAAACCTCCATATCCGCAGGCTCTCTGAATCTATTACAGGTGTAGAATCTACTGTAATGGTCCTTTTCCAAGAATTGGCCCCTGCAATACCAATTGAAACTTGGAAAAGGACATAGTCCACCGATCCCTAGCCCCACGCCAGGCAGACGGTCCACACCAGGCAGACGGTCCAGCTCGTGACATCATAGCAAAACTGCACTTTTATCGTTCTAAGGAACAACTGTCTGCTGCCCGAAACAAAGATTCTCTAGTTTTTCAGGATCACTCATACCAACTATCAGAATCTGTCTCCACTTACGATTGCCAAGAGGAGGCCCCTGAAACCTTATCTTCAAGTTTTACAGCAACACCATATCATCTATAAGGAGAAGACGCAGCGCTGGACAGGTATTACAAGTAAAAAAGATTAGTGAAGAAAATTAATACAAAAATTACGTGTAAATTTAAACAACAATAATAGGTGACAATTAGTAATATTGATAAATGAACAACCAAACCAAAGTACATGGGTGGTGAAAAAAAGAAAATGCAATAAAAAATGTAAAAATAAAGTTCTAAATAAGTGTAGGTGAAGTCCAAAAATTATTCCATATGGAAATCTTGATCCAATATCCACCGTCAGTGCTGCCCACCACCTGGTGATAAAGTAGTAAAGGCTTACCAGAGAGCCTGCGACCGCCCTTATTCAGGGGGGTCAAAACAGGCTTAGTAGAAAGAGATGTAAGATGGACTTCAAAGGATGTTGCATATGAGACTCTGTAGGGGATCTCTCCGGCTTCCTTCCTGGGCAACTCCGCAGAAACAACAGGGCACCAATCCTAAAGGATGTGGCACCGAAGATGCTTCTTATGTGGTGATCGGTGTTTGTTCCCAGAGAGACCAGGCAGAGATGAACCATATATCCCAAAAAGAAAAGAGGGAGAACTCCAATAGTGCAGATAAACCACAACTGTGTTTATTATATAAAAATACAAATATATAAAAATATAGATAATAAAACCCAGCAGGGACAGTGTTATTACTCCTCTGCTGTTTAAAATGGAAAAGCGCATGCGCGATACGTGCTAGCGTTGTGACCCTACGGCCGTTTCGTCACATCTGACATCATCAGGGGTACCATATCATCTATGCCTGGGGCTTTCCATTCTCAGTTTGCTTCTCATATCAGAGCCGTGACTACTCCTCTTGATCAGCTGATAACCTTCAAGCAACCCTCCAAAGCCTTCAGCTCCTACCCCCCAGTACACCTGCTGAGGGATCTCGCTGCCAATCAGCTTCCTGCTCACCCCTGAAGTCCCCATGGTCAATCCAACTCGTACAAGCATGGATGCTTCATTTCCCCTGCTCAGCAACATGTGGACTGACCTTCATCGGCCGCGCTCTCAGGTTTCCCCTTCTTAGTCTTTACAGCTCATGTGGTGCCTTGGTTGGAACCTAACTTCCCCAAAATTGACTACCCCATTATTAACTGAGCAGCACTTCCTTCCTTGCTTACTGGTTCACTACCACCCTGGTCCTCCTAATCTACAGTTCCCTAACACCACAGATCCTATTGTTCACAGGTCTAGTCCTGACATTGTATTTATGATGTCCCCCTCTTGCCTCGCTCCCCCTCTTTCCCTACCCTTACCCCCTCTTTTTTTTCTCTCCCTCTCCTCCATCCCTCCTTTGTCCCTCCCTTATCCCCCTTCTACCCTTATCCCTCCCTTACCTCTCTCCTTCCCTCCCCCTTATTTCTAGGTCATTGCTCCTTATTTGCGTAGCATCTATGATCCCTCGGAGCCCTCACTCTTCTTATGTTCTTTGCCTGTGCATATTTGAACCTACCCTATCTCCTGGTACCTGGTTACTCAAACTGGCTCAGAGGACATTGTTTCACATTTTACTCTCAGCAATGTTCTACAATGCCAAATCTTCTTATTCTTTTTTTATGATTGCTACTGGGTGCAGTCCATATGCCTAGGCACCCAGCGTAATCCTATTCTTATTTAGGCACTTTCAGCTCTCTTTGATATCCTTCCACACTCATGCCCGACCATCCCAGTCTTTGATGCTATAGTTGATCATGTTATTATGTTTATTCCGTAGCAGTTAAGATACTGGTTGTATTTAATATGGTATAGTGTTATAACTTTTTTACTTCTGAGTCATGACAAAACCTTCTCACATTAGTCCATTGACCTCTGGGGATCTGAAATCTTCCCTACCTCACACTCCAACCTCCTACCCTTTCTCTCCTACTTTACTGAGCCCCTGATGCCCATATGGTACCGGCTGGAGCTACAATCACATTTTCCACTTTATGGGTGCCGGACACATTTTTTAATTTGGGTTGTTACGACCCCAGTGGTGGTCACTGCGTTACTCCACCAAATACATGGACCCTTTTTTGCAGTTAATCCATGGATTGTTTTTTGTCCCTTTGACCTGTGGACCTTCACTTGTCCTGGGGACCCATCTTCCAACATCCACAGCTAGTTTTTGCCTGTGATTTCAACTGTTGATTTTTTTTTTTTTGTCTTCTCGCTCCTCTCCCTTTATTTTCCCTTTACTCTTCTCCTTTCTTCCCCCACCCTCTCCTCCCAGTACTTTCTAGAGGACTCCAAACCCATAAGTTGCCTTCTTTCTAAAATCCCCATTATTCTACCATGGAGCCATTGAATATGTCCAGGGTCTTAACTCCCCACACAAAAGGGCCAAGACCTTTAAAAGTTTTGCCTCAGCTACGGTTCAAGTTGTTTGTCTGAAGGAGATCCATTTCTACCCCCACTCAACAATTTTATGTATCAATTATATTTTTCTTACAACGG
Source organism: Lithobates clamitans (assembly GCA_037952925.1). NCBI lineage: Eukaryota > Metazoa > Chordata > Amphibia > Anura > Ranidae > Lithobates > Lithobates clamitans. Next base: position 1,274,151 of record JBBGZY010000273.1, read on the forward strand.
GTTCTACCACCCAATTCCTCTCTTCGACCATTCTTCTTGACCAAAGTTTATTTGACCTCTATTCAGCTAATTACCCTTTTATGCTAACACATCTTACCAACAACCTCATGTCTAAATGGTCTAACTTTATGCTAGCATGGATGGGCAGGATTACAGTAGACAAGGTGGCCAGCCTTCCAAAGTTACTATATCTCTTTCGAGTACTGCCCATCCCAGTACCGGGTTATACTTGCTCCGTTTACTGCAACGGCGTACATCCTTCTATATCTGGAACTCTATTAGGCAAATGGTGTAAAACTGTGCTTATTGTTAAATATATAACAAAGCAGCCAGCACTACAAGGGACAACTTGTGCAAAAAATTATAAATATAAACAGTGCAGTGCTAAAACATGAAAATGCAAAATAATTGATGACAGTGAATCATTGACCAAAGTGAGTCATTAAAACAATCCCCCTCTCTTAGTGAATTGCATAACTTCCCTTCCTCTGAAATCTTCTGTTATCTTCAAGTTAAACACTTCCTTACACCTTTGATACCTAGAGACTCCTCTGCTGCCTCCATGTCCCTCTTCGAGCAAGCCTGCAAAAGGGATCTTCATGGGCGAGGCCTAATCTCCGTTCTCTATTCTCACCTTCTACATAGCGGTTCTTCCACTACCCTGTCCTATGTCACTAAGTGGGAAAGAGACTTAGAGCTGAGGTTAGATACAGAACACTGGAACCACTTTTGGCAAGCTACTAAGTCCTCTTCACAGAACATCATAGCACTAGAAACCAACTACAAAGTCCTAACTCGCTGGTATTTGGTCCTCACCAGGATTGCTAAGTATGTTCCCCATTACCTCTCCAACTGTTTTAGGGGCTGTTCAACACAGGGCACATCCTACACATCTGGTGGGCATGTCCAGTAGTCCAAGCCTTCTGATCTGATCTGTTTAACATGCTCTCTCTCTCTACACTATTTACCACACCCCTTTCCTCAGACCCAGCTGTCGCACTAAATTTAAAACCTCTGGAATTGAACCAGCGGCAATTAAAGCTCCACCTGCAGATCACAACAGCGGCCAAACAAATTATTGCTAAGGCATGGAAGACAACTATGCTATGTAGTCTTGCGCTTAAAAATAAGGTTACACAAGCCATGATGCATGCTAAAATGTAAACGGTTGTTATAGACAGAGTAGCTAAATATAAAGTGGTCTGGGCACCGTGGGTGACACATTATCTTGCACCTAATTTTGACGAGTCCCTATTGATCTCATAATCAGCAACTTCCTGGAATTTTCTCGACATTACACTTTAGGTCTCCTCTAGAGGTATCCGGGCCCCCCCTCTCTTCTCTTGGGTTTCCCTCTCTCTCATACTTCTTCTTACTCTTCTCTTCTAACTGTTCTCTCTTCTGGTAATCTGCTAACAATGGCAGTCGATATAGCCTGTCTGAACCATAGCCTGAATGCACCATGGTAGAATACCTCTTCACCTCCCTTCCATTTCTTTTTCTTTTTTTTACATGTAAGGCTACATAATCCAGGATGGGGTAAAGTTACCCTTCTCTTCCCTATATCAGTGACGTGTCAAAACCCAATCTACAAAAGTATTGACTCCACTATTACCACACTATGTGAAAACCCTCCTCCATTTAATCCTACCAAACCCTGATCTATTCGCTAAAAAGTTTAGACATATATATATAATATAATGAACATGAAAAGTGAAGTTACTCTTTAAGGTCAAATACATTGCAGAAATTTTCTCTTGTGACAGAAGATTTCTTCTAGAAAGTTCTTTATAAAACTAAAAGTATCGCAAAAATGCACATGAAAGCAATGGGATAATATATCATAACAGGTTTGTATGCTCAGCTATCATTAAAGTAATGAGCAATATTTACAAACACATGGCATGTGCTCAAGTGCAGCAGACTTTATTAATCATTTCTGAGGTACATAATTTTAATCAATTTAAGTAAACACAATTAAAACAAGAAGTGCTTTTCATATAAAAACTTTTTTTTATCTGTTAAACAGGGACATTTATGAGCATAATCATTTAAAATATCTTTTGATTTAACATCAAAGATGATAATATATGAGAATTGTCATGCTTTCTGTATACAGAAAAGTGTCATGGTAGTAAGAGTTTGCTTGAATTAAAACACAACTGAGCTAATATAGTGACTTTTAAAACTCTCCATACCACATTTTCCCATAACTCTGAGAGTTTGTTTTTATCTGAATTAATTTATGTCAGTGAGCAATGGCCCAGAACTAACTGAATATGTGTTGTAGACAGCTCCCCTTAGACCTCCTTCTCTAAGCTGTAAGCACCATATGTTCGTCCATATCTTCCCCTCCTCTTATGCTGGCAGGAGATAACATGCTCAAATGCAGAAAATAGCACTGTACAAGTGTACGAACACTAAGTAATGATGGATTTGTCGTTGAAGTTAAGAGGCTTTTTCACATAATTACTGTTCAGTAAGAAAATATTTTACTCATTTCTTGCTTCCAAACATGAAAAGCCTTACTAGATAAAAAGTAGCCATGCATAACTAAGAACTTTTTGTTTTGAACAATTAGAGACATTGGCATGCCCAGAAATACAAAAATTGTATCTTTAATATAATTCTATTTATTTGAAGCCTTTTTAATATACTCATCAATATGATAAAGCAAGGCCTTGTATTCTATGGACATTTTCTGCTTCCCCTCATCATGCTATCACCATAGTAACTGGATAGGAAAGTACCTCTAGCAGTAATATATGTAAAATGCTCAGTTTAGCAATGTGCAGTAACATTCATATGGTCAGCACATATTTACAGTAGGGTGATTCCTATCTGTCTCTAAAACATAGGAATACTGAGTCGAGTCCTGACATCTTGGGCTCAAAAGTTGTAGTAGACTTAGGTGATTGTATTACAGTAATGAAGCAATGTAAAGGTATTGCATGGTGGAAAGAATGCACAATATAGTGTTTGTATAGCAATAGCTGATTTAAACACTATGATATACATAACTTCCAGATCTTCAAATCTATTTTTACTACCAACAAAAACATAGAATTAGCATTTAAATTTCAAATTAGCATTTGCCACAGTCCTAGTAATGCTATTTTTGTAACTTATGTACTAAGTCTGATTGTAGTAGCTATTATTCAGTTGTATATATAGTAAGAAAAAGACTGCGCTGGAAAAAACCTTAAAAGTGAGCTGCAACACAAAGTGAAATACACACAAATACAAATGAAAAACAAAATATGGTTGCGTTCTAAACCCTTAACCGTATACAACGTGATAATAAGTAATCAGTGAGTGATAACTTAAAATTTAGTCCCACATGTAAATTAATAACTCTGTGAATGTTCATTGACAGTAAATCAGATGTCACCACGTGCTACGTCCTGTTGTTTCTTAGCACTGGTATGTGTATTGCAGCCGGCCGGCCGCATATTTTTATCCATTGCTATTTTTACGCCTAATAGGCGTTTGTGCTTTTAATATTTAATAAAAACCAAGCGGGTTTTACCTATGGCCATTTTTTATTATTTCTTTCTGAGCCATGTTTTCACCATCACGCACTGAGCTGTATACGAAGCAGGTTTTACCTATGGCCATTTTTATTATTTCTTTCGGAGCCATGTTTTCACTATCACGCACTGAGCTGTATACGAGCGGAGGATTCGTTCAGTTAAAGGTACGGACCAGAAGACCCCCCCACAGATGCGGTGATTGGACCAATATCGGAACACGACTGAGGAAAAGGCCCTGGCTGGGTGTTAGCCACAGGCATTACTTGTCTGTGCAGCTGGTAAGTGCATATTTCTTATGGTTGTGGGTCTGTCAAGCAAACTCACACTAACTTCTTGGAACTGTTCACAAGTTGATATACTTACTATTTGCTAAGGATTTTGTGATTGAAAGTTTGATTGACCGTCATTGGAATTCTGATTTACCATCACTGAACATTCACAGAGTTATTAATTTACATGTGGGACTGATTTTGGAGTTATCACTCACTGATCACTTATTTTCACGTTGTATAAGGTGAAGGGTTTAGAGCGCAACCATATTTTGTTTTTCATTATTCAGTTGTACCTACAGATTTTAATTATATCATATTTTTCAAATGCTCATGAGACTAGTAATTATAAGGCCTAATGCAGAACTTTAGAAAAAAATAAATGAATTAAAAGTAATGAACCTGTTAAAAAAAAAAAAAAAAAGAAAAAACAGCCTTTGCATCAATATTCATCTTTAAAGTGGTATTAAATCCAAAAGCAAAAATGTATTATATTAGGTCCATTTCACACCAGCAGACTGATCAGGTCCACCTGTCCATTTTTCAGGCGGACCCGATCGGACCACCCATTATTCTCTATGGGACGGCGGATGTCACATGTGTTTGTTGCGGTAACTGCTTATAAAGTGTTAGCTGGAGTTTGGCTTCAATTTTCTAGTGTATTTACATTTTCAAGTACCGTATATTTAACACTTCCCCTCCTTCTCAGACTGACAATGCTGTTGTCTGCTGTGTCCCCCTGTGCTCAGTCATCCAGAGTCCTAATACAGGAGGTGTGTTACTGGCCAGGTGAAAACAGATGAAAAAAACCTACAAAAAGAAAACTGATGCAGCCACCACATCTAATCATTGGTAAGCTGCAATATATTATATTTTTTTGTTTTTGGTTTAGTACTGCTTTAATTAGGTGCTTTCCCCAGAGCTATTAGATGCTCTAAGCAATGTAACAAGGAAGGGTGCGGTAGTTGTGGTAAGACTGGAGTTTAGTTTGACTAAATTATCTTGAGTCTGCTTGGGTGAGATCAACAACCTACAGTAATAAAAATATAGTTTTCACAAAAAAGCTAGAGAATGCAGAACATCACATGTGCTTTTTCATGTTTGAAATTTACAACAACCTGTGAAGATGTGTCCTTCTTTGTTAATGAAAATTCCATTCAACTCTCACAAGCATCACCCTGCTAACCCTTGAATTTTATCATAACTATACTGCCTTCATTTATATTGTAAAGTGCTGCACAAACAGCTTGGCACTATATAATCCTGTAAAATATTAATAGTATTGGTACACCATAGACTGGCACAATGGAATGGGATCATCATTATATATGTTGTTGTGCAGCACCTGGGAAAGTAATTTACTTTCTTCTCTTCTCCAGATGTGTCTTCTAAAAGCACAGAGCTCACAACTGTTTAAAAAAAAAAAAAAAAAAAAAAAAAAGAAAACTTGTATAAAAAGAGAAAAAAATCTGTGGATGTAGAAAACATAGCATTTTTGTCTTAGATTCAGCAGTCGTAGTCTATACAATTTGAGCAAAGGTAAAGCTATCAAAAATGTTAGCAGTTATTTCAATTTCATGCTTCTGTTTAGCTGCAGTATGACCTGTAATTTTACCTCTGCACTTTTCAGTCTCTCAGTTATTGGTAAATAGATCTTGGCAAGCTCCTAAAATCTATTACTGGAAGAGGTGAATACAAATACATTGGGTGAAATGGGGGAACACAGAAAACACATAGCATATGCTTTATTTTCAAAACTGCACAAACTGCAGCTTGTTCAAAGCCAGCACTAGCCGGAATCCTAACCAGCAAATCTTTTAATTCATGGTAATTCGGATTTTATAATACCGATTGTACTATTTTTTCACTTACTGTCAATAAATGGGTGATCCAGTTCAACACTGCTGTAAATATGAGGACAGCAAAACCCCAGTTTTTGGAACTGCCCTCCATTGCTCCTTTTACTAGTAGAATTCCAGGTGTGGATAGTTTTACAGCTTGGACCAATGTAACTATGCATACTTTATACTATACCTCTGGGATCCCTCTAGAAGCTGGAAATCACTGTACCTGACACTGCTACCACACGAATCTCCACTGGCTTCCTAGTGCCATGCCGAGTAGCTACCCTCCTGCAGTTTGAACACAGGTGGTCACACACAAAACATAGGAGACATTCAGAGAATGCTTTGCAATTGGACGCAATGGAGAGTGAGATGTCACCATCATACCTCTCTACCTAGCTCAATTTAGGGAACACTTTGAATTCACTAAGACAAGGCATTGCATCCGTGCAGGATCTCTGGAAGATAGTAATCACTGGAGTAGCAGGGTCTATTCTTCTTATTATTATTAATTTCATTATAAAATCTAGTCACAAGTTTAATGAGAATACACAGCATCGTACCTTTAAATGTTAAATATATATTATTGTGGAGCTGTTTCTATGTTCTTTTAATTAAGTAGCTAATAAAAATGTAAACATACAAACCATAAAAAACCACAAACCAAAAAAAAAAGAAGATATATACACTGAGCAAAATTATAAATGTAACACTTTTGAGTTTGCCCCTATTTATCATGAGCTGAACTCAAAGATCTACGACTTTTTCTATTTACACAAAAGGTCTATTTCTCTCAAATAATGTTCACAAATCTGTGTTAGTGAGCACTTCTCCTTTGCCGAGATAATCCATCCACCTCACATGTGTGGCATGTCAAGATGCTGATTAGACAGCATGATTATTGCACAGGTGTGCCTTAGGCTGGCCACAATAAAAGGCCACTCTAAAATTTGTAGTTTTACTGTATTGGGGGGGTCCAAAAACCAGGCAGTATCTGGTGTGACAACCATTTACCTCACGCAGTGCAGCACATCTCCTTCGCATAGAGTTGATCAGGTTGTTGTGGCCTGTGGAATCTTGGTCCATTCCTCTTCATTGGCTGTGCGAAGTTGCTGGATATTGGCAAGAACTGGAACACGCTGTCATATACACCGATCCAGAGCATCCCAAACATGCTCAATGGGTGACATGTCTGGTGAGTATGCTGGCCGTGCAAGAAATGAGATGTTTTCAGCTTCCAGGAATCGTGTACAGATCCTTGCAACATGGGGCCGTGCATTATCATGCTGCAACATGAGGTGACGGTCGTGGATGAATGGCACAACAATGGGCCTCAGGATCTTGTCACAGTATCACTGTGCATTCAAAATGCCATCAATAAAATGCACCTGTGTTCATTGTCCATAGCATACGCCTGCTCATACCATAACCCCATCGCTACCATGGGCCACTCGATTCATAACGTTGACATCAGCAAACCGCTCACCCACACGACGACATACACGCTGTCTGCCATCTGCCCTGTACAGTGAAAACACCTCTCCAAAGTGCCAGATGCCATTGAATGTGAGCATTTGCCCACTCAAGTCAGTTACAACGATGAACTGTAGTCAGGTTGAGACCCTGATGAGGGTGACGAGCATGCAGATGAGCTTCCCTGAGATGGTTTCTTACAGTTTGTGCAGAAATTCTTTTGTTATGCAAACTGATTGTTGCAGCAGCTTTGCAGGTGACTGGTCTCAGATGATCTTGGAGGTGAAGATGCTGGATGTGGAAGTCCTGGGCTGGTGTGGTTACACGGGTCTGCGGTTGTGAGGCTGGTTGGATGTACTGCCAAATTCTCTGAAACGCCTTTGGAGACGGCTTATGGTAGAGAAATGAACATTCAATTCAAGGGCAACAGCTCTGGTGGACATTCTTGCAGTCATCATGCCAATTGCAAATTCCCTCAAAACTTGTGACATCTGTGGAATTGTGCTGTGTGATAAAACTACACATTTTAGAGTGGCCTTTTATTGTGGCCAGCCTAAGGTACATCCATGCAATAATCATGCTGTCTAATCAGCATCTTGATATGCCACACCTGTGAGGTGGATGGATTATCTCGGCAAAGAAGTGCTCACTAACACAGATTTAGACAGATTTGTGAACAATTTTTGAGAGAAATAGGCCTTTTGTGTATATAGAAAAAGTCATAGACCTTTGAGTTCAACTCAAGATAAATAGGGGCAAACACAAAAGTGTTGCATTTGTAATTTTGCTCAGTATATATTGTCAGGGGTTAGCTCAATGGTTGGATCACCTTCCCTGGGAAAAAGTACAAAACAGCAGGTTTCTTAAAATCTGACTTGTAGCCAGTTTTATTTAAAAAGGTTGCATGAAAATAACACAAACAAAAACAGAAAATAAATCCTTGCCGTGTAGGTACTAACTGAACGTTTGCAGGTTCCTAACTGACAGGTGAAAGGCTTCTACTAATCACCCAGAAAACAAAGATAATGCAAACCTTTTTTCTTACAAAGCAAACTTCGCATAAGCAGCACTCTCAGATTTTTGGCTTCCTTGAGTTCCAGGCCAAGAGCAATTCTTTGCTCCAGTCCTGCTTTATTTATATAACCTGTTGATGGACACAAGTGGAGCGCAAAATATGGTCTGGAACCAACCCTGCCAAGGTGGCTGGTAAAACCCGGACCAGATTCCACCTTAGTTCTCAGCAAATGAACACATGCGAGGTGAAACATAACTTCCATCAATCACCTTGCCTTTTATAATGTCACATATCCCCACCCCCCTCTGCTCAAGCCCCTGTGGCTGAGCAACTGTCCCAACCAGACAATGGACACGGGAAAGGGCATATGTATTATTCTGGTGTTTTCCAGCTCTTTGCTCCACTGTGAACTTAAAAACTTGAAGGGCAAGGAACCACCTTGTCACCCGACTGTTTTTTTTCTTAATATCACACATCTATTTAAGAGGGAATAGTTTGAATGGTCTCCCAAACAGATAATATTTCAGGGCATCTAAGGCCCATTTGATAGCTAAACTTTCCTTCTCAACAATGGGATAGTTTATCTCATGTCTGTTAAGCTTTTTGCTCAGGTAGACCACTGGGTGCTCCTCTCCGTCTCAGATTTAGGACAGTACCGCACCCAGTCCCACATGAGAGGCATCTGTCTGTACCACAGGTTGTACACAAAGAGCTTGCTTCAACATATGAAATGCCTTCTCTGCCTCAGGATTCCATTTAATCAAGACCGACCCTCTAACCTTCATCAGGTTTGTCAGTGGGGCTGCAATGGTGGTAAAATTGGGTATAAAATGCCTGTACATAGTTACATAATAGGTGATGTTGAAAAAAAAAACAAGTCCATCAAGCCCAACCTATGTGTGTGATTATATATCAGTATTACCTTGTATATCCCTGTATGTTGTAGTCATTCAGGTGCTTATCTAATAGTTTTTTTAAACTATTGATGCCCCATGCTAAGACCACCACCTGTTTTCAGTGCTCGCAACCTTTCTTCATAACTAATATCCTCTGGACCCTTTATTAGCTTTGTTGCCCTTCTTTGTACTCGCTCCATTTCCAGTACATCCTTCCTGAGGACTGGTGCCCAGAACTGGACTGCATACTCCAGGTGCGGCTGGACCAGAGTCTTGTAGAGTGGAAAAAGTATCACTTTATCCCTGTATTATCCTGTGATCCCGTGAAGAATTGCACAAACTTGCTCTTTATTTATAGGTTGGGGCCGCTTTTGAACCACCTCAATTTTTAGGTTCAATAGTTTTTTTATTAAAGTTTTTCAGAGAAAATATAGAGTCATTGATACATTCTATTACATAGTGGAATATTAAATCCATAGTGATGCAATGTATAAGAGAACAAATTTCAAATAGATATATTTAGAAATAACTGTGGTTATTGGGCGCAGGTACATCAATCAAGCAAAAGGGGGAAAGAGCCGCCCCTCTCCGGACACCCCAAATGGGTACAAGCTGTGTCATGGAAAGTGGAGTGGCACATCCAACCCACAGAGCAAATGCTATTTAAACTAGAGGGGATGTTATCTTCTAAAGCCTGCTACACACCTAACCAGGTAATATTTTAGCAAAGGTGGTATTAAGGAATAAAAATAAAGAGAGAGCAGTATCTCCCAAAGGCTACCCTGCAAACATAATTACTACCAATCAGGAGGGTTGCCCCTGTTTTTTCCTTCCCCTCTGGTCCTGGGGGGGGGGGGGGGCGGGCCCTGTTGCCTCCCGGAACCATTCACCTCTGATTTTCACCTGTCTCATCGCCCATATACTATCCTCTTTATTCCCTTTTCACTCTTGTCTCCACCTTACTCCTTTCGTTCTCCCTTCCCCTTTTCTCCCTTACCTCTTTCTACTCTTACTGACCCATATTTCATTCTGGACTATGGTATCTAACTCCCTCGTTTTCTATTCATTTCCCCTCTCTATTACCTCTTTCTTAATATACCCTCTCTCTTTTGCCCATTCTTCTTTTCTATTTGAGAATTCTCCCCCCCCCTTTTTTTTTTCTCCTCCCCCTTCCCACCCCCTTTTTTTTTTTTTTTTTTCTTTTTCTTTTTTCTCTTTTTTCTCTTTCTTCTCTTTTTCTCTTCTGTTTTCTTTTTATATCACTCTATTTTTCCTTCTCTCTTTCAGCAGTCCTTATGTAATTGTCTCATATTTTATACTCCAAGATGAGGGTCTCCACTTGTCGAGTGTGATGCTTCAGGACATTCAGCACATACGCCCTGGGGGGTCTCGACTTTCTTTGAACCCTAGCCGGGCCTAGTCTGGTGCTCAATTCCTCCCTTAATACTCACCGGAAGACGATGTGAGTGGGGGGGAAATTTGCACTGTATTTAAGCACCTTGTCTTGTGGTACCATGTTTTTGCTCCCAACCTTATCTTGGATAGCCCTCCCGACCGACCTCTTACTAGCATTATTGTTGAAAGTCTTATGAATACCATGTTAAACGTTCTTTAAGTCATGTGACAACTGTATAAGACTGTTTGTACTCTTTCTACTTGTTTTCTAATTATTCTATTCAATAACATTTTTAGGGGAAAAAAAAAATAAAGAGAGAGAGAAAGGAAAAAGAAGGGGACAGAAAAGAAAGAAGATGTATAGAAGGAGGAATGAGACGTCCATCCGGGATGTTCTACCAAGATTGTTTTATCCAATTCCTTTGAAGATGTCAAGGGTATGTGCATGTAATCTGCCCAAGGTTCTCAAATGGCCTCAAATTTTTGAACAGTATCTTGTAGGATACTAATAATTTTTTCCTGAGCCATGATCCAAGATATTTTTCGTTTGGCCTGGTCACTGGAAACCGTGGACTGCTTCTATGCTTTCGCTATCGTAATTTTAGCTCCTAGAAGGATTAAGTGACCAAAGCTCCTTTTACTTTTAGAGTCTTTTTCTATTGGGAAGTTCAGCAGTGCTATGTGGGGGGACATAGGGATGGACAAATCCGTTGTCTTTCTGATGATTGCAAAGATCCTATTCCAGAACCCACTTAATTTTGGACATTCCCACCAAACATGGATCATGGTGCCTCTGTAATTGCATCCTCTGAAACATAGGGGGGAAGTTGAAGGATATAATTTTGCCAGTCTAGCGGGAACCAAGTACCATCTAATTAGAACTTTTAGGTCTGCCTCCATCAGAGATACGTTGAGTAAACCTCAATTCGACCATGTGATCACTCTGTGCCATTCATCCAGCTCCCATTCCTGTTTGAGCTCACTTTCTTAGGCCAACATACAGGTTGTTTTAGAGTGCTCTACAGATAGTGACTTGTATATAACCGATATCCCCCCTCTGCTCGGTAAGCTGGCCACACCAATGTTCATATGGCGTTATGCTAGGTGGTAAGGGTTTGAATCCCCAAATGGAGTGTAGCAAGTGAGAGATTTGTTGGTGTCTGTAAGTTTCAGTTTGGGGCATTTCAAGGATATTGATACAGTGATTGAGGGTGAGTGGACCTGATGAGTTAAAATAATGGCCTATTCTGTATAGCCCCTTGTTCAGCCACCATTGAAAGGCTCTAATGTTCATGCCTGGGGGGAATTGGGGATTGTGGAATAAATGGGCCAGCGGCTTAAACGGGGATATTAACTCCGGATTAATTTTGAGTTTGTCCCATACTGACATCGAATGAGATAATGTTGGGGCGAGAATTGCTGGTCGTTTACTAGGGTGACTCCACAGTAAGAAATCTAGTGTGAATTGTAGTACTGCTTCCCTTTCCATACGCACCCAATCAGGTTTTGCAATCCGGGAGTAGATCATTGATATTTGGGCTAAATGTGCTGCCTGGTATTACCTATGTAGGTTAGGTAATCCCATCCCTCCCTTGTTTCGGGCTCTAAAGAGGACCCCCTTAGCTAGCCTGTGCCCCTTTGATCCCCAAACAAAGGCTATAATTTTTGCCTGAAAGCGTTTCAAATGGTCCATTTAACCCATTAGGTATGGGTAGGCACCGAAAGAAATAGAGAATACGTGGAAGTAGTGTCATCTTTATAGCGTGAACCCTAGCCATGATATAGGTAGTCGAGACCATTCATGCAAATCTGATTCCAATTTGCGAAATATTGGTGGACAATTGGTTGCATATAGCTGCTCTATTCTAGATGTCAAATGCACCCCTAGGTGGGGAATGTGAGAATCATGCCATGTAAAGGCGAAGTGGCTTTTTAGCCGGGAAACTAAGGAATCTGGTAGATTTATGTTAAGGGCCTGCGACTTTGACATATTGACATGTAGTCCCGAAATTTTTCCAAAATCGTCCAGTAGGCAGCAGACTATTGGTAGAGAGATTAGTGGTGAGGTGATGAAGAGGAGGAGATCATCTGCCAAAAGAGCGCATTTGTGTGATTGTGGGCCACATTGTATGCCACGAATATCCAGGTGAGTCCTGATCGCTATGGCTAAAGTTTGAATCGCTATTACAAAGATCAGGGGGGATAGGGGGCAACCCTGTCGTGTACCTTTAGAGATTGTAAATGGCTCTTAGTAGTATCCCTGAAGACGTACTCGCGCTTCGGGAATCGAATATAGTGCTCTTAGAATGTTAGTGAAGTGTCGGCCAAACCCCCAATACTGTAATATTTTGAAAAGATAAGGCCATGAGACAGTATCAAATATCGAATTATAATAGGGGTTGGAGAACCCATCTGGTCCGGGAGCCGACCTCCGTTTCAAGTTTTTGATTACCAAGGGCACTTCTTCCGCCGTTATTGGAAATTCCAATCTATCAATATGGAGATCATCCAGTTTGGGAATAGATAAAGAGTCTAAAAAGGAGTCAATACCAACCTGATCCTCCTGCACCTCTCCGCTATATAAAGTTTTATCGAAATCATGGAAGGGGCTCATTATTTTCTGAGGGTTGTGTGTCCCAGATCCATTTGGGAGACATATTTTTGGTAAGGTATTAGAGCGAAGTTTGGGAGTTAGACCAGCTGCTAGCATTGAATCCACTTTATCTCTCATTTGGTAAAACCGGGCCCCACTCCATCGTAAATTTTTCTCTGCTCTTGATCTAAGAGCAAGGTTTAAAGCCAGTCTGGTCTTGTCGAGTTTGGCTGCCGGAATAGATTTAGGGTCACTTTTTTGTTGCTTGCTAATAGTTAAGAATTCCTTTTCTAGTTTATCTATGTCTGCTTTATTTGCTCATTTGATTTAGGAAGCAATCTGGATAAGTTTCCCTCTGATGCTGGCTTTATGGGCCGCCCACAGAGTTTCAGGGTTTATATCTTCTTCTTCTTTTTCAATTTCAATTGATCGCGCCGGGTCACTAAGTATTGATTCGTTAAGCCTCCAGTGATTCTTTCCATGAGGACTCTGGGCTCCTTGTATGAGAAGAAAAACCATAGAGTGGTCAGACCACACAGTATCTCTTATGAATGATTTGTGTGCTAGGGGTATATGCGTGGTAGACAGGAAGATATGGTCAATTCTGGAAAAGGATTGGTGTGGGTGCGAAAAATGGGTATAATCCTGAGATTGAGAATTGAGTTCTCCCAAATGTCAATTCATTTATGTTGGTGAATGAGTCTAGCTATCCGTAAGCTTTGTTTGGGTGGGCGGGTAGTTTGAGTTCCCGGTGGGCGCTTTTTGTCAAGCCCCGAGTCGAAGGCTATGTTGGTATCTCCTCCCACCACAATTGTGCCTTCCAGCATAGGTCCCAGTTTCTGGAACATTTGTTCAAAGAATTTTGCTTGGCCTCGATTGGGTGCATAATAAGAAACAAAGGAGTAAAGTCGGTCATCCAACACTCCCTTGATTAGGATGAAACTTCCATCCAGATCTTTATGTTCCAGCTGGAGTGTGAATTTCGATTTGTGTGAGAAAAGAATTGCTACACCCTAATGCCATGTACACACGACCGGACTTTATGGCATACTTTGTCCTGCGGACTTTTCGACTGACTTTCCGAATGAACGGACTTGCCTCCACACGATCAAAGTCCGACAGATTCGTACGTGATGACGTATGACTGGACTACAATAAGGAAGTTCATTGCCAGTAGCCAATAGCTGCCCTAGCGTCGGATTTTGTCCGTTGGACTAGCATACAGACGAGTGGACTTTTCGACCGGACTCGAGTCCGTCAAAAAATTGGAAACATGTTTCATTTCTAAGTCCGTCAAACTTTTTGGGAAAAAAGTCCGCTGGAGCCCACACACGATCAAATTGTCCGGCGGACTCTGGTTCGCCGGACCAAGTATGCCGTAAAGTCCGGTCGTGTGTATGCAGCATTAGTCTTATTTTCCACATTAGCAAGGTAAAAAATTGGGAATTTAGGATGGATGAACTTGGGGCAATATGATCCAGGGAAGTGTGTTTCCTGTAATAAGATCACATCAATCTTTTGGTTATGGTAGTATTTAAATAATTTTCGTCTTTTAATCTGGGAGTTAAATCCCTGTGTATTATGGGATACTATTCGTAGGGGTGAGGTCAGTTTATCAGATTTAGCCATGGAACAGATGGAGGGGGAGCTCAAGCGACACCCAGCCACTTACCCGTGAGCCTCGTGGAAAAGGTATATAGGATTTGTCCTGGTGTCTGGAATTCAAGTCAGGTAGGGAAAGGATGCAATATTTTCCCGAAGGACATCTGGAAGACAAGTATGAGCAACAGAAAGAGAGGAGAAAAGTATGTAACAATGGTAAGATGATATAGCTAACTTCAGAAGGGAGGTGAGGCAAGGCCCCAACGCTCCCTTAAACAAAATTAAAGAGTCTTCTTCTGCCAGAGAAGAAGCAACCCTGTCCATGGGAGAGTGGTAATCCATATCTCCTGTTCAGGCAGAGGCACCAAGAGGCTGCTCTGACAGCAGCGCCTTTGTATTACAACATATATGAAATAACTAAACAATAGTAATCTATGATAGTTACGCAACCAGCTTAATTGAAATAAAACTGCCTATCAAGGTGTAACCTGTTCTGACCCGTATGATGTCCTATGGGATAACGGGAGGAAAGTCTAACATGTGGGTGGTCAGAAGGGGATCAGCTGTGCTATGGAAAGAAGGTATAGTGGTATAATTCGGACATGGGGTCCCGAAATATTTAACAGAATAAAGGTGGATAAAGCACTTGGACCAGATGGCATCCACCCACGGATCCTAAAAGAATTGAGCTCTGTCATTTCAAAGCCAATGCTTCAAATTTTTAGGGACTCATTATTGACTAGAACGGTACCACTGGATTGGTGTAGGGCCAATGTGGTGCACATATTTAGAAAGGGATCAAAGTCTTTACCAGGTAACTATAGACCTGTTAGTTTAACTTCTATAGTCAGGAAGATACTGGAGAGTTTAATAAAAGACAAAATATATTTTTAGCTGGATTCATAAAATACAGAAGTTGTCAAACAAACCTGATTTCTTTTTATGAGGAGGTAAATAAAGCATTTGACACAGTTCCTCACACACGGCTAATATGTAAGGTAAAGTCTACAGGCTTGGAAAGATTAGTTTGTAAATGGATAGAAAACTGGCTAAAATACCAAATTCAGAGAGTAGTGGTTAGTGATTCTTACTCTGAATGGTCTAAGGTTATCAGTGGTGTACCCCAAGGTTCAGTGCTGGGACCCTTACTTTTTAATATCTTTATAAATGATATGGGGTCTGGGATTAAAAGTACAATTTCTGTCTTTGCAGATGACAACAAGGTATGCAGTGGATTAATGTCCTTATAGGGTGTCTCCAATTTACAAGCCAACCTCAAAGCTCTGTCTAATTGGGCAACTAAGTGGCAAATGAGGTTTAATGTTGATAAATGTAAAGTTATGCACTTGGGGGCTAAGAATATGAATGCATCATACATACTAGGGTGTGTACAACTAGGGGAATCCATAGTGGAGAAGGATCTGGGTGTTTTGGTAAATCATAAGCTCAATAATAGCATGCAATGCTAAGCTGCAGCTTTCAAAGCGAGCAAAGTCCTTTTTTGTATCAAGAGAGGTATGGACTCCAGAAAGAGAGAGATATCATTAGGCCCCTGTACAAATCATTAGTAAGATCTCATCTGGAATATGCAGTACAGTTTTGGACACCAGTTCCCAAAAGGGATATCGGGGAACTGGAGAAAGTACAGAGAAGGGCAACCAAACTGATAAGAGGCATGGAGGAGCTCAGCTATGAGGAAAGATTAGAGGAAGTGAATTTATTATCTCTTGAGAAGAGGAGATTGAGGGTGGATATAATCAACATGTACAAATACATAAGTGGTCCATATAGTGAACTTGGTGTTGCGTTATTCACTTTAAGGTCATCACAGAGGACAAGGGGGTACTCTTTACGTCTATAGGAAAAAAAGATTTAATCTCCAAATAAGGAAAGGTTTCTTCACTGAGCTGTGAAAATCTGGAATAAACTCCCTCCAGAGGTGGTTCTGGCAAGCTCAGTAGATTTCTTTTAAAAAGGCATGGATTCTTTCCTAAATGTACATAATATAACTGGATGCTAACATTTATAGGTAAGCCCCATTGGTCTCGTTATCCTCTTATATCAGCGGTTGTCACATTTGTTCCTATTATTTAGAACCTACTACACCCCCCAGTAAACTTTTTCAGTTTGGATGTCGCCCAGATCCAAGATGCCCCAGGTGTGGGGACTTAGAGGGGGATATGCTCCATATGTTTTGGAGATGCCCGAAGCTGTACAGTTACTGGTCGGAGGTGACGGGAACCATTGACCGGGTGTTTTGAACCTCCACTGAGTTGGAGGTCAAACATTGTTTACTGGGACTAGTGGAGGGAGTAGGAAACTTAGGAAACAGTCAGTTAGCTGTTACAAGATGCTTATTTCAAGCAGGGAATTTGATCGCCCGGAGATGCCCGTCGGCGTCACCTCCGTCCAGTAGGGAATGGGTAAACAGTATGAATGAGGTAATTCTCAAGGAGAAATCAGTATATATAAAGCAAGGGATGGTAAAGAAATATGACCTGATCTGGAGGCCCTGGTGGGACGCTAGAGGGATTAATATGTAAATTCTTGCAGCTTAGAAAAGTACCTATAGGAGGGGAAGTGACCTAATAGAACCCAGACTATAAGAGTTTGGAAGGGGAGCGAATATGAGGATTGGATGGAGCAGCAATTGTGGATAGAATGGGTGAGAAGACTAGACCCAATAGAATGTCAGATAAGTCCTCCCACAGGATGCCCACCCCACCCCAATAACACGAAAAAAATGGCAATTTATCCTTCCTGCTTATTACGAGGGCGGAAAGTACCGGGGAGGGGGGGGGGATAGGACATGGAGGAAATGTCTGTTTTGTTATATTTTGTATTTTGATGAAAAATTTTAATAAAGAAATAAAGTACAAAAAAAAACATTTATAGGTAAAGTTGATACAGGGAAAATCCGATTGACTCTCGGGCAATCTCAAAGGTATTATTTTCCTGCTGTAGTAAATTGGAGCATGATTTTCTGGGGTTTTTTGCCTTCCTCTGGATCAACTGTGGGTGAAGGATATTGTGTATATGGGATTGTATGATTTTTTTTTGGGGTGAACTAGATGGACTTGTGTCTTTTTTCAATCTGACTATGTAACTTCGTAACCTTCCCTGGGAAAAAGGTAGTCCAAACAGCAGGTTTCCTAAAATCTGATTTGTAGCCTGTTTTATTTAAAAAGTTGCATGAAAATAACTCCAACAAAAACAGAAAATAAATCCTTGCCATCCAGGCACTAACTAAACATTTGCAGGTTCTTAACTCATGGTTGAAGAGCTTCTCCCAGTCACCCACAAAACAAAGATAATGCAAATGAGTGGAGATCACACCAGCTGTGCAGTTTGAGGGCTTGTTGGCCAACTTTTGTTAAGAGGGTTTGTTGGAAAAGTTTTAATGTTTATTGTGTGACTATTCAAAGAAATCTAAAATGGAGACTGATTTTTAAAATGGCTTCTAAGGACACGTTGCTTTAACTTGTTTTTTTTGTCTATTGTTTCAACTAACTGGCTAAGGCGAGAAAACCACAAGCTTTGCTATATAAGGGAATAGATTGTAAAAAGAAACTGCAATTTGGCAGTAAAGCTGTTATACGTCATGAGGCACCAGTGAACTTTTAGCCAATAAGATTCTTTCTGTTGATCTTAACCTCCCTGGCGGTATGATTCTTTCGGATTTTAGGTGCTGAAAGAGGTACAATTATTTTGCATGGAAATTTGGCGTTTTATATTGTAGGTCTGTAATTCTTAACAATAACACACTTAAATCTGTCCAAACAAGAGTCTAATAGATATCCCGGGTATGATAAAGTTTGAAACACAAAAACATAAATTATAATATAATAAATAAAAATAAATAATTAAAAAAATAAAAATAAAATAATAATAAAATACATTTCCCCACGATTCACTATCGCTCAATTCTGCAAGTGTTCTAATTTACTATCGCAGTTTTCTAGCTGGTCTAAAACCATTTTTGACGTAAAGGGACACTTTTTGGTTGCTATGGACAATCTCCAGTTTCCAGCCAGAAAGAACAGTATATATAATATAGAACTGCATGCAGGGCATAGGACAAAGCACTGGGGACAAAAGGAATGTGAAATAATTTCATACAGTACTGTAATCTGTAAGATTACAGTACTGTATGTGTTATGATTTTTACAGTTTTTTGAATTTGCCGCCAGGCTCCGCCCCCGTGCGTCGCGACGCTCGCAGGGAACGGAGCCTGGCATGGAGAGGCTTCGGGCAGAGGACGGAGCCCGCAGACACAGCGGGGGACATCGCAGGATCCCGGGGACAAGGTAAGTAACGCCGCACCAGGATCCTGCAATGCGATCCCGAGTGTGGCTCGGGGTTACCGCTAATGGGACTGAATTTTAACCCCGAGCCACACTCGGGAAAACCGCCAGGGGGGCTACAAAAAAGAAGTTACATCCTGTATTCTGTGTGACTCTGCATTTTAATGGCTGCTGTAAGAGCTCTCCCTTTGTGTCGACACAATTGAAATAAATTGTCTGCTTTTCAATACATCTGGAGTTTGACTGACCACAAGAGAAAAATATTCCTAACATTATGGTCCTTCGAGCCAGAAACAAGGAGTGGATCCCAGGTCAGACGTTCCTGACCAAGACCTTGGTGAGTATTGGACCTCAAAGCTCATGGAGAACCAAAGACCCCTCACTTAACGTTAGTGGCAAAGCAGGGGCTGGTTGGTACCGGGACCTGGACCCACCGTCTGTTTCCGAACCTGCGACATCCAGACCTCCAGGATATTTGAGAGGTAAGACAATTTAAAATATTCTTAATACTTTCCTCTCTCTCTCCGTTTGATTTATTTTTTGATCTAATAAGTTTATAAGTGAGTTGTAATTGCCGACATTAAAATTGATCGTATAACATCTCGGTAATCCCATTGGTCAAAGACAGAGGCATTTGGGGCGTTGCCTAAGGTAACATACATGTCACCTGCTGTCCAAGACAGATAGAAAAAAGATTTGTTGAAACGTATACCGAACATCGGAGGTTGATTGCCCGACGATCTAAAGCTCTAAATATAGCCGAGTGATCTAGAAAGATCGCAAGGCTAAATTTCTTCTGGATGTTTAGTTTTTCCTTTCTCATGTTTAACTTTTCTTGTATTCTTATTATTACCGTGACCCAAGGGTTGCAAGTCTGATGTTTTACAACCAGGGCCCGCCTAATGCTAATGATGGAGAACTTGTCTGTTAAGGCAGTTATATGTTCTGTATTCCTGCAAATTTGTGGTTAGAAATTGAGCTCCCCCCTCCCCTTACAGACATCTGTATGACAATTCTGTGAGTCAGCGCTGTACTGCTAGAATTGTTCAGACACCTAAGTGCACTTCCTCTTTTGTGTGTGTGTGTGCGTGCAATGTATGTATGAGAGTGATTTCTGATCAGACGACTAATTTTACTGTTTGTTTTAACCAACTGTACTTTGTGGTGAAAAAAAGGTGAAGGTATAATTTTTTTTTTTTTTTTTTTGGTGAGTTTAGATTTTGTTTGTTGTTTTATATAGAGACATGGGGAATAGTTTCTGTGAAAGAATGTCTTGTGCCTGTTTGTGTTGCTGATGTGTTCCTAATGCACCATTGGAAAGAGATAACAGATTTACATTCTTTGCGATGCATAAATGTCTTAAGTATTGTGCTAAGTGGGAAAGCAAGTTTGGATTCAATGGTAAACTGACTGTGAAAGGGTGTCGGATTTGGTGGATAAGCTGTTAGGACCCAAAAAGCAAAAAAAGTATGGGTTGGAAATGGCAGAGCACTGGCTTAAACATGCTAGAATTAGAACAGAAGGAAGGAGAACAAAAGAAAAATGCCAAACCCAACTGCCCCTAGTGGACAAAAAGGATGATCTCATTTGCTACACCCAGAGACCACCTCCTTATAATGGTCATCCCCCTCAGGTGCAAGCATCCGCCCAGAGTACCACCCTCCCTGTGACATCCACCCCTGTCAAAGGAACCGCCTCTGAACAAAACCCCAACCCCATTTCCCCAATCTCCACAGAGGACAGACAGCTCTGTGCGATGTACAGATCTATATTAAAATCATTGACTGACGCATGGTCCCAGGGATGGGGAGTTCCCGTGGGAACTAAGAGACACAAAAAAACAGTAGATTATGGTGAGGAGGACACAGAGGATGCTGAAGGGTGTCCTTTAATAGAAGTCCCAAACCCCAGGGGAGGACAGGCGGACAGGGTGGGAGACAGCATCCCCTGACAATGACTGTTTTCAGGCCATGGAGAGAGAGACAAGTTGTGCCAGACTAAGTGCAGTATTTAAGGATGCATTTAATATAATAAAACAAACAGCCAAATGGCTACTCACAAAAGAATGAGATAATCAGGCATGTAAATATATTAGGGTCACTGGAAGGTCCGTGGGGAGATGAGTTGCGTCCCAATGGAGATGACAAGCCGCTGGCAGGCCGCTGAAGAAGGGAGCAGTAATGGAGCCTCTGTAGATGATCCTTGGGCTAGCACCCCTGCAGATGGTGTAATTTCAGCAGCATATACTATCAGCAACGTCCAGAAAGCCAAAAGCCGGAACCAGAAGTGCGCCTCAGCGTGGAACGCAAGCTCCGTAGACCGGAAATGACGTGGTGACCAATCAGAAGACACGTTTCACAGCATCCTCCTGTTCAGCACACTCATATGATATTCATACGATGGTCTCCCCTCTATACATGGTATATCATTATGCATGTGTTTTATTTATTCATATATTGATGAGATTGCTTATATATCTATTTTTGGTAATCTCTTTTACACATGGTACATCATAGTACATGCATGGTACATGTGTATTTTTTATTTTATTTAATAATTAGTTAACAGATATGGCACATCCTTATACATTTATTTCCAATATATATTTTTTTATTTAAGTCCCATTTTCTTAGTTGGACATTCATTCCATGCAGTCCTATTATCCCTTTAACCGTCTCTTTAATAATAACCCTAATTTTTTAATCATTTATTATTATTTATTTTTTTAATTACTTCACATACATATATCTATTTTTAATCCTAGAATCCCCCATATATATATATATATATATATATATATATATATATATATATATATATATATATATATATATATATATATATATATATATATACACATAATTTTTTTAGATATTTATATTTTCTTATTCCAGTTATACATTAATCTTTCATGGTGCTAATCAATTGTTGTTATTATTCATATATATTGTGGCGACATTATTTATTTATTTATTTCAGGTACTTATATAGCGCCGTCAATTTACGCAGCACTTTTATATATACATTGTACATTCACATCAGTCCCTACCCTCAAGAAGCTTACAATCTAAGGTCCCTAACTCACATTCATACATACTAGGGACAATTTAGACAGGATCCAATTAACCTACCAGCATGTCTTTGGAGTGTGGGAGACATCGCCTGTTTCATACAATTACATGTGTTACTACTTCCGCTGGCCAATACAGCATATCGTCTGTCTATAAATACTTGACTTCCTGGTTAGACTGATAGAACTGAAGAAACAGCGGATGCTGTGAAACGCATTTTCTGTTTGGTAGCCATGTCACTTCCGGTCTATGGAGCTTGCGTTCCACGCTGAGGTGCACTTCCGGTTCCGGCTTTCGCCTTTCCTGATGTTGCTGATAGTATACGCTGCTGAAATTACACCATCTGCAGGGGTGCTAGCCCGAGGATCATCTACAGAGGCTCCATTATTGCTCCCTTCTCCAGCGGCCTGCCAGTGGTTTTTTTTTATCTCCATTGGGACATGACTCATCTCCCCACGGACCTTCCAGTGACCCCGGAACCCTATTATATTTACATGCCTGATTATCTCATCCTTTTGTGAGTAGCCATTTAGCTGTTTGTTGTTATATTATATTAAATACATCCTTAAATACTGCACTTAGTCTGGTGCACCTTGTCTCTTTCTCCACTGTGATTTCCAGAGTTGTGCTTCTCCTCTCAGGTTTGCTGCCGACGGTGTATACCCATATTGACTATTACCATATTGGTTATCTTCCCCTACCCTGTATATAACATTGGACAATTTCTTTCATCCCCCCTTCCTTTACCCCTATACAAGAGACTTTGCCGTGTTGGTCTTTGCGCTATCTCACCCCCCCTTTTTTCATTGTTTTCAGGCCATGGACTGAGAATAACATACAGAAGGCTATGGAGCACATAAACCATCCAAAGCTGGGTCCCGCTGAATTTATTGAGAACATTGAGGGCCTGAGAAACAGTTAAAGGCTAAATAGGGTGGAAGTGGAAAGAGCTCAGGGCTCCCCGAAGCTGGGGATGTGAATAGTGCATATCATCAACAGCAAAAGATAGCTTTTGTTAATGGATGAAAACAGGATCATAAGGATTACATTGTTAAAAACATGGTTACTTACTGAACTGCATTGGTTTTAGATGTTTTACAATATGCTAAACATTCTGAGAAGTATTTGAAAATGATGGCAAAAAAGAATGTGAAAATAAAAGGTTTTTGTGCAAGGTGATGAAGGAGATAAGGATGTAGAAGAGTCCACTGCCGAGGCGGAACCAGAGGAGTCTCATAGAGGGAGAGGCAGAGGTGGTTTTAGAGGAAGGATCAGGTCGAGAGGAAGAGGAAGGGGTAGAGGACAATGGAAGAACAAAGAATGGGTAGAAAGAAGGGAATGCTGGGTTTGTGGAAAACAGGGGCATTTGGCCAGGGACTTCTCTGACGGGCCAGGCCCCCATAAATTGGATTGACTAGAAACGGTATGTGTGAGCCACCTGGAAAAGATGGGGTACGTTGAAAACTTACCACAGGTGGCGTTAATGGTTGAAAGAAAGTGTTACAGTTTTTGGTGGACTCCAGGGCCTCTAGGACCTTAATCCACCCTGCAGATGTGCCTCATATTGACCAATCTACAAAATCTATTCTGGTACAAGGAGTAAGTGGAAAATTGGTGAGGGAATCATTGTCTGAGTATGTCACCATTGAGGAGCCAAAGAGAGGGGTCAAGACCACAACCAGAGTGATCTTGTCTACTGTACTGTCTGCCCTGTAAATCTCTTGGGTGGAGACCTAATGTCAGCCATGTGCATGTCAGTCAGTGCACAAAATAATGGGTTTGCAGTCCAGGTAGGACAGGGACCCATGAACCCAAAAGAAGAAACACATTATTATTATTCCTTAGATGTGTATATGAAAGACAAGGAGACAGTTGATACTGTTGAAAAAATGAATAATTATGCTGAAACCGTGACGGAAGGTAAGACAGTGGATTTACAGGCACCAAATAGGGCTCACTGCACAATGTATTTTAAGAGAACACTGGGGCCTGATAGGTATTACGCCTCCAGATTTTTCTCAAAGAAGGAAGTTACCCTGCAATTAACCAATTTTTACTGGAGTGTTGAGGGATTTGGCGCATTGACATATTTTATACCCCTCAAAGAACAGGCAAATCACCCCACATCTATCCCTGGTTAAACCCAAAAGCTGATATTGGAGGGATGTGGGAGGGTTTGTGAAGGAATGCCAAGATCTAAAAGATTGGTCTCCTGTAGGCGTACCTGACCTATACAAAAGTAGGTCGACAGGTTATTTCTGTCACAAACCCTTAGGACACAAAACAATTGCAACACCCTCAGCACACATGTGGGTTGCAGGAACTGAATGATACTTGACACAACAGGGTCACCTGTTAGATGGGCTCCCAGGGACACTGTGGACTAAAGGTCCAGCAGATGTGGGACTCATAAAAGGAGTCCAACCAGTAACCATCACTCCAAAATAATACCACAGACCCCACCAAAGACAATGCCCCTTAGGAAGGAAGCAGAGGAGGGTATAGCCCATGTAATAGACAAACTTTTACAAGCAGGGGTGATTATTCTGTGTCCTGACAGCCCCTGCAACACCCCTCTTTTTCCTGCTAAGAAGGCTCCGCCTTCCACAGGCTTGAGAATGGTACAGGATTTACAAGCTGTTAACCAGGCAGTTATACCGGGAGCTCCTGTGGTACCAGATCCACACACACTATTGAATGATTTAGATCCGGGAAATGAATTATTTTCTGTGATTGATATCAGTAACGCCTTCTTTAGTATTCCGGTGCACCCCAATCATCAATTTTGGTTTGCCTTCACCTACCGGGGAAAAAGGTATACCTTCACCAGGTTGCCCCAGGGCTACTGTGAGTCCCCTACCATCTTTTCACAGGCAATGTGCTCAAACTTGGTTCAGTTTGTGCCCGCAGGAGGAAGCCAGCTCCTCCTCTATGTAGACGACATCCTAGTGGCATCTCCCTCAGAGAAGGTTTGTAGGACTGACACAATGGCTCTGTTGTATTTCCTCCATGACCAAGGGCATAAGGTAAATAAAACTCAACTTCAGTTGTGGTAACAGCAGGTCAAATACTTGGGGTATAATATCGCAAAAGAAGGTCGACACCTGGATGAGGAGAGAATTCAAGCACTCATCCAGGTGCTGCAGCCAGAGACAAAAATAACAAATGATGTCTTTTTTGGGCATGACAAATTTTTGTAGGGCTTGTATCACCGGATATTCAATATTAACTGCCTCATTGGTCCATGCCATACATGGGAACCCCCTGGCCCCACAGGACGCTATAAAATGGAATGAGGAAACAGAGACAGCCTTTACTGACCTAAAACAAGTCCTTTCTAGCTTATCAGTGCTAGCCTTACAAAACTATGACAAACCTTTCGAACAAACAGTAGACTTAAGGGAAGGTCACATGACATCAGTACTTACACCATCACATGGCGGGCGACAGAGGCCATTTGCTTACTATTCTACAAAATTGGACAGTGTAACTAGAGCACTTCCACCCTGTGTACAGACAGTGGTAGCTGCAGCCGAAGCAGTTAATGTCTCAGCATCTATAGTGCTATATCACTCGTTGACACTCAAGGTACCACATGCAGTGTCTGTTATCCTTTTACAACAAAAGATATCACATTTGAGCCCAGCACGAACGACACCTTTCCTGTATGACAATACTCTTGACACAACCTCACTTAACAATACAGAGATGTACTACATTAAACCCATCCACATTACTACCACTTCCTACTGATGGTCATAAACATAACTGTACTGCTGCCATCGCTGAAAAGGTACTGTCACAAAGTGATTTGAAAGATGTACCGTTATCTAACCCTGACATGACACTTTTTGTTGATGGCTCCAGTAAGAAAAATCTAGATGGCACAAATGCAACTTGATATGCAGTAGTGACACAGGATGAAATCTTAAAAGCTAGGCCATTACCAAAACATTATTTGGCACAAGTAGCAGAACTTGTAGCACTGACAAGAGCAGGCATACTATCAAAAGGAAAATACGTAACCATATACACTGACAGTCAATATGCATTTTCAACAGTACATGTTTTTGCACAACAATGGAAAAACAGGGGGATGGTCACCTCCAGTGGTAAGCCAATTTCACACACAGACTTCATTTTTAAACTCCTAGATGCAATACAGGTACCAAAATACCACAAATGTACTCCAAATAGCAGACTTGAAACTGTCTTCAGGTAACAGATAGACTTCCTGGAAATGTAATAATGTTTTTAGATCCTGGCTATGCATTTTGTCATAGGACTTCCTGAGGGGCTTATGGGTTTTACACATCATCATGTTGTCATACTTAGCGTTCAGCAAGTCAAACCCATAGGATGGAACATATAAATATCATCTCCACTAAACTCCACTACTATCTATAAAGCAATATTTTAGACAAGAATATAGGCTTTTCATTCCTACTTAACCTACATAGACCCTCTTAAATTATTGTGGTAGTAAAGTCTATAGTGTTTTAACAATCGGGTCCCCCAGCAGCTTTAAACCATAATCTACTAGTAAGTATTACATACTAGTAAATTATGACAGACTTACCTACAAGCGCAGCCCTACAGCACTGCGCTCACACTGCTCACCCTTGTCCCCGACAGCTCCCATCTTCACCTGGTCTTTCTTCCAGGTTTGCGATTGTTGGCCACTTGATTGGCTGTGCCAGTGCGATGTCACTCCCATGCGCATGGGAGTCACATCACAGTGGCACACAGAGCAGGCCGTAAATGTGGTCTGAGCTGCGCATGTACCGCTCAGATCACACTACTCACTGACAGGCAGCTCTCTAGGGTCTCTTCTGTTATAAAAACCCTGCCTGTCAGCGAATTTTGTAAAGACTGACTTTACTACCACATAAAAGCTTGCTTTTAAAACCATTGTAACACAATAATTCCAATATTTAAAGCCATTTCAGCTACCATTTGATCATGAATTACTAATAAAATACTAAATAACCAGATCTTTGTTTAAACCTTTAGGAGAAATTGTATCTGATAAAAATATCTTTTAGTTTTTAATTGTTAGATTGACCTAGTTAGATTATCTCTCCAAGCTATTTTAGCTATATCTATTCTGATAAATGTTATACCTTTGGGGATCACAATTATGATATTTCTTGAAGTATATGGATAAATTATGTGTTTTTAATCTTACACAGATGTTCTCACTTTATCACCACTAATGGTCTTGTTGTCTTTCTGATATACTGATATTCACAGGGACACTGTAAAAAATATGTTAAATGTCTAATGTAAATACTATATTTCATTTCATGTATGATCACACATGTTGTCTATGTTTTACTGTTATACACTAAATTGGGGAGTGGCACCCCATAAGTCATGTAAAATGATCAAGTGGATCTAGAGATACACAACCTACAGGCTCTACAGGCTTCATAGGCTCTAAAGCTAGGCATCAGCTAAGCAAAACTGAAAAAGCTCACAACTGCAGATGGTTTAACCACTTCAGTTTTTGGAAACACCAGACATGTCCAAAGAGCTGAGGAGGTTAATATAGTTTTTTAGAAGGTATTCACTTTTGCAAATAATTTTGTGTTCCTTGGGAATGTATGAGTGAACAGCAGATTGGGAAGTCACATTACATCTATAGGTATATTCTCTGAACAACCTTGTGGACACACTTAATTGGCTTTCCTATAATTTAAGGGTTATTTTGATATGGTGAGCAGCATTATTTGTGGTGGCAGCACTTGGAGGGTGGTTTTTCCACTCCTGTGTAGGGTGATAGATTCACATTTGGATAATTTATGGACTCATACATTTTGGGGTCAATGTATAAAACGTTTGCTGAACAAACACACACATTCACACAGCTCCAATTAAACTTGCCGTATTCTGTGTTATATAATTATCTCATGTGATCAAAGTGTCATTTAGTGGCTATACTACAGTATTTCTTTTAAACAATTCAGTCGGGGAAAAAAAGAAATTGCATTACTGCATATATAATTTTTGAGTGCTTCTTTGTTGTTTGTATGTTTTCACCTAAAAACCTGCTCCCTGGCTGAATTATATTTTATAAAACATTTCTTTGCATTTGTACATTTCCCCGCAGGAAGTTTCATGCTCCCATGCCCAATTCCTTGCCTATTAGCCTTGAAAATGGCCAGAATTGATTTTTAAAATTTCTCTCTCATTGACTTTAGTGGGGTTCACATTGAAGCTTGCAATTTGCATATTTTACAATGAGTTTACCGAACAGCCCGCAATTAAATTCAAGCACATTGATCGGTAATTCACTTGTAATAATGCAGAGAGTGGTACTGACATCATCACATTCCACCACTATCTGGACCATTTAGGACCGTCCACTACTGGGAGAAGTTCCAAGAGCAAGAGGAATCTATATGTCTTATGAGTGGTAAGAAAACTTTGGAAATAAGTATGTTTTAAAGTAAAAAGCAAAAATTTATTAGTTTTTGTATTCACTCACTGAAAACCATTATCAGTTTCAACATAAACTAGATAAAGCTAAATATATTAGATATCTGCTATTTTTTTATTAAAATAATAAGAAACTTCTATGTGCACTAGGTGAAAAACGAAACCTGGTTGCATTACTGGTATGTATTGTTTCCATTAAGGTCAGGTTGCACGTTCATTGCCATGATAAGATGTTCCGTAGGACAGCTGGAAGGTGATATCTATGTTTGTTGGAAAAGGTAATTAATATGTGTATTAAGGTAGAAATATTGCAAGCAGACTGACATCCATATGAACCACTAGTCCCAAGACATGTGTATTTATAGGAGGAAAAAAGTTGTGCTGAAAAACATTCTGTTACAGAATGCAGCTCTAATGATTTAGAACTGCAAAGAGTTACATGGCAACACAATTTCCCCAGGAGCAACTCAAAAGAAGAGCAGGATTTCAGGGATCTCAGTTCCCTTTAGAAAACATCTTCAGAAAGAAAATAAGTAAAACAAAAAGTTCATTGCCCTTGAAGTTCAAGTTTTGTCTTCATGGCTTAACCTTAGAGTTCATAGAACTATAACCCTGTTCTTCAGAAATGTATACTTTTCTTAGTCTATTTTTCTTAGTCATAGAAATTTAAAAGCACAACTACGCACAATCGTTAACAACGTTTATTTTAGTTATCTATGTTTAAATCATTGAATTTATTTTTACAAAACTACTGAGATATTGACCTGAAACTTATTTTGACACTAACGTTGACATGTGTACTACCCATTTATGGAAATGTAACAGGTTTCCTTGAAATCCAGCCCTCTCTGCTGCTGATTTATTGTACTGTACCTTTCCTGCACCCCCCTGATTCAGCAAGGGCATGTCATTTTTTTTCTTAGGGAGCATGGTGCCAATTGGTAAATGACAAGGTATATGGGGTATAAAGGTTATGGAGTTTTTTTTCTGTAGAAAACTAAAAACATATCCATGAGTTGCAAAATATGAAATCAAAGCAAACATTACTAACAATTTATTAACTTTTTCCATGCAGGGCTTGTCAGAAAGTTGCATGTGTATCTGAACTCCTATTTTTAATAGCTACCTGTTACTAGTGCAAAACTAGCAGCAGGTACAGGTACTGATACAAGTAGAAAATCTCCTTCCCCTATTTACATGAAGAAAGGAACAGGTGTTTGTAGTCCAAAGCAAGAGAGCAGCCCGAGGTGACACGTTCTAAAGAGAAGTGTTTAGGGTACCATACCAGATAGGTGAGCTGGAGTTGATGCAATGATACAGAAACCTACAGTTAAATAGCAAGGTCTAGAGAGGTGAATTAATAAAGTGAAAAAAAAGGGGGAAAAATGATGGTTCCTAAAGAAAAGAGCATACTAAATCATGCACCTCTTTAACCACTTCCGGGCCTATTCTGGCACTCCACATGTAAATATCATCATTTTTTTGCTAGAAAATTACTCAGGTTACATGTTTAGAGTTAAAGAGGAGGTCTAGTGCTAGAATTGTTGCTCGTGCTCACATGTGTGGTTTGAACAGCGTTTACATATGTGGGCGGGACTTACGTGTGCGTTCGCTTCTACGCGCGAGCTACCGGGGACAGGGGCGTTTTACATTTTTTTACATTTTTTTTATTTTACTTTATTTTTTTTTACTTTTACATTTTCTTTTACTTTTTTTATCACTTTTATTCCTATTACAAGGATAAGATGTATGTGCAGTGTAAACATCCCTTGTAATAGGAATCGTTCGTAACAAGTCCTCTTCATGGAGAGATGCGGGGTCAATAAGACCCCGCATCTCTCCTCCAGGCTGGAAAGCATGAGATCAGAAAAAAATCCATGATGTCATGTTTACCAGCCGCGATCGTGGCTTTGTTTACATCCGCGGCCCGGACGTAACAGCATAACGTCGTGCCCGGGCCTTTGACGGTCATAGAGATGGCTGGTGACCAGCTGGTCACCGGAAATCTCTATGGTCGTCATCCGGCGGCAGCCGATTCTTTCTCCGGGTCCACAATGGCACGGGAGAGCCCAGAGAGGCACCGGATGGCGGCAGGAGGGCGGTTGTCCACTCCTGTCACCTGTAAGAACAATCAAGTGGCGGAACTGTCAATATGATCATTCTTCTATATCAAATACATTCACGTTTGAATAAAAGTTTTAAGTGTATGTAAACCCATAAACAAAATTTGAATCTATTGCAGCTTACCAGTCCTTAGATGTGGTAGGTGAATTTGTTTTCTCTTTTCTCTACAAAAGGGGTCAAAGGGATCTTCCTCTCTTCATGTCTATTCCAGGGAAGGGGGGGGGAGGGGGGTGTTAGCAATCAGTGGTTATGTCTGTTTTCATTTGCTGAAAATGCCTGAAAAATGAAAACTAATGCAGCCACTATTTCTAAGTACTGAAAATAAAATAAATGTTTTCTCTTTTGTTCTCCTTTACTGCTGGGGGTGGCTCAGCTGTGCAGAATCATGTAAATATGTGTGATTTGCTCTTCTGAGTAGGAGGCGCATGCCTGCCGCCCTGGCTGTGCTGTCATTTGCTACAAGACAAGCCAATCAGAGCTGATTTATGGTCGGCACCCGCTGATTGGCTGAGTGAATGAGAGAAGAGAGCCCTGTGTTAGTAAACAACACAGGGCTCTCTACAGACAGCAGCAATGCACCATTTTATTTCTCCCTGCAAAGGGAGTAAAAACCAACATGTTGCTTACTAAAACAGCACACAGTACACACACTAAATATTGTTAGACACACAGTTAACTCCTCGATTGCCCCTAAATGCTAACCCCTTCCCAACCAGTGTCATTAGTACAGTGACAGTGTTTATTATTAGCACTGATCACTGTATTAGTATCACTGGTATAGTCAGTGTCAGTGAGTCAGTCCCCCCCAGTGTCAGTAGTGTCAGATAGCCCGCCGCACTCAGTGCTGTTATAAGTTGCTGATCACCATCATTACTAGTATAAAAAATAATAATAATAATTTTAGTATCTATACCATAGTTTGTAGATGCTAAAACTTTCATACAAACCAATCAATATGCACTTATTGGGATGTGTTTTACCAAAGACATGTAGTAGAATACATTTTGGTCTAAATTTATGAATAAATTAGATTTGTTTTATTTTTTTAACAGATATATTTTAAATCAGAAAGTAAGGTATTTTTTCATTTATATAATAAAAAAAAACAGTGGTGATCAAATGCCACCAAAAGAAAGCTCTGTTTGTGGGAACATATATAAATTTTGTTTGGGTACAGTGTTGCATGACCACACAATTGCAAATTAAAGTAGCGCAGCTCTGAATAACAAAAAATGGCCTGTGCATGAACGCAGACAGGAGCAGTATAACCCAAAGTTTAAAAAGTGTGGTTGACCAGAGATAATAGGACACAGTCTGTGCAAAGAGTTGAAGAAAGTAAGCAATAAAAATAGTAAGCAGTGGAAGGGAACTAAGTAGTAAAATAAAGAAGTAACCTGTAACATGCATTCTATTTTTTTTAGGTTGTCAGTTGGGTGTAGAATGATGGGTGAGTGTCAGCCAATTGTGAAAATTAAAATGAATATGTCTCTTTTATCAACAGGATGGATAATGATAAGATAGAACTCTAATGGCAGAATATTTGGAAAAACTGTCAAGATAAGAAAATGTAAGAAACCATTCTTTGGTAGTTATAAAAGTTGGGTACTGGAGATATCTATAGTGTTACTTACATTAAAATATTTACTAAGCATGTAGAGGTGAATCGTTTAGAGTCTTAAAGATAGATGATATTGTATTGCTTTTCTTTACTTGATTTGCATTTTTTATTTTTTAAATGTGACTATTTTGTGTGCGGCCTAATTTTATTTGTTTACATAATACAGTATATCTTTCAAGGTGTAGAGCACATATACATATACATTATATATGTACACTGAATAGTTACATAGTAGCACAGTTTTAGTAAATATTTGTGCGTTGAATTATTTTTTTCTATTTTTTTTTCTTTTCTAATACTGCTGTAAAGTGCAAAATTCTGTGTTGTTGCATAACTCTTCTCTTAAAATATTTATCGAGACACATTTATAGATGTGTATTCTGTTAAAATACAGTATGGAAGATAATTAGTCTTCGCAGAAAAAAACTCTTATAAAAGCGGAGTTCCACCCATTTAAAAGTCAGCAGCTACAAAAAGTGTAGCTGCTGACTTTTAATAATCAGATACCTGTCCCATGGTCCAGCGATGCGGGCTCATGAAGCCCCTCTCCCCCTCCTCTCTGAGGCACCGACATTCTTACTATGGGCGCCCGGCTGTGGCTTAAAAGTCAGGCGCTCTTTGCGCATGTGAACCATGCCACTGGCTGTAAGAAGATTGCAGGGAGAGAGGGGGGAGCGGTGAACTTCCAGCGCTGCGAAGCCCGGGGAGGAAGTGGGAGCTGGGTGTCCATAAAAACTAGGTATCCCCCCCCCCAAAAAAATGACATGCTAAACGTGGCATGTCAGGGGGTCACCATCACTTAAAGCGGAAGTTCCATTTTTGGGTGGAACTCCACTTTAATCCTGTAAAGGTGATCACAGTGAATAGCCAAGCTGTCATTATAAGACACTGCACAGATAATGCATGGCTTGAATATATTTTAAAATGCAACATATTTAAACATTTATATGGTTAGTGAATCAATTTTTGGTTTTGTCTAAAAAGGCACAATTTGGCTTGGCTCTTCTTTGTGGAATATTAAATTGTGTAAGTGACCAGTTTTAGTCACACCAGTTTAACAAACTAGGCCATTGGAAAACCTTTTTTTATTATATAATTCACAGATATCCTGATTAGCGCTTATGGATAGCATTGCTTCTGCCATATGCCTTCATAATTTAAACAGCTGTAGAAAGGCTTGGTTCTACAAACTTAAAAAAACACATTTCTGCTAATTATTTCTTGGAACACAATACAATTTAGATTAGATCTGTGTGAATGTCAGATATATTGAGAAATAAGTGTTAACGTTATTAATTACTGTAAAGTTCAGTCAACACTGGATATGAGAAAAAAATTGCTACAGCATTAGTATTAACACTATTCATATGAAATATGATAACCTAAACACTTTACTATAAGTCATGGCATGCTGGAGCACTACAACTTTCATATACATATGCAAAGAGGGTTTGATCAATTTGGTAATTTAGATAATTGTTTCTAAACCCCAAAAAGGTAGTTTATAAAAAATTTTTTTTAAAGCGACCATGCAGTCTAGTGCAAACTCAACTTTCCAGCAGGTGTGAAAGCAAATATTCATTTCTTCAAGAGCTTAGGGCATAGTCACTGTCCAACACATACTGATGTGTCAGATAGCGTGTCTCCTAGGACCACCATGGTCTCTCCTGCCAGTCATTGTGTTCTGTAAAGACATATTAGCCAGTGGGAGGAACCTATTCATCCAGCAGGGGACATGCTATCAAACACAAACTGTTACCAACATTATGCCTGATGTGCATCAGTAGGAAAGAACAGCCCTTTTTTTTCTCTTCCAATGTTTTCTTCCAACAACTGCTCCCATAGCATGACATCCAAATGTTTTGAATGGCTCTGCATCTGACTATTGAAAAAATTTAGGTCAGCATGTCCCAAGCAGGGGTATTGCCCAAGCCTCAAGCCATCTGCTAATGTAAGCACAGTTACATTTTTCCTGGATAACTATAATTGTTTTGCTATGTAATATGCCTGTACATTTGCATCAGCTTGGTTTCTAGCCTTTCAATTAAAAAGCATAGTCTAGTTTTCACCTTCAGTAAATTTAGGCCTCGTTCACACGAGCGGCACTCTCTACCGTTCTTTGAAAAGCTATATGTGGCAATATGTATTACTCCCACCGCCCACCATTTCACAGTTTAGGTGGGCAGTCAAGGGGAGGAGGGGGCAGGAAAAATGCAGATTAATCGCCCTTTGGTCACCTAGGCTAACAAGGCCTAATACCACATGCCAGACCATGTCATAGACATAATTCACATCCAGTGATATCCAGTCTGAACATGTTTCCTCTCTTTTTTTCTACAAATTAAGTTCATCATAGAAATTTGACAAGGCAGTGAAAAGACATCTCCATGATCAGAGTTATCTTAAAAGAACACCCCCAAACCCCCAGCAATACATCTTGCCCCATGTTAATAGCGCAAGGGCCTCATCCTAACATTCCTGGCCTGAATGATGTAGAGGTCTGCAGGAGGAATTTATAGGAATCTGGTAGACCCTTTTAAGCTAAAGGGGGCCGTAGATATCCGTATCTCTCCCCATAAGAATGAGTGAGGGGTGCATAGTACCCCTTGTTACTCATTCACAAAAAATAGTACATAAACACACATACATTGTAAAAAAGTCCCATATTAACCAGTTCCGGACCAGCCGCCGCAGTTATACTGCGGCAGGTTGGCCCGGCTGTGTGAAATCACATTACTATACGTGATGCGGCGACCCCCACCAGCCGCGACGATCAGATTCGATCAGGAACTGATCAATCACCAGGCCAATGAAATCTGGCCTGGACCTGGTGATCGCTCCTGGCGAATGAGATCCTTCCCCTGTCGTGTAACTGGAAACGCAGACAGGGGAACTGATGTCATCTCTCCTCGTGTCGGTCTTTTCGTTCCAGACTGAGAGGAGAGAGCATCGAAAAGTGAGTTGCACCAACATTACACTGACACCAGGTCACATAGGCACACAATTCACCCCCCCCCCCGATCACCCCCCAGTTAACCCCTTCACCACCTGTCACTGTGTCACCCAGTACAGCAATCAGATTTTTTTTTGATCGCTGTACTGGTGTCATTAGTGAGAAAAATCAGTGTTAGGGTAATTAGTCTTAGACCCAGATAGGTCTAGGGACCGCCCCAAACCCCTCAATAAAGGTTTAACCCCTTGATTACCCCCTGTCACCTGTGATCACAGTATAAGTGTCACGGGTGATGCAGTTTAGCTAGTTTATTTTTTATAGCATCAGGGAACCCACCGTATTTTACCCAATAAAGGTTTAACCCCCTGATCACCCGGCCGGTGATCAAAGTTAGGTTTTAGCTCAGATAGAGTCTGCGTCTCCCCAGGCTGTGTCAGATTAGTGCCAGTACCGCGAACACCCATGCACGCACCATATGCCTCCCTTAGTAGTATAGTGCGAATGGATCAATATCTGATCTGAACTGATCTTTAATAGCACCCCCTGCAATTTAGGATTTCTAAAAATGCAGAGTTAGCGGGATCAGCCCAGATACCTGCTAGCACCTGCGTTTAGCCCCTCCGCCGAGCCCACCCAAGTGCAGTATCAATCGATCACTGTCACTTACAAAACACAAAACACATAACTGCAGCGTTCGCAGAGTCAGGCCTGATCCCTGCGAATGCTAACAGTTTTTTTGGTAGCGTCTGAATCAGTCACTAACAGTCAGGAGCTTTTTTACCTGTGAGTCTCACTAGTGTACCAGTAAATTTAGAGACCAAAATGTCAAATTGAAGGTACACTAGTGAAGAGGCCTACATGTTTATGAGCATGACAGATAGTGAAGAGGAAGTCACTCATCTATCAGATTCAGGCTCAGAATACGAACCTGTAGACAGCAGCACCCTGACAGATAGCTCTGACGATGAAGTTGTGGTCCCTGCCAAGGTCAGGCGTACCAGAACCCCGATCTTCTTCTGCTGTCGTTGAGGTGCAAGAACCACAGGTCCCTCATATGGAGCAGAGAGCCAGTACTAGCGCCGCTATTCCTTCTGGTGAACTGGCAAGCACCAGCGGCCTAGTACATCCTGGTCATACATCCAGCACTGCAGTAACACTTAGTGACGTGGTGAGTTCCATAAGTGCAGTTCAAGCTGGCGTGGTGGCAAGCACAAGTAGTGTCCCGCTGCCACCAAGAAGAAGACAGAGCCCATAGTGCCCTTCCTGCTGCATTCGCCAATCCTAATTGGGAACCCACCACTTCTGCAGCACCCGTACTTCCCCCATTCACTGGCCAAACCGGAATTCAGGTGGAAACACGTCACTTGATTTTTATTCGCTGTTTTTTCACCGAAGATCTCTATAGATCTATTGTGGAGCAAAGCCAATTGTATGCTGGTCAATTCATCGCTGCTAATCCCCAGCTGACCCTTGCCAGAGATTGGAAACCATTTACGGTTTCCAAATTCAAGACCTTTCTGGGCCTATCCCTCCTCATGGGCGTAACTAAAAAGTGTGAGTTGCGGTCATATTGGTCCACTGACCCAATTCATCATACACCCATGTTCTCTGCCTCCATGGCCAGGACATGATACGAGCAGATCATGCACTTCAATGACAATGAACTCTGTCATCCTCAGGGTGACTCTGGATTTGATTGGCTCTACAAAATTCTGCCCCTCGTAAGCCACTTAAACCAACATTTTTCAGCCTTGTTTACTCCCGATCAAGTTGTCTTGTTGATGAGTCACTGATTAAGTTTTCTGGCCACTTGTCTATCAAACAGTATCTTCCCAGCAAGCGTGCCAGATATGTGGTCAAGATGTATAAGCTCTGTGACAGGGTCACAGGTTATACATAGATTTATGGTTTATGAGGGAAGAGATAGTCACATAGAGCCGGAGAACTGCCCAGAATACATAGGGAGCGCTGGTAAGATAGTGTGGGACTTGGTGTCACCCTTATTCGGAAAGGGGTACCACTTGCATGTGGACAATTATTGCACGAGCGTGCCACTTTTTAGTCACCTTTTTGATTATGGAATTGGCGCATGTGGCACTGTGCGATCTAATCGCCGGGACTTCCCCCAACGGCTTGTAGAATCCCGACTTAGACGGAGGGAGAGAGCCTGCTTGAGGTGTAATAATTTGTTATCAGTGAAGTGGTGGGATTCACGGAATGTTTTCATTCTGTCCTTGCTTCACGCAGACATGGCAGTCCAAATTCCTACGGCGTCTGATGTTGTGGAGAAACCCCTCTGTGTCCACGAATACAACCTTAACATGGGAGGTGTGGACCTCAACGACCAGTTGTTGGCACCGTACCTAATTGTCCATAAGGCCAGACACTGGTACAAAAAAGTGTCTGTATACTTATTTCAATTGGCTTTGCTGAATGCTCATGTGCTATTCAGAGCTTCAGGATGGACTGGATCCTTCCTTAAATTCCAGAAAGAGAACGTCAGAGCCCTTCTGTTTCCAGACGATGCTCTTGCCCAAATTCCCAATCCAAATGCAGTGAGCCGGTTGCATGAGAGGCATTTTCCTTTTGTCCTCCCTGATACCCCTACCCAAAGAAACCCCCCAAAAAAATGTTGTGTCTGCAGCAAACGCGGATTTAGGCATGACACCCGCTTTTATTGTCCCTCCTGTCCTGACTAACCTGATCTCTGCATTGGTGAATGTTTTAAACGCTACCACACACTAGTTGAGTTTTAGCGTAGGGTACAGCACCACACAGTCCTAGGTACACTAATACAGGGTCTTAGGGTCTCGAAAGATGTGATGACCATCACATTTTGGGAGACCCTAATCTGCAACGTTCAGTTTACAGGTTTTTTTTACAGTTTTTAGAAAAGTGAAAAAAGTGAAAAAAAAAAAACACACAAAAACACAAAAATATATAAAATAAAAATTCCAAAAATAGTTGTGGTTGTATTTTTCTCCTCTCTCTCTATTGTTCTCTCTCTTATGTTCGCTCTTTACTGTCCACTCTACTGTTAGCTCACTATTGTTCTATATCTATCGTTCTCTCTCTGTTTTATTTTTACTATGTTTTATTGTATTTGCTTTGCACGTATGGTATGTTATACTGTAATGTTTGTTTTATTGTTAACCATCATTTGCTTAGCAGGTACACCATTCAGCTGCAGCACGTGTTTATCTATCTTGACAGCAACAGCGTTTTCTCCCACGATATGTAAAACTGTGATTCCAGCGCTGTCGGAGGTGATTTCACCACCACAGTTTAAAAAAATGGTACATGTATGCCCATCATTAGAAGTGGGTGGATGAAGGATGGTATTCTAATGGTGGGCATACCCACAGATCAATCTCTCTTTTTCCTTTAGCCAACAGGCTGCATGAAAAAAAGAACATTACATGTACAATAGAACATTACATGTATGCCCAACAAGGACCAGCAACGTACTGGTATGTTGCTTGACTTTGAGTGGTTATACCAGAATGATGCCTGCAGGTTTAGGTATCATCTTGGTATCATTCTTTTCAGCCAGTGGTCGGCTTTCATATAAAAGCAATCCTAGTGGCTAATTAGCCTCTAGACTGCTTTTATAAGCAGTGGGAGGGAATGTGTCCCCCCTCCCCCACCGCCTTCCATGGTTTTCTCGGGCTCTCCTGTCCCAACAGGGAACCCGAGAATGCAGCCGGTGGTTCAGCCAGCTGACCATAGAGCTGATCAGAGACCAGAATGGCTCCAATCATCTCTATGGCCTAAGAAACCGGAAGCTACGAGCATTTCATTATTTATTTTTCGCATATAAACAGCGTCATTTGGAAATTGGCAAAGCATTTTATCACACCAATCTTGGTGTGATCAGATTCTTTGAGGGCAGAGGAGAGATCTAGGGTCTAATAGACCCCAACTTTTTCAAAGAAGAGTACCTGTCACTACCTATTGCTATCATAGGGGATATTTACATTCCCTGAGATAACAATAAAAATGATTTTAAAAAAAAAGATGAAAGGAACAGTTTAAAAATATAATTAAAAAAGCAAAATTAATAATTAAAAAAAAAAAGCACCCCTGTCCCCCTGTGCTCACACGCAAAGGCGAACGCAAGCATTGGTCTGGTGTCATATGTAAACAGTAATTGTACCATGCATGTGAGGTATCACCGCGAAGGTCAGAACGAGGGCAGTAATTTTAGCAGTAGACCTCCTCTGTAGATATAAAATGGTAACCTGTAAAGGCTTTTAAAGGCTTTTAAAAATGTATATAGTTTGTCACCTCTGCACGTTTGTGCACAATTTTAAAGCATGTCATGTTTGGTATCCATGTACTCAGCATAAGGTCATCTTTTTTATTACATCAAACATTTGGGCAATATAGTGTGTTTTAGTGCATTAAAATTAAAATTAAAAAAAGTGTGTTTGTGAGGAAAAATCGATGCGCAAGTACTGCATGAAAAAAAAAATTGCAACGACCACCATTTTAATCTGTAGGGCCTTGGCTTTAAAAAAATATATGATGTTTGGGGGTTCAAAGTAATTTTCTTGCAAAAAAAAACATTTTCAAAATTTTTTACAAAAAGTGTCAGAAAGGGCTTTGTCTTGGTTAGCAGAGTGGGTGATATGTGACATAAGCTTCTAAATGTTGTGCATAAAATGCCAGGACAGTTCAGAACCCCCCCAAATGACCCCTTTTTGGAAAGTAGACACCCCAAGCTATTTGCTGATAGGCATGTTGAATCCATGGAATATTTTATATTTTTTCACGAGTTTCAGGAAAATTGCTGTCAGAGGGGGGCAGGGTCACCTGTTTACATAACCGGGTGACCCCGCCCCCTCTGACAACACGAGAAAAGCCATAGGGAAGTCCCCGTGAAGTCCCTGTGCGTCAGAGGAGGGTGGCCTCACGGGGTGGCCCCGTCCTCCGTTATATTAGTAGTGTTAGAAGAACCGAAGCATCACACAGCGGAAGACTCCCACTAAGGCGGATCGTGCGGATGGAGCACAGAAGAAGCCGGAGGAATATGTGGGACGAGAAGAGCGGAGGAAGAAGAAGATGGAGAAGAAGAAGATGGAGGAAGAAGAAGAACACCGAAGGAAGACCAGAAGAAAGAAGATGGAAGAAGAAGCAGAAAGAAGAAGAAATTAACAAAGGACTTGTCAAAAACCGTCTCTTGTGTTCTTTTTGGCACTTTTTTTGTGAAATGGTAGGGGTACATTTGTACCCCATTACCAATTCACACAGGGGGGCCAGGATCTGGGGGCTCCTTTGTTAAAGGGGGCTTCCAGATTCCAAGAAGCCCCCCGCCCGCAGACCTCCACAACCACCGGGCAAGGGTTGTGGGGATGAGACCCTACTCCCCATCAACATGGGGACAAGGTGCTTTGGGGGGCTACCACAAAGCACCCTCCCAATGTTGAGGGCATGTGGCCTGGTACGGTTTGAGGGGGGGGCGCTCTCTCACCCCCCCTCTTTTCCTGTGGCCTGCCAGGTTGCGTGCTCAGATAAGGGTCTGGTATGGATTTTTGGGGGGACTCCACGCCATTTTTTTAAAATTTTGGCGCAGGGTTCTCCTTAAAATCCATACCAGACCTGAAGGATCTGGTATGGATTTTGAGGGGGACCCCCACGCCATTTTTTAAAAAAATTTGTTGCGGGGTTCCCCTTAATATCTATACTAGACCTGAAGGGCCTGGTATGGAATTTAGGGGGGCCCCCACAATTTTTTTTTTTAAATTTTGGTTAGGAGTTCCCCTGTGGGGAAATTCCATGCTGTTTTTATCAATGAACTTTTTTGTGTATTGCCGGACCGACAATTCATTATAGCCGGCGCTAGCGATAATAGTTTTACATGACTTTCTTTCCTTTAGAAATTTCATTTTGCTGTCAGACTGTTCTAAACATGGGAAACATGCGCCCCTTTACAGGCATACTATAGACACCCCCTGGGTACGAAATTTTAAGGAATATTACACTTTTTTTGTTTCACTTTAAGCATTATTAAAATCACTACTCCCGAAAAAATGGACGTTTTTAAAACTTTTTTTTGCATTAATACATGTCCCCTGGGCAGGACCCGGGTCCCCAAACACTTTTTATGACAATACCATGCATATAAGCCTTTAAAATTAGCACTTTTGATTTCTCCCATAGACTTTTAAAGGGTGTTCCGCGGCTTTCGAATTTGCCGTGAACACCCCAAATTGTTAGCTGTTCGGCAAACAGGCGAACAGCCAATGTTCAAGTCGAACTCATGTTCGACCCGAAGATAAAGCCCATCCCTATGGAGGACCAATAAGACATGCTTTTAACAAGTCTTTGTGAGTATAATACAGTACCTACCTTTGTATTGAAATAAATATCTCTGTTTGCGGACGATGCGTTAGGTCCACACGCCTTCTGTCTCTTTTCATGTTCCAGTGTTTCGGATTCCCAGTCTGTGGAGGGCAGCAAGAAGTGCATTATTCCTCACTTAGCATCACATCAAAGAGCTAACAGCTGTACAGAGGCACTCTACACAGTGCAGGAGAATGATTTGTGTGTTTTTGGATGTTTCCATATGTGGTCAATGATGTTACATCAGATCCCCTGGTTTCTTCTTTCTTTTTTTTTTACAAACAGAAGCAGGCAGGGAAGGAACTGCAACCTAGCCACAATGTTTTTTTTGGGGTTTTTTTTGTTACTTTTGGTTAAGTACATCATACAAGTGCTCTACTTCACTTACAAGTTTTAAGGCATCCCCAAGCATGTTATTTAAAGGGATTGGTTATTTTTTTGTTACCCTTTAAGCCACTTTAAAAGACTCATTCCCTGCTGGTCATTTAAACATAATTGTTTGCATTGGTAAATATTCCATATGGCAGTACCCAGCTACAAATGCCCTTTTATTTTTTACAAAAGCTTGCAAATTGGTCTTAAAAAGGCGGAAAAATTACAAGATTCATCTCTCATAGGCTTCAATTCAGCAAAGTTTGGGTTTCAAATTTTTTTCATGTGTTTGGGTAATGTCCAGTGAACTGAGCTATTTTTTTGTTAATTTAAATTTCAAACATTAAAACACCTTTTTAAATTCTAGTATAGACTTAAAGTATTTGTATTTTTCTTTTATTCCTTTTTTATTTTCTCTACTTAGATAGCTCTTAGCTGTCTGTGCAAAAGATAAGTGTTGCTAATACTTAGAAACAAGATAAAAGAAGCAAATTGATAGGAAAAACATTAAAAAGCAGAGACGTGCAGTGCCAGTATAAAGTGCACAAAATGTATTCAACCAGAAAAGATACACGAAGCATAAAGATAGTGTGCCTTTCAGTTGTTCAATGTAGAAAGATAAGCCATACAATATGTTCTGGAGACATCAGAACTTTAACATACAAAGAGTAACAAAACTACGTTATGGATCTTCAGTATGGGTTCTTTGTAAAGTATATTAACTCAACTGGGTGAACAGAGCTATAAAAGATTTTAAGCATACCACTCAAAAACAACATTATTGATAAAAATAAAGCAGAATTCTTCAAGGATATAATCACACAGGCGTAAAAATTTTACTTATTACAGGTTTTTTTAGCACAAAAGTTCCTGTGTAATGATCAGTAAATACTTGTGTTAAATTGTCCTGTTTTTTTTTTTTCAACAGTTGCATTTGGCAAACATGTACAGTATATGTATGTCCTCAGATGCACATTTTGGGATTTTGCGGTACCAATTTGCACACTAATACCAATTTACACTTAATTTGCACACCAATATTTACACACCTGTGTGAATATCTCCACTGAAAACAACACAGCTGCGTTCAGATACAAAAATAAACAATGTACTGTATGTAAATGCATTTTAAAGGACATGTGAATGAAGCCTAAAGCCAGCCATAGACAGTTTTAATCTTGACAAGTTCAGCAGGAAGCGGCCGAGATTCAAAACATGCATGGGCAGGCTGAATGTACCCAAGTTGATCGATCAATCAACTTGGGTACAACCAGCCTGTCAGATTTTACATTCAATTATTGTTAGCGACTGTTATAACCGCTAGCAGTAAATACTGTGTTCTCCCAGCAGGGATGGCTCCCCCCTCCCATCGGTGGGAGAACACAATGGCTCCATGGGATTGATTCTCCCATCAACACTGACTGTGTTGATGGGGGAATTGAGCAAAATCACTCCATCAATGGCCAGCTTAAAAGGACAAATAACAAAGTGCCCTTTCACATGTGATATTGTAAGAAAAACTATATGGTGACAAATGA
Organism: Lithobates clamitans; assembly: GCA_037952925.1. NCBI lineage: Eukaryota > Metazoa > Chordata > Amphibia > Anura > Ranidae > Lithobates > Lithobates clamitans. The sequence continues at coordinate 1,317,537 of JBBGZY010000273.1, forward strand.
GGAGACTGTTATTGCTGACCTTGTCCTAAAAAGCTAGTTCCATGTCCATTTCTAGAGTGTCTAAGTCACTAACCTGGAGCAAGGATGCAGCTAGTGAACACTGGCAATATGACCCTTGCCTTGTGGCCTGGTCCAAACCATTTTGGGGATTATGGCATGGGGTTGTTTTTCAGGGGTTGGGCTTGGCCCCTTAGTTCCAGTAATGAGGAACTCCTAAGGCATAAGCACGCCAAGACTATTTGGACAATTTCATGCTCCCAACTTTGTAGGAACAGTTTGGAGACGGCCCCTTCCTGTTCCAACATGACTGCGCACCAGTGCAAAAAGCAAGGTCCATAAAGACATGGATGAGCGAGTTTGATGTAGAGGAACTTGACTGGCCTGCACAGAGTCCTGACCTCAACCCAATAGAACACCTTTGGGACAAATGAGAGCGGAGATTGCAAGCCATGCCTTCTCGTCCAACACCAGTGCCTGACCTCACAAATGCGCTTTTGAAAAAATGGTCAAACATTCCCATAGACACACTCCTAAACATTGTTAACAGCCTCCCCAGAAGATTTGAATCTGTTAAACCTGCAAAGGATTGGCCAACTCTATATTGAACCCTACAGACTAAGGCTGGGATGCCATTAAAGTACATGTGCGTGTAAAGGCAAGTGTCTCAATACGTTTGACAATATAGTGTATGTTGCAACAGATATATTACGCTTATATCAAAAATAGAAAGAGAAAGAAACAATTAGCTCAGTGTTGCCCAAGTCACACATATTTTTTTTAAAGTTCTCCATTAGTTTATAGTGAGTTGTCAAAATTAATTATTTTATTAATTCCATCAGGAGTCTATTACTTCCCTATTCATTTAAACAGAAGAGGATTTAAACAGAAACCAGTCATACACTTTTTACTGTATTTATGAAGGGAAGATTTTTATCTTTTGGGGATTCTCTAGAGTAACCAATTAGCTTACCGTATATACTCGAGTATAAGTCGATCTGAGTATAAGTCGAGGCCCCTAATTTACCACAAAAAACTGGGAAAAAATTATTCACCCAAGTATAAGACGAGGGTGAGAAGTGCAGCAGCTACTGTAAGTGGAAAAAGAGGGTCAACAATGCCCATCTGCAGCTGCATGCCTCCCTGTGTCCTGTGCACCCTACCTGTATCCTGTGCATGTGTCCTGTACATGTGCATGTGTCCTGTGTCCTGTGTCCTGTACATGTGCATGCGTCCTGTGTCCTGTACATGTGTATGTGTCCTGTGTAAGTGTCCTGTACATGTGTCCTGTACATGTGTATGTGTCCCTGTGTCCTGTACATGTGTATGTGTCCCTGTGTCCTGTGCATGTGTCCTGTGTCCTGTACATGTGTCCTGTGTCCTGTACATGTGTATGTGTCCTGTGTGCATGTGTCCTATGTCCCTGTGCAGCCTACAGTACCTGTGTCCTGTGCAGCCTCCCTGTGGCAATCTCCATCCTCCCTGTGGCGATCTCCATCCTCGCTGTGGCGTTCTCCATCCTCCGATCAGCGTGTGATAATACACTTGGCCATTCAACTGTTCAAAAGCCGCGCTTCCTCCTTATCTGTGATAGGCAGAACACTTAGCAGTCATCGGTCAGCCTATCACAGACATTTTCTCATTCTCATACCACGAACGAGGATGAGAGAATGTCCGTGATAGGCTGTACACTGACTGCTGGGAAATGGAGTGTTCAGCCTATCACAGACGAGCAGGAGGCGCGGCTTTTGAAAGATGGAATAGCCTCCGAACGATATTATCACACCTCGGCCGCCGTCTTCCTGCATGACATGCTGATCATGCAGACAGACGGCGGTGACTTGAGTATAAGTGGAGGGGGGCACTTTCAGCCAAAAAAAAAAGGGCTGAAAAATTCGACTTATACTCGAGTATATAAAGTATTCCTTCTTTCTGCCAAACTACCAAACTGATTGGTCAATATGGAGTTTCCTTTCAAAAACGATGTGAGTGTACACATTGCTAATTATGTAATATTGTAAACCACCAAAAATAGAAGTGCTGGAATTCATCTTTGAATATGTGAAAAAAAATCTAATCAAATCAAGGATGGCTAATTCTGGGGTCTTTGTTCGCAACTGATAAAAGATCTGTCCAGAACAAATCTTAGACTAAAAAATACAGTACAGTAAAAACAATACAGTTTTAGATAAAGCAAGAGAGGGTTTTAACCCCTGTCTGTTTTTTTCCATCAACCGTATATCTCATTGGAGAGATTTCCCTTCACTTACTGTCCCATAGACAAAACAGGATGTGAGAAGAACCCGCCCCCCCTAAATTGAGGGAATCCCTGGTTGTCACCAGGGTCACCAGAACTAGTGTTGCCCTCAAAGATTTCCATTCTATTACTGTTCTGGGACAACCAAAAATGTAAGGTTTTCTTTTACTTTCATTGATAACAGTAAATAGGACAAATAGAGAGGCTGAATCTCCCTAATGGGGGTATAGCAATGAAAACCTGACAGGTGCTCTAATTGAAGATCCTCACACATTTTTTTTTTGTTTTCTGTAACATGTATTCACTAGGCCCTGTGAGTAGGCATTGCTGTGTCACAGAGATCACAGAGCTTGCTTTCTGAACTACAGAGATGCTGAGAAGGGAAGTTTCAGGAGGTGGAGTCAGTACAGGAACCACTGTTTGCTGGCATCAAGGTACCATGGGATATGTAGTCCTTAGAAATTGAAAGTAACCACCAGAGGAGAAGCATGCAGGGAATCCAAGAAGTTGTGGAAAGAGATGGTCAGCAGACAGGCAGCACTCACAACATAAAAGGACATTTTTCAGGTAAGCTTATATTATATTTTTAAAAATAAACATTATTTGTATTGTTAATACAATGCTAATGTCATAAAACTAAAGTGTATGCTGTGACCATAGGTTTCCTTTAAAAGAAAAGTGCAGGACATGAAAAAAGCAAACATTGATACTCATCCAGATGGATGCAGCATCAATGTGATGCTCCATCTGTGCTTCTCTACCTCTACACAAAGAGTTGAGTGATCAAAGACTGCTGATCGCTCAGGTCTCAGTCTTCAGTGAGCAGAGAGCTGGTGGCTGGACTGGCAGAGTGACGTCAGCTGACAGCAGACTTAAGCATGCTGGTGGCTGACAACGGGAAACAGTGCACTATTGTGATCCTCAGGAGAAGTAAGGTCAAAAGAGCTTTGGCCATATTTCTCCTTTAAGTATATATCAGCTTACTATCCCAGAGATGTAGTGGCTGCAATATTTATCTTTTTTCAGGCTAAATATGTTTTATTTTTTTAATCCAAAAAACAAAGATGATCCTATCTGAAATCCAGTATCTTTGCAGCTTGATGCACATTAAAGTAAAATCAAACAGTGTTCTCTTCATTCCCTGTTATCTTCTTTTGACTACAGAACAGCTCTTCCTATGGTATGGAGTTAGAGATTTCATACCATAGTCAGAACCAGGAATGCAGCCTAGGGTTACAATTTCATTCCTCCATAAATACAAAAGGGTGAAAAAGCAATGTCTCAAAGCAAAGTAGTAAGAATGTTATTAACAGGACCACCATGTGAGAAAAAAGGAAAAACTCCTAAAATAATAAAAAATAAAAAAATAAGAATCTGGCTCTGCCTACCACCATTATTAACTTAATTATTCTTACACACCGTTTTAAAGAAAAAGCAAAAAAGACCGATTTGAATGACAGTTTTAGGCCAGATAGGATCAGCATCAACACAATTTTTTTAAAGATTCACTCATATGAGCTTTGAAAAAATGGTTCAGATGGAGAAATATTCATGGTACAATTACTCCAACAACATCCTGTAAATCGAAAAAAAAATCTTAAATGGACTTTAAAATTGGAAAAACATCAAAATAGTCATAATAAATCACTTGTGAGGCTAAGAATTTCAAAGACTGATAAACAGAGAGAACTGTGATGAAGCTGTCATTGAAAAGCTTTTCATACAGCACTATCGTAATTTATTATATACAAGCTATGTTACAAGAGCAGAACACTGAATGTAAAACATAAGTGAGAGAATTATAACAAAGACAAAAATAGGACATTCTTTCCCAATGGTTAACATATATTTTTTGTCTTATAAATTACAGTGCAATTTAAATGGAGAGCCATTACCAAATCCTGCAATATCTTCTGGTCTGTTGCCATTAACAGCTCCATCCACATCTCCTGACCTGCTACCATTACCAGATCCTGACACCTTTCTTGGCCTGCCACCATTACCAGCTCCCGAGACCACTCCAGGTCTGCCTCCGTTACAAGCTCCTGCCATTTCTTCTGACCTGCTATACTTACCAGCTCCTGACACCTTTGCTGGCCTGCCACCATTCCCAGCACCTAACACATCTAGTGATCTGCCACTGATGCCAGCTTGTGAGACCTCTCATGGCCTGCCACCATCAGCATCTCCTGACACCTTTCCTGGCCTATCTTGATTATCTAGCACTGTAAAGGTGCCACACATCATGCTTCTGAATCTGGGCCTCAGCTGCAAGTTTATACTGGTTGTTGCAGGATAAAACCTGCATTGTGTCTCAAAGTTTTAGGCTTTTTCTGGTGTTCTGGAACTGTGAAGGTGCAGTTCTGCCTAAAACTAACTATCTCTAATGCTGGCCTTACACCGCTAGAAAATAGTTTGAAGAACACGGTCGTAATTTGAAAAATCTGTCGAACGTGCATGCAAGAATGCCATCATTGTGTCAATCGATGCCGCCAAAAAATATTATCGATCGATAACAACATAGACAGTACATTTGTCCTTGAATGATTATATGATCAGCAGAAAATATGTAACAAATTTTTGAGCTTTGGGAATCCTCCCACTGAAATCGTCATAAATTGTTGCCGTGCATGACACATCTGTCGTTGGAGGTTTCATTATAATCTGTTGGCATAGTCGTGGATTGTGGTCCAGCTATGGATGCTCAGAGGAAGAGGAAGCTAGCAATTGCTATGCTTGCATTAATGGCACTGGATAAGGAGGCAACAAAAAAGAAGAAAAGAAAAGCAAGATTTTGGAGCAAGGATTGGCTTCTGAGGAGTGAAGAATTGCCCCATATGCCCTTGCTAACCAACTTGCTGGAAAGTTATCCTGACGACTACCGTAATTATCTCAGAATGTCCGAAGAAGCTTTCAACATTCTACTTGAACAAGTTGGTCCTCACATACAGAAGACAGATTCCTTAATGAGGAAAGCAATCAGCCCAGAGCAGAAACTTTTAGCAACCCTACGCTTTTTAGCAACAGGAAGAATGCTTGAAGTTCACAACAGGGATATCAGTGCAGGCACTGGGCCGGATTATTCCAGAAACATGCAAGGCTATCACTAATGTCTTAAAAAGAGAATATTTGAAGGTAGGTTAATTTGTCAAAACAATTTTATTCTTTAATTGTAAACATAATCCGTACAGAAAAGAAAACCTCAAATGGTTGTATATTGTGCGTACTATAATGAACAAACAAGCAGACAAAAAAATATAGATTTTTGAAACTTGGATCCTGTGTCCAGGAACTATTTTCTTGTTCCTGGCCTGGTATTCTTCTTTGACATGTGTTTTCTGCCTGAGAGTGGGAGGGCATGTTCACATTTCATTGCCATGTGGGTTCAGGCTGTGTTTGGGAGGGCATATGCATATTCGTTTGCCAAGTGCTTTCAGGTTTTGAAGAGGTGTGCGTGTATATGTCATTGTCATGTTGGTTCCACCAACGATCTGTTTTGATTTTGCACTGGCCAGTTAATTACATGCAGAGATGCAGGAGAATGAATACCTGCAATATGGGTGTTAAATGTAGCTTGCTTTATCTGTCCAATGCTTAGTAGTTGGTACATTAAAGGCTCAATTTGTCGTTGCTGGGGAGACATCATGCAAAGTCTTGCAGCAACCAGATTTCCAAAGATATCGCAGTCATCTGCTTCTTTACCAAGTGCTTCACTGAGAAACCTATTGGTAGCATACCTATCTGTTTTTCTCTTTTTACCACTTGGGGTGGTCTGGCCTGTTGTGTTTGGGATGTTTCAGGAGTATTATGTTCCTAGGGGAATAGAAAATCATGACGAATGCATAGACAGTGCATGAATAATTACATAGCATAACCGTAATCTTTTTTTTTTTTTTTTTTTAGTTTCCAACTTGCCCTGAGGATTGGCATGGAATAGCAAAAGATTTTATGGATATGTGAAACTTTCCTAACTGTGGTGTAGCCATTGACGGCAAACATATCCGGATTATGCTGCCAGCACACTCTGGTTCATACTACTTTAATTATAAAGGCTACTCCAGCATCATAGTCCTGGCAATTTGCAAAGCCAAATATGAGTTCATCTATTTGGACATTGGGAAGAATGGCCGGAATCTCGATGGTGGCATTTTTGACAGAACTGAATTCCGAAGACGTCTTGCAAGTGGAGAATTACATTTACCACCTGAAGAAGAGAATGTGGTTGGGCTAAAGTTTGTTTTTGTGGCTGATGAAGCATTCCCTCTGCCATACCCTATGCAGAACCTAACCCAACAGCAAAAAATATATAATTACAGAGTCTCGAGAGCCAGGCGTGTGGTGGAGAATGCCTTCAGCATCATGTCAAATAGGTTCTGCATATTTCATACAGCCATCAATCTGAGTTTGCCCAAGATTGATGCGATAGTGGAATGCTGTTGTGTGCCATTATCTTGCACTGACAGAGAGGACCTATTGACAGGAACCCTAATCCCTGGAGAGTGGAGATCAGAGATTGGTGCACTGGCAAACCTAGCACCTGAACGGCCCGTTTGCCAACAGCTTCTGCTCACCAAAATAGGGAGAGCTACGTGGATTCTTTTTTTGTCAAGGGGGGCTGTTTCATGGTAAAACAATGTATAGTGGCCTGTTTCCTGCTTAATATTTCCTGCCAATTAATTTTGTTTACCGTAAATGTTTTTGCGCACATGACACGTGTATCCTTGATAAAGATTTCATTTAATAAACAGTTTGTGTATTATTTTACCTGTGCATCAATGTTTTCTTCATGGTCAAATATTTCAGGTGATATGGGTGACTCAGGGGGACTAGGGTCCAAGGAGCAGCAATTAGTTCTTGGAGTCTCCAGACCCGAGAGAAAATGTAGGCTCTCAAAATACCACAATCGAGGTACATAGACATCATCAGCTCCAACATCAGATCTTTTGGAATCTTCTATTTTTTAATATTCCTTCTTAAAGACAGTGTGAAGATTTGCACTCTTGCCTTTGACATCTAACACAGTAGCATGTGGCGTTATGGTTTTCAATAAGTCAGCTAACTTTTGGTATGCCTCATCTCGCAACTGTCTATTGGAATAGTCCTTTGACGCCACATTCCAGAAGCATGGTACAAATCAATAAATTGTGGGAGGAAATTTGGGGAGGTAAATGTGGTTGCCATTGCTGTAGGGAAATGTAAAAACATGATACTACTAGAAATATAACAGCATAACACCAAAACACTATATGACAGAATGCAAAGTCAAACAATATGTATATTCAGGCAACACAACTACATTTACAGCAGGTGGTTAATAGTGTTTAATCTTGCTTGTGGATTCACTTAACAAAGCTTTTATTAAACTGAGCACAAAAATTTGCAAAATACCTACCAACTAATCCCGGAAGTCCAACACCACCACAAATGTCACCAATGTCACGAACGTTCCTGTGAAATGACAGTTTCTTCCTAATACTGGGGCAGCGCTGTTGTACATCTGCGATCTATGACCCACCCCTTCTCTCTTCTGGTGTTCGTAGAAGGAAGATGGCAGAGATGGATGAGGACAGACATGTGTCCGTCGGCAGCGGCGGAGGCTCTGACAGGGAGGAAAGGTAGCCTACCAGTCCTAGTAAGCCTAAAAAAGGCAACAAACATGTTCTTTGAGGAGATGGTGGATTTGGCAGACATCCTGATATGCAAGAATTATGAAGGCGAGAAAGGGATCCTACCTGAGGCCCAATGACAAAAAAAGATAAAATTATGGAGAAGGTGGCCCATGTCCCGCAAGTTTGGGGTGAGGAGGACAAAGCAATAACTCCGCAAACATTGGTCGGATCTAAAATTGCGAGAGGGGAAGCAGTTTGCAAAGATCAAGAAAGTGCTAAAGAAGAGTGAGTATATATATATATATATATATATATATATATATATATATATATGTTTTCATGTCCCTTTCTTTTTGTGCCACTGTATGTTCCTAGAATTCTGTGCTGTTGGTTCTGCCTTCTTTCTGTGCCAGAAAGCCCTGCTCTGTGCAGAAATCCCCGCAGTGACCTGTTTTAAAAAAAGTGACATAGAGTTTGCAAAAAGCTTTGCTAACATATATATAAATTGTTTGGCACTTAATAGTGTTTCATTCCATACTCTGGGTGCTCAGATGTTTATTATTGATTTTGGAACAGGAGAAAAAAGAAGAGCTGCTCAGCAAGTGACTGACACGAATGTCACAGCAACCGATGACACACAGAGCAGCCAGATGGAGAATCCTCAAGAACGGGGTGATTCTGGAGTTTTTAGGAAATGTCACAACCACTGGTAAGTTGGTAATACCATCAATGTTTTGGAATCATGCATGCCTAGATCCCTAATGTTTTTGCTTTTGTGTTTGTAGGAGAAATGGAGATCTATGGGGAAGTCCATTTTACCAGTGCCAGCGCACGAGTGCTGATCAATGAGCTTATAGCATGCAAGGCTGAGATCCAGAAAATTAAAGACCAATGCGAAGTCATACAGACCAGAATCAATGGTGCTATTGATATGTTGGGGAAAGTGTAATTTTTTTTGGAGATGTTAAGTTTCTTACATGCCAAGCACCTGTTGTGCAATACAAAAAAAGAATGCTGCTGATGTGCACTTTCTTTATTTAGGCAAACCAAAACAAAGTTTATTTTTATAGTTTTATACCATGAAGGAACACTGCTGGATACAATGTTCTGTACCCAAAAAAATAAAAATAATGTTTTCTGCATTTGTCTGTGTCATCTTGTTTTGTTTAACAGAGATAGAGCTACTTAAAGGAGTTGTAAAGCCAAAAAGATAATAAAACCTTCTGTGTGTAGCAGCCTCCCCAGCACCCCCCTAATTACTTACCCTGAACCCCAATCTCTATGTACTGTGTAGGTGCATCATAGGTTGCAAATACAGCAGATTATGGGCACGATTTAATAAAAATTATGCACACAGAATCCGGGGCAGCTGTGTATAGCAACCAGCCTGCTTATATGTTTTTTTGTTATCACAGCTTAATAGAAAAAGTTGAACAGAATCTGATTGGTTACTATGCCCAGCTACATCACATTCAGAGTGCTTTGGTTCAAGTAAATTTACCACCTATATTTTCAAATAGGCAAAGTGTATACTGTAGTATAGTCTTTACCGCACCATGTCTCTCTGCAAATATGACAATCGTTTGAGCACAGAAAATACATATCTGATGGACAAACATTCTTGTGTCTCAACAAATTTGGTCTGCCAATATGGCAACAATAGTTTTTAACAGGTGTTGCCTCATGTGTTTTTTAAAATGCTTTTTGAAAATCAGACACTTCAATAGGTACAACATTTTCTATTTGCCGATATGGACGAAAAGTCGACAACTAGAAAGTAGGGATGAGCCGAACACCCCCCGGTTCGGTTCGTACCAAACATACCGAACACACAAAAAATTCGGCAGAACACACGAACATCATTAAAATCCATGAAACACGAACACGATAAATCAAAAGTGCTCATTTTAAAGGCTTATATGTAAGTTATTGTCATAAAAAATGTTTGGGGACCAGGGTCCTGCCCCAGGGGACATGTATCAGTGCAAAAAATAGTTTTACGGCCGTTTTTTTGGGAGCAATGATTTTTTTAATGCTTAACCACTTGCTGACCGCCTAACGACGATATACGTCAACAGAATGGCACGGGCAGGCAAAATCACGTACCTGGTATGTGATTGCCTTACCGCAGGCGGGGGGTCCAATCGGACCCCCCCTGGTGCCAGCGGCGGTCGGCTTTGGTCTGGGAGCGTTCAGAGCTGAGGGGGAGGCTATTCTATCGTGGCCCCCCCTCGCGATCACTCCCAGCCAATGAGAATCCTCCCCTGCCTGTGTGTAGTACACACAGGCAGAGGATGTGATGTCATCTCTCCTCGGCTCGGCAGTTTCCGTTCCGGCGCCGAGGAGAGAAGACATCTGAGTGAGTGTAAAACACAAACACACACAGTAGAACATGCCAGGCACACTTAACACCCCCCATCCCCCCGATCGCCCCCCAATCCCCCCTCCCCCCGTCACACTGGCACCAAGCAGTTTTTTTTCTGATTACTGCATGGTGTCAGTTTGTGACAGTTAGAAGTTAGAAGGACAGTTACTGTTAGCCCCCTTTAGGTCTAGGATACCCCCCTAACCCCCCCTAATAAAGTTTTAACCCCTTGATCACCCCCTGTAACCAGTGTCGCTAAGCGATCATTTTTCTGATCGCTGTATTAGTGTCGCTGGTGACGCTAGTTAGGGACGTAAATATTTAGGTTCGCTGTCAGCGTTTTATAGCGACAGGGACCCCCATATACCACCTAATAAATGTTTTAACCCCTTGATTGCCCCCTAGTTAACCCTTTCACCACTGATCACCGTATAAGTGTTACGGGTGACGCTGGTTATTTCGTTTATTTTTTATAGTGTCAGGGCACCCGCCGTTTATTACCGAATAAAGGTTTAGCCCCCTGATCGCCCGGTGGTGATATGCGTCGCCCCAGGCAGCGTCAGATTAGCGCCAGTACCGCTAACACCCACGCACGCAGCATACGCCTCCCTTAGTGGTATAGCATCTGAACGGATCAATATCTGATCCGATCAGATCTATACTAGCGTCCCCAGCAGTTTAGGGTTCCCAAAAACGCAGTGTTAACGGGATCAGCCCAGATACCTGCTAGCACCTGCGTTTTGCCCCTCCGCCCGGCCCAGCCCAGCCCACTCAAGTGCAGTATCGATCGATCACTGTCACTTACAAAACACTATACGCATAACTGCAGCGTTTGCAGAGTCAGGCCTGATCCCTGCGATCGCTAACAGTTTTTTTGGTAACGTTTTGGTGAACTGGCAAGCACCAGCCCCAGGCAGCATCAGGTTAGCGCCAGTACCGCTAACACCCACGCACGCACCGTACACCTCCCTTAGTGGTATAGTATCTGAATGGATCAATATCTGATCCGATCAGATCTATACTAGCGCCCCCAGCAGTTTAGGGTTCCCAAAAAGGCAGTGTTAGCGGGATCAGCCCAGATACCTGCTAGCACCTGCGTTTTGCCCCTCCGCCCGGCCCAGCCCAGCCCAGCCCACCCAAGTGCAGTATCGATCGATCACTGTCACTTACAAAACACTAAACGCATAACTGCAGCGTTCGCAGAGTCAGGCCTGATCCCTGCGATCGCTAACAGTTTTTTTGGTAGCGTTTTGGTGAACTGGCAAGCACCAGCCCCAGGCAGCGTCAGGTTAGCGCCAGTACTGCTAACACCCACGCACGCACCATACACCTCCCTTAGTGGTATAGTATCTGAATGGATCAATATCTGATCCGATCAGATCTATACTAGCGCCCCCAGCAGTTTAGGGTTCCCAAAAAGGCAGTGTTAGCGGGATCAGCCCAGATACCTGCTAGCACCTGCGTTTTGAAACTCCGCCCGGCCCAGCCCAGCCCAGCCCACCCAAGAGCAGTATCGATCGATCACTGACACTTACAAAACACTAAACGCATAACTGAAGCGTTCGCAGAGTCAGGCCTGATCCCTGCGATCGCTAACAGTTTTTTTGGTAGCGTTTTGTTGAACTGGCAAGCATCAGCGGCCTAGTACACCCCGGTCGTATTCAAACCAGCACTGCAGTAAGACTTGGTGACGTGGTGAGATCCCATAAGTGCAGTTCAAGCTGGTGAGGTGGCAAGCACAAGTAGTGTCCCACTGCCACCAAAAAGACAAACACAGGCCCGTCGTGCCCATAATGCCCTTCCTGCTGCATTCGCCAATCCTAATTGGGAACCCACCGCTTCTGCAGCACCCGTACTTCCCCATTCACATCCCCAACCAAATGCAGTCGGCTGCATGAGAGGCAATTTCTTTATGTCCTCCCGAGTACCCCTACCCAACGAACCCCCCCAAAAAAGATGTTGTGTCTGCAGCAAGCGCGGATATAGGCGTGACACCAGCTATTATTGTCCCTCCTGTCTTGACAATCCTGGTCTTTGCATTGGTGAATGTTTTGAACGCTACCATACACTAGTTGAGTATTAGTGTAGGGTACAGCATTCCACAGACTAGGTGCCATTTCACAGGGTCTCCCAAGATGCCATCGCATTTTGAGAGACCCGAACCTGGAACCGGTTACAGTTATAAAAGTTACAGTTACAAAAAAAGTGTAAAAAAAAAAAATAGTTGTCGTTTTATTGTTCTCTCTCTCTCTATTCTCTCTCTATTGTTCTGCTCTTTTTTACTGTATTCTATTCTGCAATGTTTTATTGTTATTATGTTTTATCATGTTTGCTTTTCAGGTATGCAATTTTTTATACTTTACCGTTTACTGTGCTTTATTGTTAACCATTTTTTTGTCTTCAGGTACGCCATTCACGACTTTGAGTGGTTATACCAGAATGATGCCTGCAGGTTTAGGTATCATCTTGGTATCATTATTTTCAGCCAGTGGTCGGCTTTCATGTAAAAGCAATCCTAGTGGCTAATTAGCCTCTAGACTGCTTTTACAAGCAGTTGAAGGGAATGCCCCCCCCCCACCGTCTTCCGTGTTTTTCTCTGGCTCTCCTGTCTCAACAGGGAACCTGAGAATGCAGCAGGTGATTCAGCCAGCCGACCATAGAGCTGATAAGAGACCAGAGTGGCTCCAAACATCTCTATGGCCTAAGAAACTGGAAGCTACGAGCATTTTATGACTTAGATTTCGCCGGATGTAAACAGCGCCATTGGGAAATTGGGGAAGCATTTTATCACACCGATCTTGGTGTGGTCAGATGCTTTGAGGGCAGAGGAGAAATCTAGGGTCTAATAGACCCCAATTTTTTCAAAAAAGAGTACCTGTCACTACCTATTGCTATCATAGGGGATATTTACATTCCCTGAGATAAAAATAAAAATGATTTAAAAAAAAATATGAAAGGAACAGTTTAAAAATAAGATAAAAAAGCAAAAAAATAATAAAGAAAAAAAAAAAAAAAAAGCACCCCTGTCCCCCCTGCTCTCGCGCTAAGGCGAACGCAAGCGTCGGTCTGGCGTCAAATGTAAACAGCAATTGCACCATGCATGTGAGATATCACCGCGAAGGTCAGATCGAGGGCAGTAATTTTAGCAGTAGACCTCCTCTGTAAATCTAAAGTGATAACCTGTAAAGGCTTTTAAAGGCTTTTAAAAATGTATTAAGTTTGTTGCCACTGCACGTTTGTGCGCAATTTTAAAGCATGTCATGTTTAGTATCCATGTACTCGGCCTAAGATCATCTTTTTTATTTCATCAAACATTTGGGCAATATAGTGTGTTTTAGTGCATTAAAATTTAAAAAAGTGTGTTTTTTCCCCAAACAATGCGTTTGAAAAATTGCTGCGCAAATACTGTGTGAGAAAAAAAAATGAAACGCCCACCATTTTAATCTGCAGGGCATTTGCTTTAAAAAAATATATAATGTTTGGGGGTTCAAAGTAATTTTCTTGCAAAAAAAAAATAATTTTTTCATGTAAACAAAAAGTGTCAGAAAGGGCTTTGTCTTCAAGTGGTTAGAAGAGTGGTCGATGTGTGACATAAGCTTCTAAATGTTGTGCATAAAATGCCAGGACAGTTCAAAACCCCCCCAAATGACCCCATTTTGGAAAGTAGACACCCCAAGCTATTTGCTGAGAGGCATGTCGAGTCCATGGAATATTTTATATTGTGACACAAGTTGCGGGAAAGAGACAATTTTTTTTTTTTTTTTTGCACAAAGTTGTCACTAAATGATATATTGCTCAAACATGCCATGGGAATATGTGAAATTACACCCCAAAATACATTCTGTTGCTTCTCCTGAGTATGGGGATACCACATGTGTGAGACTTTTTGGGAGCCTAGCCGCGTACGGGACCCCGAAAACCAAGCACCGCCTTCAGGCTTTCTAAGGGCGTAAATTTTTGATTTCACTCTTCACTGCCTATCACAGTTTCGGAGGCCATGGAATGCCCAGGTGGCAACCCCCCCCCCCAAATGACCCCATTTTGGAAAGTAGACACCCCAAGCTATTTGCTGAGAGGTATAGTGAGTATTTTGCAGACCTCACTTTTTGTCACAAAGTTTTGAAAATTGAAAAAAGAAAAAAATGTTTTTTTCTTGTCTTTCTTAATTTTCAAAAACAAATGAGAGCTGCAAAATACTCACCATGCCTCTCAGCAAATAGCTTGGGGAGTCTACTTTCCAAAATGGGGTCATTTGGGGGGGTTTGTGCCACCTGGGCATTAAATGGCCTCCGAAACCGTGATAGGCAGTGAAGAGTGAAATCAAAAATTTACACCCTTAGAAATCCTGAAGGCGGTGATTGGTTTTCGGGGCTCCATACGCGGCTAGGCTCCTAAAGAGTCCCACACATGTGGTATCCCCATACTCAGGAGAAGCAGCTAAATGTATTTTGGGGTGCAATTCCACATATGCCCATGGCCTGTGTGAGCAATATATCATTTAGTGACAACTTTGTGCAAAAAAAAAAAATTGTCACTTTCCCGCAACTTGTGTCAAAATATAAAATATTCCATGGACTCAACATGCCTCAAAGCAAATAGCTTGGGGTGCCTACTTTCCAAAATGGGGTCATTTGTGGGGGTTTTGTACTGCCCTGCCATTTTAGCATCTCAAGAAACGACATAGGCAGTCATAAATTAAAGGCTGTGTAAATTCCAGAAAATGTACCCTAGTTTGTAGGCGCTATAACTTTTGCGCAAACCAATAAATATACACTTATTGACATTTTTTTTACCAAAGACATGTGGCCGAATACATTTTGGCCTAAATGTATGACTAAAATTGAGTTTATTGGATTTTTTTTAGAACAAAAAGTAGAAAATATCATTTTTTTTCAAAATTTTCGGTCTTTTTCCGTGTATAGCGCAAAAAATAAAAATGGCAGAGGTGATCAATTAAATAAACAAAAATACCAAGCGCAATAATGTTCTAGTGTGACATATACAATCAAATAAGTGTAAATCAAATGTATGTGAATGCACGTGCAATTAATTAAATAAAAATTGTTAGATTGACAATGATATCAAGCTGCTATCAATTATATAGTGGTCAGAATCCCCTAAAAATTAAAACATATAACATAGATTGATGCGCTCTGATACAAAGTTCAATCAATGTGAGAAAAGAATTTTTTGTGCTAAAAAAACATGTGAAAAAAATTACTACCAAATCGCTAAAAAATTGCATATATATATATATAAAATCGCAAATATATGAAAAAAATCGCAAATATTTAAAAACTGTGTTCCTCCAGTTATACAAATCCACTGGAAGTGGTGCGATATCTCCAAAGTAAACTAAGCAACAATTGTGTATAGATATACTAAAAATGCGTTTGCAAATGGTAATCAATCCAAATTAGTGCCAATAAATAAATAAATTAGATATATTCCCTGTGATAAGTGTTGAATCCTCTGTAATAAAAATAAATAATTGATATGCTTCTAAAGGTGCAATATATATACAATTGATGAGTATAAATAGATAAATAGTGCCAATAGAATCTGATTAAATATAGATGGTTAAATTCATGAGATAGGATAAGCAGCAGGCGACAGTTCAATCCTCAGTAATCTGGGGTATCTGGATTCCTGCAGTAATTATTTGTTCACCCTCTGAGCTATTTCTTCCACAGCCACAATGAATGGTAATTTTCTCAGTATCAAGTGGTTTTATGTAAAATAAACAAAGAAAGAAAACATTGCGCAATATTGTTACAATAAAAGTTCACAGCCAAAACAGCGCAGCCACCCTATCCGTGTCAATAGACGCAGGCAGGGCGGCTCGGGAGTGAGCCCGCACAAGTGCCCCCATAGAAAGCGGCTTTCTATGGGGGAACTCACCGTAGAAGAGAAACCAGGAGCACCAGCGGGGAACCCCAAAAGAGGAGGATCAGGGCTGCTCTGTGCAATACCATTGCACAGAGCAGGTAAGTATGACATATTTGTTATTTTATTTTTTAAAAATGAAGCTTTAATATCTCTTTAATTTCTATCATCACTTGATTAATAATGGACCATGTCTTTATATACATAAGAAAACATAATTCAGTTTTCTTTTAACTCTTTAGCTTTTGTAACTTTGGGAAACTACAGATCCTTGAAAAGAATTATACTATAGAGGCGCATGAGCGGTAGCTCCATGAGCGGTCGCTCGTTCTGAGAGCTCCACTCCACTCCGACCTACATCCACCGCCTCAGCTATAACAAGCGGCGGAACCAGCCCATCGGACCCCCTCCTCACCTCCTGGAGTCCTGAGGGACCCCCTCACATGATCGGGGGCTCAGCCAGACGGGACCTATCCCGATTTCTTGATCCCGGCCCGCAGATCGCGGCCTCCACGAAAATGGCGGCCGCCGGCGCAACAGGAGGCTCCTCAAAGAATCCAGCGGCATCCCTGGAAGACTTCCCACCTTTGTCTTCACACAAAGACAGGATGATTCCTCAAACAGTGAGTAATCCCCAGGATGGGATATTACCAACATCCCCCACAGACTCTTTAGGCTGCAGCCCCATGGAAGTCCCCCCCCCTAACCCAGATGGAGGAGAGCTGCCCCACATCCAGTCCTCAGAATGTTCCCCCTGCTTCCATCCCCACAGACTTCGCAGCCCTCATGGACACTTTTTCTAATATGCTCTCAAGAGGGTTAGCCCACAATGCCTCTCAAATCACCACCACTATACAGGCAGACCTGCAGCAGCTGGGTGCAAGAATTGAAGTGATTGAATCTAAGACTGATCAAATTGCTGCAGTTGCCAACCAGAACACTGACAGGATCCAAGAATTACATGACCAACTGGACATGGCGTACTCAAAACTCGATGACCTCGAAAATAGGTCTCGTAGATACAATTTTAGGTTAAGAGGCCTTCCAGAATCGTTTAAGGACACAGATAAAATCGTTCGCTCTTTCATCAAACATTTAATTTCGGACATACCAGACTACAGGCTGGAATTAGACCGGGCACATAGGGCCTTGCAACCTCCGTGCCAAGACGGCCTACTCAGAGACATAGTAGTTAAACCCCACTTCTTCAGAGTTAAAGAAGAAGTTATGCACAAAGCAAGGGAATCAGAAAATCTCTCCATCCAAGGTCATCCGATTCAAATTTTTGCGGACCTTCCCCCTTCACGATACAGAGACGGAGATCCTTAAAGCCACTCTTGATCATCCTATCGCAAAAATCGATCGCTTACAGATGGTCGTTCCTCTTTTGCCTCAACTTTGCCTATTTAAATAGATCTTACAGCTTCACGAATTTTGGAGATGGGGAACGGTTGCTGCTACAATTGGGCCTTATCTCACACTCGCCGGCATCAACTGCTACTATGGATCCCAGAACACCTCAATCCGCGAAAAGACCACCACCCTCAAGTCCCATCCAAACCTTATGGCACAAGCAACAAGCCAAGAGATCCAAAGATGGACGCCCTCCTTAATGAAAAGTTTACTATCAACAGTGCCTTCTTCTCCCCAGGATCTCCTGCGGTAGTCTTCTGGCAGTGGGACACTGACTTCCCAAGCCCCCGTTTTCCTCTGGCAGGGCTTCAGCCAGAGCTTTTTTGCTGGCCGGAGTGGCTGCACTTCGCCTCCACGAGTTTCAGAGTGGTATTTTCCCCCACTCGGAGACACCTCCATAACCCTCTTTTTGGGTTTTTTTTCTTTGGGAAAACCCTGCAGGGGGTGGCTTCCTGCCCCTCCCTCTTGTAAGGGCTCTTAGATTGTTATCTAGTTATAATAAGAATGTTTGCTTGGTTATGGCATTTGTTTTACATTGCTTTTGACATGTCTTGTCTCTCCCTCTCAGGGTCGATCTTCCCCCATTTTCTCCCCTCCTCCTCTCACCTATTCCCCATGTCACTCTGTTAGGTACCTGGTAGTAGAGCCTAACTCGTAGGAGAAGACCTCTCATACAACGTTGGTTCAGGAGCCACTGGAGTGGGGACAGTGGTCTCTTGAGCACAGTGGGGTAGGAGTGCCTGTTGGAGTATAGTCTCTGATGCTGAGGTAGAGATCCCTCCAGGGATGGCTGGTCTGAAGGTGAGGTGGAGACTGGAAGCAGCAGACTGATACACTGGAGGTGAGAGATCACAGGAGCTGAAGCTGGAGGTGCAACAGCAAGAGCAAGCAGCAGGCACAGGCAGAGTCAGACAGTCCGGGTTGGCAGATAGATAAGACAGGTAATCACGGCAGGCAGAGGCAGAGTCGGTAGACAAGCAGAGGTTGGCAACGGTATCAGGTAGAGGCAGCAGAGTGGTCAGGCAGGCCAGGTCGGGTTTGGAGCAGGACGGATGGTCAAACAAGCCGGGTCAAATCAGGTAGCAGACAATCAGATGCAGGTTCAACAGGAATCACAGAGCTGAGACGAAGCAGCAATGCACCCATGGAACAGGGGAATTTTTATGTGCTCATTGGCGCCAAAACGGCGCTAACGCGAACGCGCGTCCACCCGTGCGCGCGCACACGCGAACGCGCATACGCACACGCGCCGCGGGCCCGAGCGCCGCGCTGATGCACAAAAACAGCAGCAGTTTGATGCCGCGTCTGTACAGGGGGGCACCGGCGCATAGGCGCATGCAAGCGCCCAGGTCTGGCACTGGTAGATCCCTGACACACTCAGAAGCCCGACAATGCAACTACAACCTGGAATCCAAAACTCTCAGGCTGTGAAGGCTTGGACACAAGCACAAATCTTGAAGTCTCAGGTAGGCACTTATTGTGTGATGCGCACATCCCCCCCTCTGATCCATGCATTTTGACACACTCATCCCTCCTTCCCCCCTCTGTATAGCAACGCACAATGTGCAGGGAATGAACTCTCCGGTCAAAAGACATAAACTATTTAATCACTACAAGTCACAAAAAATTGCAGTTCTTTTATTGCAGGAAACTCACTTCCCATCCTCATACAACCCCTCCTTCTTACATGGACACTACACTCAGTTTTTTCTTTCCAATGCTGTAAATAAGACTAAAGGGGTAACCATTTGCTTTGCAAAACACCTTAAATTTTCCCCCTCCGAAGTTATTAAAGACCAAGCGGGCAGGTTTCTTCTGGTAAAAGGCACGATTGAGGGATCATTGTACTCCTTTATTTCTTACTACGCCCCAAACAAGGGTCAGGCTTCCTTTTTCTCTACACTGATGTCCACGCTAGGCCCGCAACTTGAGGGGAAAATAATAATGGGAGGAGACACAAACCTCCCTTTTGATACTTTTCTAGACAAATCGGGGTCTGGACCCCCTCTCTCCAGAAAAACCTCCAAAACAAAGTACTAAAATAGTCCACACTGTGTTCTCTAGGCTTTGTGGACATCTGGAGAGAAATGAATCCTAGGTCCAAAGACTTCACTCATTACTTTGCCCCACACCACCTCTACACCAGAATCGATCATATTTTTATCCAATCACATAACATCCTCTGGGCTATTAAAGCAGTTATTAGGGACACCTCCATTTCAGACCACTCCGTGGTACACTTATATATGCAACAATCTCCCAACCCGGGTAACAAATTCATATGGCGCCTTAATGAAGGGCTCCTAAGTGACCCAATCCAATGCTCGATTTTAGCAAAGGAAATACAGGAATATTTTCGTTTAAACAATACTGAAGAGGTTTCTCCGGAGACGTTGTGGGCAGCCCATAAGGCAGTCCTCAGAGGAAAAATAATTCAAATCTCCACTAATCTTAAAAAAGAACGCACGGCTGAAACCAACAATCTTCGCTTAAAATTCCAATCTCTGTGTGGAGCCCATAAAAGGAACTCCACCAAGGATTCGCTAGAGGCGCTGGAAAATGCGCGGTCATCTTTAAACCTGGCCCTTACCTCCGAGGCTAAGAAACAGCTCCGGTGGTCAGGAGCTCGCTTTTACTACCAAACTGATAAAATAGGAGCTAAATTAGCAGCCAAATTGTCACCAAGACCGCGATCAGTTGCCTTCCCCAAAATTCGCACTCAATCGGGTGAACTTTCTCAAAACCCAAAACGCATAATGGAAACATTCCACGACTTTTTTACTTCACTATATAAAAAGGAACAAACAACACCTAACCATTCTATATTGGACTTCCTAAACAACCTATCCCTTCCCAAATTATCGCCTGAACATTCGGACCTACTAGAGGACCCAATTACTGACTCAGTGCTCAAGGTGATTAAGCACCTGAAACAAAACTCAGCCCCGGGTCCTGACGGCTTTTCCGTTGGATATTACAAAAAATTCGGTCCTGTATTAACCCCGTATTTAGTCAAATTTTTCAACTCTCTCAGGTCTGGCTCTCCTCTGGATAAAGCCCTAAATCTTGTCTTCATATCGGTCATTCCAAAACCCGGCAAAGATACAAGATATCGTCCTATCACCTTAATTAACAATGATTTAAAAATCTTAACTAAAGTTCTTTCCAATCGGCTAGCATCCTGCATAGCTCTCTACATCAATAAGGACCAGGTGGGCTTCATAAAGGGGAGACAAGGACCTGACCAGATCAGGAGAGCGGTTGACATTATTTCACTTCTCAAATCTAAATGGGATGGGGGCCCCCCACAAAACGGTTTTCTGTTATCCATCGACTTGCAAAAAGCTTTTGATACAGTCACCTGGCCCTACCTATTCCATGTACTAGAGCGCTGGGGTTTTGGTCCACGTTTCATGAGCATTCTTAGAGCCCTGTACTCTGACCCAAGTGCACAGGTCAGACTGCAAGGCTACTACTCCGAGCCTCTTACTATAGAGAGGGGAACTAGACAGGGGTGCCCTCTCTCCCCCCTTCTATTCGCCATAGCCATGGAATCCTTGGCTATTGCGATTAGAAATCACCCTGACATTAAAGGGGTGTTGTGTGGCAAACGCGAGCACAAATGCACCCTTTTTGCTGACGATTTGTTGCTCTTCGTGACTTCCCCTCTTACCTCTACTCCTAAAATCTTCTCTTTGCTTGATAAGTTTGGTGAGGTATCTGGTCTGCGAGTTAACGTATCCAAATCTTCTGCTCTGAACAGTACGGTCCCCCCCAATGTTTTATGTAGCCTACAAAACCACTTCCCGTTTTCCTGGAACGAGGTCTCACTTCCCTACCTAGGGGTCAATCTCACAGCAAGTATACCCTCCCTCTACTCATCCAACTACCCGGCTATCTTTCGCAAATTGATATCGGACCTCTCCCTTAGGGATAATCATAACTTATCCTGGCTAGGCCGTATTAACGCAGTCAAAATGACCCTCCTCCCCCGCATACCTCGCTTATTCAGATCCTTGCTCATTCCTATCAAAAAATCGCAAGTACATCCACTCCAATCCAAAATCATAAAATTCATTTGGGGCCCGAAGGGAAGTCGTTGCGCACAACACATCTTATTCAGGCCTAAATCATAAGGTGGTCTAGCCCTACCTAACATTTGGTGGTATTATCAGGCAGCTCAGTTGGCCCAGATCTCCATTGTATACTCAAAGGGCCCGAAACCTGATTGGGTATCAATGGAACGCCATGCAGTCCCTCTCCACACGATTGATTTTTTGCTCTGGTCTCCCACTAAATTGAGACCACCCATTCTAGCCCCCACGTTATCACATTCTCTGGCCTTATGTGACAGACTTCATAAAAATCCCTCCCTGATTTCCTCCCTCAAACCCCCGACACATATTTTTCATAATCCCGACTTCCCGCCAGGAATGAACATTTTAGCGCTTAGTTGGTGGCTGAATAAGGGATTACTTAGAATAGGGAACTATTTCACTTCCACAGGCCCGCTCTCTTTGGCATTCTGTACTAGTAAGCTTGAAATGCCTCCTGCGGAACGTTTCCGTTTTATGCAAATACAACACTTCCTTCATTCCATTTGGCCAAATAAATCTGAACCCCCTACAGTAACTAACTATGAATCATGGTGTGCGGGTGCAATGGATCAGAGAGGGGGGATCTCCATCATATATGCCTCGCTTGCCTCAGTGGTGTCCAAGCCTCCATACGCCTTATCCTGGGAAAAAGACCTTGATATCTCTTGGGATAGAGATCAATGGTTCTCCTGCTTTCACCGCTCTTTTAACGGAATCTTAAACGTTTCCCTCATGGAGGGCAGCATTAAGGTGCTCATGAGATGGTACAGGGTACCCTCTCTTCTTATCCTGATGCTTCCCCGCTGTGCTTCCGCGGGTGTAACCATATAGGGTCTCTGTACCACGTATGGTGGTCCTGCCCACAAATAAGGAGCTTATGGAACAAAGTATTCTCAGTGATCACCGTTCAGATTACTCAAAACCCAGAGATAGCTCTATTGAACCTGAAAGTGGAAAAGGTAGATAAATATACCCAACAACTGATCTTTTTCATCCTACTGGGCACCAAAATCACAATAGCCTCTTGTTGGAAAAAACGAAGGGTCCCTTTCGCAGCGGTGAAGCATAAAATATCCTGTATTATGGCACAAGAGAAGATAGTTAGCATTATACAAGACAAAGTTCGTATTTTCGAACTAACATGGGAACCTTGGGCCAATTTTTGCCATATTTCCTTATGCCCTGGCGTTAGACTACCAGGACAACAGGTACTCTGAGTGACTCCACTGATATTCCTCATCACTTGCGAATCTCTTCTTACCCTCCTCCCTTCTCCTCCCCCTGGTCTTCCTTCCCTTTCCTTTTATTACCTCAGACTCTCTGATGGTTTTCTCTGTAAGCTGTTTAACCCTGATACTTATTTATCTGCATTTCTTTGGAGGGATAAGGTATTACCTTAACAATCCCTGGGCTCCCCGAGTCTAGGGCTTTTCTGATTTAAATACCTCTCCTTAAGCTAGAGGCTATGTAGCCAAGATGGTTAGATCACTTGACCATAGACATTAGTGGGGTAGGGTTTTTCATACTTCTAGATTAGAACAATAATATTGAGCTCTCCCGGTTGGGAAGGACTCGGCCGAGGTTGGGGGTCCGGGAGGGTGGGGAGGTCCCATGCCCGCAGTGTGTTCCCCTATGGGGCGGGTGGCGGACGCCTCTCCTGCTCCCTGAGCCCTTGCAAATACAAGAGATGTCCTTCTTATTTACACAACCACATCACCCTCCCCAAAAAGTGATACATCTGCCCCCTCCAGTCTTTGGATCTGGCAGAATAAGCATCCTATCTCACTCTAGCTACTGAGACATGACAATCCTAGCTTAAACTCCTGATATGTTTTAAATTGTAGCACAAAATGTTGTTTTATTTTTCTCTTTTTTTACATCCTGCATTGCGAGGTTTCGCCTCGGATTTATTTGTACCTTATGTTTCCTTATACCTTATTTCTTTGTACTGCTTGATACAAATGTTTTGTCAACATTTTTATTAATAATAAAAATCTATTGGAAGAAAAGAATTATACTATAGTTTCCCACGGTTTCTGTCATACGTGATAAACTAGGGCTAATCCCAATAAGGCTTTGGGTTCTACCTTGTATTTTTGCTCATCCAGCTCAGGTTTTACTCCCACTCACTTCTATTCACTGCTGCAGGTAGGGTGAAAAGGAAAGTCTGAAACAGAGGTTGAGTTCTGGCCTGGGTCACAGGGAAGGTACCCATGAGGGCTGCAATGGGTTTTGTAAAATACAATATCTACAGTGGGAAATTCATTTGTCCACAGTATAGCCGGTAGCCTAAGTGGAACAAAAACAGTCCTGGAGTTTACGAATAAAGAGCATCTAGAAATGACAAGGTGCAATTTTCAATTATTTTTTCAAATATATGTTATATGAATGGGAACACACAACAAATATAAAGTAGGCAATATACCAATTTGTCTGTGAAGGGGTTTCAGAGGTACTTCAGGTACGTGACAGACCATCCAAGGGTTAATACTGCAGACCACCGAAGACCCCCGGTACCGTGAGACAACTCAATGAACACAAGATACAAGAAGTGTGTTCAAAAAGTGTCTGCCTTTTATTGGGCGTGTATGCAGCTTTTATTTGGTTCAACTTACCAATAACAATAGGGGAGGGGGAAGTGGTTAGTAAAGGAATATACTGAATATCATTAATATCATGAATATAATTAACCACTTGCCGCCCGCCATATAGCAAAATGACAGCGGCAAAGTGGTTTCAATATTCGGAATCATATGACGTCCAGCAGGATATCAAAACGCTGCACGCCCCTGGGGGCACGCATTGCGGCAATCATTGTTGTGGTGTGTCAGTCTGACACACCGCAACACTGATCTAGGTAAAGAGTCTCTGATGGAGACTCTTTACCACGTGTAATAACAGTGTAAACAGGAAGAGCCGTTGATTGGCTTTTCTTTACTCGCATCTGTCAGATGCGAGTAGAGGAGAGCCAATTGGCTGCTCCTCTGACAGGGGGGTCTGTGCTGATTGATTATCAGCGCAGCCCCCCCCAAGGATGCCCACACTGGACCATCAGGGATGCCACTAGGACCACCACGGATGTCACCACCAGGTATGCCACCCTACACCACCAGGGATGGCAATCAGTGCCCACAATGGATGCCAATCAGTGTCCACAATGGATGCCAATCAGTGCCCACAATGGGCATCACTGATTGGCAGGCATTAATGTTTGGCACTGATTGGCATCCATCCGTACCATCAATAAGTGTACATCAGTGTCCCTATCAGTGCCCATCCATGCCACCTATCAGTGCCCATCTGTGCCGCCTATCAGTGCCCATCCATGCCATCTATCAGTGCCCATCCGTGCCACCTTTCAGTGCCCATCAGTGCCACCTATGTGTATCCATCAGTGCTGCATATTAGTGCCACCTATCAGTGCCCATCAGTGCCACCTATAAACATGTAAACATAAAGCATAAAGTGAAAGAAGAGACTTCATACTTACCTTTCTGGGCACCTGCTTGAAAAAAATTTGCTCTGCTGTACCCTGACACATCTGATGCACTTCCAAGTACTTTGAATGCCTGAATTCACCACAGATTTCTGTGTTTCCTTCCATTAGCCCTTATGTCACAACTGTTTCATGTAGCATATTCCTTGTATGCTTACGAACTGATGGGCTACTTGCTGTTTCCCCCACTCCTAGTCTGAGCTGTACTGTACAGAGGGTAATACCAAGTAAAATTCACATACACAAACAGTGGTTTGCATTAAAAAAAAACTTAATGATGTATACTTTGCAAAGCTTTTATAACATTACGTTTACACATATGACTCCATTGAGGGATTTTTTAGTCTATCTATTGTGAAATGTGAAAAAAAGGTTGCAAAATCTTTTTATACTTGTGGGTATTTGTTTAACAGAGAAGAACATGTTATTGCTAATGGACTTAAATGGATTTAACATTGCATGACACTATTTGAGTGTCTTTGGATGCTGCAGGTGATAAATGTAAACGCTTTCAGATATTTTCACCTAAAATCAGCTTTTCACTTGACCGAGCAGGCTTTTCTACAAAGTGTAGCAAACACCAATATATATATATATATATATATATATATATTTATATATATATATATATATATATATATATATAGTTCTACCCCCCAAAAACACATATGATTTTTAATAATTTTACAGTGTATAGTTGCACTCGTCCCTATTTTGCATATCTACTTAACCACTTCAGCCCCGGAAGGATTTACCCCCTTCCTGACAAGAGCACTTTTTACAATCTGGCACTGTGTTGCTGAACTGCTAATTGCACAGTCCTGCAATGCTGTACCCAAAAGAAATTTGCGTCCTTTTCTTCCCACAAATAGAGCTTTCTTTTGATGGTATTTGATCACCTCTGTGGTTTTTATTTTTTGCGCTATAAATGGAAAAAGACCAAACATTTTGAAAAAAATGATATTTTCGACTTTTTGTTATAAAAAAAATCCAATAAACTCAATTTTAGTCATACATTTAGGCCAAAATGTATTTGGTCACATGTCTTTGGTAAAAAAAATGTCACTAAGTGTATATTTATAGGTTTGCGCAAAAGTTATAGCGTCTACAAACTAGGGTACATTTTCTGGAATTTACACAGCTTTTAGTTTATGACTGCTTATGTCATTTCTTGAGGTGCTAAAATGGCAGGGCAGTACAACCCCCACCCCCCAAATGACCCCATTTTGGAAAGTAGACATCCCAAAGAAATTGTTGAGAGGCATGTTGAGCCCATTGCATATTAATTTTTTTGTGATTGAATAATGACAAAAAAAAATTACAAAAAGTTGTCACTAAATGATATATTGTTCACACAGGCCATGGGCATATGTGGAATTGCACCCAAAAATACATTTAGCTGCTTCTCCTGAGTATGGGGATACCACATGTGTGGGACTTTTTGGGAGCCTAGCCGCGTACGGGGCCCCGAAAATCAATCACTGCCTTCAGGATTTCTAAGGGCGTAAATTTTTTATTTCACTCCTCACTACCTATCACAGTTTTGAAGGCCATAAAATGCCAAGATAGCGCAACCCCCCCCCAAATTACCCCATTTTTGAAAGTAGACACCCCAAGCTATTTGCTGAGAGGCATGGTGAGTATTTTTCAGCTCTGTTTTTGAAAATGAAGAAAGACAAGAAAATTTTTTTTTCTTTTTTCAAATTTCAAAACTTTGTGACAAAAAGTGAGGTCTGAAAAATACTCACTATACCTCTCCAAAAATAGCTTGGGGTGTCTACTTTCCAAAATAGGGTCATTTTGGGGGGGGGGGGGTTTGTGCCACCTGGGTGTTCCATGGCCTCCGAAACTGTGATAGGCAGTGAAGAGTGAAATCAAAAATTTACGCTCTTAGAAAGCCTGAAAGCGGTGCTTGGTTTTCGGGGTCCCGTATGAGGCTAGGCTCCTAAAAAGTCTCACACATGTGGTATCCCCGTACTCAGGAGAAGCAACAGAATGTATTTTGGGGTGTAATTTCACATATTCCCATGGCATGTTTGAGCAATATATCATTTAGTGACAACTTTGTGCAAAAAAAAAAATTGTCTTTTTCCCGCAACTTGTGTCACAATATAAAATACTCCATGGACTCGACATGCCTCTCAGCGAATAGCTTGGGGTGTCTACTTTCCAAAATGGGGTCATTTGGGGGGGGGGTTGAACTGTCCTGGCATTTTATGCACAACATTTAGAAGCTTATGTCACACATCACCCACTCTTCTAACCACTTGTAGACAAAAATAGTGCTAAAATCTTGTGAGCCACAAATGGGTTAATGCCTTCAGTGTGAATAAATGAACCTAATTCAGCTGCACACACTAACCACGTTCCATACCGTGTATATGCCAAAAATAAATAAATATATGTGTATGCGCTAAAGGCTATAAATACGTGAACAAAGAATATAATAAATCTATACAATATTAAAAATTATTATAAATTATAAACAGTGTCACACACCTGTGAAGAAAGTGACTATAATCCACAATTGAATATATGAAAAATGGTAACATGCACCATGCAAAAAAATGTGAGATAAAAAAAAAAAAAATCCTTTAAATGATTAAAAAAAAAATATATAAGTGCTACTTGATAAATAAAGTGTCTGAAACCAATTCATACAAATGAATATATCTCAGTCCAAGCCATTCATAAGAGTATATAAATCAAAGTGCACAATAGTGTCCAAACAAATAGCAGGCAATCCTCATGCTGGTTTTTTTGAAAAAGTGCTAAATATTCCTCATGCTCTTCTTATGAGATGTGCACATTAAGGCATGCTGCAGTGCTCTCCAGTGACCCCCAATGGATAATGCGCTCACCTTAGAGCGTGTGACACAGTAGCTAAACAGTGTCAAAACAAGCATTAGAGCCACTCCAGGGCTCACACAGGGTATGCTGGTGATGATCTGTATCTCGCTCAAATGGTGACATATATGAAAGAAAGGAGACTCATAGCATAATACCGCCAGGAATTTATTTGAAAAGCCCTAAAAACAATCCCTCCAGGAGGGTACTCACAATTCTTGGGTGCGTCAGTGCACCATCCTATCCAAAACATGCAATACAGATGAATCCTGTGGCGTGCGGTGCGGTGTTCAATCCTCTGCCTGTCTGTATGTAGAAAGCTCCGTCCTGCCCCTCCCCTACGCGTCTTCGGCACAGGGTATACGTGCCTTCATCTGGGGCATACACATATATTTATTTACACTTGAAGACAAAGCCCTTTCTGACACTTTTTGTTTACATGAAAAAAATAATTTTTATTGCAAGAAAATTACTTTGAACCCCCAAACATTATATATTTCTTTAAAGCAAATGCCCTACAGATTAAAATTGTGGGTGTTTCATTTTTTTTTCACACAGTATTTGCGCATCGCTTTTTCAAACGCATTTTTTGGGGAAAAAACACACTTTTTAAAATTTTAATGCACTAAAACACACTATATTGCCCAAATGTTTGATGAAATAAAAAAGATGATCTTAGGCCGAGTACATGGATACCAAACATGGCATGCTTAAAATTGCGCACAAACGTGCAGTGGCAACAAACTAAATACATTTTTAAAAGCCTTTAAAAGCCTTTACAGGTTACCACTTTAGATTTACAGAGGAGGTCTACTGCTAAAATTACTGCCCTCGATCTGACCTTCCTGGTGATACCTCACATGCATGGTGCAATTGCTGTTTACATTTGACGCCAGACCGACGCTTGCGTTCACCTTTGCGCGAGAGCAGGGGGGGACAGGGGTGCTTTTTTTTTTTTAACTTTATTATTTTTTTGCTTTTTTATCTTATTTTTAAACTGTTTTTTATTCATTTTTATTGTTATCTCAGGGAATGTAAATATCCCCTATGATAGCAATAGGTAGTGACAGGTACTCTTTTTTGAAAAAATTGGGGCCTATTAGACCCTAGATCTCTCCTCTGCCCTCAAAGCATCTGACCACACCAAGATCAGTGTGATAAAATGCTTTCCCAATTTCCCAATGGCGCTGTTTACATCAGGCGAAATCTAAGTCATGAAATGTTTGTAGCTTCCGGTTTCTTAGGCCATAGAGATGTTTGGAGCCACTCTGGTCTCTGATCAGCTCTATGATCAGCTGGCTGAATCACCGGCTGCATTCTCAGGTTCCCTGTTGGGACAGGAGAGCCAGAGAAAAACTTGCAAGATGGTGGGGGGGGGCATTCCCTCCCACTGCTTGTAAAAGCAGTCTAGAGGCTAATTAGCTGCTAGGATTGCTTTTACATGAAAGCCGTCTTCTAGCTGAAAAGAATGATACCAAGATGATACCAAAACCTGCAGGCATCATTCTGGTATAACCACTCAAAGTCCAGCAACATACCAGTACGTTGCTGGTCCTTGTTGGGCATATATTGTAATCTTTTTTTTCATGCAGCCCTATGGGCTGAACGAAAAAAGAAATTGATTGGTGGGTATGCCCACCATTAGAATACCTCCCTTCATCCACCCACTTCTAATGATGGGCATACATGCACCATTTATATATGCCGAAGCATGGGGGCATCCGCCCCAAAAGTTAGGAGCAAATCGCTCCTCCGCCCCTTCTGCCCCCATGCTTCGGCATATATCACCTCCGCTGGAGTCATGGCTTTATATATCGTGGGAGCAAACGCTGTTGCTGTCAAGATAAATAAATCTGCGCTGCAGCTGAATGGCGTACCTGAAGACAAAAAAATGGTTAACAATAAAACACAGTAAACAGTAAAGTATAAAAAATTGCATACCTGAAAAGCAAACATGATAAAACATAATAACAATAAAACATTGCAGAATAGAATACAGTAAAAAAGAACAGAACAATAGAGAGAGAATAGAGAGAGAGAGAACAATAAAACAACTATTTTTGTTATTTTTATTTTATATATTTTTTTGTGTGTTTGTTTTTCTTTTTTTTTACACGTTTTGTAACTGTAACTTTTATAACTGTAACCGGTTCCAGGTTCGGGTCTCTCAAAATGCGATGGCATCTTGGGAGACCCTGAGAAAGTATGCCTACTCTCTGCAATGCTGTACCCTACGCTAATACTCAACTAGTGTATGGTAGCGTTCAAAACATTCACCAATGCAAAGACCAGGATTGTCAAGACAGGAGGGACAATAATAGCGGGTGTCACGCCTATAACTGCGCTTGCTGCAGACAGGACATCTTTTTTGGGGGGGTTCGTTGGGTAGGGGTTGCTTTAAACTTCTCCAAAACTTTATCCCTGACCTGTCTGGTGTTGTTCCTTGGCCTTCATGATGCTGTTTGTTCACTAAGGTTCTCTAACAAACCTCTGAGGGCGTCACAGTACAGCTGTATTTATACTGAGATAAAATTACACACAGGTGTACTCACCAATGCTAATCATGTGACAGGCAATTGGTTACACTAGATTTTAGTTAGGGGTATCGGAGTAAAGAGAGCTAAATACAAATGCACACCACATTTTTCAGTTATTTATTTGTAAAAAAAAAAATTGAAAACCATTTATCATTTTCCTTCCACTTCACAATTATGTGCCACTTTGTGGGGGTGAGGGTGACATAGTTTTTACCGCTCCACCCAAAAAAATTACCACCGGCCGCCACTGTTATTAACCCATGCCTTTCAAAGGCAGGTGTGTGTGAATATGAAACTGCTGTTGAGGATTTGTGTATACCGCTAACTTCCTTTCTTTCTTTGTCACATATATTTTACTTTTTGTTGTTTATTACTGCAGTGGTACCACACAGATGGCAATACTAGTGCAACCCCTGTGCTGGGAAAATATCTACCCTCCAACATCACCCAATCCATTGGGTAAATAATATTTTCCTCCTAAGTTTCTCTCTACTTTTTCTTGATGAACGTTCAAGTGTAGAGTTATTTGTACATTCCTTTGCAGGGCATTAAATGGTGTGTAAAATGTACTTGCCATCATACATGTTTTTATGGTGTCAGCAGAATTATGTATATGGCTCAAAAGCTTTCTGATTAAAACTATACCTAAACCAGTGGTGCATGTAACCAAGAGAAGGCTTATGCTTTATTCATCACAACTGCTTAAAAAAGGCACACATGCTACTTCATAAAATGTGTACCACATTGTAAACGTTGGCTTATTTTGTTAATGCTGACCTTTACAGTATCGTAAATTCTTAAACAATGTAATAAACACAACTGTAAGGCACCTAAACAGGAAAGGACTGTGCTCTGATTTGAAAATAACCAAAATTAGCTGATCTATATATGCTATGATTGTAAGCAGATAAAAAGGTAAATCTGGTACACCAGAACTTTAGAGCTACTTACTGCAGAGTGGAGACCTGCAAGAGTAATGCCCGTACACACGGTCGGACATTGATCGGACATTCCGACAACAAAATCCTAGGATTTTTTCCGACGGATGTTGGCTCAAACTTGTTTTGTCTACACACGGTCGCACAAAGTTGTCGGAAAATCCGATCGTTCTAAACGCGGTGACGTAAAACACGTACGTCGGGACTATAAACGGGGCAGTGGCCTATAGCTTTCATCTCTTTATTTATTCTGAGAATGCATGGCACTTTGTCCGTCGGATTTGTGTACACACGATCGGAATTTCCGACAACCGATTTTGTTGTCGGAAAATTTTATCTCCTGCTCTCCAACTTTGTGTGTCGGAAAATCCGATGGAAAATGTTCGACAGTGTGTACGGGGCATTAGTCCAAAAATGGTACTTTCAGTTTAGTGGAGAAAATAAAGCTATGTCAACTGGAGGCTCTTTATATCTATGAGACATCGGTAATGTGGGTTAGTGACAAAGTTAGCACAGGCACCAACATCCTTGGATAGCTTATATATATACAGGAAAGTTTTTGGGGGGATTTTTGGTGCTGCTTTTAACACAAAATAGTACCAAGAAAACATTAATAATTTAACAAATTATATTTATACATAGTTAAAAATATTTATAGCATAAAAAGTAAACAGATTGTCATTTTATTGTATCACAGGTGGAATATTCAGAGTAGATAATGATATAATGTTACTATCCCGACATGGCCGACAGAGGCATGGTGAGTATTTTGCAGCTCTCATTTGTTTTTGAAAATGAAGAAAGACAAGAAAAAACATTTTTTTTTTCTTTTTTCAATTTTCAAAACTTTGTGTCAAAAAGTGAGGTCTGCAAAATACTCACTATACCTCTCAGAAAATAGCTTGGGGTGTCTACTTTCCAAAATGGGGTCATTTGGGGGGGGGTTTGTGCCACCTGGGCATTCCATGGCCTCCGAAACTGTGATAGGCAGTGAAGAGTGAAATCAAAAATTTACACCCTTAGAAATCCTGAAGGCGGTGATTGGTTTTCGGGGTCCCGTACGCGGCTAGGCTCCAAAAAGTCCCACACATGTGGCATCCCCGTACTCAAGAGAAGCAACAGAATGTATTTTGGGGTGTAATTTCACAAAATTTGTCTCTTTCCCGCAACTTGTGTCACAATATAAAATATTCCATGGACTCGACATGCCTCTCAGCAAATAGCTTGGGGTGTCTACTTTCCAAAATGGGGTCATTTGGGAGGGTTTGAACTGTCCTGGCATTTTATGCACAACATTTAGAAGCTTATGTCACACATCACCACTCTTCTAACCACTTGAAGACAAAGCCCTTTCTGACACTTTTTGTTTACATGAAAAACATTTTTTTTTTGCAAGAAAATTACTTTGAACCCCCAAACATTATATATTTTTTTAAAGCAAATGCCCTACAGATTAAAATGGTGGGTGTTTCATTTTTTTTTTCACACAGTATTTGCGCAGCGATTTTTCAAACGCATTTTTTGGGGAAAAAACACACTTTTTTTAATTTTAATGCAATAAAACACACTATATTGCCCAAATGTTTGATTAAATAAAAAAGATGATCTTAGGGCGAGTACATGGATACCAAACATGACATGCTTTAAAATTGCGCACAAACGTGCAGTGGCGACAAACTAAATACATTTTTAAAAGCCTTTAAAAGCCTTTACAGGTTACCACTTTAGATTTACAGAGGAGGTCTACTGCTAAAATTACTGCCCTCGATCTGACGTTCGTGGTGACACCTCACATGCATGGTGCAATTGCTGTTTACATTTGACGCCAGACCGACGCTTGCGTTCGCCTTTGCGCGAGAGCAGGGGGGGGGGACAGGGGTGCTTTTTTTTTTCTTTATTTTTTTTTGCTTTTTTTATCTTATTTTTAAACTGTTCCTTTCATTTTTTTTTTATGATTTTTATTGTTATCTGAGGGAATGTAAATATCCCCTATGATAGCAATAGGTAGTGACAGGTACTCTTTTTTGAAAAAATTGGGGTCTATTAGACCCTAGATCTCTCCTCTGCCCTCAAAGCATCTGACCACACCAAGATCGGTGTGATAAAATGCTTTCCCAATTTCCCAATGGCGCTGTTTACATCCGGCGAAATCTAAGTCATGAAATGCTCGTAGCTTCCGGTTTCTTAGGCCATAGAGATGTTTGGAGCCACTCTGGTCTCTGATCAGCTCTATGGTCAGCTGGCTAAATCACCGGCTGCATTCTCAGGTTCCCTGTTGAGACAGGAGAGCCAGAGAAAAACACGGAAGACGGTGGGGGATGGGGGGGCATTCCATCCCACTGCTTGTAAAAGCAGTCTAGAGGCTAATTAGTCGCTAGGATTGATTTTACATGAAAGCCGACCGCTGGCTAAAAAGAATGATACCAAGATGATACCTAAACCTGCAGGCATCATTCTGGTATAACCACTCAAAGTCGTGAATGGCGTACCTGAAGACAAAAAAATGGTTAACAATAAAACACAATAAACGGTAAAGTATAAAAAATTGCATACCTGAAAAGCAAACATGATAAAACATAATAACAATAAAACATTGCAGAATAGAATACAGTAAAAAAGAGCAGAACAATAGAGAGAGAATAGAGACAGAGAGAACAATAAAACGACAGCTATTTTTTTATTTCATATATATATATTTTTTTACACTTTTTTTTGTAACTAACTTTTATAACTGTAACCGGTTCCAGGTTCGGGTCTCTCAAAATGCGATGGCATCTTGGGAGACCCTGTGAAAGTGTGCCTAGTCTGTGCAATGCTGTACCCTACGCTAATACTCAACTAGTGTATGGTAGCGTTCAAAACATTCACCAATGCAAAGACCAGGATTGTCAGGACAGGAGGGACAATAATAGCGGGTGTCACGCCTATATCCGCGCTTGCTGCAGACACAACATCTTTTTTGGGGGGGTTCGTTGAGTAGGGGTACTCTGGAGGACATAAAGAAAATGCCTCTCATGCAGCCGACTGCATTTGGTTGGGGATGTGAATGGGGGAATTACGGGTGCTGCAGAAGTGGTGGGTTCCCAATTAGGATTGGCGAATGCAGCAGGAAGGGCATGATGGGCACGACGGGCCTGTTTGTCTTCTTCTTGGTGGCAGCGGGACACTACTTGTGCTTGCCACCTCACCAGCTTGAACTGCACATATGGGACTCGTCACATCACCAAGTGTTACTGCAGTGCTGGTTTGACTAAGACCGGGGTGTACTAGGCCGCTGGTGCTTGCCAGTTCACCAAAACGCTACCAAAAAAACTTTTAGCGATCACAGGGATCAGGCCTGACTCTGTGAATGCTGCAGTTATGTGTTTAGTGTTTTGTAAGTGACAGTGATCGATCGATACTGCACTTGGGTGAGCTGGGCTGGGCCAGGCCGGGCGGAGGGGCAAAAACGCAGGTGCTAGCAGGTATCTGGGCTGATCCCACTAACACTGCGTTTTTGGGAACCCTAAACTGCTGGGGACGCTAGTATAGATCTGATCAGATCAGATATTGATCCGATTAGATACTATACCACTAAGGGAGGTGTACGGTGCGTGCGTGGGTGTTAGCGGTACTGGCGCTAACCTGACGCTGCCTGGGACTGGTGCTTGCCAGTTCACCAAAATGCTACCAAAAAAACTGTTAGCGATCGCAGGGATCAGGCCTGACTCTGCGAACGCTGCAGTTATGCGTTTAGTGTTTTGTAAGTGACAGTGATC
Organism: Lithobates clamitans; assembly: GCA_037952925.1. Classification (NCBI taxonomy): domain Eukaryota; kingdom Metazoa; phylum Chordata; class Amphibia; order Anura; family Ranidae; genus Lithobates; species Lithobates clamitans. The sequence continues at coordinate 1,352,737 of JBBGZY010000273.1, forward strand.
GATCAATACTGCACTTGGAAGGGCTGGGCCGGGTGGTGGGGCAAAACGCAGGTGCTAGCAGGTATCTGGGCTGATTCTGCTAACGCTGCGTTTTTGGGAACCCTAAACTGCTGGGGACGCTAGTATAGATCTGATCGGATCAGATAGTGATCCGTTCAGATACTATAACACTAAGGAAGGCGTATGCTGCGTGCGTGGGTGTTAGCGGTACTGGTGCTAATCTGACGCTGCCTGGGGTGACGCATATCACCGCCGGGCGATCAGGGGGCTAAACCTTTATTCGGTAATAAACGGCGGGTGCCCTGACACTATAAAAAATAAACGAACTAACCAGCGTCACCCGTAACAGTTATACGTTGATCAGTGGTGAAAGGGTTAACTAGGGGGCAATCAAGGGGTTAAAACATTTATTAGATAGTATATGGGGGTCCCTGTCACTATAAAACGCTGACGGCGATCCTGAATATTTACGTCCCTAACTAGCGTCACCAGTGACACTAATACAGCGATCAGAAAAATGATCGCTTAGTGACACTGGCGACAGGGGGTGATCAAGGGGTTAAAACTTTATTAGGGGGGGTTAGGGGGATACCCTAGACCTAAAGGGGGCTAACACTCACTGCCCTAACACACTAACTGTCACAAACTGACACCATGCAGTAATAAAAAAAAAAACTGCCTGGTGTCAGTGTGACGGGGGGGGTGGTGGTGATCGGGGGGGATCGGTGGGTAAAGGGGGGTGTAATGTGTGCCTGGCATGTTCTACTGTGTGTGTGTGTGTGTTTGGTGCACTTACATTTCAGTCTTCTCTCCTCGGCGCCGGAGCGGAAACTGCCGAGACGAGGAGAGATGACATTACATCCCCTGCCTCTGTGTACTACACAGAGGCAGGGGAAGAATCTCATTAGCTGGGAGCGATCGCGAGGGGGGGGCCACGATCGGATGGCCTCCCCCTCATCTCTGATCGCTGCCAGACCAAAGGCGACCGCCGCTGCCACCGGGGGGTGGTCCGATCGGACCCCCCACCCGCGGGAAGGCAAAGACGTATATGTATGTCCTTTTGCCTGCCCGTGCCGCTCTGTGGATGTATATAGTCGTGCGGCAGTCGTCAAGTGGTTAAGGGGAACCCCGCGCCAAAATTTTTAAAAAAATGGCCTCTTGTTCTTCCTCCCATCCTCTGCTTCTTGCTCCAGTGTTCTCATACGGCATCTTCCTCTGCGGCGTCTTCTTCCCTTCTTCGTTCTTGGGCTGCTCCGCATCCATGATGAGAGGCTCCCACAGTGTGACGCTTCTCGTCTTCTGACACTTCTTAAATAATGGAGGGCGGGGCCACCCGGTGACCCCACCCCCCACGGACGCACGGGGACTTGACGGGGACTTTCCTATGGGTTTCCCCGTGACGTCAGAGGGGGCGGGGTCACCCGTTACGTAAACCTATAGGCAAGTCCCCGCGCGTCAGCGTGGGGCGGGGTCACCGGGTGGCCCCGCCCTCCGTTATTTGAGAAGTGTCAGAAGACAAGAAGCGTCACACAGCGGGAGCCTCCCATCATGGATGCGGAGCGGCCCAAGAATGAAGAAGGGAAGAAGACGCCTCAGAGGAAGACGCTGCAGAGGAAGATGCCGGACGAGAACACCGGAGCAAGAAGCAGAGGATCGGAGGAAGAACAAGAGGAAGAAGAAGATGGAGGAAGAAACCGAAGGAAGATAGAAGAAAGAAGATGGAAAGAAGAAGACTTTAAATAAAGGAATTGTCAAAAACTGTCTCTTGTAATTTTTAACATTTTTGACACTTTTTTTTGAAATGGTAGAGGTACTTTTGTACCCCCTTACCATTTCACACAGGGGGGGCCGGGATCTGGGGGTCCCCTTGTTAAAGGGGGCTTCCAGATTCCGATAAGCCCCCCGCCCGCAGACCCCCACAACCACCGGGCAAAGGTTGTGGAGATGAGGCCCTTGTCCCCATCAACATGGGGACAAGGTGCTTTGGGGGGACCCCAAAGCACCCTCCCAATGTTGAGGGCATGTGGCCTGGTACGGTTCAGGAGGGGCGCTCTCTCGTCCCCCCCTCTTTTCCTGCAGCCTGCCAGGTTGCGTGCTCGGATAAGGGTCTGGTATGGATTTTTGGGGGGACCCCACGCCATTTTTAAAAAAAATTTTGGCGCAGGGTTCCCCTTAAAATCCATACCAGACCCAGGTCTGGTATGGATTTTGAGGGGGACCCCCACACCATTTTTTTTTTAAATTTCGGCACGGGGTTCCCCATAATATCCATACAGACCTGAAGGGCCTGGTATGGAATTTAGGGGGACCCCCACGCCATTTTTTTAAATATTTTGGTTCGGGGTTCCCCTGTGGGGAAATCCCATGCTGTTTTTATCAATGAATTCTTATGTGTATTGTCGGACTGACAATTCATTAACAGCCGCGAGTAGTTTAAAATGACTTTTTTTCCTTTGAAATGTCATTTTGCTGTAAGACTGTTCTAAACACGGGAAACATGTGCCCCTTTACAAGCATACTATAGACACCCCCCAGGTACGAAATTTAAAGGAATATTACACTTTTATTGTTTCACTTTAAGCATTATTAAAATCACTGCTCCCGGAAAAAAACAGCAGTTTTTAAAACTTTTTTTGCATTGATCCATGTCCCCTGGGGCAGGACCCAGGTCCCCAAACACTTTTTATGACAATACCATGCATATAAGCCTTTAAAATTAGCACTTTTGATTATTCATGTTCAAGTCCCATAGACTTTAACAGTGTTTGCGTGTTCAAACTAATTTTTTGCCTGTTCGCTTGTTCTGGTGCAAACCGAACAGGGGGTTATTCGGGTCATCCCTAGCCAAGACCTTGAAACTGAGCTGCAGCACAGTGGCCAAGACCATACAGTGGTTTAACAGGACAGGTTCCACTCAGAACAGGCCTCGCCATAGTTGACCAAAGAAGTTGAGTGCACATGCTCAGCATCATATCCAGAGGTTGTCTGAGTTTGAAGAGGTGGGGGGGTCATCCTGTCAGTGCTTAGACCATAGGCCGCACATTACATCAAATTGGTCTGCATGGCTATCATCCCAGAAAGAAGCCTCTTCTAAAGATGATGCACAAGAAAGCTTGCAAACAGTTTGCTGAAGACAAGCAGACTAAGGACATGAATTACTGGAACCATGTCCTGTGGTCTGATGAGATCAAAATAAACTTAATGGGTTTAGATGGTGTCAAGCGTGTGTGGTGGCAACCAGGTGATGAGTACAAAGACAAGTGTGTCTTGCCTACAGTCAAGCATGATCAGGGGCTGCATGAGTGCTGCTGGCACTGCGGAGCTACAGTTCATTGTGACTGAAGCAGAGCATGATCCCCTCCCTTTGGAGACTGGGCTGCAGAGCAGTAATCGAACATAATAACGATCCCAAACACACCTCCAAGATGACCACTGCCTTGCTACAGAAGCTAAGGGTAAAGGTGATGGACTGGCCAAGCATGTCTCCAGACCTAAACCCTACTGAGCATCTGTGGGGCATCCTCAAATGGAAGGTGGAGGAGCGCAAGGTCTCTAACATCCACCAGCTCCGTGATGCCGTCATGGAGGAGTGGAAGAGGACTCCAGTGGCAACCTGTGAAGCTCTTGTGAACTTCATGCACAAGAGGGTTAAAGCAGTGTTGGTAATTAATGGTGGCCACACATAATATTGACACTTTGGGCCCAAATTTGGACATTTTCACTTAGGGGTGTATTCACTTCTGTTGCCAGCAGTTTAGACATTAATGGCTGTGTGTTGAGCTATTTTGAGGGGACAGCAAATTTATACTGTTATACAAGCTGTACACTCACTACTTTACATTGTAGTAAAGTGTCATCACATGAAAAGATATAATAAAATATTTACAAAAATGTGAGGGGTGTACTTACTTTTGTGAGATACTGTATATCTGCTGTCTTCACCTTTTATATACTGTTTAGAAAGTGCATGTCCTGTTAGATTTTTCACTTCCTCATTGATCTGTAGGAGTGGATTATTGCTGGACACTGTGAGACAGCTGATTGGAGGAAAGGCACACACCCCCTCCCCGCACATGCAGAGGTTGCCTGTGAATAGTTTAGCAGTCTGCTAATCTATTTATAGCAACCTCCCCGACACACACTTCTATCTCCCGTCTCAGAGAGCTTGTCAAAAGCTATCAGGTTGATAACAGAACTGAGCAGGACAAAGCTACGAGACACAGGGCTTTGAAGAGAGATAAAAAAAACACTACAGGTATACCCTGTTTCCCCGAAAATAAGACCTAGCATGATTGTCGGCGATGGCTGCGATATAAGCCCTACCCCCCAAATAAGCCCTAGTTAAAGTCATTGTCTTATTTTTAGGGTAGGGCTTATTTTCGGGGAGACAGGGTAGGGCTTATTTGGGGGGTAAGGCTAATATTGCAGCCATCACTGACAATCACGCTAGGTCTTATTTTCGGGGAAACAGGGTATGTGCCCAGCTCAACTTTCATGAATCGGGTTTACATCCACTTTAATTCAAGTAAAGATAAGTTTAAAAAGCAAAAGAGAGAGAAAGATAAGGCAATCAGTTTTAGTTGTCTCATTACCTTCGCAGCATTATTAAGTATGTAACGGTGACCCTCTAGCATCTCGTCAGCTGTATTGCGAGAATCCCGGCTTTATAAGCCCGCAACAAAAAAGCATTAGGGGGTAAAGGACCCCCTAAAAAGGAAGTTCCATCCAGCTGGCGTCTGATGTCACCCGTAGGATGCGGATGCTCAGAGGCCACAATGCATGCACTGGAGCCCGTAACCGCATTTGTTACTACAAAGGCCAGAGTGCACCATGACCCTGGGGGTGGGGACAAAACACGCAGGGTTCAGCTTGACTGAAAACTACCGTGTATGGCCCTCCTCCCCTCGGGGACTGGACAGCCCAGCCCGTGCACCAAAAGTCTACCGCTCAAGAAGAAAGAAAGAGGGTGGGGATACGGGGACAAGTCCAGCTGAGAAGTGGCACATGTCACAAAGAGCAGGGGTCACAGGGGACAAGGGTGCATGGCATGTGGCAAAATTGCCACCGCTAGGGTGACTACCCCACAAGTGTCCTGGGTGCCTGTGCGCCCGCACCTGGCATCCTAAATCAACAGCAGTGCCCACAGGCCCAGATGGGCAGCGGAAGAGTATGTCACAAGACAAGTTAGTAAAAAGGATGGCTGTATCCCACACGATTACTAGAATCTAGGTGTGGGAAAGAGACATGGTGAATCAACTTGTCAAAATACAATACAATTTGAATGGAAAAATACATGCAAACAATAATAAATAATCAACATAATGTTATATACCCTCAATTTCCTATTATAATCCATCAAGTTTGGCATAAGAAACCCAGTGGTTGGAATAATTTATAAAACGTTTTCTTTTTTTGATTCTATCCCTAAGTGAATAAGTGAATAATATAAGTACAACCACCTCCAATATGACACAGTGCAATAACCAACCAACAGACAGAGACCCACAAAAACAACAGACAGATAAGTACAATAAATGGGAAATACCAGGATCATAAACAATAGCCAGGTCAGGGTCATACACAGCAGATCAGCAGATGGACAGGGGATGTTCCAGAAACATAGACATAAGCCAGGCCAAGGTCATACACAGGAAGATCAGCAGATGGGGTAAGGAACACAGAACAGGGAGTAGATGGATGGATCAGACTGCAGGGCAGGGATGCAAGGTAACAGATGGGACAGGATAGGGATCAGGACAGGGAGACAGGATCAGATACACGGGTCACAGGTTCAGGGCACAGGAACTGGTTCAGAATCAAGATCAGATCACAAGCTAGCAGGTCAGGGCACAAGGATGAAACCAAGGCAAACGTGACTGCTTGCTGGGTATTTATAGGCCTGTAATTGGCCTCAAGTGACACCTGATTGTAGGAGGTGCTGTCTGCTCCACACTGCCAGGATCCATCCGCTGGTGAACGGCAGTACTGTGGCCCAAAGATGACATAACTTCAGCAGGGAAAAGCTCTCCTGACAGTTCCAAACTGCCAGGAGACACCTGCTGGTGGACCTCAGTACTGTATGCCAAATGATAGATGTTACCAGCGGATGGAACTTTTCCTGACAGTACCCCCCTCAAAGCAGTGGCCTCTGGACACTCCAACTGGTTGTAATTGTCCATAGTCTATGGCATCAAGCAGAACACGGATGGGGTCACTTCAGGCTGGGCAACAGGCACTTCAGGCTGGGCATCAGGCACTTCAGGCTGGGCATTAGGCACTTCAGGCTGGGCATCAGGCACTTCAGGGCAGACAGTGGGCATATCAGGGCAGACAGTGGGCTCTGGGTCATCGAGCTGGGTGGCAGGTTCAGGGTCATCAAGCTGGGCGGCAGGCTCTGGGTCATCAAGCTGGGCGGCAGACACTGGAACATCAGGCCTAGCAGCGAGCATCGTAACAGCAGGCTGGGTAACAGGCGTTGGCTCAGCAAACTGAATTAGGGGCCCCAGCCCAATGGGCTGGGTAACGAGCCCCGGATCAGCGAGCTGAGACACGGGCACTGAAACTTCAGGCTGAGACTAGGACACCAGATCTTCAGGCTGGGACACCGGGACTTCAGACTGGGACACCGGGACATCAGACTGGGACACCGAGACTTCAGACTGGGGCAGCAGGCACGTCAAGCTGGGCAGCAGGCACGTCAAGCTGGGCAGCAGGCATGGGCACTTCAAGCTGGGCAGCAGGCACGGGCACTTCAAGCTGGGCAGCAGGCATGGGCACTTCAAGCTGGGCGGCAGGCACGGGCAAATCAGGCTTGGCAGCAGACAGTGGTACATCAGGCTGGGCAGCAGACAGGGACACATCAAGCTGGGCAGCAGACAGGAACACATCAGGCAGGTCAGCAGACAGAGACTCATCAGGCTGGGCAGCAGACAGAGGCTTATCAGGTTGGGCTGCAGACAGGGGTACATCAGGCTGGGCAGCAGACAGAGGCACATCAGGCTGGGCAGCAGACAGAGGCACATCAGGCTGGGCAGCAGACAGGGATACATCAGGCTGGGCAGCAGACAGGGACACATCAGGCTGGGCAGCAGACAGAGGCACATCAGGCTGGGCAGCAGACAGGAATACATTAGGCTGGGCAGCAGACAGGAATACATCAGGCTGGGCAGCAGACAGGAACACATCAGGCTGGGCAGCAGACAGAGGCACATCAGGCTGGGCAGCAGACAGGGATACATCAGGCTGGGCAACTAACACTGGCACAACAGGCTGACTAGCATACACTGGCACAACAGGTTGAACAGTAGTCACATCAGACTGGTCGGCAGGTATTGAAACATCGGACTGGAACATGGACACAGGAACATCACACTGGGGCACAGGAACTTCAGGCGGAGACACTGGCTGGATAGCAGGCAGAGGTTTGGCAGAATCAGGTGGGTTATCAGGTTCAGCTGGCATGCAAGCAGACTGGAGCAGGTTGGTTGGTTTGGAGGCAGGTCGAGTTACTGGCAGGATCGTGTGGGTTGGAAAGAACTTAATTTCTTCTTTGGCTTAACTGCTGGAGATCTGTAGGTGACTGCAGAACTGTAGGTAGGAGGTGAGGCTTGCTGAAGAGAAGGGCTGGGATATGGCAAGGAAGAGGGAACAGCAGCCAGAGGAAATTATTTTGGGGAAGTTGTAGGTAGCAGAGAAGAGGCAGGCGGGTTAAAGACAGGATAAGTGCAGGGGGTAGAGACAGGGTATTGATATTTGGTGGGAAGCAGGGTATATTGGGCTGAAAGAAAGGTTACCATGGGTGAAGGGGAAAAAGACTCTTGGGCAGGCAGGTGTCTGGCATCAGAGATGGTTTGTTGTGGGCTAACTGGGGCTGATTGAAAAATACCGGACCATGCTAAAAGTAGAGGTTGCACAAACTGCAGGTTACATACTGCCTGTCTGACAAGGGATTGTACAGAATCATCACATTCTTTTATCATCTGTTGGGAACAGGCTGTGTAATGTTCAAAAAAGTAAGGGATGTCATCTTCCATAAGCCATACCAGTGATGTGACCTGATTAATACTGAAAGGGGGAGAATAATCATCCTGGCCCTCTGGGATGCAGGGCAAAGCCAGCTCTGTGCAGATTTGAATTAAAGGCTGAACATCCCCAAACAGCATACAGCCCTGATCAACCCAGGAGTGAGCAAAACGAATGATCTCTAGCAGCTGGTCCACTCCTTCAGTATCTGGTGGAGATATTCACTACTCTCTGATGCCAGCAGAGCATAATAACGCATCACATCAGAATTCATTGCAGCAAGCAACCTGAACCAAGATGGTTCCTCTGTGTAGCCACTTCTGGTCAGGGATGGCCTTGGTTTACTGTCATGTACCAGGTGTGACCAGAACTGCGTGGTTAGCTACAGAGGAACACCAAACACATGTAAGTGAAAATATAAATGATTTATTAAAGTAAGTGAATAATAGAAGTACAACCACCTCCAATATGACACAGTGCAATAACCAACCAACAGACAGGGACCCACAAATAACAACAGACAGATAAGTACAATAAATGGGAAATACCAGGATCATAAACAATAGCCAGGTCAGGGTCATACACAGCAGATCAGCAGATGGACAGGGGATGTTCCAGAAACATAGATGTAAGCCAGGCCAAGGTCATACACAGGGAGATCAGCAGATGGGGTAAGGAACACAGGACAGGGAGAGGATGGATGGATCAGACTGCAGGGCAGGAATGCAAGGTAACAGGTGGGACAGGATAGGAATCAGAACAGGGAGACAGGATCAGATACACGGGTCACAGGTTCAGGGCACAAGAACAGGGTCAGAATCAGGATCAGATCACAAGCTAGCAGGTCAGGGCGCAAGGACGAAACCAAGGCAAACATGTAAGTACTTGCCGGGTATTTATAGGCCTGTAATTGGCCTCAAGTGACACCTGATTGTAGGAGGTGCTGTCTGCTCCACACTGCCAGGATCCATCCGCTGGTGGACGCCAGTACTGTGGCCTAAAGATGACATAACATCAGCAGGGAAAAGCTCTCCTCATAGTTCCAAACTGCCAGGAGACACCTGCTGGTGGACCTCAGTACTGCACGCCAAATGACAGATATTACCAGCTGATGGAACTTTTCCTGACAAGCCCCTTTCTGGTTGGCTGTCACCATTTCTTTTTTTAATATAATTGGTACCCTCTCTTAATTTTTTACGTTGGCAGTTTATTGTGTAAGTATATTGTTTACCTTGTTTTTTGGTGTAACATCTTTATTACTTACACCCTTTTTGATACACATTCCTTTATGCTACCCAAGTAACTTACCTATAATTATTTATATTGTATCTTGGTCTTTGTGGGCCCTCTGTGGCTGCACGATTTGTCCTGTGTCTTCTGCTGTGTCCATTTGGCTCAATTTTGGCTGTTTGGGAGATTCTGTCCGGCTAATCAATTGAATGGCTGGATATTACAAATATTATAATCTGATGTATAAAGTGTTGGTTGTAATGCATTGTTGTTCTATAACTTTTTTCTATTATGGTATTTGTTTATTGTTCTTTTTCTGAATAGCGATGACCCTTTGACTCAATCCCCTGAGGAAGCCCTTTTGGGGTGAAACATGTCGGGATAGTAACATTATATCACCATCTACTCTGCCACCTGTGATGCGATAAAATGATAATCAATTCCATTTCTGACTCTGTTTCAGCCCATCTGAGCTTTTCATTGAGTTTTTTCTGTGTAGGGATCTGCTGCTTAATGCTGTCTGTATTTGTAAGTGGCTGTACTATTTTTTGTCTCAGAATTATTTAGGTACATCACTTCCTGTCTCTGGTGTCTGGGTTGAAAACCCCAGAGGGAGGAGGCAAATCAAAAGAGAAATTTGTGCCACATGAACTTACACACTCAGGAGCTGATGTTGTTGAAGATCAGAAGACAGGATTACTAGGCAAGTGCTCTTATCTTAACACATTGTGGTTTACTATTGTTGCACATAGCCTCTGGATGTATACTGTATATAGCTAAATCCTTGCAACGGATGTATGTGTGTCCTATTGTTATCATTTCACATGCACAGTGCCAGATAGCTAGGTCTGTGCTACTGTATGTGTTTAGAGGTCCCCCTCTAGTATATTAGTAGGTGAACCAGTTTATGGCAACAGAGTTTATATGCAGCTCCTGGTATTTTAGTTAAACATTTCCCTTATGGGCTGGGATTCTATAGCTATTTTCAGCTTAGGGCTCAATAACCAGCATATGGTCGAGCCAGGTTAGGCATCCTTTGGCTACTTTTGGTAGTTAGAGGTCCAGTTGCATGAGAGATTAGAAATCACTAAGGACTAAGAGGCAGCGTAGACAGGTAACTCTAAGTTCCAGTGCCACACCACAGTTTCTGCTGATGAGAAGCCGCATTCCAGGCTGGTTAAACAACAGTTGGAGTATTACCAAATCACCGCTGATCTTGTCTTCAGGTCTCTGACACAAATACAGACGCTACATTGCAATCATCCTAAGGGATCCCTGCAACTGGACTTCGCTGTAACATTCATCTGTAGTTATCTTTCCTAATAACTATAGTATATATACTCAGGTATTTGTGCACAATTCCAGGAGGACTGTTGTTGGGCCTTTTGCTGATAAAACCTGTTGGTATATTGGATGTATGTACTATTAGTAATCTTTAATTGAAAAAGTCTGTCATATTTCCATACTGGTGGACATCTATATACTTATTGTATGCTTAATGTTATATGCTGGTTGCAGTAGATATTCTGCTCCAAATTATTTTGTTTAGAATATTGGCTAGTTTCCCAGGAATGGAATCCCCTCTGTTCAGAGACCCTGCCCTGGGTGGAGGCATTGTCAACTTTTTTTATCAAACCTACTCTTCAAAGGTTCTAGTTCTTTTATATAAATTAGAAATAAATTGTAGGGCTAAAAAACACACAAAAAATTAATAATATTCCAAGTGCATGTAAACGTAATGTCCCAGGAAAAGCCAGTATGTGATCCAAAGGAACAAAAAGTCCACAGTGAAAATAAATGATCGGTGTATCAATCCTGTCTGCTTCTCAACCTTCAGCTTGTATATCATCACTAAAAGCGAATGGATGGAATACGCTTACCAGAGAAGTTGGATTCTACTGCCATGAGCATAGAATCAATGAAGCTTAATGCCACCCAGGGCGAAGTGGTGAAGTGTTGGAGGCAAGGGTAGAGCCTCAACCGGACCGGGACGTCCCCTCTCTCCCCACCGAAGCAGAGCCGAAAGTGGGTTCCAGAAAGCGAAGTGGTTTCTCAGTTCCCCAGGATATGTGGAAAAAAGAAGGAATGCTCCCACATAGTGTAACTTCTGGGTGTTTTATTCATAAAAAACCACGATACATTTAAAATGTGATCACAAAGATGAAATAAAAAGCAGTGTATAGGGTCTATAAAAAGCCGGCGTGTGTTTTTTAGCGCTACAATTTATTTCTAATTTGTTTTTTCCTTTTTGTCACATGGTTTTGTAGCAGCTGTTTTCGTCTCTTTTTTGGGTAGCGCATTAATCATCCCCCTTTTCCACTGCTAGTTCTTTTATATGCCTACAGGTTTAGTGCAATATTCTGTTTGGGGAGGAGCACTTGTCATAACCCCCCCCCCCAAAAAGAGGGCTACATATGTCTTATTTTTGTCACATTATTGCAACCTCTGCAGTTTGCCCATTAATAGCTAATTAAACTCCGTCAACCACATTTTCTGCTCTATGTCTTCACCAATGCCAAGTGCTAATGGCTGCCCACCAGTAGCTGAAACACCAACGTGCCTTTGCTCAGCAGTAGCTCTTACATCCCTTGTCCTGTGCCCACCAGTTGCTACCACATTACCTGCCATCTTCCTTTCACTAGTAGATGTAACATTCAACCGTCAATCAAAGCCTTAAGTTGGCTATACAAGTGGCAATATGATAGAGTGATCAAATGTTTGATTCCTGTTTAAAAATCATGAAGTAATCAAAAATATGAAATTATGGTTTTTATTGTCCAAAGTAGAGGAGTATATTTTTCCCATTTTGATTGGATCTCTTAATAAACTGTATTGGAATTGTTGATAGCAGTAATTTCCTTTCTTGCTGTTTCACGCTTTACCAATTATAGATCTTCATGCACACTAGAAGCCTAACAAAAAAAAAAGGCTGAATAATAACGAGCTAATATTTTAGCGTTTTTTTTTTTGCAAGTGTTTAGCACAGTGTGTAAGCTAGGTTTATTAGCGTTAGTGTCGGGGTCCTTAACAACCAGTGAATAGCTGAATAGAATAGCATGGGATCCCCCAAAATTCCATATCCAGGCCATTATCCGAGCGTGCAGCCAGGCATGCCAGGAAAGGGGGATAAGCACAGTGCACACAGTATGCATGAACACATAGGATAAAACAAAACAAAAACAATTTCCCTAGTGTTGATCTATTGGCAATCACGATGAACGCCAGCCGCGGGGTGGGGGCACCTGGTGATGTCTCTGTATGTGACATCATCGAGTCGATAATGTCACAAGTAGGTGGGGTCACCGGGTGATGTCACTGGGTGGTCCTGTCCCTTCTGTTTATTTAGCGGCAGAGCTGTTAGCAGGGAGGAACCTGCTAGATGCAGATCTTTCTTTTTGGTCGGCAGCCAGCATTCATCATGATTGACAATGGGTCTACACTGAAGACATTGTTTTTTTACTAAAGGATTTGTCAAAAACTGTGTGTGCATTTTTATTTACTTTCTGCCACTTTTTGGTAAGTGAGTAGGGGGTACAATGTATTCCCTACTCATTCACATGGGGGGCTGAGACCTTGTTAAAGGGGGCTTCAAGATTCTGATAAGTCACTCCCCCCGCACCCCCACAACCACCTGTCCAGGGTTGTGGGGAAGAGGATCTTGTCCTTGTCAATAAGGGGACAAGATGCTTTGGGGGGTGCCCCCCTACTGCAAAGCACCCCCCATGTTGAGGACATATGGCCTGGTGTGGTTCAGGAAAGGGGTGCTTGCATGCTCCCCCCCTTTTCTGGCCTGTCAGGCTGCATGCTCAGGTAAGGGCCTGGTATGGATTGGGGGAACCCCCATGCTTTTTTTCAATTTTGGCTGGTAATTGTTTAGTTTACATTCAGCTGTCAGCGGAGATCCCCGCTGACAGCTGGTGACTCATCCATTGTTAAGGATGCAGCTGGCTCCACTTAAAAAAAGAAAAAGCTGGGCATTGGCATTTATCAGAGTTTGGCAGAGTTTAGGAGAGTTTAGGAACTGTCAGCATTTTATCTGCCAAAATGATGCTGCTCCAGAACGTGCTGGCAGTGGGGTTTTTTTCTGCCACTAAACTCTCCTGCCACAAAGCACTGCTAAAAGCTTGTGTGTACATGAACACATAGGAAAAAATGCGGGGAAGTTTAGGGGCAGTAAAAAAAAAACGTCTGACGCCCCTAACAGTGATGTCAAAAACATCCAGTGTGCATGAGGCCTACATGTTTTTAAATTTGATATCTTGCCTTGTTTTGGTATTAATATTTTTTATTGAAGTTTTCATATAATACCACAAGAGTATAAATTGTAAAAGGGGTTCAACAAGTAAATTATTTAAGCAGAAGTTTTGTACCAACCAGGGCTCAGAATTTTCTCAAAGATTTTATAAGCCTGATTTAAGAACAGGAAAGGGCTCTATTGCAGGTTATGTCCTTAATGCAAGATTGGAAATTATATAAGATGGTGTTCTGCAATCCTAGGCTCCAGTTTAGATCCACAGAAGGGTTCTGGGAGTGACTAGAACTGGTAATTTTGCTGAACATAGATCTGAGAAGCAGTGCCACCTTAACAGTATCATTAACAGTATCATGGGCCCCTTGGCAATATAAAGAACCGGGGCCCCTACCAGGTAGAAGGTGACCTGCGGCACACATTTTTTTTTTACTATTTTTTTTCTTTTTTTATTTTAATTTTAAATTAATTTTAATTTAACAATTTTTTTTTCACAATGCTGTTGGGGGGTCCTTGGTGAGATATCAGGGGTTGCAACAGACCACTGACGTCTCACTTTTGAAACAAAGAAAGGGACTGAGTAAACACAGTCTACTATTTCTTTCCTGAAACAAAACTTGTAGGAGTGGTTTTCATGCTACTGAGCTGTCCAATCAGGATCCAGGACCCCTGACCCTCTGTCTGGACAGTGCTGATTGGCTCTGTGCTGATCACATGCACTCTCCCAAGAAAAAAAAAACTCTCTAGCAATACACACCAAACTAAGTATGTGCAGCCTGACTCCAGTAACTCTGTCTTATCGGGACCTATTTTGGAGTCAGAGGAAGATCTGTGTGTGGCGCTATCCCTGCAGGACCCGCTTGAGTATTTTTGGTTCTGTACTCTGCCTCCCAACCCCAAGAACAGTCTCAGCCCCTCTGGCACACCTGGCAATAATGTTAGTGCAAACGCCACAGTAAAAGGACACAAATTGTAGTAAACACAGAAATTATCTTTACTGTGAAATTTCTTAGGAATGGAACAAACAGTAGCAGTATAACTGAATAATAGACAAATATAACTCAAGTAAATCCACTGTGCGATAATGACTGAAGGTTAAGAGCAATAGAACTCAATGATGTTATCTGTCTGCTTTCAGGGGACTCCTCAAGGCGAATAACCCTGAAAGCAGAGGCAACCACTCTAACAATGACAGATCAAAAAATGGCAAATACTTTACCAGACTGACCACCAACTCTACTTGAATTGAGCTCTATGGGTCCAGGCAGGAGGAGGGCAGAGGAATGACCCTTTCTTATGTCAGACCTCTCCCTTCTGTCCCCTGACACCACAGTCCCAATGAACCATACCTAGTTCAGTGTTCAATAGTGTAACTCCCATGTCAGATTACCCCGCTCATATACTGAGCCCTGGGTGTATGTATGTGCTTGTATGGCACTAGTGACTTCAGTTCCTTCAGGGAAAATAGGTTGTAGTATTTGTCCCGTTTGGCAGGATTAACACAAAGTGTACTGTGGAACTCTTGAAGCAGAAAGAACACATTTACTGCCTTGCAGAGGATCAGTGCAGCGTAGTGTTCTACTGGTGTAGGCAAAAAAGGCAAAGTTGTCTGCATGCAGTTTCTCTGTACGATGGGCAAGTGCCCACTCACCAATCCTGCGACCAAGGCCCAAAGGAGATATCCTGGCAGGCAGGTTCTTCAGGTGGCCCGACTGGCTACCTCACGACTGGAAAGCTTCACACTGTCGGTACAGGTGGGCCTGGAGATGCACCTGGGATCCCCCCTCAGGCAGGATTTCCCCAACAGGCCATGAATCTGTGGGAAGAAATGGCACACTGACCCAGAAAGGCAACACCTCTCCCCTGGGTCCGGTCTTCTCCCTTTCCCTGTGGTCTCTGCCCAGCTCCCAGGCAGCCTCCTGGTGTCTTTCTCTTCTTTCCCTCCAGGGCGTACTCGGCTTTGTAGTTTTTCCTCCATAGGATTACAATGGGGCTGCTTGTGCTGGGGATTACGTGTCCCACAATTCCCTGCTCCTGCAGTCCTACTAGATAATTGGCTCTCCTCCTCCTGCCAATGAGGAAGCAGGGGAGGGAGCAAAACTGGTGGCTGTGTCTCTCTGTGAGCGCTGGTCACATACAGTGTCGAGTGAGGAGAGGGAGAGGGTGGATAATTCCCCCACAGCTGCAGCTCTGCCTGTGTTCCTCTCAGAGCCTGTGTCCTCCTGGGACCGGCCAGCGGGAGGTGCGGAGCTCCGGGCGGGCTGAGCGAAACCCTCTACATTTGCATACAAGATCAAACAGCCTTTTTACACAGTGCAGAAGATTAACCCTTTAGGTTCCACAGTGAGTATAACAAGCATGCTTTACTGCATATACAGGCTGTTTTTACAGTTGTGGGTTTAGTAACACTTTACGTGTGGTTGATTTTTCATTGTGTATAGTTACAGTTTATAGTTAGATATAGTTTGCAAATGAGTGCATTATAGCAAATAAATGTGACAATGATGTATGTGGTTGTATCAGAGTTAATATCAAATTATTAGGAAATAGTACAAGTTTATATTCCGTGGTTCCAAATTTAAGATTGTGTACATTGGGATTCAATTGTATAAGGTACAGTATACTGAGGATACAATGGCCAGGATAAACAGGATGAAGGGGGGCAGGGGGGGGGGGCAAAAGAGGGCATCATTGAGCCAGATACATGGTGTGCCAAGTTTGTTCCTGGTGTTTGAATGGGCTACAAGAGTGGGTATTAGAAGGAATATTTTGCAAAGTATTTATCAGTTTAAACTCCTGGAGTCTAGGATACCATTCACTGGTACTATACGTAATAGTGACTCTGTAAATGAGAATAAAAAGGCACGTGTAGGAAGGTGGTTCTTCTCTCTGTCAGGAATGAATCAGGCTCCTCCACAGGAAGGGGAAGAAAGATGAAACATTGCAGATCAAGAAACATTGTGTATATAAAACACATGCAACTACAAATTATCAAAGCCATGTGAAATTTTGGTGTACTTAGGTCATATAAGGCCAGTTTAGAGAAGTTTTAAATATGCATTATGAGGGTTTTAAATTCTGCAGTGCAACAGAAGTCTTATTGCATAAAAATGGGGTGCAGTCTGTAGGCAGATAAGACAAAAAATGTCTTCTTTGGAAGGTATTCTTATGTTAACTGACCTTATATTCCCTCTTTTACTTAAACGTATAATAGGTCAAAAGAAAGAGGAGACAAGGCAACAAATAAAGCTTAAAGTTTCCCCCACCTGTCTGATCTCTGAGTTGTCTAGTCCACCTCCTTGTTTGTTGGGCCATGGTTCAAAAGGTAAATCAATGTAAAATGAGGAGCTTGGGAGGTCAACAAGTAGGAGCCATCTGGAAAATGTTGAAAGCATTTAACCCCTAATGGATTGTGGTCACTTAGGGTCATTTGTGCAAGTGCATGTTCACATGTGGGCTAGAAATGAGGCATGTTCTGTTGGTGGATTGAATGTAAAGATTCAACATCCACTAGTTAGTATGTAACTGGCTGAATGTGTGTATGTGTCCTTTGTCAATAAACTGTCAGTGCCTAAAGGGTTTCCAACCAGGTAACAGTGTCCGCTTAAGTCCTTTAGAAACTGAAGCCTCAATCTAGGTACTGAGATAAAATTTTATGTAAAGCTTGGTGAAATTTCTTCAGGCAATTCAGATTTTGTGTGGTTAAATTAATCCCTGCTACTATTGGGTCGCAGTCTAAAAATAATCAGTGCATAAATAATCACTGCACTGAAATATGAAAAGTTACAGAAGAGTTCTGTGGCATTAAGTGACCAAGGTAACGTAATGGTTGCTGTAAGAAATGTCTGTGAATTAGTTCAGAGCACAGTGGGTAGGTATAGTAGGGCAGGCCATATATGTTTCTTTTTTTTTTGTTCAACCATTTGTTGAATGAAAAAAAATTAACCGATCCCCCATCAACAAATTCAAAGTGGATGGGGGAATCATTCCCACTAAGCTATTGTATTCTGCTGGCAGAACACTGGCAGAATACAATGATTAGTGTTGCCAGCTATAGCCCATGGCACTGATCCTTTGGGAAAAACCCGACAGGCTGATTGTACACAAGTCAATTGATAGATCGACTTGCGCACAACCAGTTAGCCCATAAATTGATCAAAACTCAGCCTGTTCAGCAGGGAATTTCGATACATGTTTTGCTGGATTTAACTAATTGATGACAAGGCAAATATTAAGATCTGGGAAAGGAAAAAAATAGTTTACAGTTTTTGTGTATCATACCAGTTCAAGAGTAAGGCAATATCTCTCCAAACATGGCTGTTCAGGTGGTGCATTTAGAAGCCTTTCTGAGAAGGTGATGCCAGTCAGGTCAGCCACCAGTCACTGTTCTAAATGGCTGGGAAAAGAAAGTTCTCCCAGTGACCTGTACTCTGCTTCTGATTGTCTGACAAGGGTATCAGAAGCAAAGGTCTCTGTGATAGTGGTCAAAGTTTGGCTGTGCTGTCAATTCCATTGTCATGGTTTAAGAGGATATTTAGATAGGGCTGGGGAGTCTTCCACTTCTGAATTGCTTTTAGGGATAGGATAGGCTCATGTAGATTACATAATTGTGATTCTTAAAGGATAACGTTTTATCCTCCAGGCTGCCTGCATAATCGATTCCTTAATTTAGTAGTAGGTTAGCTTTACTATCACATCTCTTGGGGCCTAAGGCATCCATCGAGTAGTCAGAGTGAAGCTCCTTCAGGAGTGCTGTAGCCATGAAGTTCAATTCTTCCATAAACTCAGGTAAGCCACAGCTCCATATGTTTCCTCCTCGATTTTACTGCATTCACTGCAACTTGACCCTCATAGACACACAGATACAAGATCCCAGGACAGCTAACCACCTGCAGTAGTGACTAGGAAAGGCAACCCTGTATGCTCACCACTCATTTTGACACGTAGAATAGGGCACTTATATTGTTTAGCACTTGTTCTGGCTCCCAGATCAAGGTACCCATAGCACTCTTCATTTTTTTATGCCTCCTCTGACAGACAAACCAAATGTCCGAGGCTGCCAAACATGTGCTCCAGTGACTGCAGCTGAGCCTACCATTGCTACCTTACTGCTGTGCTTTTTGTATATGTACACACGATCTAGGTTCTATACACTGAAAAAAAGATGTGATATATTCAAATGTTCATTTATATACAGTAGAATCATTAGCATGCATACAAAGTCAACTGAATTCTTCGGCTGAGTAAAATAACCTGTGTACTACGAGCATGTTGAAGAGAAGGGTCCTTACTCTTTGTGGCGAGGCAGTGATATGTTTGCTGAGGTCCAACGTGCCCCTTGCTGAGTCATAGCCAGAGTTCTCCAATAAGTGAGGAGCATGGCCTTTGCTGGTTGCAAATCTATAGGTCTGACTCAGTAGGGAGCATGTTGGATCTCTGCAATGTGACCACTGCTTCCTCACAGAAAGCAAGAGTCCTACCTAACAGCTGCTCACAGTGGACAGGCTTTTCTATTCAGGCTGTGGCTGCTTTGGACTTCATTCACACCACAGGAAGTGACAGTCTTTCATGTACCGCAAGGATAGAGAGGGTAAAAAAGGGGGAGGGGTATGCCTATATATCAAGAATAATGTACAAGTGAATGTGAGAGATGACATCACTGAGGGGGCTAGGGAGGAGGTGGAATCTTTATCTGTAGAGCTCCAAAGGGATTAGGGTAAGGGGAAAATAATACTGGGAGTATGCTATAGGCCCCCTAACCTGAGGGAGGAAGTGGAGACGAATCTCCTATCACAAATTGGATTAGCAGCAAGGATGGGAAGTGTTATCATAATGGGGGATTTTAATTATCCAGACATAGACTGAGCGGAGGGAACTGCGCATTCATTTAAGGCTTGCCAGTTCCTTAGTGTCTTGCAGGACAATTTTATGGGTCAGATGGTAGACGCACCAACTAGAAATAAAACATTACTAGATCTACTGATTACCAACAATACAGACCTGATAACAGATGTGGAAATACGGGGCAATTTAGGTAACAGCGATCACAGGTCAAATAGTTTCAGTATAAATCACACAAATAGGAAACATGAAGGGAACACAAAGACACTGAATTTCAAAAGAGCCAACTTCCCTTAACTACAAACCTTGCTAAAAGGCATAAATTGGGATAAAATATTAGGAACAAAGAATACGGAGGAGAGATGAGTTTGCTTTAAGAGCATATTAAATAAGGGCATTAGCCAATGTATCCCATTGGGTAATAAATTTAAAAGAGCGAACAAACATCCTGGATGGCTTAACTCCAATGTAAAAATGCATATAAAAGCAAAGGAGAAGGTCTTCAAAAAATACAAGGTTGAGGGATCATCCTCAGCATTCAGACTTTATAAAGAATGCAATAAGAAATGTAAGGGTGCAATTAGGATGGCTAAGATAGAACATGAAAGACACATAGCGGAGGAGAGCAAAAAAAATCCCAAGAAATTCTTTAAGTATGTAAACAGTAAAAAAGGGAGGACAGACCATATTGGCCCCATAAAGAATGAGGAAGGACATCTGGTTACAAAGGATGGGGAGATGGCAAAGGTATTGAATTTATTCTTCTCCTCAGTCTTCACGAGTGAATCGGGGGGCTTCAGTAACCAAAACTGCAGTGTTTATCCTCATGACACAACACAGGAAGCACCTACATGGTTAACAGAGGACGGAATTAAAATTAGACTTGAGAAACTTAACATTAATAAATCACCAGGACCAGATGGCTTGCATCCGAGGGTACTTAGGGAACTCAGTCAGGTGATTGCCAGACCGTTGTTCCTAATTTTTACAGACAGTCTATTGACTGGAATGGTACCAGCTGATTGGAGAAAAGCCAATGTAGCACAGATATTTTAAAAGGGCCCAAAAAAACATCCCTGGGAATTACAGACCAGTTAGCCTAACATCAATAGTATGTAAACTCTTGGAGGGGATGATAAGGGACTATATACAAGATTTTAGTAATAAGAATGATATCATTAGCAGTAATCAGCATGGATTCATAAAGAATCGTTCTTGCCAAACCAATCTATTAACCTTCTATGAGGAGGTGAGTTGCCATCTAGATAAAGGAAGGCCCGTAGACGTGGTGTATCTGGATTTTGCAAAAGCATTTGACACAGTTCCCCATAAACGTTTACTGTACAAAATAAGGTGCGTTGGCATGGACCATAGGGTGAGTACATGGATTGAAAACTGGCTACAAGGGCGTGTTCAGAGGGTGGTGATAAATGGGGAGTACTCAGAATGGTCAGGGGTGGGTAGTGGGGTTCCCCAGGGTTCTGTGCTGGGACCAATCCTATTTAATTTGTTCATAAACGACCTGGAGGATGGGATAAACAGTTCAATCTCCGTATTTGTAGACGATACTAAGCTAAGCAGGGCAATAACATCTCCGCAGGATGTGGAAATCTTGCAAAAAGACCTGAACAAATTAATGGGGTGGGCGACTACATGGCAAATGAGGTTCAATGTAGAAAAATGTAAAATAATGCATTTGGATGGCAAAAATATGAATGCAATCTATACACTGGGGGGAGAACCTCTGGGGGATTCTAGGATGGAAAAGGACCTGGGGGTCCTAGTAGATGATAGGCTCAGCAATGGCATGCAATGCCAAGCTGCTGCTAATAAAGCAAACAGAATATTGGCATGCATTAAAAGGGGGATCAACTCCAGAGATAAAACGATAATTCTCCCGCTCTATAAGACTCTGGTCCGGCCGCACCTGGAGTATGCTGTCCAGTTCTGGGCACCAGTCCTCAGGAGGGACGTACTGGAAATGGAGCGAGTACAAAGAAGGGCAACAAAGCTAATAAAGGGTCTGGAGGATCTTAGTTATGAGGAAAGGTTGCGAGCACTGAACTTATTCTCTCTGGAGAAGAGACGCTTGAGAGGGGATATGATTTCAATTTACAAATACTGTACTGGTGACCCCACAATAGGGATAAAACTTTTTCGCAGAAGAGAGTTTAATAAGACTCGTGGCCACTCATTAAAATTAGAAGAAAAGAGGTTTAACCTTAAACTACGTAGAGGGTTCTTTACTGTAAGAGCGGCAAGGATGTGGAATTCCCTTCCACAGGCGGTGGTCTCAGCGGGGAGCATGGATAGCTTCAAGAAACTATTAGATAATCACCTGAATGACCGCATTATACAGGGATATGTAATGTAATACTGACACATAATCACACACATAGGTTGGACTTGATGGACTTGTGTCTTTTTTCAACCTCACCTACTATGTAATTATATGTAACTATGTATAGGACATCTCTAAATACATATACTTTAAATGTATGTAATACTTTTAGATGGTATAATTCATACTGTTCATTTACCTGTGTTTAGGTGTTGTAAAGGATTAGCTGTGTGTGACTCCCTGAATGAGTTCACAAGATTTTAAACAGGCACAGCAAACAACATATCTTTGTGAAACATGTGCAATTATCTTCCAAAGACATACACTATGTACTGGAGCAAAAACAAAAATAAAACAAGAAAATTAAACTTTTCCACTTAGCAATTTACTAACATACAGGTCCCTGGCTAACAGAACTGGAGCAATAAACTACTGCTCAGGCACCTAAAGCTAGACAGATCAAAATTCAGTCATTTCGGCAAGGACCAGCTTAATTTTGATCAGTGTGTGGCTGTTCCTATTCAACAGAAGTTAATTGTTAGATTGCCTTCTGTAGAACAGACAAACCACTGATCAGTGTATTCTGACAGTGCTGGGTCCCACTGTCAAAATACAATGTCTCCGCAGGGGGAGTGGGGTAGGATTACTCCATCTACCTCTTTTGTGTGAATGGAGGAGTCTGTTTTTTTTTGTAACATCATGACCACCCACAATAACATGACCACCCACAAAATATTGAGTAGGTCCTCCCTTTGCTGCCAAACAAGCCCTGACCCTTTGAGATATAGTCTCCACTAGACCCCTGAATGTATGCTGTAATATCTGGCACCAAGCTGTCAGTAGTACGTCCTTTAAGTCCTCTAAATCCTTTAAGTTAAGAGGTGGGGACTCCATGGATGGGACATGTCTTTTTTTCCCAGCACATCCCACAGATACCCGAGTGGATTGAGATCTGGAAAATTTGAAAACCAAGTCAACAGCTTGAAGACAACTTCTTCCTTTGTTTCGTGGTCCAGTTCTGATGCTCACATGCCCTTTGGAGGCACTTTTGACTCTGAACACTGGTCAGCATGGGCACCATGACAGGTCTGCGCCTAACAGCCCTATATGCAACAAACTGCAATGCACAGTGTGATTTGACACCTTTCTGTTGAAACCAACATTAACTTTTCAGAAATTTGAGATACAGTAGCTATTCTATTGAATCAAACTATAAAGGGCCAGCCTTCCCTCCCCATATGCATCAATGAGTGTGGGCTATCCATGTTATTTATGTTACCTGTCAGGGGCCATATGGCTGATCAGTGTACATACTGTACAACCTGTTCTAGATACAACCGGAAATACTTGCTGGTCTGCTGTCACAGTACAATCAGGTTACTTCTTGCTGCTGGGATGACAGGTGTATGCAAACAGCTGTGACCACTCTGCCTGTAGAAAGCTTGTACTAATTAATGACATGCTAAGAGGAGCTGTCACTTGTAACTTCACACCCAGTGTTTTCCCCTGCTTAATGATGGATGTCCAGGCTTACACACATCTGTCTGCATCCATGATCACCCATCCATCCCTAAATGCAGGTAACCACTGGGTGTGTGGATTCATGTGAACATTGACAGTTCCTCTCAGCTGTACAGGCTGAGTGTCAACCACTGTCCACTGATCCTTTTATGCATGTAATTGCCTGTGTGAACAAGACCTTAGAAAGAAAGCAAACTGTAATGCCCCGTACACACGGTCGGATTTTCCGATGGAAAATGTCCGATCGGAGCGTGTTGTCGGAAATTCCGACCGTGTGTGGGCTCCATCGGACATTTTCCATCGGATTTTCCGACACACAAAGTTGGAGAGCAGGAGATAAAATTTTCCGACAACAAAATCCGTTGTCGGAAATTCCGATCGTGTGTACACAAAGCTGACGGACAAAGTGCCACGCATGCTCAGAATAAATAAAGAGATGAAAGCTATTGGCCACTGCCCCGTTTATAGTCCCGACGTACGTGTTTTACGTCACCGCGTTCAGAACAATCGGATTTTCTGACAACTTTGTGTGACCGTGTATGCAAGACAAGTTTGAGCCAACATCCGTCGGAAAAAATCCTAGGATTTTGTTGTCGGAATGTCCGAACAAAGTCCGACCGTGTGTACGGGGCATAAGACATTATGCACCTTTTTAATGTACAAGCAGTCCCCGGGTTACAAACATGATAAGGTCTGTAGGTTTGTTCTTAAGTTAAATTTGTATGTAAATTGGAGCAGGTACATTTTTTAAATGTAACTCCAGTCAAAAAAAATGTATATTTTTTTTTTTTTGGATAGTATACAGTGGGGATGGAAAGTATTCAGACCCCTTACATTTTTCACTCTTTGTTATATTGCAGCCATTTGCTAAAATCGTTTAAGTTCATTTTTTTCTTCATTAATGTACACACAGCACCCCATATTGACAGAAAAACACAGAATTGTTGACATTTTTGCAGATTTATTAAAAAAGAAAAACTGAAATATCACATGGTCCTAAGTATTCAGACCCTTTGCTCAGTATTTAGTAGAAGCACACTTTTGATCTAATAAAGCCATGAGTCTTTTTGGGAAAGATGCAACAAGTTTTTCACACCTGGATTTGGGGATCCTCTGCCATTCCTCCTTGCAGGTTGGATGGTAAACGTTGGTGGACAGCCATTTTTAGGTCTCTCCAGAGATGCTCAATTGGGTTTAAGTCAGGGCTCTGGCTGGGCCATTCAAGAACAGTCACAGAGTTTTTGTGAAGCCACTCCTTCGTTACTTTAGCTGTGTGCTTAGGGTCATTGTCTTGTTGGAAGGTAAACCTTTGGCCCAGTCTGAGGTCCTGAGCACTCTGGAGAAGGTTTTCTGTCCAGGATATCCCTGTACTTGGCTGCATTCATCTTTCCCTCGATTGCAACCAGTCGTCCTGTCCTTGTAGCTTAAAAACACCCCCACAGCATGATGCTGCCACCACCATGCTTCACTGTTGGGACTGTATTGGACCGGTGATGAGCAGTGTCTGGTTTTCTCCACACATACCGCTTAGAATTAAGGCCAAAAAGTTCTATCTTAGTCTCATCAGACCAGAGAATCTTATTTCTCACCATCTTGGAGTCCTTCAGGTGTTTTTTTAACAAACTCCATGCGGGCTTTCATGTGTCTTGCACTGAGGAGAGTCTTCCGTCGGGCCACTCTGCCATAAAGCCCCGACTCTCTAAGGCTCTTCTCCCCCAATAGCTCGGTTTGGCCGGACGGCCAGCTCTAGGAAGTGGGGGAAGATGGTAGTTGCGCTGTGATGAAGGGGGGGGGGGTAAGCTACAAAGATGACTAAAGTGGCAAAGTGAACTAAAAAAGCAGAAACGGGCCAATGCATGAATGGATCCTACATGCTAAAAGAACATGGTGGGGATGCAGTGCAGTGCAACGTAGCTGATCAACATGACTATAATGTTGCGGGCAGACAAAGCCTAATATATAAAGGTAATCGTGAAACAGTGACTGCTTGAATATAGCAAAACAAAAATGCATATACTAACAGAAATAGGATGAATAATGACACAATGCAAAAAAAATATATATATATAATGCAAGAAAAATATATGTGGGCTAGTGCCCCATTAGCAAAAACGTGCCAGATCCTGGTGAACTACAAGTGACAAATCCCTAGGACAAACATGAATATTAGTTCTATCATCCAGTCCAAAAAACAAAAATTTTGTGATGAGAAACACAAAACAAGTCCAATCGTGAAGGGAGGGGGGATCTTCAGTGAGGACACCTCCGTGTTTGCAAGCCGCTTACCTTACAGCTGTAAGGTATACAGCCTGTGTTGCAAATGACCCGCAGGTGTAGACATTCCGTGTATACAGGCAGTGACAATGATGAACATGCCAAGCGAAATATAAAAAATAAAAAGTATACAGCATGTAAAATAACTCTGCAACGACCACAGTGGAGGGGGGCAAGACACACACGGGGGGAGGTTGCACTCACTTTCATGAAATGAGTGTGGGCATCAATCCACGAGCGCTGAGCTTGTATGCCTCCAGGAGTGTCACCAATCTGGAATCTGTCCCCGTGCCTGGAAACTGGAATATGTTCCCGTGCCTCTCTCCTCAGTGTTCGTCAGGTAGAGTAGTGATGTAAAGTGTGAGGGGGAAAGAGACGCACATAGCGTGATCCCATATAAAAGGTATATTTATTTAATAAAACAAGTCCAATCAATTTACATTTAAAACAATGCTGCAGTGTGTAGTAACTATGAGCGCCGAGCTCATCTCCTGTTGTTTGTCTGTGGCAGCGTCCCGTGCTCCAATCCTAATGCATATGGTCACGTCACGTGACTTCTTCAGAGAAGTCCTGTTCCTCTGCAAAGCTAACTCAATGAAATACGGCAATTTCCTGATTTGTGGCGACTTCATCGTGACATCGGACCCATTTCTGGACACTTCGTCAGGCAAATCCAGAGGTACTCTATCCCTTCAGGCACTTCTCCACAAGGAGAAACTATTTGACACATGGAGGTGCCTGCACGCCACTGAAAGTGATTACACCTTTTTCTTCAACACTCTTCCTACTCCCGGATAGACATGTTCCTGACGGATAAATGGCTCTTGCAAAACGTGCAGTCAACAAGAATTCAAGATATTATGTGGTCTGACCACGCTGCCATATCCATGTCTGTTGTGGAGAGGGGAGTCTCCTCCTCACCCCCCAGACCCAAATGATCACAAAACAATCTCCCAGCATCTAAAAAAATTCTTCTTAGATAATAGTTGATCAGTAAGTGATCCATATACTTTATGGAATACACACAAGGGCTTCATGAGAGGCATCTTAATCCAAATAGGTGCAAGAGAAAAAACAGCTTAACACTGTTCTCTCCGACATACACATTACTGAAACCCAAAACAAGAAAACATCATCAGCACCACTAATTATTAAACTAAACTCTCTCAGAGAAAAACTTAGAGAAATACTAACACAACAATACGATAAACATCTTAGATGCCTATGACTAAACTATTATGCAAATGCCAATAGAGCAGGCAAATACCTAGCAAATAGATTAAAAGCGGTTCACACAAAAACCAGAACAGCATACCTTAAACATCCCACACTACCACACAAAATTACGAACCCACAAGATATAGCAAACCAACTTACAAAATACTATAGCTCATTATATAACCTGCGTAACGAAACCAGTACACCTCAACCGTCCATAGAAAATATAAACTCATTTTTAAAGAATATAAACCTCCCAACCGTCTCTGAACAACACCTAAAGGCACTGAACATCCCAATTACGTTCCGAGAAATAGAACTGAAAATAAACTCACTTCCCAATGGAAAATCTCCCGGACCCGATGGATTCTCTAATGAATACTTTAAAACATTCACAAATCCCCTTTTACCACACATGACAACAGTATTCAACAAAGCTGCTGAGACTGCAACTCTTCCACAAGAAATGCTGAAAGCACATATAGTAACATTACCAAAACCAGGCAAAGAACCCACCACATCGGCTAACTTTCGGCCCATCTCCCAACTCAATTCCGATACCAAAGTATATGCAAAATTACTGGCCAACAGATTAACGAATATTATACCCACAATCATACAGCGTGACCAGATGGGCTTCGTGAGGGGGAGACAAACCTCTAATGCAACAAGGAGAATTGTTAATGTAATACATTATGCTGAGAAAACTCGAACGCCTTCTCTGCTGTTGTCGATTGACACAGAGAAGGCATTCGACAGGGTCCACTGGACCTATATGAAAATGACTCTAACCAAGTTTTGATTTAAAGGCCCCATATTGCAAACTAATATGGCCCTGTACTCATGTCCATCAGCGCAAGTATACTCTGCAGGTTTCCTATCCACACCCTTTAATATCACCAACGGAACAAGACAGTGGTGCCCCTTATCCCCAACCATCTTCAATCTGATGATCAAACCTTTGGCTGAGACTATAAGAGCAAACCCCCTGATCACGGGCTTACAGTTTGGCTCTAGCACTCATACCATCAACCTATTTGTGGATGATGTAATCCTGCTCCTGACTAGGGATGAGCTTCGAGTTCAAGTCGAACTCATGTTCAACTCGAACATCGGCTGTTCGCAAGTTCGCTGAACAGCGAACAATTTGGGGTGTTCGCGGCAAATTTGAATGCCGCAGAACACCCTTTAAAAGTCTATGGGAGAAATCAAAAGTGCTAATTTTAAAGGCTTATATGCAAGTTATTGTCGTAAAAAGTGTTTGGGGACCTGGGTCCTGCCCCAGGGGACATGGATCAATGCAAAAAAAAGTTTTAAAAACGGCCATTTTTTCAGGATGCCATGGGTGCGAAGCGGCCCGAGGAGAAGAAGATAGAAGACACCGCGGAGGAGATGCTGGGCGAGAACACCGGAGGAAGAACAAGAAGAAGAAGAAGAAGGAAGAAAGAAGAAAGAAGAAGCGTTTAAATAAAGGAATTGTCAAAAACTGTCTCTTGTCATTTTTAAAATTTTTGACAGTTTTTTAGTGAAATGGTAGGGGTACCCCCTTACCATTTCACACAGGGGGGGGCCGGGATCTGGGGGTCCCCTTGTTAAAGGGGGCTTCCAGATTCCAATAAGCCCCCCGCCCGCAGACCCCCACAACCACCGGCCAGGGTTGTGGGGATGAGGCCCTTGTCCTCATCAACATGGGGCCAAGGTGTTTTGGGGGCTACCCCAAAACACCTCCCAATGTTGAGGGCATGTGGCCTGGTATGGTTCAGGAGGGGGGGTGCTCTCTCGTCCCCCCTCTTTTCCTGTGGCCTGCCAGGTTGCGTGCTCAGATAAGGGTCTGGTATGGATTTTTGGGGGGACCCCACGCCGTTTTTTTTTAAATTTTGGCGCGGGGTTCCCCTTAAAATCCATACCAGACCTGAAGGGTCTGGTATGGAATTTAGGGGGACCCCCATGTCATTTTTTTTTTATTTTGGCCGGGGTTCCCCTTAATATCCATACCACACCTGAAGGGCCTGGTATGGAATTTAGGGGGACCCCCACGTCATTTTTTTTTAAAATTTTGGTTCGGGGTTCCCCTGTGGGGAATTCCCATGCCGTTTTTATCAATGAACTTTTATGTGTATTGTCTGACCGGCAATGCAATAGCCACAAGTAGTTTTAAATGACTTTTTTTCTTTGAAATGTCATTTTGCTGTCAGACTGTTCTAAACATGGGAAACATGCGCCCCTTTACAGGCATACTATAGACACCCCCCAGCTACAAAATTTAAAGGGATATTATACTTTTATTGTTTGACTTTAAGCATTCTTAAAATCACTGCTCCTGAAAAAACGGCCGTTTTTAAAACTTTTTTTGCATTGATCCATGTCCCCTGGGGCAGGACCCAGGTCCCCAAACACTTTTTATGACAATAACTTGCATATAAGCCTTTAAAATTAGCACTTTTGATTATTCATGTTCGTGTCCCATAGACTTTAACGGTGTCCGCATGTTCGAACAAACTTTTTTCCTGTTCACATGTTCTGGTGCGAACTGAACAGGGGGTGTTCGGCTCATCCTTACTCCTGACCAACCCCATCACTTCCCTAAAGCAAGACCACAAAATCCTTACTGCCTTCGGGGAGGTATCCTATTATAAGGTTAACTTTACTAAATCCTTAATATTGGATATAGGTGTTCCATCCCCCACACGTGATATCCTGCAAACACAACTACCATATATGTGGAGTAAAGGAGGCATCACATATCTAGGAATTACGCTTACGAACAAAACCTACACAATTATCAAAGCTAATATGGTTCCACTGGTAGCCAAACTGGAGGCTCAACTCAGAGATGTGTCAAAAACTGAAATATCGTGGCTGGGTAGAATAACAGCTTACAAAGCTGAAGGGGCAGGACTAGCAGACATATATGATTACTTCTGGGCAGTACACTTAGACCAGAACAAACATTGGTTCCAAATAAATGACATACCATTATGGGTGGACATCGAAACAGCAATAGCACCAACAAAAGATTTAACCTTACTACTTATGACTGACAGGTGGATACCATGGGATACAAAAAAATTGTCTCCTCCAATTCAGATCTCATTAAAAGCATTGAGATTCATACTGGGACAAACATATAGGGACACTAAGGACATAAATTACAAAATTCCCTTAACATTCCTAGAGACAAAGATTCAAATGCTGACAGTCAGGGACCTGACAATCAAGGGCATAATACATATATCAGACCTTTATAACGGAACACAACCCAAATCTGTGGAACAAATCGTGACACAATACCACCTTCCTAGTGATAAGAGGTTTACATGCTTGAGAATTACACACTTCATCAAATCACAAACCAAAACCGCCTATATCCCTTCCGAGCAAAATATGGCAATTCTACTCAACAGCTAAACAAAACACAAAAGGCATATCTTTCTTTTATAACATCACAAGTGATAAACTCACACTTACAAAAACTATAACAATGAAAAAATGGGAGGAGGAAATAGGTACCATCTTCTCAGTAGAACAATGGCAACAATCATTCAGGGAAATACATAAAGCCTCTCATTGTATCAAACACTGGGAATTAGCAATCAAAATGTCAAACAGATGGCATTGCACCCTATATAGAATAGCGAAATACTTCCCTGGAGCATCGCCATATTGCTGGAGGGCCTGTGGACAAATAGGAAATTTATTACACATGCTTTGGTATTGCCCCACAGTTAAAGGCATATGGAATCAAGTATTCCGAATGATCTCCGCTATAACAGGAATGCTCACACCCCCGGACCCGGCCCTGGCGATTCTCCATCTGAACATAGAGAAATTCCACACAGAATTCAGACCAGTTATAACACACATACTACTAGAGGCACGTTTACTGATCCTACCAAACTGGAAATCCACAACAGCCATCAACATGTCAGACATCACTAAAGCTGTACACAGAAATTATACTTTTGAACGTCTCCTAGCGATAAATTCTTTGCAATGTGCAACATTTGACAAGTATTAGTCTATATGGCCCAAATGTTAATGTTAATCGTGATGATTTGAATTTGATATTTGATGCCTTTGAGGATAAAGATGAGCCAAGAGGTTGCTCCGCAGAGTTGAATTTACTTGCTTATATTGATTTTTGCTGAAAACAAACGCAATGAACCACTTTCCAAGATGTACATTAGTTGAATGTGTATATCATTATGACCTTTTACGTTATGTACTATGTTTCTTTATGAAATAATCAATAAAAAACATTGAATTAAAAAAATATATGAGTGTCACAGCAAAGGGTCTGAATACTTAGGACCATGTGATATTTCAGTTTTTCTTTTTTAATAAATCTGCAAAAATGTCAACAATTCTGTGTTTTTATGTCAGTATGGGGTGCTGTGTGTACATTAATGAGGAAAAAAAATAACTTAAATGATTTTAGCAAATGGCTGCAAAATAACAAAGAGTGAAAAAATTTAAGGGGGTCTGAATACATTCTGTCCCCACTGTAGGGAAGGGTTAACACCCCTGTAATGTTTGTGTTGCTGTCTATGCCCCTTTTCAGAAGATTTCACATCACTTTTTGTCTCTGTGACAATTGGATTTTGAAAATGTTGGGTTGTTGTGATAAAGCTTCAGTGAACAAACAAGATATTTGGGGGGCACACCCTTAAAGATGCATTAAAGCTGGTGCAGCCATAAGACCATACAGCAGAGCAAAATATTACAGTGCACACATGCAAAAAAGACATTTACCTCCAGCAGGGCTAGTTTAAAACACCTAGACATTTTAGAGAAAATATTATCAAAAAATATGGGGATTTGGTCACACCATATTGCTATATGGTGCTAAGCCCACTTACTGCGACAAAGTACCCCATGATTAGTGGGTCCTACACTATCCATGGTTTGGGAGATCCTGCTTCTCTGAACCATGAGAGCAATACACTCTTCTATATGGGAGAACTTTGAGGTCTCCACCCATGACACAAGTGGACACTAATGAGAGGTACTTAATGAAAGAGTGGGGTGCTCCTAATCATGGGGTACTTTGTCGCAGTAAGTGGGCTTAGCCCCATATAGCAATATGGTGTGACCAAATCCCCATATTTTTTGATAATATTTTTTTTTAAATGTCTAGGTGTTTTAAACTAGCCCTGCTGGAGGTAAATGTCTTTTTTGCATGTGTGCACTGTAATATTTTGCAAAGCTTCAGTGGAGACACCTTTTTTCCATGATAACTCTTACAAGAGTGAATTTCCCTTCCTAGGGGTATATTTCCTCGCACTTCCTGTTGTTTCCCTCTGTTGGTAACAAGTAGGTTTCGTTTGTAAGTCAGATGTTTGTAACTCTGGGACTGCCTGTATTCAGATGATTTAAACTGGGGGTTTAATTGGGCTTTGGCATGCAGAACTACAGTTAATGCAAGCAGATTAAGGTATATAATTATCACTTAATCACTAGATTGAGCTAATTATTTAATACTCATTTCCTAGTTTAGTCAATCAATATTACTTTGACATATCTTTCAGGTATAGTTTTTATTCGTTTCCCAGCATTTGGCGTGGAGATAAGAATACATAACTAGCAAGCAATTGTGGGCATACACAGTAAAACAACTGGTAATAAGCACACCATTATCATGGCAAACAGTTTTACATTATTTAAGCCAATAGTATAAAATCTGGAAATCAAAATACCATAAAGTAATAAACTCATTTAAACTCGGACAACAATATATTTCAAAATTACTAATCAAGCTAAAGTACATACAATTAAAGTTCTTGTTTAACTTAACTGATTTTGTTGCTAAATAACATGTCAAAATTAGCCAAAGACTAATTATAATCCAGCCTAATATAGCTAACAAGTAGCAATACAGTGTAGCACTACCCCACAGAAGTTGCTGAAGTTAGGGTTTCCCACTGCTGCACAGCCAGTCAGACCGCATTTCCTTCTTTCATCCGGACACAGAAAGTCAGTCTTTTGGCTTTTGTTGTTTTATTACGGGATGATAACTTGGCTAGAGTAAGGGACTATGGGATTCCCAATGTGACAACAAACAGAACATCGGGGACAACTTCCTCCCTCAGGACTGTTTTTAAGGCAGGGCAAAAAGGGGCAGCTGCACTGGGTCCCATCATTGTTGTGGGGCCCAAAGCAGCTGCCTCATACTTGCCAACTATCCCAGTTTAAATTCCCTTATACCTTGAAGTTATAGTCCCGTGCTGTGTCCCGATATCTCAGTGTGAAGTTATGTTGCTGCTGCCCAGGTCTGCCCTTTTGCCATGTACAGATGACTCACCAGCAGACCCTGTGTTTACGTGTAAATGACCTGCATTGATATGTAAATAGTGTCGGCATTGATATGTAAATAGTCGCTGTCCGGTGGCATTGATATGTAAATAGTTGCGGAACGGCGGCATCAATATGTAAATAGAGGCGGCATTCATATGTATATCATGTCCCCCTGAGGTCATATCCACCATCACTTCTGCTGAATACTGCCCACTTGGGAGGTAAAGGGGCATGCTTGAAAGTCCTGCCTACATCATTAATCATTTAGCCTAACATCAGCCTATTCTGCAAAAGGTAAGCAAATTGGAGGTGGAACCCTTCTTCAAAATATCATGGTGCCACAGCACCCTGAATTTTGGTGCATGTGAATACGGACATCTCAGCCAATGCATGAGGGTGTCATTAACAATTAATGGCACTGCTGTGTAGCTGCTAAAGGGCAGCATATTTCTGTGGTGTCAGGAAAGCGATTTTGCATGTATTCCCGACGCCGACACACACAAATGTGAACGCAGGCTAAATGTCTCAGTTACATTCGTGGTCAGTGTAAATCTTCTCAATTTATTGGTGCTTGGTGTACAATCCTTTCATTCACACTACTGACCAGTGTGACGGTCCCCCTTACATTGGTGGTCAGTGTAAATCCCTCTTTACATTGGTGGTTACTGTGAATGCTCCTATTAAATTAGTGGTCAGTGTAAATCACCAATACATTGGTGGCCAGTGTAGAAACTTCTCTTTATACTGGTAATTGTTAAAATCCAAACTTGCATTTGTGGTCAGTTTCAAATCCTCCCTTACATTGGTGGCCCATGTAGAAGCCCCCTTTGGCGTAAAAACTCTGTTATTCTCCCTCATAGTGATGGTCAGTGTAAATCCCCCTTCACATTGCTGGTCATTGTAAATTCCCCATTTCATTGGTAGAATCCTCTACTATATACTTGCCATAGATTTCCAGCTTTGCTCTACATGATTCAGAATTTGCCACAGTGTACTGCCTCCTAACTAATCCTATCCCCCCACCACTGCCACTGATCCCATCAACCCTCCAGCATTGCCACTGATCACACCCCCACCTCCCCTGGCATTGCCACTGATCCCAGAAGTCCTAGGATTCCTAGAAGTTTTCTGTCTATTGATGGGTCCTCTCACCTCCCCAGTCCATGGTGTGCAGGCAGTGAGGAGATGATGTGCTGTAACCTTTAGCAACCAATCAGTGAGCAGTAATGCAGTGCACTAACCTCTTGCAACCAATCATTGACCGGTAAGGATATGCAGTAACCTCTAGGAACCAATCAGTGAGCAGTAATAATGCGCAGTAACCTCTAGCAAACAATTTGTGCGTGGTATAGATGTCCAGTAATATCGAGGCGCATGCGCGTGGCTGACCATGGCGGACGTGGCTTAAATTGGCTCTGCCACGACCCGACCTAATCCGGGCTGCATCCTGCCGATCCAGACACCCAGAAACCACCGCAAACAGCCTCCTATCCATCCTCAACTGCTGGGCCACCAGTCTAAAGAAAATGTAAAAAGTCCCCAAAGCAGCCAAAAGGAACTTCTGGCCTCCCGGTCGGCTCGGGCAAGATGGCGGCGCTGCTGACACATGCGGCCCCCCTCTGGATCGGCCATCCAGACATGGATCAGCTCTCCTCACATTCAGAGGACTGCACACTACCCCAGCAGCCCTCCATACCCCCCCAGGACAGAGATCTCTCAGGCGGTGAGTCCACGGGTTCCTCCTTAGATAGGGCCATATGATACATCCTCACCAGCCAAAATAGCCTGCAGGCCTCCCAGGAACTGATCAGCCCACAGCCCATAGTCCCACAGCCAGTTTACTAGGGTGACCCTGTCCTCCTGGCTAGATTCTTGGCCATGCTAGAACAGGGTCTGGAAAAAGCTGCGAGAAAAATCACAGATTTGAAACAAGAATTTCATGATCTGGATTCTAGGATTAACAAAATTGAGAACAAGCTCGATGTCTCTGTGAACAGAATTAATCAAAACACAGATCGTATCTGCAACCTTAGAAGAGGCTTTAGCAAAAATTGATGACTTGAAAATAGGTCCCGCAGATATAATTTTCGCATCAGGGGTTACCTGAATCATTTACAGACACCAAGGAAGCCACCACTATGCTGCTAAGATCATTGATATCTGGTGCCCCAGCTCACAAGCTAGAACTGGACCATGCCCACAGAGCTCTCACAGCAGTGCGCCCAGAGAGTCTCCCCCTGGGACATTATTGTAAAGCCGCACCATTACTCAGTGAAAGAAAGCATTATGCAAAAAGCCTGTGAACTGCCTTCAATCAAGTTATTTGACAATGAAGTGTAAATATTCGCAGACATCTCTCCAGCTACCGTGCAAAAACGCAGGTCCTTTAAGCCTTTATTACTGCCTCTACAACAAAAAGGAATAAGGTACCGCTGGGCATTCTCTTTTCGCCTCCCCTTCCCCTTCTAAGGCAAATCTTACTCATTCTCCACATTCTCAGAAGGAGAAAGATTGATGAAATGCCTGGGCTTCATTTCCACGTCACCTCCATAGTCGCCAGATCTCCGCACTGAATCATCGCCTGGCCGGGGCAGAGGTAACAGAGAGCGTCCTGTATCACCCCTATGGCACTCCCCAAGAACCACCAGAAGCTGTACCGGTCACCAAAATAGACCACTTTGACAAATGTGATAAGAGGATTGGAACATCTACTGGAGGAAAGACTCCGAAAGCCTTACCCTGGGTCTCCCAATGATAGTTGGTGAACTTGTCCCCCCTCTAGTTACACTGACTGTTTTTTCAAGCTCAGGTTATGCTTAGAGACTCCATGACCTCTTGTACCGCAAATTTATCAAACCACAGTTTGTATTTCTCTCCACAATAGGGCAGTGGCGCACAAGGTTTGCTGAGGCCTCACCCTTGCACACCATCACACCTTAAGCACTTGTTCACCTACCTAAGATTTCATTGCAGACCATCTCGGGTCGGGTCATTGTGCCTTGCTCCTCGCACCCACTTCAACCCCCCTCCCCCCTGCTGAAAAAAGCGGGGGGCAGGAGCCTTGGAAGTTTCGGGCCCTATTTGTGGCCTGTTCTACTGATTGTTCGTGAGACCAATTAGACAAGTTATTGGTCCTACTTTTTTGTTGGTTTTTTTTTCTACGTTTTTATTTTTTTTTTAAATGCATACATACTTGGTGACTATGTTTCTCACTAATGATCTCTCCCTCTGGTCCACTTTCCAGGCATCTACCCTCATGAGGGTGTTTAACTTTCTTCTTCTTCGCTTTTTCTCTCTACCTTCTGTGCTTCATCGGGGAATCATGAAAGTTTGATCTCCAGAGGACCGATGGATCGGCAAAGCCCAGTTTGGCAAGGTAAGCGATCCCAACTCCACCACACGCCATGGATGATCAAGGACCACTGAAACCCATAAAATTTTTAAAACGCAATGTGCAGTGCCTCAATTCGCCTGTGAAAAGGCAGAAAGCCTTTAACTATTTCCACTCGGTAGGAGCTGAAATAATGTTCCTCCAGGAAACTCACTTCCCAACTTCCTATAAACCTAACTATGTACACAAACACTACCCTACCTTCTTTTTCACCAACGCCCCAATTAAGACACAGGGAGTAGCTATATGTCTCGCCAAAAGCTTATCCTTCACCCCCTCACAGGTAATCTCCGACGCAGAAGGGTGCTATATATTGGTTAAGAGGGACTTGGAGGGAACCCTGGTAACATTCCTTTCCTACTACGCCCCTAACAAGGAACAATTGCCCTTTTTCCAAAACTTACTCCAACAGATGTCCCACCTCTTTGAAGGTACACTTCTAATGGGAGGGGACTCCAACATAACCTTGGATTCGTCGCTTGATAAGACACGTCCACCAGGATCTCAAATTTTGAAGCCCTCGAAATCCGGTACCAAATTTGCAAAACTGTTGCATGATAATGACCTGGTTGACATATGGCGAGAGTTCAACCGTTCCAAATGACAACACTTATTATTCACATGTCTACCTGACATATTCGCAGATAGACCATGTCTTCACGTCCACTAGCTCCCTGCCATTTTTCATCTTCCAAAATACTAGAAACTTCCTGGTCAGATCATTCCCCTGTAGTGGTTAACCTTTCCTCTCTGTGTTGTCCTACCAGGCTATACCTGGCACCTAAACAAGTCCAATCTCAGCAACCCGGCCACGTGCTTGGATATTGAAATGCCATTAAAATAATTTTTTTACCCTGAATGACCCATCACACACTTCGTCAATGTGCACTTGGGCCACTCACAAAGCCACGATCAGAGGTATCCTGATTTAGACGGCTGCCAGGTATAGAAGACATTACAAAGCCCTGCTGAAGCAAAAAGAAGATGAATTAGCCACCCTACTCAAAGAACACAAACATAATCCCCATCTATACCTATGGAATATAATTGAGTCCGCCCACCTGGAATTAAACCTCTGCCTCAGCACGAAGGTGGAAAAACAATTGCGATGGACTCAGGCAAGATTCTATTCCCAATCGGATAAACCGGGTAAACTACTAGAAACGAGATTGGCCCCCAGATGCCCCCCTCCCCATGTCCCTAAGATCAGAAAGTCTGACGGTTCCTTTACTCAGAATCCTAAAGCAGTTTTGCAGGAATTCCAAACTGTGACAGACTCACCCGGGAAAGAGGCTATTGGAGGGGACTGAACGCAAGCCTCTTGCCCACCGATTATGGGCCCTAGCATTTGGGGGAATGGTGCTCTCTGTGAGCTGTATGCCTGGGGACCCTGGGGGTTGGTGTTACTTTGGATTCAGCTCCATGTCCCCCCAAAACACACAGACTCTGGGAACCCTTTATATGCCATATTAGAATGATAAGACTGAATTATACTGTTGGGACACATCCTGTGAGGAGATGCTGGTGTCATCAACTCCAACTACCTGTGTTTATGTTAATTGAATGAGCTGATCACATTGTCCTCTATACAATGTAGGAGACGGGACGACTCCTATTGCAGCTCATGTTAATTAGGTTAATTAGGTTATGTTTGTATTGTTAATTGTAATTAGCTCCAGCTATTGTGTTTATACTACTGTGTGAAGCTCGGTGCCCACAAGTCTGTCATCTGGTCTGGGTAAATTTTGTAGTAAATTAGCTCATGTTAATTAGGTTAGCTTTGGGTCAACCTGCTGTATAAATGTGTGTGAGATGTCAAATAAAGAGTTAGTTCTGATGTACTCCAAGACTGGTGTTGTCTAGTTCTTGGGGGTTCCTATAGCCAGATCTAGGGATGAGCCGAACACCCCCCTGTTCGGTTCGCACCAGAACATGCGAACAGGAAAAAAATTCGTTCGAACACGCGAACGCCGTTAAAGTCTATGGGACACGAACATGAATAATCAAAAGTGCTAATTTTAAAGGCTAATATGCAAGTTATTGTCAATAAAAGTGTTTGGGGACCCGGGTCCTCCCCCAGGGGACATGAATCAATGCAAAAAAAAGTTTTAAAAACGGCCGTTTTTTCAGGAGCAGTGATTTTAATAATGCTTAAAGTCAAACAATAAAAGTGTAATATCCCTTTAAATTTCATACCTGGGGGGTGTCTATAGTATGCCTGTAAAGGGGCGCATGTTTCCCGTGTTTAGAACAGTCTGACAGCAAAGTGACATTTTGAAGGAAAAAACACATTTAAAACTACCGCGGCTATTGCATTGCCGACAATACACATAGAAGTTCATTGATAAAAACGGCATGGGAATTCCCCACAGGGCAACCCCGAACCAAAATTAAAAAAAAAAAATGATGTGGGAGTCCCCCTAAATTCCATACAAGGCCCTTCAGGTCTGGTATGGATATTAAGGGGAACCCCAGCCAAAATTAAAAAAAAAAATTGACGTGGGGTTCCCCCTAAATTCCATACCAGACCCTTCAGGTCTGGTATGGATTTTAAGGGGAACCCCGCGCCAAAAAAAAAAAAAAAACGACGTGGGGTCCCCCTAAAAATCCATACCAGACCCTTATCCGAGCACGCAACCTGACAGGCCGCAGGAAAAGAGGGGGGGACGAGAGTGCGGCCCCCCCCCTCCTGAACCGTACCAGGCCACATGCCCTCAACATTGGGAGGGTGCTTTGGGGTAGCCCCCCAAAACACCTTGTCCCCATGTTGATGAAGACAAGGGCCTCATCCCCACAACCCTGGCCGGTGGTTGTGGGGGTCTGCGGGCGGGGGGCTTATCGGAATCTGGAAGCCCCCTTTAACAAGGGGACCCCCAGATCCCGGCCCCCCCCCTGTGTGAAATGGTAAGGGGGTACTTACCCCTACCATTTCACTAAAAAACTGTCAAAAATGTTAAAAATGACAAGAGACAGTTTTTGACAATTCCTTTATTTAAATGCTTCTTCTTTCTTCCTTCATCTTCTTCTTCTTCTGGTTCTTCTGGCTCTTCTGGTTCTTCCTCCGGCGTTCTCGTCCAGCATCTTCTCCGCGGCGTCTTCTATCTTCTTCTCCTCGGGCCGCTCCGCACCCATGGCATGGGGGGGGAGGCTCCCGCTCTTCTCTTCATCTTCTTCTCTTCTTTATCTTCTTCTTCATCTTCTTCTTCTTCTTCTCTTCTTCCTTCTTCTCTTCTTCATGTCTTCTCCGGGCCGCTCCGCAGCCATGCTGTGGCATGGAGGGAGGCTCCCGCTGTGTGACGGCGTCTCTTCGTCTGACGGTTCTTAAATAACGGGGGGCGGGGCCATCCGGTGACCCCGCCCCCCTCTGACGCACGGTGACTTGAGGAACTTCCCTGTGACGTCACGGGGAATGCCACAGGGAAGTCCCGTCATGTCACCGTGCGTCAGAGGGGGGCGGGGTCACCGGGTGGCCCCGCCCCTTGTTATTTAAGAACCGTCAGACGAAGAGACGCCGTCACACAGCGGGAGCCTCCCTCCATGCCACAGCATGGCTGCGGAGCGGCCCGGAGAAGACATGAAGAAGAGAAGAAGGAAGAAGAGAAGAAGAAGAAGAAGATGAAGAAGAAGAGAAGAAGATGAAGAGAAGAGCGGGAGCCTCCCCCCCATGCCATGGGTGCGGAGCGGCCCGAGGAGAAGAAGATAGAAGACGCCGCGGAGAAGATGCTGGACGAGAACGCCGGAGGAAGAACCAGAAGAGCCAGAAGAACCAGAAGAAGAAGAAGATGAAGGAAGAAAGAAGAAGCATTTAAATAAAGGAATTGTCAAAAACTGTCTCTTGTCATTTTTAACATTTTTGACAGTTTTTTAGTGAAATGGTAGGGGTAAGTACCCCCTTACCATTTCACACAGGGGGGGGC
Organism: Lithobates clamitans; assembly: GCA_037952925.1. Classification (NCBI taxonomy): domain Eukaryota; kingdom Metazoa; phylum Chordata; class Amphibia; order Anura; family Ranidae; genus Lithobates; species Lithobates clamitans. The sequence goes on from JBBGZY010000273.1 coordinate 1,393,035, forward strand.
TGGGATCTGGGGGTCCCCTTGTTAAAGGGGGCTTCCAGATTCCGATAAGCCCCCCGCCCGCAGACCCCCACAACCACCGGCCAGGGTTGTGGGGATGAGGCCCTTGTCTTCATCAACATGGGGACAAGGTGTTTTGGTGGGCTACCCCAAAGCACCCTCCCAATGTTGAGGGCATGTGGCCTGGTACGGTTCAGGAGGGGGGGGGCCGCACTCTCGTCCCCCCCTCTTTTCCTGCGGCCTGCCAGGTTGCGTGCTCGGATAAGGGTCTGGTATGGATTTTTAGGGGGACCCCACGCCGTTTTTTTTTTTTTTTTTGGCGCGGGGTTCCCCTTAAAATCCATACCAGACCTGAAGGGTCTGGTATGGAATTTAGGGGGAACCCCACGTCAATTTTTTTTTAAAAATTTGTCTGGGGTTCCCCTTAATATCCATACCAGACCTGAAGGGCCTTGTATGGAATTTAGGGGGACCCCCACATCATTTTTTTTTTTTTTGGTTCGGGGTTGCCCTGTGGGGAATTCCCATGCCGTTTTTATCAATGAACTTCTATGTGTATTGTCGGCAATGCAATAGCCGCGGGTAGTTTTAAATGAGTTTTTTCCTTCCAAATGTCATTTTGCTGTCAGACTGTTCTAAACACAGGAAACATGCGCCCATTTACAGGCATACTATAGACACCCCCCAGGTACGAAATTTAAAGGGATATTACACTTTTATTGTTTGACTTTAAGCATTAATAAAATCACTGTTCCTGAAAAAACGTCAGTTTTTAAAACTTTTTTTTGCATTGATCCATGTCCCCTGGGGCAGGACCCGGGTCCCCAAACACTTTTTATGACAATAACTTGCATATAAGCCTTTAAAATTAGCACTTTTGATTTCTCCCATAGACTTTTAAAGGGTGTTCCGCGGCATTCGAATTTGCCGCGAACACCCCAAATTGTTCGCTGTTCGGCGAACTTGCGAACAGCCAATGTTCGAGTAGAACATGAGTTTGACTCGAACTTGAAGCTCATCCCTAGCCAGATCCATTGGATTCGTGTTCCAGAACTTAGGAAGCGGTATACTGACGGAAGCACTCAAGCGTAGTGTGGGACGTTTCGTGACACAAACTTTTTACAAAAAGTTGTATAACAATGGCAAGGTCACAGGCCAGCAGGAGTTCGATTAATTTATTGAACACTTGCCCATCCCGTCCTTACAAGATGAACATAGAGCCTTATTAGATAGAGATATCACTGTGGAAGAGGTTCTGGCTGCTACAAACCAGGCCCCAAAGGGCAAAGCACTGGGTCCGGACGAGTTCACTACCCTACACTACAAAAAATTCCCCATCTTGCTGGCCCCCTCCTTAGCACGCTTTTTTAGGGACATACAGAAGGGCGTTCCAATAGACGCTGATTCCAACAGAGCCTCTATAACTCTTATTCCCAAATAGGGATGAGCCGAACACCCTCCTGTTCGGTTCGCACCAGAACTTGCGAACAGGCAAAAAATTTGTTCGAACACGCGAACACCCTTAAAGTCTATGGGACACGAACATGAATAATCAAAAGTGATAATTTTAGAGGCTTATATGTAAGTTATTGTCATAAAAAGTGTTTGGGGATCTGGGTCCTGCCCCAGGGGACATGGATCAATGCAAAAAAAGTTTTAAAAATGGCCGTTTTTTCGGGAGCAGTGATTTTAATAATGCTTAAAGTGAAACAATAAAAGTGTAATATTCCTTTAAATTTCGTACCTGAGGGGTGTCTATAGTATGCCTGTAAAGGGGCGCATGTTTCCCGTGTTAAGAACAGTCTGACAGCAAAATGACATTTCAAAGGAAAAAAAGTCATTTAAAACTACTCGCGGCTATTAATGAATTGTCGGCCCGACAATACACATAAAAGTTCATTGATAAAAATGGCATGGGAATTCCCCACGGGGGAACCCCGAACCAAAATTTAAAAAAATGACCTGGGGGTCCCCATAAATTCCATACTTCAGGTGTGGTATGGATATTAAGGGGAACCCCAGGCCAAAATTTTAAAAAAAAACGGCGTTGGGTCCCTTCAAAATCTATACCAGACGCTTCAGGTCTGGTATGGATTTTAAGGGAAACCCCGTGCCAAAATTAAAAAAAATGGCGTGGGGTCCCCCCAAAAATCCATACCAGACCCTTATCAGAGCACCCAACCTGGCAGGCTGCAGGAAAAGAGGGGGGGACAAGAGAGCGCCCCCCCTCCTGAACCGTACCAGGCCACATGCCCTCAACATTGGGAGGATGCTTTGGGGTAGCCCCCCAAAACACCTTGTCCCCAAGGGCCTCATCCCCACAACCCTTGCCCGGTGGTTGTGGGGGTCTGCGGGCGGGGGGCTTATCGGAATCTGGAAGCCCCCTTTAACAAGGGAACCCCCAGATCCCACCCCTCCCCCCTGTGTGAAATGGTACTCCTACCATTTCACAAAAAAACTGTCAAAAATGTTAAAAATGACAAGAGACAGTTTTTGACAATTCCTTTATTTAAATGCTTCTTCTTTCTTCTATCTTCTATCTTCTTTCTTCTATCTTCTATCTTCCTTCGGTTTCTTCCTCCATCTTCTTCTTCTTCTGGTTCTTCTGGTTCTTCCTCCGGTGTTCTCATCCGCCATCTTCCTCCGCGGCGTCTTCTTACTTTCTTCTCCTCGGGCCGCTCCGCATCCATGATGGCATGATAAGAGTCTCCTGCTGTGTGACGCTTCTCCTCTTCTGACGGTTCTTAAATAAAGAGGGGCGGGGCAACCCAGTGACCCCGCCCCCCTCTGACACACGGTGACTTGACGGGGACTTCCCTGTGGCATTCCCCGTGACGTCAGAGGGGGCGGGGTCACCCGTTACGTAATGGTCCTAGAATGGCCCGGACAACAATGCACGCCCCCAAAGACAAGGGGGGTATGGGGGTGCCCGAGTTTTGAAAGTATTATATAGCTGAACAGTTAGCCCAATTACTCCAACTGCACAGCTGTCATTATTGCCCTGAGTGGGTTCCACTGGAGGCTCAGGCATGTGCTCCACTAGCAATAGACCTTATCCTTTGGACTTCCCCAAAGCACCACAAAGCTATTTTGAGCCCAACACTCTCTCATTCCTTAAACATATGGGAAATGGGCTGTAAAAGATGGTTTCTAAGGTCCGCACACACTCCAGTGGCCCCGGTCTTCGGCAATCCCCAGTTCCCCCCAGGCAGACAACCTGACAGGTTTAGCTGGTGGGTAAACAAGTGATTATTCCGGCTAGGCGACTACCTAGATCACAGAAGAATATGTCCTTCCTCACACTACACAGGCAGCTTGGAGATGCCTCCCACGGAGAGCTACCACCTACAACAAATTCAGCATTTTCTCCAATCTTTACGGAAAAACGGGTCTGACCTGACAGTGCGCACCACCTTCGAGAATAGATGCATGCAGGATTCTGCTCTCCAGGGGGGCATCTCCATGCTCTACAAACAATTCACTGCCCCTCTCACCAGGCTCTCGTACCAGGTGGCATGGGAGAGGGATCTGGAAATTAGCCCTGAGACAGAGGACTGGCGTAAATGGAGCATAAGAATCCACAAAGGCATCCCAAATGTAGCGCTGATGGAGGCGGGATATAAGATACACACCAGGTGGTACCTGGTACCAGAACGCCTTTCTAAAATGTATCCAGGGGCCTCGGCCTTCTGCCTTTAGGAGTTGCTGACAGGTGGGTTCACCACTCCATGTATGGTGGACGTGCCCCAAGGTTCATCGCTTCTGCATCAGGGTCCACCCACTCATATTATCGATCACAATGGTTAATATTATTAAAGACGCCTCAGTCGCCCTCCTAAACAAATGAGTGGACAATATCCCTAGACACACTCAGACTTTAATATTCTACATATTCTTAGCAGGAAAAAATAGCCATTGCGTAAGCCTGGATAAGCCCCATTTTAAATATAGCATTGATGAAATGCAAACTAAACTGGATCATGTTAAACGAGAAAATATTGAGCATTCTAAATGACAAACAACCCCTTTTTAAGAAAATATGGTACCCCTGGCTCACTTACCTACAGGCCCCAGAGACATAAGGCTATCCACTCAGACGGCCAACCACGGATTCCCGGGTGGACCAATCTTTCCCTCTTCTCTCTCCTGTTCTCTTCTACCATAGCTTTATCTCATGCTTACCTCTGACATTATGCTTCCATGATCTTCCTGTTTTCCTTCTTCTTGGTTAACCCAGACTCACCTAGGAATATTGTTGAGTATAGGGACCCCTATGTGGGACAGTCATGTTAAACAATTGCTGAATGAATCTTACTCGCTACGGTATCAAGCCACGCAGACAATTTTGCTGTGATTTTACTCTAGTTAGGATTTTTCACAGTGACCAAGTTGTCCTACATACACACAACGTACGGGGTGGATGATAGAATGACTGCACTGCAGAGTACAGGTAGATTCCGTGTTCTACCAGTATTTCAACATTAGACACTGTCCTGCCTCCCATCTTAGTTAATTTATGTTGGGGGGGGCACAATAAAGGACCTAACCTGCGAGTCGGGTCTATATTTGTCTGTATTAAGCCTAGCATTCAGTTGTTGAATTTGTATACTGTTACCATACTTGGATGTTTGCTTTCGAATTCTACCGTGTTCAACAATTTTTTTTTTGATACACGTGGAGCAAGCGAGGACTGTTCGCTGTTCTACTGACAGTTCTTTAACAATCTACGTAAATGATTAATAAAAAACATTGAAACAGATGTCCAGTAATGTCTAGTAATCAGTTTAACAAGCATAAGTCATGTGCTGTAACCTCTAGAAAATAAACAGTGAGCCATAATGTGTGCTGTAACCTCTAGCAGCCAGTCAGTGCGCGGTAATGATACACAGAAACCTCTGACAACCAATCACAATTGCTGCCTTATATTATTCAGTAAACTGATTTTGAGTATAGCTGCTATTTATTTTATGTCTCAAAGCATGTGGAGAGTGAAATTGCATGGAAGAGGGGGCGCAAGAAAATGTTTGCCCTGGGTCCAGTCAATATTAAAGACAGCCCTGTCCTCCCTATATACAAACTCCTCTTCTTACTTCCTCCTGCACATACTTGGTTTAGACATTTCAGCAAAGAAATATAGATGCAGACACAGAATCATTAATAGTAAATCCCAAATGAGTTTTACTTAAGGTTTTGCAGTAAATAGAATCAATAGAAAATGGATCAGGTAACAGAAAAAAGGTTATTGTTATACTCTTTATATGAACAAGCAAATTAATTGTCAAGTGAAGTCCCTTGGGGAGTAATGAAGTTCAACCAATCAAGGTCTATGTTTTCAGGCCATAAAAGGGTAGGAGAATGACCAATGTGGAGTCAGACTACTCCCTTTAACTTCCTGACGCCACAGCCCTTTAACACAAACACTTTACACAGCTTAGCAAGCTGTATCTAGAGCCTATGACCTTGGTCTCTGAATAAAATAAAGTTCCTTGGTGATATAGGGCTTGATAGATGCCCAGTGTTCCTGTCCTTTGATGTAGAAATCGTGTGTCTTCAGCTAGCTCAATTGAATAGGCCCAGTATGATTTGATGAGTTTGACGAGTATAGCAATCAATCAGTGCAATAGTTATTGTAAGTGTCACCTGGTAGAACTTTAAAGAGGGGAACAAAGCAATGGTGCCTGCATGCAGTGTCCTTGGGTGTAAAGAGGATGGGCATACGCCCGCTCACCAGTCCAGGCAATACCAACCTCAGAAGGGATGATGTGAAAATCCAGGTGCGTCCACACACGCTCTCCGGAGGCTCTCCCCTGCTACCTAGGCCGCAGCACAGCAGTGCTCTCCCCGACCGTGCAGATCACTGCTCCCAGGCCATGGTCCCAAGAGACCGACTCCTCCCCAACACAAGCTATTTATCACCTCTCCCAGCATTGTGTTGTCTTCCTCCAGCTGGCTGAAAGTTGTAGTCCACAATGATCTGGGTTCAATGTAACTGCAGCTTTCCGAACTACATATCCCAAGATTCTCCGCTCTTCTCTAAGTTCTCACTCACTCTGCATTCAGGATGTGACAAGGCAGATCCCAGGCTGAACACTAGAGGGAATAGCCTCACTGTGGCAGACGCTGTAGAGTGTCCTCTGACAACACAAAGATCAAACAAAGAATAACTGTGACTTGCATTTTACTAAACAGTTGCAAAGTTAGGATCAAAACAGGTTCAGAATGACAAAAAATACATACATTGCAGACTAAAGTAAGCAGCAGCACAAACATGGACTCTTTACTGCAGATACTCTGTAACTCAGTTAGAGTATTGTGACTGCTTGGCATAGTCACAATAAGACTTACATAACTACATAATGTTTAGTTGAGAAGCAAAAAGATTTTAGAAAACAAACACCTTCTTGCAATTATCCTGATAAACAGAATCCCCATAGTGAAGTTCAGGGTAGCTCTGACAGGTGAACAGCTGGAGGGGTCCAAGGACCAAGTGCCACTGAATCTGAACTGAATCTGCTTCACTTTGGTAGCAATCATGGTAGCTGGGTCTTCCAGAGAACCTGCATGCTATTGTGCTCTGGCGTGTTGTCCCACATGATGCCCACATGATTCTGACAGTGCCTCACCAAATGTGGCCTCCCAGATGTGGAGGGTATCTTTCCTGATCATGTCTAGGAACCCAAGTGGTTGCGATAAAAGGAGTTTTAAGGGGCTTGCGCCTGAATCTAAATAAGGCGATTAAATGAGCACTCCACTACAGGCCAGCTTCTAATGCTTACAGTAGATGCCCCTTGATTTTTGTACATGATTAGTAAAATTATTTACTGTAATATGGTGCACCTTAACAAAGCGTTATGGTCCAAAGCAAAGATGACATATGTGCTTTGTTTCAGTCTGTCAAGAGAATTAACACAGCAGATTTGTTTTCTGAATCCCCCTTATAAAATGGCATATACTGACTTTATAAGCTGACATCATCAGGTGACTCCGCCCCTTAGCTATTTAAGAAAAGTCAGACGGCTGAGCAGGCAGTGGGCGGGAGCCTTCAACAAGGAGCCTTTTTTCGGGTCCAGTGGTGTGGCGGGTGACTTGATTGACGATGGATCTATCAGGGGACACTGTTTTTGATTTTTTTAATAAAGGAATTGTTAAAAATTTGTGTAGTGTATTTTTTCAGTTTTGTTATGTATCAGTTATGTATGTTTCTGTTATGTACCAGATACTCATTCACATGGGGGCAGTGGGATCTGGGGGCCCCCTTGTTAACAGCCCAGGGTTGTAGTGAATAGGCCCTTGTCCCCATCAACATGGGGACAAGGTGCTTTGGGGCAGGGGGGCAGAGTCCCCCCTGCCCCAAAGCACCCCCCATGTTGAGGGCATGTGGCCTGGTATGGTTCAGGAGGGGGGCGCCCCCCCTTTTCTCGCCTGCCAGGCTGTATGCTCGTATAAGTGTTTGGTATGGATTTTGGGGAGCCCACTCCGTTTTTTCTTTAACTTTTGGCTCGAACAGCCTGGTTTGGATGGGGGCTTGGAGGGGGGCTCACTGTGGTTTTTTTTTCTAAATTTTCTATTGCTGGCATTCTTTTTTTACATTTCAGCTCTCAGCTGGGAAGCCTGCTGACAGATGATAAGTCATCGGTTGTTAAGGAAATGGAGGCTTGCTTCCCAACCTGCTCCCTAACAACCAGCTATTCTTCAAATTGGTCGATCATTTTGCGACCAATCTGAATTAGAATCGTTACAAAAATTTGGAATCCGTTAGAAAATTAATAAATGAAACAAAATTCAATGAAACTAAATGAAACGATCTGCGAAACAAATCAATGAAACTAAATTAGTAACATATATAATCTATCTGAAACTAAACGAAACAAATCTTTCCATTCTGCACATGTCTACTACAGCATCAGAAGACCACACCAGATGCCACTCCTGTCAGCTAAGAACAGGAAACTGAGGTTACAAGTCACACAGGCTCACCAAAATTGGACAATAGAAGATTGAAAAAACTTTGCCTGGTCTAATGAGTCTTGATTTCAGTTGCGACATTCAGATAGCAGGGTCAGAATTTGGCATAAACAACATGAAAGCATGGATCCATCCTGCCTTAAATAATGGTTCAGGCTGGTGGGGGATATTCTCTTGTCAAACTTTGGGCCCCTTAGTACCAATTGAGCATTGTTTAAATGCCATGGCCTACCTGGGTATTGTTGCTGACCATGTCCATCCCTTTATGACTATAATGTACAGTGCCTTGAAAAAGTATACATACCCCTTGAGATTTTTCACATTTTGTCATGTTTCAACCAAAAACGTAAAATATATTTTTTTTGGATTTTATGTGATAGACCAACACAAAGTGGCACATAATTGTGAAGTGGAAGGAAAATGACAAATGGTTTTCAATTTTTTTTTCCAATTAAATATGTGAAAACTCATCATAAAATATAACTTTCTTTTCTTGAAATAAATGATTAAACACGTATATACTGTGCTTGCTGCTCATTGTAGCAGTGCCATTGTAACCCTGTCCATGACATTCGCTTTTTCAAAGTTTATTAGTTCATTCTCAAGAATTATAATACTTTGGCCTTTTATTGCATGCAATCCCCAGAACACCTCCTGTATTATAATATCATTTGCATTCTGACATTCAAACCTTCCAACAGTAACACATTAGTAAAAATAAATTAATTGGTCAGTGCTTAAAATAGTCCGTGTTTATGTGCAAGGGTTCCTTGAACGGCCATTTACCTTGTGTGTGGCTAAGCAAATGTATTCCTTCCCTATTGGAGAATATGTTCCAGTTAAGTGATGGATGAATGAGGGGTCAGGGTCACAGCAATCTTAGGTTGATATTTGAGAGAATTTAAACTACTCAGAGAGATAAGGTTCTTCATTTTTTACACAGAAATAACACCTACCTCAACACCCACCTTACTTTCCCCACCTCGTGAAACCCTAATTCCCCTGTGCACATTAGTGTAGCCAAGGACCGACTAGTGCTGACCGTCTCCCTTGATCTCCCTCCCCCTTGCCACTGTGGGCAGTGGGGGACCCGGAGGAGAGGCGGCTGTGCTGTGGTCTGTCTTCTACAGTACCTCCCACCTGCCAGCACCGCTGTGCTTACAGACAGACAGAATGCAGCATGCAGCTGTGTCTGTTTGAGCCCGCTCGCCCCCTCCCTCCTTCAGCCACCATTCGGCCATATAAATCGTGTACAATAATAATAAAAATAACCTCTAAAGCTGATTGGTAGAATGAGATTACCAATCCATTGGTAGGTAAAATAGTAGACATGTGTGTAATTTTTTTTTTTTTTTAAACAAAGGTTTTATTAAGTAAAGATGATGCATATAAATACAACACAGTACTAGTATACATAAACTGCATAATAAATTCCAGAAAACACATGAAGTATTCAATACTGATATAGTCAATATTAGAAAGTAATATATGCTGATGTATATCTAGGTAGATGCATCCATGAAATACTGCCAATATAATGATTGATTGCCCGATCCCCCCCCCCCCCCCGTTGAACATAGGTTTTATTTGAGTACATATGATGTGTATATGAATAATGTAGCGTTTACATACATGAAGCGTATATTGAGGTCCATGAGATGAATATTGCATTCAGTACGGGTATAACCATTGTAATGGAATGACATGTGCTGCTTTACGTTTTGATCTGTGCATTCACTGTACATATCGGGAATAAAGACTTAATTACAAAGATCTAGATTTTATATTACTAATCAGACTTATAATTAACTACAAGTTTCTGGTTCCTGTAGTCAACAATCCCAAATCTTATTATATTTGGCCGAGCAGCCTCTATTAATATATATATATATTTTGTATGGTAAGGTTGTGTTGACTTCTATCCTCCATTCCGCAAAACTAGGGGGTATGGTCTCATCCATTTTCTTGCAATTATTTTCCTGACAGAAAATAGAGTTTCGTGAATGAATACTTTAGTAAATGTATCTACTGTGTCTGGGAATATCCCTTAAAGACATTGTTTTGGTTCTAGCGCTATGGGGGAACCCATGGTGTCATGCAAAAAGGTTACAACCTGTTTCCAAAGTTGTTGAATTTTGGTACAGGTCCATATTAAATGGTAGAACGTGCCCGTTTCTTGTCCACATAGTAGGCAAAGGGTAAACTGGTTGCGCTTATATCTGGCTACTCGAATAGGGGTGAGGTATGTTCTGTGTGTTATGTAAATCGGAGAGAGTCTATCTGAATGTCTTGGTGATACCGCTATGCAATCCTTAAGAGCCTTCTCCCACTCTTCATTGTCCATAGGGCCTACCTCTCTTTCCCAACGAGGCTTCAGGTCAAATGCTATTTTTGACAAAGTGGGGACCAAAAGCATGTTATAGAATGTGGATATTAGGCCACGTGGGTCTGTGTTTTTAACTATAGCCATGATAGGATGGAGCATGGGTGGTGTGTGAGCCTGTGGAAATTGTACTTGGGCCGCGTGTCTTACTTGTAAGTATCTGAAGAACATTCAATTTAGGAGAGAGAATTCCTCTTTAAGCGTGTTATAAGTTTTGAGGGTTCCATCAGAGAACAAATGGTGTGGATAGTATACTCCCTTAGTTTCCCACAACTCTGAGTCTGGGATATGTAAAAATTCTGTCATATCTCTATTGTGCCATATTGGCGTATGGTCGCGGAATCGGGGTATTCCTAATTTAGTGGAGGCGAGGTCCCAGATGCATCTGTAATGATACACCAGGGACTTTGTATCCCCTCCCAACTCAGTATTCCTGGATCCCGCCGATATTGCATATAGGGAGTCACCGGTAAGCTGCACTCTTTTTGAGCAAAGTAGGATCTGAAACGTAGGTTATCTGTCTTGTCTACGTGAAATAATTGTGATAGTTGAGATGCAATGTAATAGAGATTCAAATCTGGTAGGGCCGTTCCCCCCATATCTGTTGGATTTTTAAGCGCTTGCCATGCGATTTTATGCCTGCTGGTCCCCCAGACAAAGGGTTTAAGCAGGGCTTCAAGAGATTTAAAGTATTTTAATGGAAGATAAATTGGGGAGTGCCATAATACATAAAGGATTTTGGGCAGAAGGACCATTTTTATCAAATTTATACGACCCCATATTCCTAGAGGTAGGCGGGCCCATACGCGTATTTTGGCTCTGACTAGTGAAAAGAGGGGTTCAATATTGAGGGAGATGTAGTTGGCCGGATTCCTAGATATGTGGATTCCTAGGTACTTAATGGTGTCTACTCTGAAGCGGGGTCTCTGTCCGGGACTCTGATGGTGGGAAACTATCTATTGGTAGAATTTGGGGCTTTCCCCAATTGATCTTTAATCTGGAAAATGTTCCGAAGCGTTCAATCAACTGGAGTGCAGCCTGGAGGGAAGGGCCTGAGTCAGCAAGATACAATAAGGTATCGTCTGCGTATAAGCTCATTTTTTCGATTAGGGGTCCCATTTGTAGACCCACGATCTCGGGGCTTGCGCGGATGGACACGGCCAAAGGTTCTGCAGCTAGGGCATACAGAAGTGGGGAAAGAGGACAGTCTTGTCTCGTGCCTCGGCTGAGGTCAAACTCCTGAGACGGCCATCCATTCGCCACCACTCTAGCTGTAGGAGCTTGGTAGAGTAACTTAACCCACCTAAGGAACCTGGGGCCCAAACCATAGCTTTCCAGGCATTTCCACAGGTAGCCCCACTCCACAGAATCAAGTGCTTTTGCCATGTCAAGCGTCACAACCACCCGGGATCCTACGTTTTCATGTGTGGCCTGTAAATTATTAAATAATTTCCGCAAATTGAACGAGGTATTGCGACCCGGCATGAACCCCGCTTGATCCGTGTGGATCAATGAGAGTATAACTTGATTGAGTCGGAGAGAAAGTACTTTGGCTAATATTTTGATGTCCACCTGCAGTAGACAATAAGATTCGGGATATCCAGGATCTTTCCCCGGTTTGGGTATGAGGACTATTGTCGCCTCTCTGATGGAGGTAGGGAGTGTGAATGTCTCGAATAGATGGTTATACAAGGTTAGAAGTCTAGGAATCAGAGTTTCGCTGAATTGGGTGTAGAATTCTATAGGTAGGCCGTCCGAGCCAGGGGACTAAGGATCTGGCAAATCCGGCAATAGCCACCGCTATTTCCTCCTCGGTGAGAGGTGCCTCGAGGAGGTTGACCTGGTCTTCTGTCAATTGGGGAAGTACCGTCTCCTCCAGAAAGGAGTTCATTGGGCCCATGTCCTCAGGACTTTTAGATGTATAAAGGTCAGTGAAGAAATCTCTAAACATAGAGGTCACTGTGCGAGGATCGGTAATATATTGACCATCAGGGCCATGCAGAGAAATTACCACTGGGGGTCTATCCTCACAATGTACCAGGTATGCCAGGAGTTTGCCAGCCTTTTCCCCGTGCTCAAACAACTTTTGTTTGGCAAAGAACATTTTTTGCCTCGCTTTCCCGTATTGGAGTTGGGTCACTACTCTAGTCTGGAGCTTAAGTGTACCTGCGTTTGTGGGAGAGGGATCATCCATATCATTTTGTTCTGTAAGGGACAGTTCCATCACTGCTTTGTCAAGCTCTCTAGCAGAGTCTAGCTTGATTTTGTTAATGCAAGATGTGAGTATCATGCTAACATGGGATTTAAAAGACTCCCAGCTTGTCGCCGTGGGGGCAGATCTGTCATTGTCTCTGACTGACATTGTCGCTGTACAGCTTCCATTCATTAGTAAGTTCATCGTCCTCCGGGAGCAACGAGAGCCAGAATGGGTTTAATCGCCAGTTCCGCAGTGGTTTGTCAATGGGTACGCTTAAGGTGATCCAGTATGGGCTATGGTCAGATAGCAATCTGGGAGAGAAAGCTGTCTCTAGTAGTCGCGGTGTAAGACTTTGTGATATTAATATGAGATCAATTCTAGACATGTGAGCAGAGGAGAAACACGAGTATGTTCGTCTGTGTGGGAAATTATGCCTCCAAGATTCCACAAGGTGGAAGGGGGAAATCAGTTTGGAGATTTTGGTGTCTCTGTTGGTTGCCGAATGTGGATTCGAGGATTGAAGGGTTTAGTGTGGTATTGAAATCCCCCAGCCAAACTGCTTGGACTGTTGGATATTTTGCCATAAATGTGAATCCCTCTAGAATTATAAGTATGGAGAATGGGGGGGGGGGATATAGAAAGCCAAGATAAGAAAAGGTTTCCCATATAATTTAGCAGATAAGAAGACGTGGGTCCGTGGAAATCTCATTGAGTTCAAATTGTACAGATTTGGCCATAAGTACAGATACCCTGCGTGCGTGGGATGTGTATGTCGAGTGGAATGCCCATCCAACCCAGGGACGGCGAAGGGCCATCTGTAATCTCACCTCCACATGAGTCTCTACTAGGACTATGATATCGGTGTGTTGTTTTTTGAGGAATGTGAGAGCCGCCGAGCGTTTTATCTTCTCACGCAGACCTCGCACATTCCAGGTGAGGAATTTTAAGGACCCCATGTGCTCTCCTCTACACAAAAACGTGTTCTGGCTACCTTGTGTTTGTCGGCTCTCTTGGTTAGTGTTCTTATGGGTCCATGTAATATAGTCAGTGTACACAATATCAAGTATAACATGGCAATTAATACCTGAATCAACATTACTGTACTTTGCTTTGTATGTGGTTGAAATACATCACGTGCAAATCTGTTCAACGGGTGAACTACCCCCCCCCCCCGCCCCGCCCTACAACCTCTCCAACTGTTGCGGGCATCATCCCCAAACCAATTGAAAATCCCCAACAAGAGAAAAAGAAACTTTACATGGTAAAACCAAAAACGGGTGAATATTTGGGACCACTGCACTGGAGAACAGTGTCGGAGTAGGCTCCACGTTAGGTAAGTGGCACAGGTTTGTTCATTGCAGTGGCACCCAACCTCACAACCATGTTCTCTGGTGATAGGTGGGGGAAGGTCTTGCACTTTGCGGTTAGGGGGTAGGACTGTGTCAATTCTGGGGCTCCGTCCTCCAAAAAAGCATGGTGAGCCACTTAGGACTCCAGGAGAAAACAAGTAAAAAATAAGGGGGAAAAAAGAAAATATATAAAAGCCCTCTCAAACGGTTGACATTAAAGTCTTAACTTGACTCCCGTAGCAAATATATTACAACTGGGCTCCTTATCTGCTCCATCTTCAGGCATGTTTGAAATGAAATGAAAGAAATGAGCTAGTGTGAAAGGCATTTAAATCTGAAGTTTAGTTCTGTGTATGCCCGCTTCAATGCTCAATACATAGCGTATAGGCTCTAAACAGGCCTGTAACAGGCAGTGGAGGTAGCACGCTGTATTGTTCATGGTAAGGGGTATCAAGAAATGTACTCACAGCGGTGTCAGTCTGCTCACTCCGGGGCTGCACGGCGTTCTAGCCAGGTTATCACCTCCTCAGGGTCCTCGAAGAAGAAGACTCGGCCATCTTGTTCCATTCTGAGCCGGGCCGGGAAGAGCATGGCATATTTGATATTTTGTAATCTCATCCTGCGTTTGGCCTCCGTGAACCCTTGTCTGCGGCATTGGACCTCTGTCGAGAAATCCAGGAATATGGCGATTTTGTTGTTTCCCAGCTGGATGTTACCCTTTTCTCGAGCCATTCTCAGGGCCGCGTCCCGGTCCTTATAATTAAGGAGCTTGGCTATGAAGGTGCGTGGGGGTGCTCCCTGCGGGGGTGGTCTAGCAGGCATGCGGTGGGCCCTTTCCACAGCTAGCAAGGGGGAGAAGGCCTCCCTGTCATAGGTTGTAATGAGCAGCTGCTCCAGGAATGTGGTAGGGTCCTTACCCTCTGCGCCCTCAGGGAGGCCAATAAGTCGCAGGTTGCATCTTCTCAGCCTGTTCTCCATGTTGTCCTGCTTGGAGAACAGTTGTTGGATTTGGCGCTGCATGCATTCTGTTCCCTCTTGCAGTGGTGGGATGGCGTCCTCCACATTGCTAATTCTGTTCTCTGCTGTATTAACCCGGTCCCGGAGTTTGTGTAAATCCTGCCTAATAAGGGATATATCCACCTTAACCTCCTCTATTTGAGCTGTAAGTGAGGTCTGGCAGAAGGTGATTGCCTCAAGGAGCCGCTCTGTGTCTCCCGCCGCTCGTTCCTCCTGGGGCTTCTCCGTGGCGCCATTTTCCTCCATCTCCTCTCCCTCCTGCCGACGGTACTGGGCTAACTTCGCCGCCGTCGCTGCTTTCTGTGCCTTCGTGGGAGACATCATGACCGGGTTCTCAGTGTGCATGAGAAGGAAGTTGGCAGACGTGTTTAGAGTAGTCTGCGGGCACAGGATAGATTAAAAACAGGAGTAATGGACGGAGCTCCTCGTGAAAGCATCCTACTACATTTGCTGTCAGGCCACGCCCACAGACATGTATGTATTTAAACATTTTGCTGCTTGCTGGAGGTCAGCTCTAAAGCTATTCTTCAGGGAAATGCAGTCCTCTCTTAATAACCTCCCTCCCCACTAAAAGCTATTTTTACTTATTTGAGCACCTCCTCCATAAGTGGAGACCAGAGTTCAACTGACTGGTCTTGTTACCACCCCTCAGGCAACATGATCACACACCCTATGAAATCTTCAAGACCTTGTAAGGATTCAATCAATAGACAGCTAGTAATAAGCTTTCACATTACCAAAGACTGAAGTGTCTTCTTGTAGAAAGGGTCTTCCCCCACAGTTCAAAATGTTCAGAAGAAAGAAGAAATTTTGGCAGGTGTAATGCCCTGTACACACGGTCAGATTTTCTGATGGAAAAAGTGCAATCGGATTGTGTTGTCGGAAATTCTGATCGTGTGTGGGCTCCATCAGACTTTTTCTGTCGGAATTTCCGACACACAAAGTTTGAGAGCAGGCTATAAAATTTTCCGACAACAAAATACGATCGATTAAATTCGATCCTGTGTACACAAATCCGACGCACAAAGTGCCACGCATGCTCAGAATAAATTAAGAGACGTAAGCTATTGCCTACTGCCCCGTTTATAGTCCCGACATACGTGTTTTACATCACCGCATTCAGAACGATCGGATTTTCCGACAACTTTGTGTGACCGTGTGTATGCAAGACAAGTTTAAGCCAACATCCGTTGGAAAAAATCCATGGATTTTGTTGTCAGAATGTTCGATCAATGTCCGACCGTGTGTACAGGGCATTAGTGTTCTTTATTTGTTGCCATTCTTTTGATGGTGTAGTGGTTGTGGTTAGTGCCCTTTTTATACCAGCTGTGGTTGGGGCCCTGGCAGAGTTTAATACAGGACACCTCTGACCAATAACATGTAGGTCTGTTTCAGGTGAAAGAGAGAGAGCCTATGAACTATGAACACTTAGGGGCTGATTTACTAAAACTGGAGAATGCAAAATCTGGTGCAGCTCTGGATAGAAACCAATCAGCTTCCAGTTGTTTTTTTTTTTGTCAAAGCTTAATTGAACAAGCTGAAGTTAGAAGCTGTTTGGCTACCATGCACAGCTAGACAATATTTTGCACTTCTCCAGTTTTAGTAAATCAATCCCTTAGAGAGAAGATGGAGGAACCTTACCATTCCTGACCTTTGTTTAGCAGGTCCTGTGGTTTGATTCAGAATGACCTTGGGGCCTAAGTTGAGAAACACCCTATGTGAGGAACCACCTTTGGACAAGCAGTGGATTATATAAGGAAAGATGGCTGTTAAGGGAAAAGAAAAGTGTTTCAAACGAGTGTTCTGTGCTGTATTTCTACACTGTATAATCAGATGAGGAAGATTGCTGTATATGATTGCAGTAAAGCACTGAAAATGCTTTTGGACTGGACATTATTTATTCCAGGTAACAGGCCTTAGGCCTGAAATATGTGACACAATATGGAGGAGTGGCTCCAAAAACTACAGGTAGGTGACTATCCCATCCAAGAAGAGGTGGAGTGGGTCTAGAGCCAGCTTAATGGGAACCACCACCCAATAGAGGACCTCTACAGACACACAACCTGGTATGTCACATGACCACAGATTCAAGTATTTGGGCAATTTTTCTTGTTTTTTTTTTTTTTTTTATCTAATTTTAGGATTTGCTAGGAGTGGGAAGGATTAGGTTAAGTTTGGGGGGATTAGCTTGGAGACAAGCTTTAGGATATCAGCAGTAACAATTTTCATGTTATAATATACTGTAGCATTTCATTGAACTCCATTCTGTCATTTTGTTATTTTTGCAACTTAAGGCAGTGCAACTTTATTTATTTTCATGTCTAAATTCTTCATTCAGTGTAAAAATGTACCACTTCATTTTTTTATAAATCAAGTCTTGCAGTCAAGACTTCAAACTTTCAAAACCTGCCATTCTTTAATCTCAGTATTTTAATTTGTCATTTATTCCCTTTAATCTTTCATTCTTTCACAGTTATCTGGCTTAAATTAGGCACTTTTAATATATTCTTACTCTATACTCAGTCACACTTATCTATAACACATAAACATAGCATGCTGCCAAGACAACAAGAATATCCCAGCTGAAGAAACATCACATCAAAGAATTTTGGCATTTACGGTATTTCACAAACTGACAAGTAAAATCTCTATTATGGCACAATCAAAGCCAGTGATGCTTCTGATTTTTAGCACCTCACCAATGAAAAATATCTGGGGTGGTTCTCAGCACTTTAATGGCTCACTCAAAGGCAGACTGTTATTCTCAGCAACATATCTGACCATCTATAGCCACCCTTATACTGAAATATAGGGATGACCCACAGCTCGACTACAATTACATGAATATTTATATAGATTAGTGATTTCATTTTTAATAATAATACTCAGGGATAGATAACCACCAGGTACTGTGTAGCCTAGTACCTAAAGACAGCACAGACCTGGAGGCATTTTCTTCTGAAGTTATCCTTGGAAAAATGTTTAATATTAGAAATTCAAAATGATGAGAAACCCATTACTAAAACAAGAAAGGCAATAAGATATCTTGTGTAAGTTGTGGTCTAGGAGATCAGGGGGGTTATTTACGAAAGGCAAATCCACTTTGCACTACAAGTGTAAAGTGCACTTGAAATTGGACTGAAAGTGCAATTGGAAGTGCAGTCACCTTAAATCTGAGGGGTAGATGTAAAATGAGGGGAAGCTCTGCTGATTTTATGATCCAATCATGTGCAAGCCAAAATGCTGTTTTTTATTTTCCTTTCATGTCCCCTCATCCCCTCATCTGTCCCCTCATCCACAAATACCACAAAAGACTTCAAGCTGTCAATGACGTTAAAGGGGGCAATACACAGTATTAAGAACTGGGGTATGTAAACTTTTGATCAGGGTCATTTGGGTAGTTTCTGTTGTGATTATGATTTAAAAAGAGTAAACACAGTTGATTGATGATAAATGGCTTCAGCCAAACACCAACCATGAGTGAAAGAAAAGTTTTTGTGTTATCATTCATATTCGCTGAAAAATGGCCAAGGAATCATAAGTTCTGCCAGGGTATGTAAACCTATGAGCACAACTGTGTATATATATATATATATATATATATATATATATATATATATGTACACACAGTGGGGAAAAAAAGTATTTAGTCAGCCACCAATTGTGCAAGTTCTCCCACTTAAAAAGATGAGAGAGGTCTTGCTTCAGGTTTTAGATATGCTTTAACTAAACAATGTGCATGGAAGGGAAGAATTATTAATATTTAGATACTAATCACTTATATATTCCCCTAGGAAAAACTCTGTAATAGAGGGTTCTGTAGACTAAATTCAGAATTCAGGCAGCTCCAAAGACCTCCAGTTGTAATATACAGTGGGGCAAAAAAGTATTTAGTCAGCCACCAGTTGTGCAAGTTCTCCCACTTAAAAAGATGAGAGAGGCCTGTAATTGTCATCATAGGTATACCTCAACTAAGAGAGACAAAATGTGGAAACAAATCCAGACATACACATTGTCTGATTTTTGAAAAAATTTATTTGCAAATTATGGTGGAAAATAAGTATTTGGTCACCTACAAACAAGCAAGAATACTGGCTCTCACAGACCTGTATCTTCTTCTTTAAGAGGCTCCTCTGTCTTCCACTAATTACCTGTATTAATGCCACCTGTTTGAACTTGTTATCAGTATAAAAGACACCTGTCCACAACCTCAACCTTCAAACTCCACTATGGGGAAGACCAAAGAGCTGTGGAAGGACACCAGAAACAAAATTGTAGACCTGCACCAGGCTGGGAAGACTGAGTCTGCAATAGGCAAGCAGCTTGGTGTGAAGAAATCAACTGTGGGAGCAATAATTAGAAAATGAAAGACATACAAGAACACTGATAATCTCCCTCGATCTGGGGCTCCATGCAAGATCTCACCCCGTGGGGTCAAAATGATCACAAGAACGGTGAGCAAAAATCCCAGAACCACATTGGGGGACCTAGGGAATGACCTGCAGAGAGCTGGGACCAATGTAACAAAGGCTACCATCAGTAACACACTACGCCGCCAGGGACTCAGATTCTGCAGTGCCAGACATGTCCCCCTGCTAAAGCCAGTACATGTTCGGGCCCGTCTGAGGTTTGCTAGAGAGCATTTGGATGATCCAGAAGAGGTTTGGGAGAAAGTCATATGGTCAGATGAAACCAAAGTAGAACTGTTTGGTAGAAACACAACTCTGCTGAGTTACAACCAAAGAACACCATACCTACTGTGAAGCATGGGGGTGGCAACATCATGCTTTAGGGCTGTTTCTCTGCAAAGGGAACAGAACAACTGATCCGTGTACATGAAAGAATGTATGGGACCATGTATCGTGAGATTTTGAGTGCAAATTTCCTCCCATCAGCAAGGGCATTGAAGATGAAACATGGCTGGGTCTTTCAGCATGACAATGATCCCAAAAACACTGCCCGGGCAAAGAAGGAGTGGCTTCATAAGAAGCATTTCAAGGTCCTGGAGTGGCCTAGCCAGTCTCCAGATCTCAACCCCATCAAAAACCTTTGGAGGGAGTTGAAAGTCCGCGTTGCCCAGTGACAGCCCCAAAATATCACAGCTCTAGAGGAGATTTGCATGGAGGAATGGGCCAACATACCAGCAACAGTATGTGACAATCTTGTGAAGACTTACAGAAAACGTTTGACCTCTGTCATTGCCATTAAAGGATATATAACAAAGTATTGAGATGAACTTTTGATATGGCCAAAATACTTATTTTCCCCATAATTTGCAAATAAATTCTTTCAAAAATCAGACAACGTGATTGTCTGGATTTATTTCCACATTTTGTCTCTCATAGTTGAGGGATACCTATGATGACAATTACAGGCCTCTCTCATCTTTTTAAGTGGGAGAACTTGCACAACTGGTGGCTGACTAAATACTTTTTTGCCCCACTGTATATTACAACTGGAGGTCTTTGGAGCTGCCTGAATTCTGAATTTAGTCTACAGCACCCTCTATTACAGAGTTTTTCCTAGGGGAATACATAAGTGAGTAGTATCTAAATATTAATAATTCTTCCCTTCCATGCACATTGTTTAGGTAAAGCATATCTAAAACCTGAAGCAAAAATGTAATATAATGCACCTTCCCTGTCTTTAAATGTGGTTGCTGAATTAGTTTGCTTTATTTTCAACTGCTGATCCTGCCAGTGTCAAAATTCCTATCCTAGGTTGACAAGGCTCACTCACAACATTGTATCTATGGAGGACCAGTGTTGTCACTCTAGGTTTCACTCCTGATTTGGACTACATACATCTTTACCTCTCCTCATTGTATATACTGTATATATACTCATAGGTGTGCGCAGCCTATTGCAATTAGGGTGTGCACAGCAAAGCTCAGACAAGCACACATGGGGGTGGGTGTGTGCACTCATGTGTGTGTGTATATATTTATATCAATCCACTCACAGTGAACATGGAAGATATGAAAAGGATGTAGTGATCAGATACAATTAGTGGTGGTGCTTTCTCAAAGTAAGAACAGTTTCTTAATTGCTTACATAAATAAAGTAACTGATCCTGCAATTAATAAAAAAAAAGGTGTAAAGTAATAAAACATAAATATACTAGGTCATCCACTTCATCACAATAAAGGCATTGTGATTCTAGATGCTCTAGATCACATAAAGAAAGACCCATCAATGGTTTTATACATTGTTTGGGAAGATAGAAGAATCCTCAGATGTGAACATGTAGAATCGCAGAAAAGGCTCTCTTTTCTCCATCGCAGAAAAGAATCTCCCAAGCATAGTAATTGCATCTATGAACTGGAGCTAGCCTGTTGGGAAGATAAGGCCAATCTCTAAACACTGTGTATACGTTATCCAAGAACTTTGAGCACTCCAAATGTGGAGGAAGTATCAATGAGAATTTAGGCTGTAATTTCTAATAGGTGGAAATATCTGCAGATAAACTTATTACTTATGAACTATAGGGACCACCGGGAGCTCATATAAAACTTGTACAGGTCCTCAGGTCTCCAGGTGGATTTATTCAGTAATTAATGGTACAATATTCACACACAAATTTCTACCGAGACCATCTATGCACGGCTTGGATGTCATCCATATTGCTAGAAGCACATAAAGAAGATGACCATAAAAAGATATAAAAGTCCACTCACTCTCATGGAACTCAAGTTGAAGGGACTTTATTCCAGATGTAAAAGCAAAAGTCCATCCATAATAGAGAGATGTAGGGGGTACCATCACAGGATCAGATGGGCAAGACTCTAGACATCAGTCTCTAGTTGTTTTTCCCTTTACTTATAGTGCATGTTCCAGCACCCTTCTAATTGTACAAACTCACATAATTTTCTAAAACATTTACAAACTTACTGCACTTATTGTTTTTAATTAATGAGTTACATACCTGATCCCAATTCAGTGCATCTGACTATTAACAAACTGAACACATTAACAATGCTTCTGACAATACCCTGCAGATGCGTTGTCAAATATTTATCAGGAGATGAGTCTTTAAGCCTTGTCTTGGGCTTTCATTGCAGAATGAATGCAAATTGAGATCACATTTTACATTTGTCTCCTCTATAACAATCCATTTACCATTTGTGCCATGAATAGTGCATCTGTCATCCCTTATGGTGCAGATTCCTATTTTTTTTTTACCAATTGTATCCTTTTTAAATAAAAGGGGGCTGATATTTAAACCACTAGACTTTACTTTGATTACAGAATGACTACAGCATTATCATACATGCAATATCATACATCCAAAATACATAGGAAAACAGGATTGCAGAATAAAAAACAAATTCAGCCACAGAAATGAGAATGGGTTTAAGCATACTGACAAATAGACATTATTGGAGCCTTATTCAGTAAAGATTGTTTACGTTAAGTGTTAATTTTAAATGCAGCATCTATTCAGAAAGTTATACTAGTTCAAGTAGAATTTTAATTGGTGGGTGGTCATGCTGAATAATAAGCACCTAAGAATGCATTTTATTAAAACTGGAGAGTGCAAAGTCTGGTTCAGCTTTAAAAAGAAACCAATCAGCTTCCAGTTTTTTTAGTCAAAGCATAATTGAACAAGCTGAAGTTAGAAGCTGTTTGGCTACCATGCACAGCTGCACCAGATCTTGCACTCTCCAGTTTTAGTAAATTAACCCCAATGTGTATACATCCCTTAGGCCTCTTTCACACGGGGCAGATCAGTCATGATCCGCCCCGTGAATATCCGCTTGCTCAGCGGGGATCGCTCCGCCGATCCCCGCTGAGCAGGAAGATGACAGGTGCATCGCTGCACGCTGTGCAGCGACGGACCTGTCAGAGCGCCGCTCTCCCCTATGGGGGGATCGGATGATGACGGTCCGTAGTGTCCGTCGTCATCCGATCCGATCCGAAAACGGAGGAAAAAGTAGGTTTTTCCTCCGTTACACTTTTCGGATCGGAGCGGGTCGGATGTCAGCGGACATGTCACCGCTGACATCCGACGCTCCATAGGGATGACTGTATGTCCGTTTTTCATCCGAAAACGGATGGATGAAAAACGGACATACGGATCATCCGTGTGAAAGAGGCCTTAGAAAAGGTTTGTATTCTATCCATTTAATTTAGACATAGATGTATTGAATTTGCACAGGACCCTCTAGAAATGTAAGACTACCCAAGCCCATGTGAAGTGTGGGGTTATGTGCCTCTCTTAAATGTTATAATCTAAAACCATTATTGTTCTTGCCTAGTTGGGGCATTGCCATTAATACTCTTTACATATTGGTTCAGTCATATAATCCAAGCCCACTGCCTGGCTAGCACAAGAATAGGGCAGAGTGTGAATTAAATTTTCCACTGAGCACTCCTGGTGTACTTGAAGACAGCATGCCTGATGCATCTTACTGATCTTTGCAGAATATTAGTCTTATTCCCTGTACACACGGTCGGATTTTCCGATGGAAAATGTGCGATCGGAGCTTGTTGTCAGAAATTCCGACCATTTGTGGGCTCCATCGGACATTTTCCATCGGAATTTCCGACACACAAAGTTTGAGAGCAGGCTATAAAATTTTTCGACAACAATATCCGATCGTGTCAGTTCCGACCGTGTGTGGACAATTCCGATGCAAAAAGTACCACGCATGCTCAGAATTAATTCCGAGACGGAACTGCTCTGTCTGGTAAAATTAGCGTTCAGAATGGATCTAGCACTTTCGTCAGGCTGCAACGTTTTAAATGGTTTAATGCAGCGCACTCTCTTCTTCTTTATAATGCTAGAAGAATGAAGTTGTTTTGCTGCTTATATTCACATAGAGTTCTCACAAACTTCTTTCTTTATACTTTATCATGATTCTATCAATATAATATATTTTTTTTTTTTTTCAATAACATTTTTATTTTATTCTATTATTAAAATTTACATTGCATAGAATACAACGGGAGAAGCATTAGAAAAACGCGGTACATGGTATGAAACAGACATGTACAGGTACATATATTGTTCTCCTTAGTGTGCTGCGAGAGGGTTATGGTTCCTAAGCTAGCATGGTTACAACAGCTTCTCAACATCACAAATTAAGGATAAACCTCTGATATCTAGTAACAAAAATAACTTTTGTAATAAGAACAGGAGAAGGGGAAGAAAAAAGAAAAGGAAAAGAACAGGGAAAGAGAAGGGGTAAAGTCACCTGAGTGAGTCAATGATCCGTTTATAAAGAGTCCTCCCGGAGGTGCCACAGCTCCCAGACCCTATCGTGGGCTTCCAATCTGTCCTGCATCCTGGCCGTCATCCTCTCCATCAGTTCCACATCTTTAATCGTTGCATACAGTGCTTCTGAGGTAGGGGGGGGTTTCTTTTTCCAATTTAATGCTATGAGGCATCGTGCTGCCGTTAGAATGTGGCGTACTAATTTTTTATTGGTTTTTGAAAGCTTTAATGGAGATAGGCCTAATAGGAAAAATTTAGGGGTCATAGGAAGTGATTTTCCTAGGAGATTGGTCAGTAACTGCTGGACTTTTCCCCAAAAGGTGACAATTTGGGGGCACTCCCAGTAGATATGAAGAAGGGTACCCCTGGCTCTCGAGCATCTCCAGCATCGATCTGAGGTAGTGGGGTAAATGGCATGGAGTACATCTGGAGTCATGTACCAGAAGAACAGTATTTTGTATGCGTTTTCTTTATATAGTGTGCAAATTGAACTTTTCGCCGCCTGAGACCATATCACCTGCCATTGTTCCGTGGGGAGTTCCTCCTTAAGGGCTTTCTCCCACTTAACCATATAGAGGTGTTTGCCTTGCGCCTCTGTTGAGTAGAGATTTAAGATTTTATAGATATCCGAGATCAGCCCTCTCTGAGCCAAACCTGTCATGACCAGGTTTTCAAAGGGGGTTAAGGAGGAAAATCGCAGGTCAGGCGCTATGGTCAGGGCACAGTGGCGAATCTGCAAGTAACTGTAAAAAGCTTGGCGTGGTATATCATATTTAGTTTGGAGTTCGGAGAAGGTTAATAGCCTACGTGTTCTAGGATCTACTATGTTGCCAAAGTGGAACAAGTTTCGGGAGGACCATGGGAAGGACATCTGGTGTGTGAGGCTATCCGGCACTTTGGGGTTGCATATAAAGGAGGTCAACAGCGATTTTTCAGAGGAGAGACCATGTGGGGAGCGTAATGCTTTCCACGTTTTACGAAGTTGGGACATAGCTCCTAATAGACGTTCAGGGGGCACCTCCGCATCCGCACACCAGAGCAAGCTATTTGGGTGGGTTGGAGCCAGCCAGATCTTCTCGATTTCTGTCCACTTATTGTAGGACCACTGGGTGGACCACGAGATTATAGCTCTGAGTTGAGCGGCTTGGTAATATTTAATTAGATTTGGTAAAGCAAGGCCACCATCTGATCGAGATGCCATAAGGACTGATTGGGGAATTCTATGCTTTTTATAATTCCAGACAAATTTAAGTAGATCTATCTGAAGTTTCCTAAGATGTTTGTATGGGACTGAGATGGGTAATGTTTGAAATAGATAGAGTAATTTCGGGAGGATCGTCATTTTAATGGATGCTATTCGCCCCAAGAGGGAGAGGTGGTGTTTTTTCCATCTAAGGAGCATGGCTCTGATGGAGTGAAATAGGGGGGGGAAATTTTCCTGGTAAAGAGTAGCGAATGTTGGAGTAATGCGGATTCCTAGATATTTTAAAGATATAGTTTTCCAGTGATAAGGGAAGTTGGCCTGTAAGTGTGCGATTTCCGATTCTGGGATATTTATTGGGAGGGCTTCTGATTTGGATGCATTCATTTTATAGCCCGATAGGGCCCCATATTTATCAAGCTCGGCATGGAGATTCGGGAGGGATATTCTAGGTTGTGTCATGGTCATAATGATATCATCAGCAAACAATGAGATTTTAAACTCCCTACCGCGAACTGGTATCCCGTGGATATCCGGGTTACCTCGGATGTGGGCTGCTAAAGGTTCCACGCATAGCGCGAACAGTAGGGGAGAAAGGGGGCACCCCTGCCGTGTACCATTGTGTATTGAGAACGGGGCCAAAATGGCAAAGGGGGTTCTGACCTGTGCAGTGGGGTTGGAGTATAGGTGCTGTATCGCTCGCAGGAAGGGGCCCTTCATTCCTATGTGTTGTAAGGTGGTGAACAGGAAGGGCCAACCCAAACGGTCAAAGGCAATATAATATTTTTATTTGTCACATCTGACTAAAAAATTATCATTTTGGGATGTTTTTTTTTTTTTTTTTTTAAGCCTGATCTTGTTGTTTTTTTTTGTTAATTTTTTTTACTCCAGAATAGCTGTGGGTGTGTTTTCTGTGTCAAGTTACCACAACACCATTATTATCTTGTATTATCTAATCTCAAGGAGGTTGCTTGGTGTTGGTGTCTCTTGTTAATTTCACATTGTATTTTTGAAATGTACCTGCCTCCTCACAAGCAAACTGTCCTTTTTGAAGGAAAACACACATAGGCGAGTATAATTGAAACCAAAATTCCTTTATTAAGGGCTCATAACCAAACAAAGAGGGAGGCAACACTGGAGAAACAGCAGAAATTGGTGAAGCCTTTGGCCCCCAGATCACACATCAACTATTTCCATGCAAAATTGGTGGCCTGAGGAGTCCATATATAAGGGAGTTCAATCTGGCCCAGATGTCCATCATGAACAACAGCAGATGACATGTATGTGCCCAGGCTGTGGTCATACAAGAGCCTGCAACTTTTGTCAGACCAGACTGAACCCAGGTCATCACTTTCTTGTCTTCCTTCCACGCTTCCTTTCATGCTGTGGCTGTGGTGGTGGAGTTGTGGCAGGAGGAGGAGGAGGATGGTCCAACTCACTCAGGTGGGTATTGGGTGTGATTTCGCCCCTCAACCCCTTATTTAAGGTTTGATAAATCAGTTCCTCACACATGAGGCATTGGCCCTCCTGCATGCCCTGCAGTTTTGTGGCAGCCATGCAGGCAAAGGCCTTTTCAGGAGTGGGGAAGGCTCTGAGGGACGCAGAAGCCTCCTGAATCAGCCTGAGCGCTGAATCCTCCACGTTACTCCCTTTCCTGGGTCTTTTGTTTGGAAGGCGGAGGGGAGGGACCTGCGATTCTGTCAGGCTCCTACTGGGCCCAGCCTTCTCCTGGCTGTCACTTACCCCCGCCTCCTTCTGGCTGCCACTTACCCCCGCCTCCTTCTGGCTGCCACTAACCCCCACCTCCTCCTGTGTGCCACATTCCACAGCCTCCTCCTGTCTAAGGTCTTTCTGTGTATGAAAAAGGGACATCGTTTTAGTTTTGTCTTCATCAATCACACACAATTTTCACCTCATGACTGTTGCAAATTGAATGTTAACAAATATAAAAGACTATCATTCTGAGCCCAGCATTTTTCATTCTTGTCCCAATTATTTTTGCCCACTACGGTCTATTGATATGTAAAACACTTTATTAAATCAGCAATTAGTGATCAATAATAACATCTAGTAAACATCATTTATTTATTGACCAGAAATATGTAGAAGAATGCTATACCTGGCTCCAGCTGGGCTCCTCCACTTCTTCCTGGCTGGAAGTCCCAGGTTGGACATCGGAAGCCTCAGCTGGGGTGGAAAATAGGGTGGAAGGAAGGGTTGAGAGGGATTCCCCGACTTTAGTTTGGTCTGACAGAAAACAAAGTCTCTCATAGTACCACAGCCTGGGGACATAAACGTCATCTGCTGCAGCTCCTGATCTCTGGGAATCCTGGACCTTCTTGCACTCCCTAAGATAAGTGCTCCTCAGGCCACCAATTTTGGCTTTTAAATAGGGGATGGTTGCCATGGGGACCACCGACTTCACCAACTCCAGCAGTTTCCAGCAGTTTCTCCAGCGCTGCCTGTCTCTTTTGTTTATGATTATAATGTGGGTGTTTGATCTGCCACAGACAGGGCAGCTCCCTGTATTTGTGTATGAACAGGGGGAGGAAGTTGTGATCATTGAAGCCATCCATTTTATCTGCAATACACAAGACAAACCCTAATGCCAGGCTAAAGTCTACTAATCTTGTCCCAATATAGGCCTCAATCTCTAAGCAGTATAGGCCCAAGTTTAAATGTTACCTTCCTTATCATGATCAGCGCTTCCAATACTCCTTCCTCCGCTCACAGATCGTACATACTACGCACGCGTGTTACGCTTTATATACACTGCACATGCATGAAACTCCGCCCGCCCCTGACATTCTTTCTAGTCTATTCCCCGCCCCTTTTCGTTCGGCGCAGTGGGGGAGAGCACATGGCGGAGACAGAGCAGGTGTGTGCTAATTACAGCAACCAGGAGGAGGAAAGCCCGGAGCCAGAAACGTTCCGATCCCGGAGGAGACGATTTAAGGCCTCAAATATGTCCTTTGGGGAGATGTTGGAGATGGTCGAAATACTGAAAAGGGCCGACTATGATGGGAAGTATGGACCTTACCCCAACCCCAATGTCAGAAAGGCCAAGATCATGGCGAAAGTTGTGAAGAGTCTGCAGAAGAATTTTGGGGTACGACGATCCAAGGATCAACTCCAGAAACGGTGGTCGGACCTCAAATTAAGGGAGCACGATCAGTATAGAAGGATCAGGAGAGTGCTGCAAAAAGTAAGTAGTTGTCCTGTGTTCCTATTCTTTATTTTTATAACGTTCGTGCTGCTCCATGTGCTTTTCTTTACTGTTGTGCAGTTTAAAATGGCAACTTTCATGTTCGTGGACACATTATTCGTTTGTAGGAAACATTGTTCTTTCGGCCTAGAAAACACCATGTTTTGGCCAGATGCATTTCAATAAATTTGTGCTAGCCTACTTCTCTTAAAATAATATTGTTGTCTAGATGGGTTTGTAACTAGAATGAAATGCTAACTAGATTCTGTGTAAGGAGAGGACAGTCAGCAGCTGTTTACACATCTGGAGGCTGGAGCACTAGTGTGGGACACAAGAACATTCTTTTTACTAGGGGGTCCCACACAGGTGCTCCAGTGTATACTATAGGGGTGACTCCATCTGTTAAGCTTGTACAAAACAGGTAAGTATTCAAGATTGGCAAAGGAAAAAAATATTTCTTCATCTTGGAACTCTGACCAAACAGACAATTGTACCCCACTTCCAAGCAATGTTTCATATTCCTATTTCTGCCATCAAATATTTGTGTGCTAAGTATACCTATTTTTTTTTACATAGGGGAAAAAAGACTCCAACTCATCAGAGGAGACAACAGACCCCCTACCTCATGAGGAAGTGGAAGTCCCCCAAAGCCAACAGGAGGAGGAGGAGGGAGACGTTATCGAAATAGTCACCACAACAGGTGAGTGTCTGAAACCACAGGCTCAGGTAAGAGATGGATGCCTGCATATTTCTAATACATGGTGTTTTTGTTTTTTCTATATTTTTAGGTGATCGTGATGTTGTGGATGAAGGTCATTTCACCAGTGAAAGTGCCCAGATCCTGATCGGGGAGATCATGGTGTAATAGGGACTTGGAAAACATCAAGCAAAACATCAATGATGTTCAAAAAAATGAAGAACATCATTGGTGTTTCAGGGAGTTTAAAACCCCTCAAAATCCCAAAAACGCACATGTGATTGTTGATTCTCAATATTTTTAATCCAAGCACAATGTGTGGCTTCTTCTTTCAATGCTCCTAAACTTTTTTTGTGTGAAAATTGGTGTTTTCTGTGACAATGGGGGTTATTTCCTAAGGGCAAATCCACTTTGCACAGTGCTTTTTAATTTTACACAATCACGCCATTTTGAGGACTGCCCAAATTTAGGTCATGGTCAGCTAAAAGAAACACAAGCAGTAAATGTAAGCAAATATTTTTGAGGTTCAATTTTTTTTTTTAATTTTAAAAAAGGCTCAGACATTGTCTGGCATATTGATGGCCCCCCTACCCGCAAAGTATTCCATGTATCTTAGACGGACCTCACGGGCACTCAGGTGGGGCAAGCCAGGATGGGCAGCTTCAAGCGCCGTCAGGGTTGGTTCATTTAGATTAATTCCGGATTCAGGCCCAACTGAGCCAGCATAGTTCACAGAATTTCTCCTTAAAAAGTTGTGGCGAACACAGCAAGCCAGGATGATGTGATTGAGTTTATACTCCGCCATGTGTATCGGTGTAAGAAATAGGCAGAACTGGCTGGCCATTATTCCAAATGTGTTCTCCACCACTCTCCTGGCTCTGGCCAGCCAGTAATTAAAAACCCTCTGGTCCGGGGTGAGGGTCCTCATAGGGAATGGCCGCATAAGATGGTCCCCCAGAGCAAACGCTTCACCCGCAACGAAGACGAATGGGAGTCCTTCCGCATTGTCTTCTGGAGGTGGCAAGCCCAAGCTGCCATTCTGGAGATGCCTATAGAACTCCGTGTGGGCGATGACTCCACCATCTGACATCCGGCAATTCTTCCCCACGTTCTCATACAGGCACTCGTAAGTAGCTGACACCACCGCCAACATCTCAATAATATTTAACCCCTTGTAGTTGTAATAGTATGACCCCGGGTTGGGTGGTGGGACAATGTGGATGTGTTTCCCATCAATTGCCCCTCCGCAGTTAGGAAAGTCCCACCGCTGGGCAAAGTGGGAGGCCACAGTCTGCCATTCCTGTGGGTTGGAAGGAAACTGTGGAGTCAAACAAGAATAAAAAATTATTCATTTTGCACATAAACATCTAAAGCAGATTAGACACAAACATTCTTGGCCAACATCAGTATAATATTTATTTTAGGGACTATTTAAAGACAAAGGTATAAGGTCCACCTATCAAATCCCCCCCCCTCCTTTCTCGAGGGCCATTTTAGAAATTTTATGGGGGGAGATGTTTTGGACAGGTAACCCTCTCTACTTCATTGAGAGATGAATGCCTAAATAATGTGTATTACTTTGGCCAGCCCCTCCTTACTTACACTATTGGCAGCCCACTGGACAGGTAAGAAGTGTCATAATACAAGGAGTTAAATACACACTGTACACATTTGACCACATTTTTGCAATCTGCAATTACCTATCAAGATAATAATAGGATACAAAAACTTGAAACAGTACCATTTGAAAGTATTCAGGCAGGCCCTTGCACTCCATGCTTTGGGGAATTCATCCATAAATCTGACCACAAAAGAGGTGGGTATAGTGTGTATGGGTTTGGCAAAGTCAGCAGATAGAGGATTGAGGATAGATAGAGGATTGGTATCAGCTGAGTTAGCAGTTGGGGGGAGGGAGGGTTCCAAATGATTTTGGGGCCCAAAAAACAAGCCTCTGGCACTCTGCCTGAATTTAAAGCACACATCACAATTTTAAACATTTTAGGAGGTATTTAGGGTAAAGCAATACTATGGAGCTGACAAAATACATTGTTAAGTGACTACACAAGGTGAATATAGGCCCAGGAGAGCATGCTGGGGAGGTAAGTGAAGGCAAATATGTATGAAGGACAAAAAAAATTACATAAAAATCCAGCATAAGGACAAAGGGGACATTCACAGTATATTACAATCATGGTAATTAGGGAATAAGGGAAAGAAATACAATACATTAGCAAACATTATATACAATAAAATGTGATGTTAAAGAATAAAAATCTTACCTTAATATACTCCTTCTGCAGGACCTGGATGATGGCAGGACAAGTCTCTGGGATAATGATCCTCAAAGCCTGGGGGGAGATGCCTATCGAGAACTTGAGGTCCTGCAGGCTTCTCCCCGTCGCCAAGTACCGCAGGGAGGCGACTAGCCTCTGGTCCGGAGTGATGGCTTGCCTCATGCAGGTATCCTGCCTGCTGATATAGGGGGTCAGCAAAGCCAACAAACGGTGAAATACGGGGTCCGTCATCCGGAGAAAGTTCCTGAAATCGTCAGGATTATTCTCACGGATCTCACGGAGCAAAGGCATGTGACAGAATTGGTTTACGCTGGAGCAAATAAATTCTTGGTCCATGAACTCCTCCTCACCCTGTTCATGGACTGGACTTATGTCAAAGTAAGAACCCCAACACCAAGCCCCCGCACAGCACGAACTCTACGATGAGTAGGTATAGGCAACATGGCTAGAAAACAGTCGGCTGCTCAGAATGAAGTAACAGAACGCACTGAAGAACAGCAAGGCCTGTGAAGAGCGACCTGAAAATCAGTAACGAACGAACAAGAACACAATGACAAGTCAAGGGTAACTCGCTGCATGCACTGAGGACCAGATACAAACCCGCAAGCACAAACTGAACAGCAGAAATATGATCTGAAAACCACGAGTCTGAAAAAGCGCAAATCGTCTCTCACCAAACTTTTACTAACACGAGATTAGCAAAAGGAGCCCAAAGGGTGCCGCGCTTGGTTCTGAACTGCCCTTTTATAGTCTTGTCATGCGTGGTGTACGTGACCGCGTTCTTGGCGTTCGGAAAATCTGACAACTTTGTGCGACCGTGTGTATGCAAAACAAGTTTGAGCCAACATCCGTCGGAAAAAATCCATGGATTTTGTTGTTGGAATGTCCGATCAATGTCCGATCGTGTGTACAGGGAATTAGTCATACAAGGTGTGTGTGGGGGGGGGGGGGGTAGGCTGTTGTTGTTAGCTGGGCCTATTAATATTTATTTTTCATTGTCATGGTGCAAAAGTGTGGCAAAGTGGCCATTTACTTATCATGCACAGGTGAAGCCTCAAGCCCCTTTAATTCCTCTTTTCCCAACTCCCTGGATTTTTGGACAAACACAGGGAAGATATGATTCTCTGCTCCCCTCCCTCAGCAGCTCAGAAAGGCCACACCCAACAAGGCAGAAGTAGCTGGGCAAGTGATATGCAGGCAGGTGAATGGCCCTCCACTGTCAGAACCAGTGTGTGGGCAGCTGGGCCAGAGTCTAATAGCACACAAAGTAAGACTCAGCTACTAGTGAGAACCCCTCCCCAATGGCAACCATAATTCTCAAGTTTAAGTGGGGGGGGGGGTTGACCCCTTGTGTCCTTCGGCTTTGGATCTCTCAAACTGTTAATCTGTATTAACAGATCTGTCTTGGACATCACTGAGAGAGATGCTAATTATGAAGATTATACACGTAGCTTTTTTTTTCGTGCTGTGAACTTTAGTGATTGTCATCTAAAGAGACATGTTCTCAAGATTGAGCCACAGAGGCATTGCTGTGAAGAGTCCATGCTCGTGCACCTTTCATAATCTGTTTTGTGCAGTTATAATCCTGCAGTGTTTGCATGCTCTTTGTCATTCTGACTCTGTTTTGCATTATTGATTCTAACTTTGCAATTTACAGTTGCTGTCTTTCTGATCATTCATTCAATTATTCATCCTGCTTCATAGGAATCTTAGGTCTGGCACAATAACAAAGGAGGCATGTAACAAAATGGGAATAGTTTTAGAGACAAACCCACATTTTGAAGGTCCTTTCTTTGCAAACAGCAGGCTGAACAAACACAGGTTAGTTTTCTTATCATTAAAGACTTCAGTTCTCACACCTGTTTACCCCCTATAGACCAGACCACATTTTGCACATGTCTGCTATGTGTCTGTTAATGAGTCTATAACTTTATAATTACTTATGATAAAGAATTGATACATATATTGTTTTTGGGGGGACAAACAGGGGTTTTCCTGTGACCCTAAAGTCCTCTTAGATTTTTTCTTATTTATTTGCATTTTAGGGGAAAAAGAGTAAAAGTCCGAAATAAAGAGGAATTTTTTCAAGTTTGATCACTCAGTAAAATTTTGAACGCAAGTATCATTACTGTGGGGAAAACATACATTTTATTCTGCTGCTTGTTCTATTTGCTGCAACAATAAAATTACATTTTTTGGTATAGAGCATGTTAAAGTTATTTACAAAAGAAATAAAGTTTTTTTTGCATATATTTCATTCTTCTCATATTGCAACAGTAATTCAAAGTTCTTACTGATTTAAAATAAAACAAATATACCATAAACCACATATTTGTTACATTAAATCTTTAATGATAAAGTATATATGTGTCTTATAATATTTTTTTCCAACAAATCATTTAAAATAGAAAGATGGAACAGGAGATGAGACTGTTAAATAATATTGATACGTGTTGAAATGAATGGGTTAAGTAGTAAAATAAGAGCATGTCTTGATTACTTAAGAGTTAACTAATGCTCTGTGCACACAATACATATTCCTCTGTCAGCTGCAGCTCTCTCATTCACCTATCTGTCTGACAGGGAACCCAGGAGATAACACAGCCAGTGTATTACTTTTGTTTTGGCTTACACACATTACTGCTCACTGTGATTGGCTGTCCCAGTCATTCGGTCAGGAGCTCATCTTTCTACAGATGCCAGATCTCATGTGCATGGGAGGGGGCGAACATGGGGAGATAAGAAACTGCAGGCAGTCTCCTGCACGTACAGGAGATGCCCTGTGTACAGTGGAGGGGGTTTTATGGATGTGTGTAAGATGCCGAAGGTAGGCAACTGGTTAAAAAATATTAATGGACATGAACAAACAGACAGTGTCTACCTAACAGTGGAGGGGGTTTATGGACGTGTGTAAGACGCCGAAGGTAGGCAACTGGTTAAAAAATATTGATGTACATGTTTAAACAGTGTCTACTTAACACACTTATTAGAATGTTTCAAAAGAATGAATTACAATTTCTATATTTTCAGTTTCTTCATTTATTATTATGCACAAGATAGATAGACATTTTAATGACCAGGCCCTGACAAAGTCAGTGTTTGATGACATTCCTGACAATGTGTTAAGATTATCAGTAAAAGTATTTTACACCACTCCAGCTTGCATGTTCTGCAAATAGTGTCTGTTAGGGTAAAGATTTGGCTGAGAGAAAATTGATGGTCGATATAAGTTTCCATCAGCTGTCCTGAGATATCAGATTAGAGGATTTTAAAGCTCAATGTGGCCTTACAATAAGGTGTGGGTCATATTCATCCAATGAGTATTAAAGCATAAGCTTTACTTTCATAAAATTGCAGATAGTGTAAAGTATAGCTAGGAAACTGGAAGTGCCAACATATGCCAGCAGCAGCAGCTTCAAGAAGCCAGGTCATTTTGACAGGCAGAATTCCAATACTTGAATGATAAATTCATTTGCTACTAATGCCCTGCACACACGGTCGGACATTGATTGGACATTCCGACAACAAAATCCATGGATTTTTTCCAATGGATTATGGCTCAAACTTGTCTTGCATACACACGGTCACACAAATTTGTCGGAAAATCCGATCGTTCTGAACGCGGTGACGTAAAATCCGTATGTCGGGACTATAAACGGGGCAGTAGCCAATAGCTTTCGTCTCTTATTTTATTCTGAGCATGCTTGGCACTTTGTGCGTCGGATTTGTGTACACACGATCGGAATTTCCGACAACGGATTTTGTTGTCTGAAAATTTTATAGCAAGCTCTCAAACTTTGTGTGTCTGAAATTCCGATGGAAAATGTTTGATGGAGCCCACACAGGGTCGGAATTTCCGACAACAGGGTCCTATCAGACATTTTCCGTCGGAAAATCTGACCGTGTGTACAGGGCATAAGTCTTACCTCTTGCTATTCCTATTGGTCCATTCCTATTGGTAACCTATTGTTACTAAAATAGGCTGCATCACTGATCAAAAGAAATTTGCAGGAGGCAGGAAGAAGCAGGCAGACTTCATCACTATGAGAAAGTACCAAAGTTATGTCTCCTTACAGCAGCCATTTGTGGAACTTATGAGCCTGTTTACACATAGACAGCCCTGCATAGAACTAAGATAGTGATTTTTTATGTTACCGATGGCTGCAATATTTTAGGAAAATAATGGGGCTATAGCAAATGGATTTTGGTCTTGGTCTGAAATATACTTACGCTTTGACTAACATGCATCTGCTAAGCTAATGCATGAACTAAAAGTCTGAGTGCTGGAATCATTTGCTTTAAAATATTTATGGAAAAGCATCACAGTAAATAAATGTATATTGCAGTTTCAGAAATATGTTAGTATTGGGTATGTGGTGATTTGTTCAAAGACTATATTTTGCTTGGTCTGAAAATCACATAGTTTAATAGCAAATTTAACAGAAATGTATTTAAGCTGTTGGCAATTAGGTGTAAGGAAGAAGGGCTTTGACTATAAAAAGAGCAGAGGGAGTTTAAAGGGCGTGTAAACCCTTGTGTTTTTTCCCCTTAATGCATCCTATGCATTAAGGTGAAAAAACTTCTGTCACTGACCGACCCCCCAGCCCACCCGTTTTACTCACCGTAATTCCCGCTCTTCCTCTCTGCCCGTTGTCTTGGCTCTTGATTGGATAAATTAATAGCAGCGCAGCCATTGGCTCCCGCTGCTGTCAATCAAATCCAATGACGGGGGCGGGGCCGAGTCCCGCATTCTGTGTCTATGGACGCAAATGCTGGACTTGGGAGTGCGCCCGCAAAGTAACCCCCTGGGAGAGCGATTCTCCTAGGGGGTTATACAATGCTGGGAGGAGCTAACACAGCCACCGGGGGACCCCAGAAGTCGAGGATCGGGGCCACTCTGTGCAAAACGAACTGCATAGTGGAGGTAAGTATACCGTGTTTGTTATTTTTAAAAAAACAAAAAACGTAGCTTTACAATCACTTTAAAAGAAGAGTGGCCAGATCTGCCAGGGATTACAATGGTAGTGTTTTGGGGTTTTTTGTACAGATTTTACAGCTTAACACAAAGGCTTCAGGCTTACAGTCAACAGACATGAACATTCCAAATGAAAATAAATCCGGCTTTTCTTCCAGATAAAAAAACTGATATTAAAGTTAGTTCAGCAAACTCGATCATTAATTTTTGTACAGCAGAGCATCATTTAAATCACAACTTTATAAAGCCAAAACAGGTATAGAGGCACTCATCGGTTTTGCAGCAGAGATAGATCAAAACAACAGCATTTTATTGTCAACATTTCAATGGAACACAGCACATCTTTTTAAAGACCTCATGTACACTGTACACTGTCTCATTACAGATACACATATTCAGGCTTTAGTTAGTTCAATTAAGGATACCCATGTCTTATAAGAATGTGGGCTGCTCCATCAGTAAAGGCAAACTAGCCTATTGGCCCATATCTTGGTTAACAGATCAACAGATCATCAAGGTATCATCAAGGTATCTGCACTAAAAATAGAGCACAGTAAAGGTAATGAAATGACAAAGGTCCAAAGGACCCTTTTACCATTTCACGTTCTGCCACTAATATGTTACAGGATTGCACCTGTAGAAGTGTGCCACTTATTTGCCATGCTCAGCTTTTCGAGAAGGCCCAGATACTGTGAGGAGCCCCTCCCAGATTGCTACCAAAGGTCCAGTGGTGTGGCATTTCTTCCTTGGGCCCTGGATCCTCCTATTTGTTGACTGTTAGGAATGTTGTTTATTAGGAAAATTGCAAGCAGATGTTGGTGCTCTGAACTGTTTTACTGAGATAATATTTCTCAGCTACAATCTCTGTTGGTATAGCGTTTTAAAGGAACTATGCTATGCAGCCATATGCTATGTTACCCTGATTGAGCCACAAGGACATTGTTCTGAAGAGTCCATGTTTGTGCAGCTTTCATTATTTGTTATGTAGGATTCTGCAGTGTTTGCATGCTCATTCTGATCCTGTATTGCATTATTGCGTCTAATTTTGCACCTGTTTAATAAACTAAAAGTTACAGTTACTTGTTGTCTAATCATTCAGCCTTTTAAGCTTACTACACACTTCTAGGTTTTTTCTTGCTAAACGGAAAAAAAACTCACAGCTCAGGTCAGAGCTGCTGTACTAACAATCTGATGTTGGTACAATGATCTCAATGTACATGCCCTAAAAAGCAGTTTAGACTTATGTTTTTACTACATTGTGATATCATGTAGACTGTAACAGAACAGTTCCTGTAGGACCAGTACAGTTCCTGCTGTGTTGTGGGGACTTACTTTTTTACAGTTTTAGATTTGGCCAGTTACATTAGGCTGAGGCATAGGATTAAATACAGAAAATAAAATTCATATGTATGCATGTATACCTGACAGTAAGCGGCATAGGAACGTTAGAAATCATATGTACTGAAAAAAAAAAATTATATTTCTCAGAAATGTCTTTGGGATTTCTATAGTTGGCTATTTTTGGTAACCTTTGCTAATATCTAAAGAAAACAAGTTAACTATTTTAAAACTTTTTTAATCGAATAAAATATTTATATAAAAGCTCCAGGCTTGTTCTATGCCTTGTAAGTTTATTCTGCGCCTCATGGGCTTCTCGGAAGGATGTTATAAACACATTTTATCTTGACACATGCAACTATAGGTGGCATGGTATTAGGTGTAATAAACAAGAATACTTTGTCTTGAGAGGGCAAATCATGCTGTTGAAACTGCTGTTAACAAAACATAAAAAAATCTGGCTGTAGTTATGAATAATGCTTGAAGTTCACAGGAGGCATTTCAGCATTAAGGAAGAAAAAAGACATAAAATGCTCAAAAATGGCCTTTTATACCAACCAATAACTACCCAAACTACTGCACTCTCAGCCTGAGATTGAAAGATTACTCTTGGCCTTTTGTACAGCTTTGCTGTCAAAGTTTGTTTTACAAGAATAGACAGATCAAATTCAGTAGAAAAATAAGATATAAAGAATGGATATTTTAAGACATAACTCTGTATCAATAAAAACTAGAAAAATATGCAGCACTCACATACAATAATGTGATACAATATGACAAAATACAATAATTATTGTTTTCTTCTAAACCATGCAAATTGAGATGTGAAATAAATCCCAAAATAGTCCATCCACAATTCCAATAACAAAGTGCATCAATGTCCATATACTGTGACAAGCAAAAAAAGAATCCTCATTAAACGCTCCACGTTTTAAAAGGAAGCCTCCACCTTCACCTCCACACTTATGAACAAATATGCTCACCAAAGGATGGGACCTCTAAATAATAGGAGGTCATTAGCACTCAAGATAAAGGGATATCACGCCCAGTGACGCAACATGTCAGATGTTGGCTCCGCCCCTTGACCGGCATCATCACACACAGTTGAATGTGTTTGGCCAGAGGAGTTTCCACATCGCTGTATTCTCGTATTGATGCCTTGTTTATTTTCCTATGCTTGTAAGAAGTTTTACTTCATCTGTTTAGAATAAATCTTTGTGGATACAACTTAGATAGGGTCTATTCTCTTTTTATTTTGCCTGAATTCGGGGGAAACTGTTCATTCCTTTCCACATCTGCTGGTACATTCCGAGGATGGTTTGAGAACGATCTTTGCAGATTGGCAGGTGTAAGATGTCCCTTTAACCTGAGTGCTTATGACCTCCTATTTTATAAAGGTCCCATCCTTTGGTGAGCATAGTTGTTGCACATAAGTGTGGAGGTAAAGGTGGAGGGTTCCTTTTTTTTTTCTGCACTCTTTGGAGGGTGGACAAATTAATGAGGATCTCTTTTTTGTGTGTCACATATTCCTGAGGATTACATATGATATTGTTGCACTTTGTTGTTAGAGTTTTGTATAGACTATTTGGGGATTTATTTCACATCTCATTTCACCTGGTTTTGAAGAGCACGATAATTATTGTATTTTGTCATATTGCCTCATATTATCATATTTGTGCGCTGCATATTTATTCAAGTTTTTATTTTATATGTGGATGAAACACATTATTGTGCGAGCTGTTTTGTTTAGTTGGATAGGAGGCTGTGCAGAGAAATTATTTATTATAACTCTGCATCAGTATACATTAAGCTGTTATGTTTGTTTTTGTGTCACCCATGATCAGAAATAGCAGGATACATTATTGTGAAAACCTACTTTCTGCATTCTCAAATTAAATGCCATCAGCACAAATAATCTACTGTAACCCCAAACAAAGAAAAATCTGGGGTTATCCTCAGATTATTCCTTTCAAAAGACTTAAAGGGGTTGATTTACTAAAACCGGAGAGTTAAAATCTGTTGCAGTTCTGCATAGAAACCAATCAGCTTCCATTTTTTTTTGATCAAAGCTTAAATGAACAAGCTGAAGTGAAAAGCTGGTTGGCCACCATGCACAGTTGCATGAGATTTTGCACTCCCGAGTTTTAGTAAGTGAACCCCAACTTGTAACTAATCTAAGGACAGTTTGAGGAGTGTGGGAAAAAAAAATCGCAAACAAAGTATACTGTCCACAATATGTATGTGGGCATCAAATAGCTGGTGTAGCTGATAATGTAGGTGTCATGAAGATCCTGCCAGTAATCGGCGATCCAGACGCACGGGGACACGGCCACGGGTTCCACTGCGCATGCGCGCGCATTCACGGGTGCTGTCACGCGCGGGCGCGCGCACTCCTGCTAGTGCTAGGCGGGCTATTTAAACCGGCCTGTCACACTCAATCCCCGCTGTCTGCTCTACAGCGTTCCGTGTGCCTTACCTGATCTGACCTGTGTACTCTGCTACCTGACCCAGCTTCCTGTTAGACCATCCTGCTATCCGCCTGCACCAGACCCTCTTGGCTTGCCTGACCATCCCTCTGTGTAATCCCTGGTACCTCTGCTGCTCGACCGATACCGAAATCCGGCTTGTTTGACCATCCCTCTGTCTGATACCAGTATCCAGTCTGTTTACCTGCTGCCTTGTTCCAGTCCAGCATTCCAGGCTACTACCTACTGCCCTGTTCCAGTCCAGCATTCCAGGCTACTACCTGCTGCCCTGTTCCAGTCCAGCATTCCAGGCTACTACCTGCTGCCTTGTTCCAGTCCAGCATTCCAGTCTACTACCTGCTGCCTTGTTCCTGGTTCCAGTCCAGCATTCCAGGCTACTACCTGCTGCTTTGTTCCTGGTTCCAGCCCAGCGTGCCAGGCTTCTACCTTCTGCTTGTTCCTGGTTCCAGTCCGGCGTTCCAGGCTACTACCTACTGCCTTGTTTCTGGTTCCAGTCCAGCGTTCCAGTCTATTACCTGCTGCTTGTTCCTGGTTTCAGTTCAGCTCTTCAGTCCTGCTTACTTACCTGCTGTGGTTCCGGGTCCTCTCTGCATTCCAGTCTCCTCTTCAGCTTCAGGTTCCAGAGGGTGCCACCACTCCTGAACTTCCGGTGACTGTTGATCCTGCCAGGCACCCATACCACTCCTCACTCCTGAGCCCTCTGTCTCCATTCCAGGGGAACAGGGGTGGGAGCTGTAAGGGAGGTCTTTCTCTGCACTTCAGGCTCAAAACCTTCCAGGTACGTGACAGTAGCAGACAGCCATGTCTGAGCCTGAGCAGGGAACATCTCCCATGGAGGAACTTTGTGCACACCTGGCAGGATTGACTGAAGCAGTCAAGAATCTGCAGCAGGGATACACCAGGCTGGAGGAACGAGTGCTAACCTTGTCTAATCCCATTGGGGTCCAGGGAGCTCCTTCCGTTTCTGCTCCTTCAGTCGGGCCTTCCTCAACGGTGGTGATGCTCCCTCCAGAACCCAAGGTCCCGACGCCTGAACATTTCTCCGGGAATCGCCTTAAATTCAGGGCTTTCCGCAACTCCTGTGAATTGTTCTTTGCTCTTCAGCCACATACCTTTTCCCTGGAGGCTACCAAGGTGGGCTACGTAATTTCTCTGCTTTCTGGTGACCCCCAAACCTGGGCCCATCACCTCTTGGAACAAAAGGACATATCCCTGACTAATCTCTCCACCTTCTTTGATGCATTAGGTCAGCTGTATGATGACCCCCAGCTGTCCGTGACTGCAGAAGCGGCTTTGCACACCCTTCAACAGGGTCGCAGGGCTGCAGAGGACTATGTGGCTGAATTCAGAAAATAGAGTGCAGACACAAATTGGAATGATGCGGCTCTCCGCTATCAGTTTCGGATGGGACTCTCTGACTCTCTGAAGG
Source organism: Lithobates clamitans (assembly GCA_037952925.1). Taxonomy (NCBI): domain Eukaryota; kingdom Metazoa; phylum Chordata; class Amphibia; order Anura; family Ranidae; genus Lithobates; species Lithobates clamitans. The sequence continues at coordinate 1,434,784 of JBBGZY010000273.1, forward strand.
ATGAATTGGCCAGGGTGGGTACTCCACAGACTTTAAATGCACTGATCGATCTAGCTATCCAGATCGATCGACGCCTAAGAGAACGAAGGACTGAGAGAGCTATGGGAACTTCTAGCCCAACTTGGGTTACCCCTAAAGTTCTTCATCATACGTCACCAGCACCACCTACCTCCACGTTTAACCCACCTGAGCCAATGCAATTAGGGGTCCTGCGGCCTTCTCTTACCCAGGAGGAACGACAACATTGTCGAGTGAATAATCTGTGCCTGTATTGTGGGGAACCTGGGCACTATGTCAGGAACTGTCCCCTTAAACTCCGTAAGTGCCTATCCCTGTCCAGTGACTATGTTGCACCCCTGGTTAAGAACACTACTCACCTTGCTCTCTCTAACCTGTTACAGCTTCCAGGAGAGACTCTGCAAATAACCGCCATTATTGACTCTGGAGCCTGCAGTTATTTCATGGACTCTCTTTTTGCTACCCAACACTGGATACCTTTGTTGCCTAAGGCCCATGGACTTTCCATCCATCTAGCTGATGGAACCGCCATTAAGTCTGGGCCTGTTACCCAAGAGACTGTTCCATTACCCGTCTCCATCTCCAATTCTCATCAAGAACTGCTACGCCTGGATATCATCGCCTCACCCCTGTTTCCCATAATCCTCGGCATGCCATGGTTACAGGCTCACAATCCTGATATTAATTGGGTCACAGGTGAAGTTACCTTTTCTTCTCCATATTGCCAACAGTCTTGCAGATTTCAGAACACTCAGGAGAGCGTGCCTTGCTCTGCTTAGATACAGATCCTAGTCTACACCTCTCCATCCCTTCTGCCTATCATGATTTCTTAGATGTATTCAGTAAGCAGGGGGCAGAGGTCTTACCCCCTCACTGGGCCTATGACTGTCCTATCGAATTACTTCCCGGTGCTGAGATTCCTTTTGGAAGAATCTTTCCTTTGACTGAAGTAGAACAAGGGGCCTTAAAAGAATATATAGATGAGAACCTAAAAAAGGCTTCATTCGTCCATCCACATCTCCAGCAGGTGCAGGCATCTTCTTTGTACAGAAGAAAACAAGACCCTCAGACCATGTGTAGATTACCGCGAGCTGAACAAAATCACTGTAAAAAACCGTTACCCTCTTCCCCTGGTACCAGAATTGTTCCAAAGACTGGGGACAGCTACCATATTCACTAAGCTTGACCTCCGCGGAGCCTACAATTTAGTTCGTATTAGAGACGGAGACGAATGGAAGACCGCCTTTCGTACCCGTTATGGACATTTTGAGTACCTAGTGATGCCTTTCGGTCTGTGCAATGCCCCTGTTACATTCCAGTACTTCATTAATGATGTTTTACGAGACTTTCTAGATCTGTTTGTTATCATCTATTTAGACGACATATTAATTTTTTCTTGTTCCCTTGAATCCCATCGCAGGCACGTCAGAAGTGTGTTGACCCGGCTTCGACAACACAGTCTATATGCAAAGGCTGAGAAATGTGAATTTGAACAGGAAAGTATTCCATTTTTGGGGTTAATCATTTCCAGTAGAGGCATTAAGATGGACCCTCAAAAGGTTGCTGCAGTTTTAGATTGGCCAGTCCCGACAGACAAGAAGGGAATCCAGCGATTCGTTGGATTCACTAATTTTTACCGTAAATTTATTAAGGGGTTCTCAGCCATCATCATACCCATCACACAGTTAACAAAACAAGGTACACGATTCCACTGGTCTGCTGAGGCCCAAAAGGCTTTTGAGACTCTCAAGGGCCTTTTTACTTCCGCCTCCGTACTAAAGCATCCAGATTCCTCTCTGACGTTCGTATTAGAGGTGGACGCATCCGAAATTGCAGTAGGGGCAGTGTTGTCCCAAAGACAGGGAACTAAGGCCCTGTTATATCCTGTGGCCTTCTTCTCTCGTAAATTGTCCACGGCAGACAGAAATTATGATGTAGGTGACAGAGAGTTGTTGGCAATCAAATCAGCATTGGAGGAGTGGCGCTATCTGCTGGAGGGTGCCACCCATCCAGTCTTAATTTTTACAGATCATAAAAACCTGGAGTATTTGAGATCTGCAAAAAGGTTGAAGCCACATCAAGCCAGGTGGGCTCTCTTTTTCTCCAGGTTCTCCTTTCATGTCACTTACCGCCCTGGCTCCAAAAATACCAAACCTGATGCCCTATCCAGGATGTTTCACAAGTTGCAAGAGGTTTCCCCTCCGGACACCATTCTGTCCCCGGGAAATTTTCTTTTGCTTCAGGGAGACCTGCTTTCCCAGATTAAGCAGGGTTTCGCGGAATTGGGATCTTCCATTAGGTCAGAACTCCAAGTTAACCACTTCAGCCCCGCTCACTGTATATATACGTCATTTTTTTAAAGATGGATATCTCGGTAACGGCAGCAGCTGCTGCCACAACCGAGATATCTATCTTTACAGTGAGTGGTTCTGTACACGATAATGGTGGTCTCAGCAGCGGGTTCACCGCGAGATCACCGTTATCGGCGGCGGGAGAGGTGCCACCCCCCCTCCCGCCGCTCTCCCGCACCCTCCGCCGCTTACCGGAGCCGTCGGTAGCGGCGGAGGAGATCGGGACCTGTCACCGCTGAGGTACTGAGACGAGTGAGGCCAAGATGGCCCCCACCCGTCTCTATACCATGTGACGGCCGGAGCGACGTCATTACGATGGCTCCGCCCACTTCTCTTAAAGGCACAATTTTTTTTGTGTCATTTTTTTTAAACGACTTTTTTTTTTTTTTTTTGCACTTTAGTCTAAATATGAGATCTGAGGACTTTTTGACCCCAGATCTCATATTTAAGAGGACCTGTCATGCTTTTTTCTATTACAAGGGATGTTTACATTCCTTGTAATAGGAATAAAAGTGATCCAATTTTTTTTTTTTTAAAACAGTGAAAAAATAAATAAAATAAAGTAAAATAAATAATAAAAAAAAAAATTAAAAAAATTTAAAGCGCCCTGTCCCGACGAGCTTGCGCACAGAAGCGAACGCATACGTGAGTAGCGCCCGCATATGAAAACGGTGGTCAAACCACACATGTGAGGTATCGCTGCGACCGGTATTGCGAGAACAATAATTCTAGCCCTGGACCTCCTCTGTAACTCCAAACATGCAACCTGTAGAATTTTTTTAAACGTCGCTTATGGAGATTTTTAAGGGTAAAAGTTTGACGCTATTCCACGAGCGGGCGCAATTTTGAAGCGTGACATGTTGGGTATCAATTTACTTGGCATAACATTATCTTTTACAATATAAAAAAAAATTGGGCTAACTTTACTGTTGTCTTATTTTTTTATTCAAAAAAGTGTTTTTTTTTTCCAAAAAAGTGCGCTTATAAGACCGCTGCGCAAATACGGTGCAAAAAAAAGTATTGCAATGACCGCCATTTTATTCTCTAGGGTGTTAGAAAAAAAACAATATATAATGTTTGGGGGTTCTAAGTAATTTTCTAGCAAAAAAACCTGTTTTAAACATGTAAACACCTAAAATCCAAAACGAGGCTGGTCTTTAAGTGGTTAAGGATGGGTTACTGTGGCACGAGAATAGGATCTTTATACCTGAAACACTACGAGTTTCAGTACTAGAACTCTGTCATGATCATGCATTGACTGGGCATTTTGGCGTGGCTAAGACCACTGATTTGGTACAGCGTACCTTCTGGTGGCCTCAGTTACGCGAAGATTGTAGGAAATTTGTTGAGTCCTGTACCACTTGTATCAGGAACAAGGGGCACAGAACCAAGGCATGGGGATTGCTAAAGCCATTACCTGTCCCAGATAGGCTTTGGAAAATGCTTTCTATAGACTTTATTGTGGAATTACCTCCGGCTGGGGGCTTCACCTCAATTTTTGTCATAGTAGACCGGTTGTCGAAAATGGTCCACTTTGTCCCAATGAAGGGCACCCCCTCAGCTACAGAAATAGCACAGGCATTCATTAAAGAAGTCATCAGGCTCCATGGGGTACCGGTTAATATCGTTTCAGATCGGGGGGTACAGTTTACCTCCCGATTCTGGAGGACTCTGTGCAAAACACTGAACATTGAACTCTCATTTTCATCTGCTTATCATCCCCAGACTAATGGGCAAACAGAGAGAACAAACCAGACTCTTGAACAATATTTACGCTGTTTTTCTTCTTTTGCCCAAGATGATTGGATTTCTGTTCTCCCATTGGCTGAATTCGCCTACAACAATTGTATTCATTCCTCTATCAAACAAACTCCATTTTTTGCAAATTATGGTTTCCACCCTTCATTTTTGCCTAATTCTCTTCCAGAGTGCACAGTACCCGCAGTGCAGGAGAGGTTGGACTTCTTTACTTCCAACAACCAAGTTTTGCAGGAGACCATGACCAGGACCCAGGAATATAATAAGGCAACCTTCCATAAGAAGAGGCGAGGTGAGCTGTTACTTACACCCGGGGACCAGGTATGGTTATCTACAGTAAATCTCAGGATGGCTTGCCCGTCAAAGAAATTGGGTCCCAAGTTTCTTGGACCATTTCCTGTCAAGCAAAGAATTAATGAGGTGGCATACGAACTTGAACTTCCGGATTCACTAAAAGTGCATCCAGTATTTCATGCGTCCATGCTCAGACCCTCTATTTCTAATCCATTTCCAGGCCGAAGTACAGATCCTCCTGATCCAATCTTGGTAGATGGGGAGGAGGAATTCGTTATCATGGACCATAGGAAAAGAGGTAACCAAAATCAATTTCTGATAAAATGGAGGGGGTTCGGCCCAGAATAAAATTCTTAGGATGATAATATTCATGCTGAAGATCTGTTGCAATCTTTTAAAAGAGCCCATCCAGAGAAATTTCTTCAAAGGGGCATCCAGGGGGTTCCCCTTGGGGGGGGCAATGTCATGAAGATCCTGCCAGTCTACTACCTGCTGCCTTGTTCCTGGTTCCAGTCCAGCATTCCAGGCTACTACCTGCTGCTTTGTTCCTGGTTCCAGTCCAGCGTTCCAGTCTACTACCTGCTGCCTTTTTTCTGGTTCCAGTCCAGAGCGTTCCAGGCTTCTACCTTCTGCTTGTTCCTGGTTCCAGTCCGGCGTTCCAGGCTACTACCTGCTGCCTTGTTTCTGGTTCCAGTCCAGCGTTCCAGTCTACTACCTGCTGCTTGTTCCTGGTTTCAGTTCAGCTCTTCAGTCCTGCTTACTTACCTGCTGTGGTTCCGGGTCCTCTCTGCATTCCAGTCTCCTCTTCAGCTTCAGGTTCCAGAGGGTGCCACCACTCCTGAACTTCCGGTGACTGTTGATCCTGCCAGGCACCCATACCACTCCTCACTCCTTGGCCCTCTGTCTCCATTCCAGGGGAACAGGAGTGGGAGCTGTAAGGGAGGTCCGTCTCTGCACTTCAGGCTCAAAACCTACCAGGGACGTGACAGTAGGTTTGACTTCACAGTGTACGACTTGTAGTGTTGCACCTTTCTCCATATGCTTTACTATGTTTTAGACTAATTAAGGCCTGTAAGTATACTACCACAATGTACTTGTAATGTAATTGTAGTCTAAAATATCCTTAATCACAGACTAGACCCACCCACCCTTCCCCTCTCCCTTCCCATAAAGCCAATAGAGTGCTGCAGAATCCTCTCCTTTACCAAGAACGTTTTAGGGTTGGGGGATAAGAGGTTGTGGCACTATGGTGAATGCATGGGATGGGGAAATTGTGGCACTTTGAGAGTACCACTGATCAGGTAGCCCGAGGGATATAGTCATGTCTAATGTACCAATCAATCTGTATATAACAAATTGATGCTTCCTGCGCTTAGTAGAGAATGTGTGCAACAACAATAATATGTGTTTCAAATTAATAGATTATATGTGTGTGCTGATAAATTAAACGGGTTGCTGCTTTCTGAAAGTGCATGTGCCTTTTAATATGTAGCTGATTAAAAAGCGCCAACCCACATGAAAAATTATGAATACAAAACTATGCAAATATCAAATGAAATTAAAGTGCATGTGCAACAATGAAGTTCATATATAGTTCATGAAGTCCACAAAAAATTCACAAAAAAACTTCCAAATCTTCTTAGTGTATAACCATGTCCATGTGCAAAATATAAAGTGCCAAGTGATGTTGGGATTCAATTCGTGCAGTCCATGCTCCCCTCCAGTGTTTAGCGATTTGCGTCTCACTGGCCATGGGTGGCGACGTCAGATCCGGCCGGTGAGTCGCAAGTCGCCAAACACATCCGGTTTGCGGTTTTAAGCATTACAACGTGTTTTAAGATGTAAGTGGATATTATTTGTTTTCAATTAAATAAAATGGAATTACACTGTCAATTTCTATCTGTCATCTTTTACCCATTACCTGAACATACTTGGAGGACATCTTAAGCTGCCATTGGAGTTCCAGCCTGCAGGACAACAAAGCCCAGCCATCAGTCTAAGCGTTTGAGACTTCTGTCATGGAAGTCCATGATATCTGGTGAGTGTAAGGGCACACTGGAGGGGAGCATGGACTGCCCGAATTTAATCCCAACATCACTTGGCACTTTATATTTTGCACATGGAAATGGCTATACACTAAGAAGATTTGGAAGTTTTTTGTGAATTTTTTGTGGACTTCATGAACTATATATGAACTTCTTTGTTGCACATGCACTTTAATTTGATTTGATATTTGCATAGTTTTGTATTCATAATTTGTCACATGGATTGGCACTTTTTAATGAGCTACATATTTAAAGGCACATGCACTTTCAAAGCAGCAACCCATTTAATTCACCAACAAACACATATAGTGATGTCTGCTAAGCGCCTGCCATGGTGATTAGAAAGATTACATTCAGCTTGCTGCAGAACGCCAGTATCCTGGACCTTGTGGAATTGCCCACAGGACTGGGATACTGCAGGACAGTAAGCCAAATCCCAAGACTGTCCTACAGCATCAAGGGCACTTCAAAACTTTTCCCCAGGCTCTACCGATTTGAACTACAAACATCCCCATTTCTCACAAAAGAGAAGTTTACAGTAGAGAGCTGAGAATACTGATAACATTGTTTGAGGTTTCAGTTCAGCTTGTTGGAAGTCACAAGGGCACTGGATTTCATCAGGTGTTTTTCTGTACTTGCAGTTACACAAATGCCTCTTACAAATCACATCTGAGGATTTGTAATCTGCAATATAGAACATTTTTGTTCTTTGAGTTTACAGAGTAAATTCAAGGGTTGTAAATTTTACTTTCGCTGTCTACACTTCATGTACCCATTTAAAGTCAAGAAAAAATGTAATTAGATTTTTGATTGATCTTGACAAAGAATTACTAGCATGAAAATTCAGGGAATTTAAAAGATATCCAAATCCAAAACTAAAAAATGTGATTTTTGAAGTTCTTAGATGTAGTGGCCACATTCATTTTTTTTCAAGCTAAATACATTTTTACAGTAAAAAAAGGCTGTTGATCCTGCTGGAAACCCAGTGTCCTTGTAACTTACTGTGCACTCAAAGTGGTTGTAAAGGCATAACATTTTTAACTTAATGTTTCAGTATTTATATCTCCCCCTCACCCCCCTTATATTTACCTGATCCCTCTCTCGATCCAGCGCTGTACCCGTCTGCAGTGGAGCTGGTCTCTTTATATCTTTACAGGACACAGTGGGAGCCATTGGCTTCTGCTGCTGTCAATCAAATTCTGAGAGAAGGGAGCAGGGGGCAGGGTTATGGGCACACATAGCCTTCCCCAGGAGCGAGCCCACATGTGCGACCTCATACCAACCGGCTTGCTATAGTGGCACCCTAAAAAGTGGAGGATCTTAAAAGTGCTGCTGGGGACCCCAGAAGAGGAGGTTCAGGGCTACTCTCTGCAAAATCATTACACAGAGCAGGTAAGTATAAACAAGTCTTTACAACCTCTTTGACCAATATCTCAAACAATGTTAACATGTTTCCCAGATATCTTCTGTTAACTACAGAACACCAGTATATACATAGGTGTGCGCAGGGGGTGTGCTGGACGTGCCTGGGCACGCTCTTTTCTTAATATATGCTTTAGGATGCATTTTGCACATTTTGCATTTTCTTTACCTTTGTTCTTTAACTTCTGTTCTGTGTCTTTATCATTTTTGCTATATAGTGTATAATAAAATACTTTTATTAACAGTTGATTGCATATGAGCTATGTTTATATTTTTCTCTTTTTTGTGTTATATTTGAACTTCTGTGGTAGCCCTGTAAGGTAGATATTTTACAGGAGTGGTTTCTAGAGGCCGTGAAACAGCAGTGGCAATGGTAATAACATTCAGTGGCTTTTCATTCCACTGTAGTGCAAGCAAGCACAGCCTACATGAGAGTGGCAACTCTGCTCTAAATTCAAAATATGCAGTATTGTTGCTACTCCTTCACAGAAAGCTGCTGAAAGGAGGACTTCACTGTCAGGATCAACAGGTATTTGAGGAGGCTTTATAGGTGGAATAAAACTGGCCATTAATTAATCTCTATTTTTTTTTTGATCAGCTGTCTGGCTGATCTAAAAAAAACGATCTGATTTCAAAATCCGCACATTTTAGGTGAATGAGGGAATATTCCACGGTGCACTATTGTACACCCATGTGATCCAATTCTGCAAATCACACTGCGTATTCTGAACCGATTTTGTCGTTGACCTAACATACACACCTGCAGCGTTTCGCCTGGACGGGGTGTGATTTGCATTTGGTGCAAAATCTGCACAGAATGCGATGTGAATTTGCAGCGCAAAAGTGTGAAATGTAATTCACAAAATGTTTCCACAATCAATTTTTATTGGATTTAAAGAAACATGTACTAAGTGAAACATTGAGACTGCAATTGCTAAAAAATATTAGTTGTCAGGCTATCATCCTGATTAAATGGCTTCTATAGTTTCTGAGTCTTTGACTTAAAGTTCTATTTAACATAATTTTCCAAAACTCCCCCTATGCAATACCATATCTTCTGAATAGTACATACCTTCTGTTTCCACCACTTTACTTGCTCATACATGCAGCAGTTGGGGGGGCCTCTTCACAAAAAATGCTGGCCCCATGATTCCCCTCAATTCCCCTCCATTCCCCCTCCAGACAAAACAATTGTATTTACCAGCCCGTCCTGCAAATGGCAGGATGAATGGGGGGTCAAGGGACCAGCGTCTTTTGTGGACATCTCCCTAAATCGGCATGGCGAGAGATGCAGCATCTGAAACAGGAGCTATTCACAATATGGGGCTTAGCCCCACCCCTTACTTCCTTCTCACTGCATTTGATTGACAGCAGCAAGATGGTTCCTGCTGCTGTCCGAGTCTCTGTGTGAAGGGGGGAGAGGGGAGAAGAGATGCAGCTGTGCACAGCACTGGATCTCTTCTCACCTCTCTTCCCCTTCACACGGGGAAGGGGGAGGGCAGAGAGCTAGAAAACATTTTTGCCTTAATGCAGGGAACCAATTAAAGCGGGCACTCATTGTCACAATGACCATGTGTGTGTTGTCTATCATTTCACAGTTATAGACAAATGCATGAGTTGCTATTTTTGCAGCCCAGTTTAAACAAAATGTAGTTTTTACCCATGGTTTTCTACTGAAGACCTTACTGCAATGAAAAGCATGTATAATTTACATATTCTGAAAAAAAATTGTTTTGTATCTGCAAACAAGGCATGATTGCTCTGTATAAAGCTGTTTTTTCTGTTTGTCTTGTTGGTGACATTTAATAGAAATATAGGCATGTATGACCATTTATATTATTTTATATTATAACTATCATTTGTTTACTGTAGTGATCTATTACACACCAACTGAACAAGATCACCTCATGTTCTCTTAATTCATATGCTTTGAAAATATTTATTGAGTACAGAAAATGTGTTTGACAGGTTAAACTGGGATTATATTATTATTATATATTATATTATACTATCCAAAGCACTAGGCGCATTCAGCTTTATCAAATTTTAAATAATGGTCATACTGGGTTTTAATAGTTTCTATTCAGCAAGAGAGTATACTTGATGTTGTAGTAAATCCTAACTTCAACTAGTCTCAGAAACATTCCCTCTCACCTTCTCCTATCTTTCCTGAATATTGGGTATTAAAAAGATCTGCATTCTTACCTTTTTTAATCCGGTCCAGTCATGTGATTCAGCAGCTTCAGCTCCCGTGTGTAAAGGGAGCACTCAACAATGGCTGTAGATTCCAGGAGCCATGACATCATCCATAGGCTTCCATGGCCCAGCCGTTGTTGGTGCTACCTTCTCTCCCCTACAGCAGCTGCTTTCTGACACAAGGGAGCCTAAGCTGCTGGATCATGTGACCAGACTGATCCTGATTAAAAATATATACTCTAAGTACACAGATCTTTTTAATACAGGGTATACAGAATAAGTAAGGGGGGGGGGGCTTTTTTAAGAATAGTTACAGTTAGCTTTTCTTCCACAATGTTTTTGTCCTACACATTGGCTATTTAGAAGTGAGGAAGGCAAAGGAGCCCCATGACCCTTTCATTATTACATTGATTGTACAACCAATTATATAAATGATAATAAGCAATGAATAGATTATATGTGTTATAATGAAAAAGAAAGCCTGTGTTCTCTCTTCCAATGAAAAAATATCACGTGGTAAATTCACAGAACAATGCAGTACCGACTAATTGGCTATACAAGTTTTCAGTACTGGGAGTATGGCATTGGTGATTTTTCAGTACAGACCTCCCAGCACTCAGAGCAACACCCTATCCTAACCCTCCTCACAGCTAATCTTCTTGTAAAGCCAATGTTTTCTGGCACACCTTTTGTGCACCAGGATTGTGTACACCAGAATGCAAAATGCATCAAGAGTTGGGATTCCAGCACTTGATTCTACTGTTTGTAATGCGTATACAGATTAAAGTGGTTGTAAACACTTGTTTAAAAAAAAACAAACGTCATACTTACCTCCACTGTGCAGTTCATTTTGCACAGAGTGGGCCGGGTTCTTTTGTTCTGGGGTCCCTCAGGGGCGCTGGTTGCTCCTCCCTGCATTGAGTGTCCATGTTGGAGAAGCTCTCTCTTTGGTGGACACCCGTGCAGGCAGGCTCCAGAGTCCCGCATCTGTGTCCATTCACACAGAATGCAGGACTTGGCCCCACCCCCAGCGCCGCGTCATTGAATTTGATTGACAGCAGTGGGAGCCAATGGCTGCGCTGCTATCAATCTATCCAATCAAGACACGAGACACTAGCTAGTGCTGATGTGCTCGTTCCCGGACGGAGAAAGTTCGGGGTCAGGTAAGTACAACCCCTTTAAGGAACTATTTAGTATTTTCAATATGTATCTGTATTAAATGGAGTTCAAAGGCATCTGTATTAATAAACTATTAGTAAAACCTACCATTTATTTTAACCAGTACTTCCCACCTTACGACCAAAGCAATGTCACTGCGGTGGGTTTTTGCAGTGTAGTGTTCATCACATTTGCCTCACCCATGAGAGGTCCCTGGTTCAAAACTGGGCAGAAACATACCCTAGTGCTTTTTGTCACACAATTCTGCATCAAGTTAGGCATCTGAGATGGGCTTTTTTTTCCATGTTATTACTAATGCCTCGTACACACTATCGGACTTTCCGCCAACAAAACCGTGGAATTTTATCCAAAGGGCGTTGGCCCAAACTTGTCTTGCATACACATGGCCATACAATTGTTGGCCCACAATTATGAACCTAGTAACTTACTAGACGTACTACGTGTTTTTCAGCTCTTTAGTGCCACCCTTTGGGCTCCTTCTGCTAATTTCATGTTAGTAGAAGTTTGCTGAGTGTTGATTCGTGCTTTTCATTTTGCACTTTTCATTTTGCACTTTTCAGTTTGCGCTTTTCAGTTCATTTCTGAACAGCCGTTCGTCAACCAGACATGTTGCGGAATCGGTGGAGAGAACGTGTTATTTATTATTGGCCTTGGAGTTATTGCTTTGACATTATTTTTTTGGTTGAATAATGATTTGATTTGGTATATTTTCTATATTTTTGGATGCATAGAATGCACTTTTTGGTTAAGTTCTATTGGCAGATAGCATGTCTAAATGTATTTGTTTTCTTTTTTTAATGCACAATAAAAAAATTGTGGAGAATAATACTTGGCTATGTGTTTGACTTCAAATGACAGTTTGGGAGTAGGCAGTTACATTTAAAAAAATTACATGGGGTCAATAAGATGGGTGGAGCCAGTGATCCTTGGAGCTACTATCTTATTGACCCCATATCTCACTGTAAAGAGGACTGATCATGCCATATTCCTATTACAAGGGATGTTTACATTCCTTGTAATAGGAATAAAAGTGATCAAAATTTTTTTTTTTTTTAAAAGTGTCAAACTAAAAAAAAAAATAAAGGGGAAAATTAACAATAAAAAAAAATTGAAAGCGCCCCTGTTCCCCAAGAATGTTAGAGTGAGAGCAATAATTCTAGCTCCAAACCTCCTTTGTAACTTAAACATGTAACCAGTAAAAAAATTTAAAGCTTCGCCTATGGGGATTTTTAAGTACCGAAGTTTGGCGCCATTCCACGAGCGTGTGCAATTTGAAGCGTGACATGTTAGGTATCTATTTGTTCGGCCTAACTTCATCTTTCACATTATGCAAAAAAATTGGGCTAACTTTACTGTTTTGTTTTTTTAAAGCACAAAAGAGTTTTTTTTTAAAAAAAAACGCATTCAAAAAATTGATACGCATATACTGTGTGAGATAAAAAGTTGCAATGAGCGCCATTGTATTCCGTAGGGTCTTTGCTAAAAAAACATATATAATGTTTGGGGGTTCTATGTAATTTTCTAGCAAAATAATTATAATTTTTACATGTAGGAGAGAAATGTCCGAATTGGCCTGGTTGGCAGGTGGTTAATGGGATAATAATGAAGCTGCTTTGCTGGTGATACTGATGAAGTTATTGCAAACGATTTTTTAAAGGCTTTTTTTTCTAGTGATATCAAGAATAATATTATTATTATTATTTTTTTTTTAATTTGGGCAAGTTACCACAACACCATTATCCCGTAGTTTTTATGATCAAAGGTACAACTATGTTCGTGTCCCTTGTCAATTTTACATTGTATTTTTTTAAATGTAACTGCCTACTCCCAAACTGTCATTTGAAGTCAAACACATAGCCAAGTATTATTCTCCACAATTTTTTTATTGTGCATTAAAAAAGAAAACAAATACATTTAGACATGCTATCTGCCAATAGAACTTAACCAAAAAGTGCATTCTATGCATCCAAAAATATAGAAAATATACCAAATCAAATCATTATTCAACCAAAAAAATAATGTCAAAGCAATAACTCCAAGGCAAATAATAAATAACACGTTCTCTCCTCCGATTCCACAACATGTCTGGTTGACGAACGGCCGTTCAGAAACTACAGAAAAGCGCGAAATGAAAAGTGCGAAATGAAAAGCGAGAATCAACACTCACCAAACTTCTAACACGAAATTAGCAGAAGGAGCCCAAAGGGTGGCACGAAAGAGCTGAAAATCCACGTAGTATGTCTAGTACACCACTACGTTCGTAATTGTTGGCCAACAATTGTGTGGCCGTGTGCATGCAAGACAAGTTTGGGCCAACGCCTTTCGGACAAAATTCCACGGTTTTGTTGGTGGAAAGTCCGATCGTGTGTACGAGGCATAAGTGTTTAATCTGCAAGCACTGTAAAGGGGACTCAAGATGTCAAATAACCAGAACCAAATTGTCAGAAATCTAAGGCTGCCCTTGCTTATTTTTGTGCACAGCATAATGGTAAAACTAGACTGGGAAGGAAGAGAATGAGCATGTTTATGCACAGGAATGTGCCACAGCGCACACTTGCATGCATGAATACACTCGTATAATCTGGTGGCTGGCAACCTTTTTAAACCAGAGGCCTGCCTAGTATCATGGCTGGATAGTAAATTCAAATCAGCGCTTATGGAAAAATATTGATCTCAAAACCATCAATAATCTGCTTCCCAATACGTCCCCCAGTGTCTTTTGTGGCCAATAAATTGCATATACTGTATCTGAACTCCAAATGTCTCTGGTTTTCTTAATTCTTATTCTCAAGGTGAAATTCCACTCCGCGAGTAATCCTTCCTTCTTCCAAGGGATGCACTCCAAAAAACAAACAAAATAAACTATATAGTGTAGTATGTTCTACTAAAGAATCAACTCCCTTGATAATATTATGTGCTCACATTTAAATAAGTTTGAAAAACACCCTTTTATTTGCTTCCTCATATGATCTCTTTCTATACAGTATATTTTTACCCTCCAACTTCATAGGCAAGCCTTTTGTACAACACTGCTGAATATTCCTTCCTTCCATTCTGTTTAAAAGATATTTGTCCTCTTTTGCTCCCAAATTAATTTTAGAGATCCCAATAACAAAACAATATCATAAAGGCTCCATAGTGTAGTAATTTTCCCCATTATATGCTATGGAGCATTTATGATATTGTTACATGGGAACCTGGACCAATAATGGAGTGGACGATTCTTACTCATTTGAAGAAAGTGGAGAGAAAAGTGTTTACGAGCATATATGTTTGGTAAGGTACATGGAGTGAATTCTTGCTGGATATCCAGGTTTGGGATGCACATCACAGTGGTTAAGGGATATGCACATTGGGAGTTATTTATGAAAGGCAAATCCACTTTTTACTACAAGTGCACTTGGAAGTGCAATCACTGTAGATCTGAGGGAAAGATCTGAAATGAGGGCAAACTCTGCTGATTTTATCATCCAATCATGTGCAAGCTAAAATGCTGTTTTTTATTTTCCTTGCATGTCCCCCTCAGATCTACAGCGACTGCACTTCCAAGTGCACTTGTAGTGCAAAGTGGATTTGCCTTTCGTAAATAACCCCCATTGTCACATGTTTTAACGCGTTTACATGTGAGTGTCTTTTCACCTAAATAAGTATGTTTTAGAGCAGTATTACACTGTATAGGTTTTTTTTTGGGGGGGTGGGGGGTCTGAATCAATACTAATGGAGTTGAGTGGGTAGAACATTTCGTAGCCTCCCTGGCGGTATTCCCGAGTGTGGCTCGGGGTTAAAATTCAGGACCATTAGCGGTAACCCAGAGCCACACTCGGGATTGCATCGCAGGATCCTGGTGCCTCCTTACTTACCTTGTCCCCGGGATCCTGCGATGTCCCCCGCAGTGTCCGCGGGCTGTGTCCTCCTCCGAAGCCTCTCTGTGCCAGGCTCCGTTCCCTGCGAGCGTCGCGACGCACGGGGGCGGAGCCTGGTGGCAAATTCAAAAAATGTAAAAAGCATAACACATACAGTACTGTAATCTTACAGATTACAGTACTGTATGAAATCATTTCACATCCCATTTGTCCCCAGTGCTCTGGCCCATGCCCTGCATGCAGTTTTATATTGCATATACTGTTCTTTCTGCCTGGAAACTGGAGATTGTCCATAGCAACCAAAAAGTGTCCCTTTATGTCAAAAATGGCTTTAGACCAGCTAGAAAAGAGTGATAGTAAATTAGAACACTTGCAGAATTGAGCGATAGTGAATCGTGTGGAAATTTATTTTATTACTATTTATTTTTATTTTTTTTAATTATTATTTTTTTTTAATTATATTATAATTTTTGTTTTTGTGTTTCAAACTTTATCATACCCGGGATATCTACTAGACTCTTGTTTGGACAGATTTAAGTGTGTTATTGTTAAGAATTACAGGCCTACAATATAAAACGCCAAATTTCCATGCAAAATAATTGTACCGCTTTCAGCACCTAAAATCACAAAGAATCATACCGCCAGGGAGGTTAAAAGTTATAGGTAGAAAAGCAGTAGAAAGTTTGCTAGGGTGCATGGAGTGAACTGATTGGACACTCTGCACGTGGTGGAAACCTTATTTGGCTTAAGGGTTATGCACATTGTGGCAGTACTCAATGTGAGTAGTGGAATATTTTCAATTTTAATAATTTGAATCAATATTACACTATATGAGTTTTTTTGTTTTTGGGATCTCCAACATTCATTTGGGATCCAGAGAGGATGAATATCCTTACCACAGAACAAAGAGGTTTTAAAAAGAAGGAAGGTTTCGGAGGTTTCTGCTCCGAAGCCAGCCTCACTGTCTCAGGATATCTGACAGAGGGAGGCATACAAATCAACCAGAGGAAGCCCCCCACACCTCATCCCTTTGGGAACTCAATGTGGAGGTGCGTAGTACCCCCCATGAACCCGCGGCCGGCCACCTCCCTCGTCTTGTTGCTGACCCTCTAATAAACGCTATTGAAACAAAGCCCACTAGATCAAGGGTGAATTCCAATGTGGCTGGTTGTCACTGTAAAGTATTAAGGGAGACTAGGCCCTGACATCCTGACAAATAACCATTACTAACTCCCCATCAGGGGTAGCGATGGATCTTGCTTCCTGTATTGTCCCATACAGGAAAGTGGAGAAAGGTGTGAGAGGGGAAGAGAGGGAGAGAAGGGTTAGGATCAAAATGGGATAAGAGCATTTGTGGGTCCAGGCGATATTCCAGGAAGGATAGGAATGTTACAGTACATGGCCCAAGGTTCCCAAGTGACATTAAATTGTTCAATTTTGTCATTAAGTTTCGCTACTATTTGTTCTTGTGCCATTATCCAAGAGACCTTTCTCTTGAACCCCTGGAAGGAAACAATGGGTTTTTTCCAGGCCTTGGCGATTGTAACTTTGGTACTTAATAAAATGAAGTAGGACAGTGCTTGTGAGTGTTTAGTTAGAACCGGGATGTAGCAATTTAGTAGTGCAATTCTGGGGTCAGGGGTTATCGTTTCCTTTGTTATGGAGCTAATGGTATAGAAGACTTTCTGCCAGAGGGATATGGGTAGAGCTCCAAAGGGATGAAGCTAAGGGGAAAATAATACTGGGAGTATGCTATAGGCCCCCTAACCTGAGGGAGGAAGTGGAGACGGATCTCCTATCACAAATTGGATTAGCAGCAAGGATGGGAAGTGTTATCATAATGGGGGATTTTAATTATCCAGACATAGACTGGGCGGAGGGAACCGCGCATTCATTTAAGGCTCGCCAGTTCCTTAATGTCTTGCAGGACAATTTTATGGGTCAGATGGTAGACGCACCAACTAGAAATAAAACATTACTGGATCTACTGATTACCAACAATACAGACCTTATCACAGATGTGGAAATACGGGGCAATTTAGGTAACAGCGATCACAGGTCAATTAGTTTCAGTATAAATCACACTAATGGGAAACATGAAGGGATCACAAAGACACTGAATTTCAAAAGAGCCAACTTCACTAAAATACAAACCTTGCTAAAAGGCATAAATTGGGATAAAATATTAGGAACAAAGAATACGGAGGAGAGATGGGTTTGCTTTAAGAGCATATTAAATAAGGGCATTAGCCAATGTATCCCATTGGGTAATAAATTTAAAAGAGCAAACAAAAATCCTGGATGGCTTAACTCCAATATAAAAATGCATATAAAAGCAAAGGAGAAGGCCTTCAAAAAATACAAGGTTGAGGGATCATCCTCAGCATTCAGACTTTATAAAGAATGCAATAAGAAATGTAAGGGTGCAATTAGGATGGCTAAGATAGAACATGAAAGACACATAGCGGAGGAGAGCAAAAAAAATCCCAAGAAATTCTTTAAGTACCGTATTTATCGGCGTATAACACGCACTTTTTTCCCCTTAAAATCAGGGGAAAATCGTGGGTGCGTGTTATACGCCGATCCCCGCTATTTTGTGATCTGTCGGAGCGATCGCCGCGATCGCCGCCGACATTCACATAGCGTGTATTTTTAAATATGGCGCCGTGGAGTTCGGAGAGACTCGGCGGCGCTCGTTCAGCTGAACGAGTGCCGCCAAGGACACAGTGACTGGGCGGAGACGAGATACACATAGCCGAGGGTTCTCGGCTCTTCTCGGCGCCATTCACAGTCACGTCCAGTCCCGCCATTGGACCTGTATTATGTCCATCATAGGGACTGGGCGTGACTGTGAACGGCGCCGAGAAGAGCCGAGAACCCTTGGCTATGTGTACCTCGGCTCCGCCCAGTCAACGAGCGCCGCTGAGTCCCTCCGAACTCCGCGGCGCCATATTTAAAAATCCAAACTAAACTTTTGTATGTCGGCGGCGACAAGGCTGCACTGACCACTGGGGCAAGGCTGCACTGGGGCAAAGCTGCACTGGGGCAAAGCTGCACTGACAATTCTGCACTGGGGCAAAGCTGCACTGACAAGGCTGCACTGGGGCAAAGCTGCACTGACAAGGCTGCACTGACAATTCTGCACTGGGGCAAAGCTGCACTGACAAGGCTGCACTGGATACTGGGGCAAAGCTGCACTGACAAGGCTGCACTGGACACTGGGGCAAAGCTGCACTGACAAGGCTGCACTGGACACTGGGGCAAGGCTGCAGATGGACACGATAATGCTGCATTGATGGGCATTTAAATGTAAGTTTTTTTTCCCTTAAACTTCCCTCCTAAAAGTTTTTTTCCTTAAAATTCCCTCCTAAACTTGGGGTGCGTGTTATACGCCGATAAATACGGTATGTAAACAGTAAAAAAGGGAGGACAGACCATATTGGCCCCATAAAGAATGAGGAAGGACATCTGGTTACAAAGGATGGGGAGATGGCAAAGGTATTGAATTTATTCTTCTCCTCAGTCTTCACGAGTGAATCGGGGGGCTTCAGTAACCAAAACTACAGAGTTTATCCTCATGACACAACACAGGAAGCACCTCCATGGTTAACAGAGGACGGAATTAAAATTAGACTTGAGAAACTTAACATTAATAAATCACCGGGACCAGATGGCTTGCATCCGAGGGTACTTAGGGAACTCAGTCAGGTGATTGCCAGACCGTTGTTCCTAATTTTTACAGATAGTCTATTGACTGGAATGGTACCAGCTGATTGGAGAAAAGCCAATGTAGCACCAATATTTAAAAGGGGCCCAAAAAACATCCCTGGGAATTACAGACCAGTTAGCCTAACATCAATAGTATGTAAACTCTTGGAGGGGATGATAAGGGACTATATACAAGATTTTAGTAATAAGAACGATATCATTAGCAGTAATCAGCATGGATTCATGAAGAATCGTTCTTGCCAAA
Organism: Lithobates clamitans; assembly: GCA_037952925.1. Classification (NCBI taxonomy): domain Eukaryota; kingdom Metazoa; phylum Chordata; class Amphibia; order Anura; family Ranidae; genus Lithobates; species Lithobates clamitans. The sequence continues at coordinate 1,453,883 of JBBGZY010000273.1, forward strand.
CCAATCTATTAACCTTCTATGAGGAGGTGAGTTGCCATCTAGATAAAGGAAGGCCCGTAGACGTGGTGTATCTGGATTTTGCAAAAGCATTTGACACAGTTCCCCATAAACGTTTACTGTACAAAATAAGGTCCCTTGGCATGGACCATAGGGTGAGTACATGGATTGAAAACTGGCTACAAGGGCGTGTTCAGAGGGTGGTGATAAATGGGGAGTACTCAGAATGGTCAGGGGTGGGTAGTGGGGTTCCCCAGGGTTCTATGCTGGGACCAATCCTATTTAATTTGTTTATAAACGACCTGGAGGATGGGATAAACAGTTCAATCTCTGTATTTGCAGATGATACTAAGCTAAGCAGGGCAATAACTTCTCCGCAGGATGTGGAAACCTTGCAAAAAGACCTGAACAAATTAATGGGGTGGGCGACTACATGGCAAATGAGGTTCAATGTAGAAAAATGTAAAATAATGCATTTGGGTGGCAAAAATATGAATGCAATCTATACACTGGGGGAGAACCTCCGGGGGAATCTAGGATGGAAAAGGACCTGGGGGTCCTAGTAGATGATAGGCTCAGCAATGGCAGGCAATGCCAAGCTGCTGCTAATAAAGCAAACAGAATATTGGCATGCATTAAAAGGGGGATCAACTCCAGAGATAAAACGATAATTCTCCTGCTCTACAAGACTCTGGTCCGGCCGCACCTGGAGTATGCTGTCCAGTTCTGGGTATCAGTCCTCAGGAGGGATGTACTGGAAATGGAACGAGTACAAAGAAGGGCAACAAAGCTAATAAAGGGTCTGGAGAATCTTAGTTATGAGGAAAGGTTGCGAGCACTGAACTTATTCTCTCTGGAGAAGAGACGCTTGAGAGGGGATATGATTTCAATTTACAAATACTGTAATGGTGACCCCACAATAGGGATAAAACTTTTTCGCAGAAGAGAGTTTAATAAGACTCGTGGCCACTCATTACAATTAGAAGAAAAGAGGTTTAACCTTAAACTATGTAGAGGTTTCTTTACTGTAAGAGCGGCAAGGATGTGGAATTCCCTTCCACAGGGGGTGGTCTCAGCGGGGAGCATTGATAGCTTCAAGAAACTATTAGATAATCACCTGAATGACCGCAACATACAGGGATATGTAATGTAATACTGACACATAATCACAAACATAGGTTGGACTTGATGGACTTGTGTCTTTTTTCAACCTCACCTACTATGTAACTATGTAACTATGAGTCCCTGGGTGTTGTGTGAGATAATTTTGAGAGTAGGAGAGGGGTGATTTGTGTTAGTCATGGATCAGAGGGAGGGAACTGATCTGTGGCTTACCTTTGCTTTGAGAGAAATACTCACAGAGGAGCCCAGGGAGTGAAGATTTCAATGTCCCCGGACCCGGGACGGGAGGCCAGAGACAGCCGTGGAACCTGGGAACAATCAGACAAGAATTAGCAAGGTAGAGAAGTAAAGGGGTGAAAAAAGAGATGAAAAAAGAGAAGGGAGTTAAACTTTGGTACACTTGAGGCAATAATCTAACGTTCATAAGGAAATAACAGTAACACTGAACCTGGGGGTCCCCTGACCCCCCCCCCCACCCCTGGGGTGGGATGGACTTTCCATCTCCTACCCCTTAGCCTGAGAGGACCGAAATCCCCTGACTGCAGGGAAACCGTTAAAAATCCAAGGGCACCATAGGTGCTCCTGAATCCCACAGAAGGTGCGCTGGGTCCACCACAGCCCCGCCACCTAAAGACAAACTTAACTTAAGGAGTTCAAGTAGCCTATAATGAACATATTACAGAGCGCTCCATGAAGAGAGTTAACATTAATCAAGCTATAACACCGGGTACCCTCCCTAGGTCCTGCAGCCGCCCCTGATTCCAAGCCTAAAGAGCTGGGGATCCAGGGGGGCAACGAGACTGCCTGCAACAGGCGACCTACATATGAGCCCCAGGAGGGGTTAAAGGGGTAATTACTCCCACCCTCCCCCAAGCCCAGGTTACATGCCCCAGTCACTTGGCATATGCCAGTCCTGCAGCAAGAGAAAAAGAGTCAATGCAGGTGTGGGACAGCTCTGGTCAGGGCTTTAAATTTGGGGAAAACAGGGGAGTTCCCCCAAAAGCGTGTTGAAAGTGGCAAAGTCACAGATCAGGGCCCTGATCCATTAGAAGGGGTCTGGTCATCATGGCGGGAGATTTTCTTTGGAGTTTTCTTTCAGCCAGGTGGGTTGCAGTGGGCTAGCTGGTGGAGGTCTCTTTGTAGAGAAGGGGGTTCCTCTGTTGGCCTGTGTGGAGGGTGATTCTTGTGCAAGCAGACCAAGTTTTAGCAAAAGGTGCTCCCCTTCTGTATAAGAGGAGAAGCTGAAACCTTTATTGCTGTAGGAAAAGTTCAGTCGCAGGGGGAATGACCATCTTTAAGTGATTTCCTTATCAATCAAGATCTGAAGTAGCGGCTTGAGTGATCTTTTTTTTCTGAACTGTGTAAGGGGATAGGTCTGAAAAAATCTGGATTTTATGCCCGTTTAATATGAGGTTGTCAGAGTTCCTGGATCACCTCCTCCTTTACAGAATAAAAGTGGAGTTTTACAATTATGTCCCTGGGGAGACCATCCGTGGGGGGGGGGGGGTTGCAGGGCTCTGTGAGCTCTATCCAGCTCAAGGCGGTGTTCAGCAATCTCTGGGATAAGACCTTTTATGAGAGATTTAACAGCCAATTGAACCTCTTTCTCAAATTTAGGAAGCCCGCTAATCCTAAAATTATAGAGTCTCGATCTGTTCTCGAGGTCGTCGATCTTTGCAAAAGCAGTCTCTAGTTGATCCTGCACATCTTGGGAGCCTAGCAGAATTTTGATTAATCCGAGCTACCGCTTGATCAGCTTTCTTGCTGTAGGTCAGCATGGATGAAAGAAGTGATCTGTGCTGCATTCAATGCTAAGCTTTTTGAAAGCATTTGTGCAAAGTCCTCCATCATGGAGGGGAAATCAGTGGGGGTAGGAGTTGCTTCCTGTGTTTCATATACAGTCAAAAGCAGGCCTGTGTGAGGATCCAGCAAGGGGGTGGAGGGGAGACCAGTGTTCATTCTGCCCAGCAAGGACTCTGTGGAAGCGGGAGATGTCGCCAGGTGCAGGGGAGGATGAACGGTACCTGGGGATGGAGGAGGGATGGAGTCCTGGTCCACAATGGAGTCCTCTGCTGTGTGAGAGCCTCGTGGAGTGGCCGCCATGTTGGCATAGCTGATTGGTCCCGCCGCGGCAGTCATTTGGTGTGATAGATTCCTCCTGGCTTGTGCCGCGGTCATTGGAGGGCTCCCAGGGGATTCCCCTGCTCGATTATCCCAATGAGAGGTGTGAGTGAGCGCTAGTGAGCTCTAGATGCCGGGGGCCATCTTGGGAGATGCCGCGCATGCGCCTCCGGAAGATATGGCTTAAGGCTCTACTACAGCAAAAAAAATTTCCTCAAATATTCAAAAGCTTGGGTAAAGGTCTAACTTGTCCATGCTGTATCCAAAACAAAATTGAAAGTTTTGGCTAGAGTTAACATCATAACAAAATTCCTTAACATATGTGTAATGTTAACAAAAGCACTTACCTTCTCTAGTCTAGCTGTAGCCTTTAAAGCTTCACTCCAGGTACAAAAACATTCATTGAAATGTATTGCTCAGTAGCCACAAAGAATGTAAATTTATGCTGTGTGCACCAAATGCCTTTACGAATCCAGCAATTGCCTTGTAAATGTAGCAGTGGCATCATCACTATGTTGCACACAGCCTGTGCAGAAAGCAGAGCTGTGGGAGGGGCTCAGCAGCTCCACCCACTACAGGCTCCTGTGGAGAACTTCAGAAGAGGGGTGGCAACAAAACCAGTCACCCTACACAAGAACAGAGAGCAGCTGTGACCAGTCTTTATTACAGGAAGCTCCCACCCAGAAGCAATGTTTCACTTTGGATTACTGCACAGATCTGAAAGAAATACATAAGACGCAACATGATTCAAGTAAGAATGCACATGACTCTTGTGTCTGGACAATATTTGGTTATTCTGGAATTCACCTTTAAGGCATACAGTATAATGTTTAGCAATGCTATACTTGCAGTATACCTTGGGATCCACCTCTTCTCTCCCCCCTCTTTCTCTTCATCCTATATCCTTCTCTTTCTATACCCTTTCTTCCCCCCTGTCAGATTCCATACACACTAGCCACCTAGACTTACAATAATCCACTCCAATTATGAGGACATGCCCTGATCTAATCTAAATGAGATGTTTCAGGACTTTGACCGACTTGACAACCATAATATACCCCCGCATCACCATTCTCATCTATCATATGGTTAATCTTCTTTCCTCTCATTTTAATCTCTATATCGTTAGATGCCCCGTGTACACTGGGCTTCACATTACCACCCATTGCTACCACCTCTCCGAGGGTTCTCTCCTCCTGAAGCTTAGTGTACATGTAAGGTATTTCTTGACCTCTAATATTATAGAACAATACAATAGTTATATACCTATTTGTTCTACCTTGATTTGCGATTGTCCAAATGTGTGGGCTGCGACCCAATCAGTTAAACGTTACTTTTTTGGACCTTAAGCCATATTCCCTCCTGCTCTCTAGCTCCCTTGTCACCTCCTCCCATGCTCGCCTCCAGGCCTTTTCCAAAGCCTCTCCAATCCCATGGAACTCCTTACCCCAATCTGTCCGCTTATCTCCTACTTTATTAGCTTTCAGAAGATCCCTGAAAACACTTCTCTTCAGAGAAGCCTATCCTACCCACACCTAACAACTGTACTTTTTTTTTTTTTTTTCCCCCATCAGCTCATCCCCCACAGTTATTACCTTTTGTCTCCACTTGACCCTCCCTTCTAGATTGTAAGCTCTAACGAGCAGGGCCCTCTGATCCCTCCTGTATTGATTTGTATTGTAAGTGTACTGTCTGCCCCAAGTTGTAAAGCGCTGCGCAAACTGTTGGCGCTATATAAATCCTGTATAATAATAATAATAATAATAATAATATTCCCCTTCTCTGGGGGCTACACTGTATGTCTCTATGTTTTGTGAATGTTTTCTTCCCTTTTACCAATAAAATATTTGAACAAGAAATTGGGTTCACCTTTCCAAAAATAATCATCAGCTGCACTACTAAAAACTGCACTTGCACAGCCTATCCTATAAGATCATCACACACAAAATAACTGTAATACCAGATTCAGTTATCAGTTGCAAATTATTTCTTGTTTTAAGAACAGTGGAATATAAGTGAGTTTTCCTGTCCCCCCATTGCCCAGCTAGATGGAAAAACACAGATCAAAAGCCATTATGCACAAGTATTTATGACAGGATATTAGTCCCACTCCTCAAGTACCACTACCAGTGGATACTTTTCAAAGAGAAAGTGCCTTTGAAGAAACAAGTTGGAATACACTGGTTTGATGAGAACTGGTGATAGCATTATTATTGATATATCATCACTAGTGGTCTTGCAGCTGACTTGAAATACATCTGTCAAGTAGTATAGTATGTGAATGTGGATTTTTTTTTTTTTATTCTTTCACATTTCAAAGTCCATACTTTGCAAGAACTTGGCTGTGGTGTCTTTATATAATTCTGAAAGTCTCCCTATACATTTGATATAGGCACTGCAGGAAAGTGTGAATATTTATTGTTTAACATCCTACTAACATTCTACTAACTTCAATAAAATCCATTTCTTTGGGGAAATAATAGCTAACCCCAAAGATGAACTCTTTGATAATAGCTTCAGGATGTACCTTGTTTTTCTCTTGGGCTTAGAGTATTATAAGAAATAAAAAGACTGTTGCTTAAGATGTAAAATGTTTTATGCCACATTAGATTTCTTGTATAGAGTTATTCAACCTGGTGTCCTATTTTATAAAGTTATACGACTCCTAAGTGACTTATGAATTCTTTTGAATATACTGTATAGAAGTCAGTACTGTATTGCCTTGCTGCCATGCAGCAAGAACAATATTTCTGAGAGGCATAATAAATATGAGTTATACCAACAGACCAGAATTTCTTACAGTGCCTTAAAAAATTATTTATACCCCTTGAAATTTTCCACATTTTGTCATGTTACAACCAAAAATGTAAATGTGTTCTATTGGGATTTTATGTGATAGGCCAACACAAAATAGCACATAATTGTGAAGTGGAAGGAAAATGATAAATGGTTTTCATTTTTTTTACAAATAAATATCTAAAAGTGTGGTGTGCATTTGTATTCAGCCCCCTTTACTCTGACACACCTAACTAAAATCTAGTAGAACCAATTGCCTTCAAAAGTCACCAAATTAGTAAATAGAGTCCACCTGTGTGTAATTTAATCTCAGTATGAAGCCAGCTGTTCTGTAGGCCTCGGAGGTTTAGCCCTTAGAGGTTTGTTAAAGAACCTTAGTGAACAAACAGCATCTTGAAAGCCAAGGAACACACCAGACAGGTCAAGGATAAAGTTGTGGAGAAGTTTAAAGCAGGGTTAGATTATAAAAAAAATTAGAATGGGACAACTGCAAACCTACCCTGACATGGTCGTCCACCTAAACTGACAGGCCAAGCAAGGAGAGCATTAATCAGAGAAGCAGCCATGATAACTCAGTGGAGAAGCTGCAGAGATTCACAGCTCAGGTGGGGGAATCTGTCCACAGGACAACTATTAGTCGTACACTCCACAAATCTGGCCTTTATGGAAGAGTGACAAGAAGAAAACCATTGTTGAAAGAAAGCCATAAGTAGTCCCATTTGCAGTTTGCGAGAAGCCATGTGGGAGACACAGCAAACATGTGGAAGAAGGTGCTCTCGTCAGATGAGACCAAAATTGAACATTTTGGTGTAAAAGCAAAACACTATGTGTGGCGGAAAACTAACACTGCACATCACCCTGAACACACTGTCCCCACTGTGAATCATGGTGGTGACAACATCATGTTGTGGGGGCGTTTTTCTTCAGCAGGAACAGGGAAGCTGGTCAGAGTTGATGGGAAGATGTGTGGAGCCAAATTCAGGGCAATCTTAGAAGAAAACCCGTTAGAGTCGGCAAAAGACTTGAGACTGCAGGGGAGGTTCACCTTCCCGGAGGACCACGACCCTAAACATACAGCCAGAGCTACAATGGAATGGTTTAAATCAAAGCATATTCATGTGTTAGAATGGCCCGGTCAAAGTGCAGACCTAAATCCAGTTGAAAATCTGTTGCAAGACTTGAAAATTGCTGTTCACAGATGCGCTCCATCCAATCTGACAGAGCTTGGTCAATTTTGCAAAGAAGAATGGGCAAGCATTTCACTCTCTAGATGTGCAAAGCTAGTAGAGACATCCTCAAAAAGACTTGCAGCTGTAATTGCAGCGAAAGGTGGTTCTACAAAGTATTGACTCAGGGGAGCTGAATACAAATACAAGTCACACTTTTCACATATTTATTTGTACAAAAATTTGAAAACCATTTATCATTTTCCTTCACAATTATGTGCTACTTTGTGTTGGTACATAAAGTACCAATAAAATACATTTACGATTTTAGTTGTAACATGACAAAATGTGGACAATTTCAAGGGGTATGAATACTTTTTCAAGGCTCTGTATATACAGTATAGTGAAACTACAATGCTTATGGATTACATGCAGATAACAATTATTCTATACATCAGTGATGCAAAGAATCAGCTAAATTATTTTTGTTTTATCAGTGACACTGTCCAGTCAATCAAATATCACCTCCAAATTGTCTGGTTGGTTGCTTTTGGGTTATTATAGTTTGAATATCTTTATTGTATTTCTCTGTATTAACCGCCTACGGACTGCCCGCCATCATTATATGGCGGCACTTTGAAGGGGAGTATCGTTGGTATGGCAGCTGCTAGCTGCCATAACCCTGGTATACTCTTCTTCAGCGGGGGGTCCTCTTTCAGAAAAAAGGGGTCTTTTCAGCAGATTCACCACAAGATCACTTTTATTGGGGCGGTAGAGGCCCCCCCCCGTCGCGCAGCGGGTAGCGTCGGAGGTGATCGGGTCCTGTCTGCTGCTTGGCTGGCTGCCGAGTGAGGGGGAAATGGCCCCCACTCGGCTTCATAGCATTGACCAGCGGAAACAACGTCAAACGTCACTTCCACCCAATGCTCTTAAAAGAGATTTTTTTTTTTTTCAAATGACATTTTTATTTTATTTTATTTTTTTATTGCATTTTAGTGTAAATATGAGATCTGAGGTCTTTTGACCCCAGATCTCATATTTAAGAGGTCCTGTCACGCTTTTTTATATTACAAGGGATGTTTTCATTCCTTGTAATATGAATAAAAGTGACCCAAATAATTCTTTTTAAAAGGACAGTGTCAAAATAAAAAATAAAAAGTAAATGAAATAAGAAAAAAAAAAAAAAATTAAAGCGCCCATCCTGACGAGCTCGCGTGCAATCTGTGCAATCTGTGTGGTGGCTCTCCAGGGACTTGGAAAATATGGGGATATCATCAAGATAAACCACCACACATAACTGCAACAAATCTCAGAGGACATCGTTAATAAATTCCTGGAAAACTGCCGGGGTGTTACAAAGGCCAAAATACATTACGAGGTACTCATAATGGCCTGTTCTGGTATTAAACGCAGTTTTCCACTCGTTGCCCTCCTTAATCTGCACGAGATTGTATGCCCCTCTCAAATCAAGCTTCATGAAAACTGTTGCTCCCTTGAGGCGGTCAAATAACTCTGTAATCAACAGAATCGGGTAGGCATTCTTATTCGTGAAATGATTGAGACCCCTATAATCAATACAAGGTCTCAGTTCGCCGCTCTTCTTCTTCACAAAGAAGAAACCAGCACCAGCAGGAGACGAGGATTTGCGGATGAAACCTCGAGAAAGTGCGTCTGCAACATACTCCTCCATGGCCTTATCCTCCAAGACCGACAAAGGGTAAACCCAGCCATGAGGGGGTATGGCACCAGGTTTAAGGTCAATTGCACAATCATAAGGCCAGAGTGGAGGGAAACTACTGGCTTGACCTTTGTCAAAGACATCGCTAAAATCACGGCACTCCTCCGGCAGGGAGGTGAGTGAAGAGGTGCACAGGACCTTGGCTACCTTCTGGAAGCATGTCTCACTGCATTGTGGTGACCAGGAGAGAACCTCAGCACGGAGCCAATCAAAAGAGGGGTTGTGCCTCTGTAACCAAGGATAACCAATAACCAGCGGAAACCTAGGTGAGGAAATAACTTGGAATTGGATTATCTCATTGTGAAGAGCCCCTACGGCCATGGACAACGGAACCCTCTCATGAGTCATGGGCAGGCTGTAGAGGTCTCCTGTCAAGAGCCTCAATTGCAAGAGGAGTGTCACGCAGCTGCAGCGGAATCAAGTGCTGCGATACAAAGGCAGCATCAATGAACAGGCCTGCAGCCCCAGAGTCGATTAGAGCCTGTATCTCGATGGACGACTCAGCCCAAGAAAGGGTGACCGAAACCAGGGGCTTACCCTTCTGGATAACTGGGGACGAAACAACACCACCTAAAGGCACGATCTCTCCCTCCTCCTAAAGGCTCTCTCATCCACAGAGAGACGCGTGAAGCCCAAGTGCATGGGTTCATCTTCACTGACCGACTCGGTACCAGGAGGCATGGGAGGTGAGGGAGGCACGGGTGGGACTGTAAAGCTCAGAGGCAAACGTACAGGAGGCTTCTGCAAGCACTCCTTAAAAGAGAGTCTTTCTCTGAGTCTGGAGTCAATGAGGATGGCAAACGTGATCAACCTCTTCAGCTCAGTGGGTATATCTCAGGCTGCTATCTCATAGTTGATTGAATCTGGGAGACCATGAGAAAAAGCAGCCACGAGGGCCTCATTGTTCCAAGTAACCTTTGCTGCCAGAGTACGGAATTCAATGGCGTAGTCGGCAACAGTTCTCGTACTCTGTTTGATGGACATGAGGCACTTGGCAGCAGAAGCGGAGCGTGCGGGAACATCAAATACCCTTTTAAAGGAGGCCGCAAACTCAGGGTAACTCAAGACAACAGGTTTTTGCATCTCCCATAGAGGGTTTGCCCAGGCCAAGGCTATTTCAGAAAGCAAAGATATAACGAAACCTACTTTGCTTCTGTCCGTGAGAAACGCCTGGGGCAGCATCTCAAAGTAAATCTCAACCTCGTTGAGAAACCCTCTGCATTGAACTGGATCATCCCCCAAATCGCTGGGGAAGCAGAGCGGAACCAGACATACCTCTTATAGAGGTAATACTCGAGGCGGGTGCCTGCACTGAGACTAGCGCAGCAGCAGGGATGGCCTGCAACTCAGGTTGTACCGGAGCAGCACAGTGGGAGTTTCCAGTGAGCCGTGCGACTAAGGAGCATTTGTAACGCTATGGCAAACTGATTCATGAGGTCATCTTGCTCATCCAATCTGGAAAAAATATTACCAACAAGTGGATTGACTGTATCTTCTGAATTCATGGCCTTCGCCAGAATCAGACTGAGACAGAAGTAAAGTTAAATCACACTTGTTTATTAATTATAATAATAATAATAGGGTAAACAGAGTAAACGTAGTCAAAACAAGCCAGAGTTCAGTAACCGGATTGGGTAGTCAGCCAAGCAAATGTCAGAGAGCCAGAGATAAACTTAGTAGTACAGCAAGCAGGATCAGGAGCCAGAAGGAATGTCAGCCGAGCAAGTCTTCAACAGGAACGCCAGAGAAAGTCTCTGTGATGTTGACAAAGGTGAAGGCAGAGATCAAGTGAGCTGGACGACTTTATGTAGGCAGGACTGACGAGCAGAATCAACAACAGCTGGGTAACTGTGGAGAGAGATGGGAGCTGGCAATTAGCTGACAGCTGAGAGGCCAGCTCAGAGAAGGAAGGGCTGAGCCCAGCCCTGACAGTGGATTTAGCTTCGGCTTCCCCTTCATCTTGCCACAAGTAGTCGTCCTCCATACCATCCAATGAATTTTATATGCCACACTTCTTGAAAGACTTGATTACTCTTTCTGCATCAATATCATTCCAGGCTTTTATGACAACGTTTCACAAAACATCCAACTGTGGAGCAGACATGTTTCCTCCTTTTGTGAATGACTTTTTGCCGCTAACCATCCACTCATTCCACTGTTCTCAAATGTGATCTTTAAATGGCTTGTTTAGACACACATCTGTACCAACGATGTCAATCCTGCAGGAATAACTGCCGCATCTGTGTTTATTCTTGTCAGCCCTTCCTTTGTGCTGGTAGTTAAATGAGCCCTGAACATATCCCACACCAGTAGGCTACTTTCTCGAAACCAAGTTCACCTTGTCGCCTACTCCATACATTTTCAAGCCATAGCTTTACTCTTCTTCATCCATCCAGCCTTTTTCATTCACATGTAAAAAAACTCCAACAGGGAACTGATTTCCGGCATTGTTTTTCTTTTAAAAATAATCATTGGTCTTAGTTTGGTGCCATCAGCTGTACATGCTAGTACCACTGTAAAACTGGACTTCTCATGTCCTGTTGTTTTAATTAACACGGTTTTTGTACCTTTTTTTTTTCCAATAAATTTTTATGTAAATGTAAGTTTACAAACTAGTTTATTAGTTTACAAACTAGATAATATAAGCATAGTCTGGATACAGATTTTACGAATAACGTTCTATGAGGAAGAAAAAATTGTTAACAAAGCGATTATAAACATAGGGTAGAACAGTTGACCTGGAATGATAGGAGGAGGGGGGGTGCAGAGGGGAGGGAGGGGGTGTAAGAGGAAGGAGGGGCAAGAAAGGATAAGGGTAGAGGGGGGAAGGAGAGCTTCAAGTGGAAAGCAAGTAGTGTGACAGGACATTCAATTGTTACTTCTTACTTCAATTGTTAATTCAGTTTTGAGTACCAAAGGACCCATGGGTTCCAGCGAGTTAGTGTCTTTGTATGGGATTGTTTGTTGCATGACAAAAGGGTTTCATAATTGAAATGGGTTTGTACTAAGTTGGTAAATTCTGTAAGGGAGGGAATGTTGTCAGATTTCCAGTTTATAGTGATCAAGAGTTTGGTAGCTAGGAGGATGTGTGTAATCACTGTTCTTTGTTGTAAGGGAAAGTCTTCTATTGTCAGATTAAGAATGGCTAAGTGTGGAGTAAGTGTAACCGAGCTATGAAGTCTGTCTTGGAGTATGGATTCCACCTTTTTCCAAAGCTGGGTTACTTTTGGGCAAGACCAAAGGATGTGGAGTAGGGTGCCCGTATGGCCACAGTTTCTCCAGCAGTTGTGTGAGGTGTGTTTGTGGAATTTGGCCAGTCTGGACAGAGTTAGGTACCATCTCATTAGCGTTTTTTGGGTGATTTCGCAAAGGGAGGTGCAAGATGTTGCTTTGTAGATAGATGTGATTGCCCGTTGCCATTGGGCATCTGTGAATTGTGTAGGTCAGTTTCCCAGTCAAGGAGAGGTTTGGTTTTGCTGGGAAGTCCCTTTAGTGTTATAGTGTTCTGTAAAGAAATAGTTCCAAAGTTTCAAGGGCAGTTTTCCTTCTAGGGATGTGTGTGCCTTCAAGCAGTTTTGTAATCTGAAGTAGGTGAGGAAGTCTTTGGAGGGTGCATTAAGGTCTTTGCCGATTTGAAGGATTCGAAGGATTTGCAGGTTGTGAGATTGCGAAGTTCTCGTGTGTATATGATACCCGGTCCGTAATCCAGGTTGGGAGTGTCAAGCCAGGAGTGAGAAGTTTTAAGGTGTTTAAAGGAATGTGTAATGGTTTTGTCGGTCCTTGTGACCATTTGGTATTGTGCAATGTACGCCACACTTTAACTGAGGCTTGAACAGTTGGTGAGTAGTGGCAAATGTGTGGATTATGTGTAGAGGTACTAAATAAGCAGTTGGCGAGGTTTGTACCCGGCGTCTTGTGATTTTCTATGTCGCTCCAGAGAGTTCTGGGTGAACTATTCATCCATTCTTTCATTTGTGATAGAATGGTGGCATTGTAGTAGTCTTTGATGTCTATGTATCCCATTCCCCCCCCCCCGCAGATCTGTGTTTAATAAGTTTCGTGTGACTACATCTCGATTTTTTCCCTTGCCAAACAAATTGGCTTAGGATGGATTGGAGAGATTTCAGGTAGGTAGATGAAAGTGGTATAGGAAGTGTGCAAAATATGTAGAGCAAACGTGGCAATACCATCATTTTAAAGGCTGCCAGGTGGCCTGACCAAGAGAATTCATGTTTAGAGGGTTTTGTGGTTTCAGTAAGCATCATCTGTTTGGCGTCTGTGTAGTTGTGTGCAAAAAGACCTCTAGTGGATTTGGTGAGATTAATGCCTGGGTAGGGAATACTTTTCTCCACCCATGGGTAAGGATATTGGGTCTGGAGTAAATTACTAGTGGTTGCATCAATGCCCAGGTCTAGAATATAGGATTTATGTTCATTAACTTTGTAGTAAGATAAAGTACTATACCTTTTCACTAGTGATTGGACCGAAGCCAGGGAAGAGTGAGGGTTTGTGATCATCAATATCACGTCGTCTGCAAATAAATTTATTTTGTGTTCTGCAGTACCAATGGTAAAGCCTGAGATTGTAGAGTGGGATCTAACATGTTCTGCTAAGGGTTCCATAATTAGGTTAAAAATGATTGGTGAGAGTGGACAACCTTGCTTTGAACGAGAGAATCTGGATGCCGCACACCGGATAAAGTTGAAAAAATGTTTTTATTATAAAAACTGGATCATCAAAAATACTGGTCAGCTATGAGTAAGCGCTCAACATGAGTGCGAAACGCATCAGCTGAGCCTGTACATTCTGCCAGATTGTCCTGTATTTTTGATGATCCAGTTTTTATAATAAAGACATTTTTTCAACTTTATCCGGTGTGCGGCATCCAAATTCTCTCGTTCAAAGCTTTGCTCTACCCTGCATTTATCCAGCACCTAGGACTCTTCACCTCTGAAGGATTTACGTCAATTACACACCTGGGTTCAGATCTACCTGAGCGGTGAAACACTTTCTTTGTTTCGATTGCATCTGAGAGTGGACAACCTTGTCGGGTGCCATTAGTGATGGAGAATGGCCTAGACAACATCTCCAACATATAGACCTGTGCTGATGGGGAGGAATATAGAGCCATTATGGCTGACAGAATGGGGCCCTGAAAACCAAATTTGCCAAGGGTCGCTTCAAGATATTTCCAATGGACCCTATCAAACGCTTCTCTGCATCCAAGGATAGGAGCAGAGAAGGCGTTCTAGATATCTTAGCATGATGAATTATGTTGATAATTCTGCGAGTGGCATCAGTTGTCTGCCTCCCTTTTGTAAAGCCTGATTGGTCCTTATATATTAGAAGGGGCATTAGGTTGAGTAGTCTGTGGGCTATTAATTTGGCATAAATTTTAGTGTCCACATTGAGAAGAGATATGGGTCGGAAGTTTTGTGCAGAGGTAGGCTCTTTCCCCGACTTCGATAGTGTAACAATTAGGGCACTTAACATTTCTGGGGGGAGAGAGGAGGAGGAGGCAGCGTCATTGTACACTTTGGTTAGATATGGTGCTAGCACATTTTCAAATTGTTTGTAATACTCTCCTGTAAGACCATCTGGGCCAGGAGATTTGTTAGAGAAAAGTGATGAAATTACATTTTTGATTTCTAGATCTGTAAATGGTGTGTTCAGGTAGTCTAGTTGTTCTGTGGTCAGTTTAGGGAGGTTGATCTCGTTGAGAAATGCCTGTATGTCAGGTAGAGACGGCTGTGTGACAGATGTGTCATCTTTTAGATTATAAAGTGTATTGTAGTAGTAACTAAATGCGTCTGCAATAGCTTGTGGATCTATCAGTTTCTGTTTAGTAGCTGGGTGGAATAGATGGGTAATTTTGGTTTTGGTATAGTGACCTTTGATTCTATTGGCCATTGCCTTTGCGGCTTTGTTACCAGTAGAGTAGTGTTGAGCTCTAAAATGCGCATGTGCTCTTTCAAATGATTCTAGAAGGAGAGATTCATGTCTAAGGGAGTCTTATTTAGTCTTGGTTAATGGATCAGCGTTTTAATATCTGCAGTAAGTGTGTTTAGATGCTGTGATCTCCTCCTCCTCTCTCTAGCAGCAATTTGAATAAGGATCCCCCTTATGAATGCCTTATGGGTATTCCAAAGAACGGCATCATTGCTAACAGATCCTGCATCAGTATTAAAGTATTCCGGTAAACGATCTCTAATATGAATCGGTGAGTGGACAATCGCAGCATTTGCTCTCCATATACACATGCATGAGGTCTTCGGCGTGTCTTCTGTGGTCATAGTAACCGCAGCATGGTCAGACCATGTAATGGTCAATATCTCCATGGAGGAGATTTTGGGCAAAGTCTATTTATCCACTAGGAAGTAGTCAATTCGAGTGTAGGAGTTGTGTCTAGGGGAGAAATAGGAGTAGTCCCTTTCGGTGGCGTGATGGCATCTCCACACATCAAATAGGCCATGAGAACGGATGAATGGTCCCATAGGGGATGTAATTCTGGTTGAGTGGGAAGAAGAGTCGATGGAGTTGTCAGGTATGTTAAAGTCACCACACATGACAAGGTGTCCTTGTTTAAAACCATTGATTTTTTTCATCAGTTTGGACAGAAAGTGAATCTGTTTCTTGTTGGGGGCATATACGGATACGATGGTGTAATTATTGTTGTCTAATGTACAATTTAATGCCAGATATCTACAATCAACATCCTGAAGGCTGTCATGTAGGGTGAATGAACATGTAGATTTAACGGCTATCATGACTCCATTTTTTTGTCAGGGCCTGAGGCTTTAAAGATGCTTGAAAAATTCTTATTGGAGCATTGGGGTTTGGCGTTGCTTTTAAAGTGCGTCTCTTGAACATTGCAATGAGATTCCTGTGCAGTTCGACATAAAGATGCCCTTTTGGCAGGGTGATTGAGGCCTTTTACGTTTAGTGACAGAAATTTGGGCATTTTGGAAGTGGTGCGTATAGGTAGCGGAGTAAGGTACTACTTACAGTTGCTCAGATGGGTATTTGCCTGGATCCGATGAACTTGAGCTCTCGTGGATAAGGGAGGGAGGGAGAAAAACAGCAAAGTAGTTAGTGATAAACAAGAGGGTACAGGAAAACAGGTGTCAGCAGTGTGTTAGACACTGCTGAATGTGGATGAGGGTAAAGTTCGTAAACTAAATGCAATGAGCAGGCACTGAACCAGAGTGCTTATCTGAGATTGGATTCACATCATCACTGATTTGGAAGTCATTTGTTGTAGTGATGAGGATGACCGGCGATGGAGGATTGTGCGTTTGGTTTGTGGGTCCCTGGGGTTGGAGGGTCACCGTCAGGAATGATACCCCATGTTTTGAGCAATTGTATGCCCTCTTCAACGGTGTGTATATTGTGGCGTGTTCCATTTCTGGTAACCATTAGCTTGGTTGGGAACCCCCACTGATATGGGATCTTGTGATTATTGAGGGGTTTTGTTATGGTTTGCAGTGGGCCTCTCTGTTGGCGGGTGTATTGAGAGATGTCAGCAAAAAGTTGCAGCTTTGTGTATGGATGTGGGAGCTGTCCCAGGCATCTGGATTGTGTAAGGAGCATGTCCTTGGTGTGGTAGAAATGGATGAGCATCAGAGTATCCCGAGGTACTTCTGCGGGTAGGTGAGGAGGTTTTGGGAGGCGATGGATGCGATCGATGATCATCTCGATCGGTGGGAGATCTGCAAGGATTGTTGAGATCAGCTTCCTAGCGTAGGAGTTGAGGTCTGCTGGTAGAATAGTTTCAGGGATTCCTCTTATCTTAATATTTTGACGCCGTGAGCAATCTTCAAGATCCGCCATTTTGGCACACACCCAGCGGTGTTCTTCCCTGGTATGGTCATGTGCGTCTACCAGGTCATTAACTGTTTCTGTCATGACGCTCATCTGTTTTTCAATAATCCCCACTTTCTGCCCTGTGTGCAGCATTTCTGTTTTCAATGCTGTAAACATTGAGGAAATGTCAGACTGGAGGGAACTGTGAAGGGACATCAGCATTTCTTTCAGCATAGTGTCTATGACAGGCTAATTTGTGGTAGGAAAGACTGCTATGGGGGAGGCTGCAGAAGAATGTATGAGGAGATTTTCTAATGCAGGCCTTACCTCCTGTGACTGATCTGCTTTATCCAGGCGCATCCTTGCTTTTGCAGGGCTGTTGGAGGTGGATGAGGGGCCTGAGGGTAGCTGGGAGTCCGAGGAGTTGTGCAGGGCTGAAATGGAGGATTCTTCAGCATCATGCAGGTCAGTGTAGGAATCCTCTGTGTGCTGTGCAGCACCGCAGCCGCCATCTTGGATTTTATCTCCCTAAGGGAAGATGAGGAAATCTGTGATTTTAGTAGGAATCCTGTATTCCTTCCTCTTTCTAGAGGTTCCGGTCTGGTTCCCCAGGGTGTGGGGGTCCGAGGACTGCATTTTGTGGGGTCTGATGCAGTGATTTGAGGTGCGGTTCTCCGTTCAGTGCAGGAGCTGTGAGATCAGGCTTCCATTCAGCTCGGCAGTTAGCCACGCCCCCGTTTTTGTACCTTTTTAATTGACCATTTTATTTCCAACCATATCGAAATTCATAGGAGTTTAATCCATATTTCCGATGTGACTTAACGCATAGCCGTGTTTCTTGTGCTGTTGTATTACATATACGCCCAGAAAATACGGTATTTTTTTCCAAAAAAGTGCGCTTGTAAGACCGCTGCACAAATAGGGTGTGACAGAAAGTATTGCAACGACCGCCATTGTATTCTCGCGGGTGTTAGAAAAAACATATATTTATATAATGTTTGGGGGTTCTAAGTAATTTTCTAGCAAACATAAAGGATTTTAGCTTGTAAACATAGTCTGAAAAATAGGCCCGGAACTTAAGTGGTTAAAAAGACAGTGTCAAAATATAAAATTAAAAGTAAAATAAATAGCAAGAAAATTTTTTTTTTTTTAAAGCACCCTGTCCCGACGAGCTTGCGCGCAGAAGCGAACACATAAGTGAGTAGCGCCCGCATATAAAAACTGTGTTCAAACCACACATGTGAGGTATTGCCACGATCGTTAGAGCGAGAGCAGTAATTCTAGCCCTAAACCTCTTCTGTAACTCAAAACTGGTAACCTGTAGAATTTTTTTTTAACATTGCCTATGGAGATTTTTAAGGGTAAAAGTTTGTTGCCATTCCACGAGCAGGAGCAATTTTGAAGCGTGACATGTTGGTTATCAATTTACTCGGCGTAACATTATCTTTCACAATATAAAAAAAATTGGGCTAACTTTTACTGTTGTCTTATTTTTTAATGCAATACATTTTCCAAAAAAAGTGCGCTTGTAGGACATGCTGCGCATTTACGGTGTGACAGAAAGTATTGCATGCCCCTGTTGAAGACCCCTAGGTCAAAACACATCGGGCTCTATACCACCCTCCATGCTGCCCATTCATTTTAATGCATTGTGATCACGTTTTTTTTATTGTTAATGGTGTTTTTTTAGAAATAAAAATAACCCCTTTTATCTGCACCATGTGGAGGCATATTTTTTCTTTCCACATACCCTCCTAATGAGGTCAAGTGCCTACTTCAGCTTTACAAGTGACGTCTTTGCCCGATTTGTATCCTGGTTGTTTGCTGTGAGGACCTACCTGGTGGCTCCCGGAGATCCATGCAGATTCCAGCCTAGAGGATTCGAGTGATGGTACATCCCTTTCCACCCCCTGGGTGGCACACTGCTCATGCGATTCCCTGTTGTTGACATGGGAATCCACGGGATCTGGTAAGAGTTTTTCTACACACCATTCCTTCTATCATTGCCTCATCTCGCTGTTATGGTCCGGTTTCTGTGAAGTTTAATTTGGGACAACCATTTGAACACCACCAGACTTCGGAGTACATTCACCTTCCTGTGTTGCGGGACATTATATTTCATTTATTATCATTTGTCATTGACTTTATGCTCATCACAGGCTGATGCTTTTCCAGTTTTATTTATATATTTTTTCTGAAGTACAAATTAGAAATAGTTTGTTTTTGATCACTTACACACACATTATGCGCTACATTTTTTATTTTATATATTTATTGTTTTTGTCAGATTGTATGTAGCTGCTTCTTCTGGTTGTTACTTGGTAGCGCAGTGTTCTCTATGCACTCTTTGACAGAAAGTATTGCAACGACTTCCATTTTATTCTCTAGGGTGTTAGAAAAAAAATATATAATGTTTGGGGGTTCTAAGTAATTTTCTAGCAAAACATAATTATTTTAACTTGTAAAACAACAAGTGTAAAAAAGAGGCTCGGTCCTTAAGTGGTTAAAGGGAAAAGTGATTTATCATATTATCTCTCCTATTTATCATTCTGATATTCACTCAACATTTGCCCATTTTTCTGCTTGGTTTTACATGGCTGAATGTGTATTTTAAAGTGCTTCTTGCTTCACATACAAAGAGCCCATAGGACTTTAATGCCCATCAATGAGAATGTGGAAAAGTCTAGGGATGTGATATTTAAGGTGTTGTGCGTCTCAGACAAAGAGGCAATAATCTGCGTATGCTGAAGCAAACTCTTCTGGACTTTGATGGAGCACTATACTTCTTTTACAATTTGTCATGCCACAGTGTGAAGGGCGGTGCACCCTCTACTGGATGTTCTAAGGAAGGAAGGATTATAGTACAGGTAGGGTTTTCCTTTCCATTTGACAGCAACAAGAGGTGGCATTTTACAGCTTCCATTTGAGACAAGGGTGACCTACAGAACTTTTTGCAAATTCTGAATCTGCCAGCTGTGGGTTTTTTTTATTGGAGGTATTTGAGGAAGACCAAACAGCCTGAGAACCAGAAAAGATGGCAGGAGGCTGGCAGGAGACAGAGAAGGGTTCATAACTAAGCAGAATCACAACCAGAAAAATTTCAGGCCGAGTGAACAAGGTGGGACTTCTTGACACACCTGGTTTTTACAAAAGCGAAAGGTTCTCTGTTTATTCAAATTTATGTGCTTTAAAACCACCACATAAAGCCAATATGGATGTCTTGGATTGCGGAAAATGGTAAGATTGGGATTTAATACTATCTGTGAATGGGTTTAACTCATTAATTAGGGAAAACTGAGTGGACCTGCTGACTTGTTTGTTCCTCAACATGGGGCTTGTGTTTGCTCAGCTGATTTCCACTTTTTTTTTTCTTTTTTTTTACTTTTCCATCTAGTCACTGTTACTCAAGCTCACAGGTGGATATGGCCACACATGCCAAAACAAATATTTGATGATTGGTTCCTGAGTATGTCCCCAATTGGACATGAAAGGGGTGGCTATAGCCATACACAAGAACTACCCTTTACAACTTCTGAAAAACCTTGCAGACTGTGATGGTAGATATGTAATATAAAGGGACACTTTGGATGGCTGTCCCATTACCTTGGCCAATATTTATGCTCCTAATTTGAAGCATATTGACTTTTAGATGTCGCTCTGAAAAACTTACAAGGCTTCTCCTCTGGGATGCTGGTTTTAAGGGGTGATTTTAATCTGAGCCCTAATCCTCTCCTTAAAACCACCTCAGGAAAAGCAAATTTGTCAATAGCAGCATTGAAATTTTTTTTCAAATCTGTAAAATAATTTAGACTGACAGATAGCGAATGACTCATGCAAAGGAGAAAGATATTATCCATTTCACAGCTGTGCGCCAGTCATATTCCCACATAGATCTTTTTTTGGTAAACCAGAGATACTTGGAAAGGGTCTCCTCAGTCAAAATACACTCAATTACAATCTTAAACCATGCTCCAGTAGAGCCTATTTTAACTTCACATCTGAATGAGAACCTCTTAGATAACCTGGATGTTGTGGAGGTGGTCTGCTCTACCCTGAAACACTATTCCAAAGAAAATGATTCCCAAGAACTGCTGTCTGAAGGTGTGATGTGGGAAGCTCATAAGGCAGTGATCAGAGGGTAATTCATCATGCAAAGAACAGCACCATTTCAGAACATCATCACAAAATAAGTGAACATGGAGGAGAAATCCTCGAAAGGAAGATAAACTCTAGAAACCCTCCCCCCCTCAAATAGCTACATTTTCAGGAGTATTATAAATCCCTTTATACTATGAAGGAAGACGAGTAAGAGGAAGAAAATGTCAGGAGAAGCAAATAGATACAAGATTATTTATGCAAAATAAATTACTGGTGCCTAAGCGATCAGGCTATACAAGAGAAAGAACAGGTCATCTTCTCAGAAATGCTACAGACTATTAAAAGTATACCATCAGGAAAAAGTCCTGGTCCAGATGGTCTTACCAGAGCACACTTTCATAAATATTTTGAAACCTTTCTTCCTCATATGA
Source organism: Lithobates clamitans (assembly GCA_037952925.1). Taxonomy (NCBI): domain Eukaryota; kingdom Metazoa; phylum Chordata; class Amphibia; order Anura; family Ranidae; genus Lithobates; species Lithobates clamitans. The sequence goes on from JBBGZY010000273.1 coordinate 1,475,155, forward strand.
CAGCTTATTTAAATTCCTTAAAGTGTTAATAAACCCACAACAGTAAAATCTGTCTGAATATGCAGCATAGCATGCTTGTTATACTCACTGTGGAACTTAAGGGGTTAATGCTCTGCATTATGTAAAAAGGTTGTTTTATCCTGTATGCACAGATCCTTCCCTCCTGCACTCTCTATCTGGGGAAAGCCAGCTAAAACAGGCAATGTAGCCGAACTGTACATGCTCAGTTGTGTCTTTTATGCTGGAGAGAACATTTATTTGTTCTCAGAGCTAGCCAGATCACATGATATGGACATCAGACATGTGGGCATGTATACAGGCTGCAGTGGAAATTTCCTCCTACCTGATCTCTCAGCACTGGAGAAACTGTGCAGTTTATCACTGCCCGTGGTATACAGATCAGCCAAAAAGGTATATAGTGGCAATATTTTAATGTAAAAAGAAGATTTATAAGCTGAGGGCACTGGGGGGGGGGGGCAGATGAACTATTTTCATATTACTGGGTTTAGTAACACTTTAACTAAAGGTGGAGAAATCCCCAGGGATGCCTCAGTTAATAATGTCCTTTTATTAGGATTTACCATCACAAGTAGGACAAAACTGCCCCCTATCCCAATATTATTCATTTTAATGATGAAAGCCTAGGATCAGATCGAACGGTAGGGATGTCTAAACATAAACAAGCCACCTTTGTGGAAGATGTCTTATTCTTCTTGAGCAAACCACAGCTGCCCCTGCCTAACCTCATGAGAGAACTGGAATCATTTCAGGAACTCTCTAATTACAAAATTAGTCTGGAGAAATCTTTGATCCTATGTTCATATGGAACGTGAGGATATAGGAGGGTTCCTCCCTGTCAAATGGCAAAACACTTGGATTACTTACTTAGGAATCACTTACAGCCAAGACACATGGCCTATGCCAGGCTAATTTTCCAACATTTTTACAGACCATAAAAGAAGACTTGAAAGACTGAGATAAGATTCATTTTACATGGTTAAGAAGGATTAATGTTTTGAAAATGACAGTGAGACCTAAACTCTTGTTCCTTTTTTTTTTAAACAATACATTTTTATTGAATTTCACTTTGTACAGTACAGAGCAGTCAATGTAGACATTTTTAAGATTATACAAGGTGACTATGCATATACAACACTCACTACATAAGTAATCAATAATATTCATCATGTATTCAAGCTACCAATTGTATTGTATGCTTGACCTCTATAGGAGGTACAGCCTGTCACCCCCTTTGGGTTCACACTGTGACCAGGCTTATTGCTGGGTACCCGCATAGTAACTTGCCATGGATCCTATGAAGGATCGGTGGGAAGGCAAACTGTGAGCAGTAAGTGCTATCACTTCAGGGTTATAAAACACAAACAGAGATATTAAGTTGTCATAAATGCAGAGTGCAGAGTTGTCCCCACACACTCAACACACCCCCATTAGTTGCTCATTGGTAGGTATCCAACCTATGCAGGTTGAGAGATGCTGTTAGCATACCACTGCACCAGAGGCATTTATTGTGCTTTAGTGTATCAGTAAGGGGATTTCATAAATGTGAGGAGGCATATTTAGAGAATTTCCAAATCTCCCACTGTTTATGGAAATTTGGGGATCCTCCTTTAGTGTAGGCAAGAGCTCTTTCCATTGTATATTGGGCGTTTACTCTAGAGATAACTTCTTCTATTTTAGGGGGTGCTAGTGAACGCCATTCTTTTGCTATTGAGATACGAGCCGCAAATAGGATATGGATTACTACTTTCCTCATTAGGGGGGATAGGCTTCAATGCCCAGGCTCAGCAGCGTTAGTGCTGGTTCAAGGTTGAGATGGGTATTGGTAACATTGTAGATGAGGGATTGTACCTCCTCCCAGAACGGTTCGATGATTTTACAGCTCCAAAATATATGGAGAAGATTACCTGTGGATAAGCATTCTCTCCAGCATAGTGCTGATATGGAGGGTTTCATCTTGTTCAGTCGGGAGGGTGTGAGGTACCACCCATGTAGTATTTTTTGCGCGTTATCCCAATGGTCTATACAAGAGGAAGATTTGCTATTGTATTTTATAGCTATGTGCCATTGGTGCAGAGGGTATTCCCTTTGTAGGTCCCGCTCCCACTTATACATATTAGGTAATTTAGCATGTAGATAGGTAGGGGAGGCGAATGTGTAAAACAAGGAGATGCCTTTGCGAGTAGACTGGAATTTATTGAGCAAGAATTCCCATAGGATCTGCGGGAGTCTGATCGGACGGGTCGGATTGGAGTATGAATAGTGGTTTAGTTGGAACAATTTGTATCTATCAAGTTCATTCGTTGTATCCAGTTCACTAGAGTAGAAGTGTACTCCCTTTTTCTTCCAGCTGTGGGCTGAGACGTGCGGTATTAGGTACTCATATGCTGCTAGTGGTATTCTTAATGTGCGGGTTGGAATGTCAATGAACTTAGAATTCACTAGAAAAGACCATGCATTAATAGTAGCTTGTATGGCTGGGTATGAGGGAACAGTGAGTTTGTGATGAAGGTTAGCGGCTATAGCTAGTGCTGGTAGATTGTGACCAGGGGTCACTGTACGTTCAATATCTGACCATCTATTATCCGTTTGACATGAGAACCAGTATCGCATCTGGTCCAGTAGCGTTGCTTTATAGTATAGTTGAGCTTTGGGGAGGCCAACTCCACCTAGGTGTTTAGGTTTATAAAGCTGTGCTAGTGCGATCCTCGGTTTTTTTCCACCCCATATGAAATTTTTAAGTAGTTTATCTATGTGTATAAAGATTTGCTGGGGAACAGGGATGGGTACGGTCCTGAAAACATAGAGAAGTTTTGGCATTACTTGCATTTGATATGCAGCTATCCTCCCCAACCATGTGAGTGGGAGTTTACTTATTTGATTTAGTTCCGCTTCCACTTTAAGCAAGAGTGGAGGGTAATTGCAAGAGTAGATGTTGGTAGAGGAGGAGGACAGCTGCACACCCAGATACATAATTGAAGGCGGGTCCCAGTTGCAGGGGAAAATTTCCTTTAATCTGGGCTTTGTTTTCTCAGGCATGTTGATGGTTATTGCAAAGCATTTGCTAGTGTTGACCTTGTAGTAGGAAACATTTCCAAACTTGTGTAAGAGGGAGTTAATAGCAGGTAAGGATGCCAGTGGATTAGTTAATGTTAAAATAATGTCATCAGCGAAGAGCCCTATTTTATGGGATTCATGACCGGTGTCGATGCCTTCTCTCGCAGCATCGCCTCTTACATATTCTGCCAGTGCCTCTATAATCAAAGATAAGATTATCGGCGAGAGTGGGCATCCCTGCCGGGTAGCATTAGATAACCGGAAGGGGTCTGAGAGCAAAGTAGAAATATAGATTTGTGCTGTGGGGTTCGTATATAAAGACATGATGGCGGAGTGGATCAGGCCCGAGATACCAAACTTGTGCAAGGTCCTAGACAGGTAACCCCAGTGGACCCTGTCGAAGGCCTTTTCCGCATCTAAGGCCAGGAATATGCTAGGTACCTTTTTGGTTTCAGCCATTCTCAGGAGATTCAACATACGCCTGGTTCCTTCCGGCGCCTGCCTGCTTTTGACAAAACCGACCTGATCCAATCCTATAAGGGAGGGGGTGATGTCTTTTAATCTATTCGCTAGGATTTTAGCATAGATTTTGAGATCCGAATTTAAGAGGGATATGGGCCTAAAGTTTTGGGGGTTGGATGTGTCCTTGCCATTTTTTGGTATTGTGACTATAACAGCTTGTAGCATCTCTCTGGGGAAGCTGCCTGATGTGGCCGCTATATTGAAAACTTTAACTAGTGCAGGGGTGAGAGTCTGGGTGAGTGCCTTGTAGTACTCGGCGGAAAAAAACATCCGCACCTGGCGATTTATTCATGGGCAGAGATGCGATTACCACTTCTACTTCTTGGTGGGTAATAGGGGAGTTTAGTTTTTGGAGAGATGCTTTGTCCACTGAAGGTAAGCGAATTCCGTTAAGGAACTTGTCTATCTCCGCGTTTGTGGGCTGGTGCGTTGCGGGGTCATTATTTAGATTATACAGGGATTTGTAGTATTCTTTAAATACATTAGCTATGTCCTTGGGGTTTTGAAATACAGTCTTGTTGAGGTGGTGCTTAACCACTTGAGCCCCGGACCATTATGCTGCCTAAGGACCAGAGGTCTTTTTCCAATTTGGCACTGCGTCGCTTTAACTGCTAATTGCGCGGTCATGCAATGCTGTACCCAAACGAAATTTGCGTCCTTTTCTTCCCACAAATAGAGCTTTCTTTTGATGGTATTTGATCACCACTGCGGTTTTTATTTTTTGCGCTATAAACGGAAAAAGACCGAAAATTTAGAAAAAAAATGATATTTTCTACTTTTTGTTATAAAAAAAATCCAATAAACTAAATTTTAGTCATACATTTAGGCCAAAATGTATTCGGCCACATGTCTTTGGTAAAAAAAATGTCAATAAGCGTATATTTATTGGTTTGCGCAAAAGTTATAGCGTCTACAAACTAGGGTACATTTTCTGTAATTTACACAGCTTTTAGTTTATGACTGCCTATGTCATTTCTTGAGGTGCTAAAATGGCAGGGCAGTACAAAACCCCCCCAAATGACCCCATTTTGGAAAGTAGACACCCCAAGGAAATTGCTGAGAGGAATGTTGAACCCATTGAATATTTTTTTTTTTTTGTCCCAAGTGATTGAAAAATGACAAAAAAAAAAAAAATATTTACAAAAAGTTGTCACTAAATGATATATTGCTCACACAGGCCATGGGCCTATGTGGAATTGCACCCCAAAATACATTCAGCTGCTTCTCCTGAGTATGGGGATACCACATGTGTGGGACTTTTTGGGAGCCTAGCCGCGTACGGGGCCCCGAAAACCAATCACCGCCTTCAGGATTTCTAAGGGTGTAAATTTTTGATTTCACTCTTCACTGCCTATCACAGTTTCGGAGGCCATGGAATGCCCAGGTGGCACAAAACCCCCCAAAATGACCCCATTTTGGAAAGTAGACACCCCAAGCTATTTACTGAGAGGCATATTGAGTCCATGGAATATTTTATATTTTGACACAAGTTGCGGGAAAGTGACACTTTTTTTTTTTTTTTTTTTTTTTCATAAAGTTGTCACTAAATGATATATTGCTCACACAGGCCATGGGCATATGTGGAATTGCACCCCAAAATACATTTAGCTGCTTCTCCTGAGTATGGGGATACCACATGTGTGGGACTTTTTGGGAGCCTAGCCGCGTACGGGACCCCGAAAACCAATCACTGCCTTCAGGATTTCTAAGGGTGAAAATTTTTGATTTCACTCTTTACTGCCTATCACAGTTTCGGAGGCCATGGAATGCCCAGGTGGCACAAAACCCCCCCAAATGACCCCATTTTGGAAAGTAGACACCCCAAGCTATTTGCTGAGAGGCATGGTGAGTATTTTGCAGCTCTCATTTGTTTTTGAAAATGAAGAAAGACAAGAAAAAACATTTTTTTTTTTTCTTTTTTCAATTTTCAAAACTTTGTGACAAAAAGTGAGGTCTGCAAAATACTCACTATACCTCTCAGCAAATAGCTTGGGGTGTCTACTTTCCAAAATGGGGTCATTTGGGGGGGTTTTGTGCCACCTGGGCATTCCATGGCCTCCGAAACTGTGATAGGCAGTGAAGAGTGAAATCAAAAATTCACGCCCTTAGAAAGCCTGAAGGCGGTGCTTGGTTTTCGGGGTCCCGTACGCGGCTAGGCTCCCAAAAAGTCTCACACATGTGGTATTCCCGTACTCAGGAGAAGCAGCAGAATGTATTTTGGGGTGTAATTTCACATATTTCCATGGCATGTTTGAGCAATATATCATTTAGTGACAACTTTGTGCAAAAAATAAAAAAATAAAAAAAATTTGTCTCTTTCCCGCAACTTGTGTCGCAATATAAAATATTCCATGGACTCGACATGCCTCTCAGCAAATAGCTTGGGGTGTCTACTTTCCAAAATGGGGTCATTTGGGGGGGTTTTGAACTGCCCTGGCATTTTATGCACAACATTTAGAAGCTTATGTCACACATCACCCACTCTTCTAACCACTTGAAGACAAAGCCCTTTCTGACACTTATTGTTTACATGAAAAAGTTATTTTTTTTTGCAAAAAAATTACTTTGAACCCCCAAACATTATATATTTTTTTAAAGCAAATGCCCTACAGATTAAAATGGTGGGTGTTTCATTTTTTTTTTTCACACAGTAATTGCGCAGCGATTTTTCAAACGCATTTTTTGGGGAAAAAACACACTTTTTTAAATTTTAATGCACTAAAACACACTATATTGCCCAAATGTTTGATGAAATAAAAAAGATGATCTTAGGCCGAGTACATGGATACCAAACATGACATGCTTTAAAATTGCGCACAAACGTGCAGTGGCAACAAAATAAATACATGTTTAAAATCCTTCAAAAGCCTTTACAGGTTACCACTTTAGATTTACAGAGGAGGTCTACTGGAAAAATTACTGCCCTCGATCTGGCCTTCGCGGTGATACCTCACATGCATGGTGCAATTGCTGTTTACGTTTGACGACAGACCGCCGCTTGCGTTCGCCTTAGCGCGAGAGCAGGGGGCGACAGGGGTGCTTTTTTTTTTTTTTTTTTTTTTTCTTTATTATTTTTTTGCTTTTTTAATCTTACTTTTAAACTGTTCCTTTCATATTTTTTTTTTAATCATTTTTATTGTTATCTCGGGGAATGTAAATATCCCCTATGATAGCAATAGGTAGTGACAGGTACTCTTTTTTGAAAAAATTGTGGTCTATTAGACCCTAGATCTCTCCTCTGCCCTCAAAGCATCTGACCACACCAAGATCGGTGTGATAAAATGCTTCCCCAATTTCCCAATGGCGCTATTTACATCCGGCGAAATCTAAGTCATAAAATGCTCGTAGCTTCCGGTTTCTTAGGCCATAGAGATGTTTGGAGCCACTCTGGTCTCTGATCAGCTCTATGGTCAGCTGGCTGAATCACCGGCTGCATTCTCAGGTTCCCTGTTGAGACAGGAGAGCCAGAGAAAAACACGGAAGACGTGGGGGGGGGCATTCCCTCCCACGGCTTGTAAAAGCAGTCTAGAGGCTAATTAGCTGCTAGGATTGCTTTTACATGAAAGCCGACCGCTGGCTGAAAAGAATGATACCAAGATGATACCTAAACCTGCAGGCATCATTCTGGTATAACCACTCAAAGTCGTGAATGGCGTACCTGAAGACAAAAAAATGGTTAACAATGGTTAACAATAAAGCACAGTAAACAGTAAAGTATAAATAATTACATACCTGAAAAACAAACATGATAAAACATAATAACAATAACAATAACAATAAAACATTGCAGAATAGAATACAGTAAAAAAGAGCAGAACAATAGAGAGAGAGAATAGAGAGAGAGAGAACAATAAAACGACAACTATTTTTTTTTATTTCATATATTTTTTTTTTTTTACACTTTTTTTGTAACTAACTTTTATAACTGTAACCGGTTCCAGGTTCGGGTCTCTCAAAATGTGATGGCATCTTGGGAGACCCTGTGAAAGTGCGCCTAGTCTGTGGAATGCTGTACCCTATGCTAATACTCAACTAGTGTATGGTAGCGTTCAAAACATTCACCAATGCAAAGACCAGGATTGTTAGGACAGGAGGGACAATAATAGTGGGTGTCACGCCTATATCCGCGCTTGCTGCAGACACTACCTCTTTTTTGGGGGGGTTCGTTGGGTAGGGGTACTCGGGAGGACATAAAAATGCCTCTCATGCAGCCGACTGCATTTGGTTGGGGATGTGAATGGGGGAAGTACGGGCGCTGCAGAAGTGGTGGGCTCCCAATTAGGATTGGCGAATGCAGCAGGAAGGGCACTATGGGCACGACGGGCCTGTGTTTGTCTTTTTGGTGGCAGCGGGACACTACTTGTGCTTGCCACCTCACCAGCTTGAACTGCACTTATGGGACTCGCCACGTCACCAAGTGTTACTGCAGTGCTGGTTTGACTACGACCGGGGTGTACTACGCCGCTGGTGCTTGCCAGTTCCCCAAAACGCTACCAAAAAAACTGTTAGCGATCGCAGGGATCAGGCCTGATTCTGCGAACGCTGCAGTTATACGTTTAGAGTTTTGTAAGTGACAGTGATCGATCGATACTGCACTTGGGTGGGCTGGGCTGGGCTGGGCCAGGCGGAGGGGCAAAAACGCAGGTGCTAGCAGGTATCTGGGCTGATCCCGCTAACACTGCGTTTTTGGGAACCCTAAACTGCTGGGGACGCTAGTATAGATCTGATCGGATCAGATATTGATGCGATCAGATACTATACCACTAAGGGAGGTGTATGCTGCGTGCGTGGGTGTTAGCGGTACTGGCGCTAACCTGACGCTGCCTGGGGCTGGTGCTTGCCAGTTCCCCAAAATGCTACCAAAAAAACTGTTAGCGATCGCAGGGATCAGGCCTGACTCTGCGAACGCTGCAGTTATGCGTTTAGTGTTTTGTAAGTGACAGTGATCGATCGATACTGCACTTGGGTGGGCTGGGCTCGCCTGGGCGGAGGGGCAAAACGCAGGTGCTAGCAGGTATCTGGGCTGATCCCGCTAACACTGCGTTTTTGGGAACCCTAAACTGCTGGGGACACTAGTATAGATCTGATCGGATCAGATATTGATCCGTTCAGATACTATACCACTAAGGGAGGTGTATGGTGCGTGCGTGGGTGTTAGCGGTACTGGCGCTAACCTGACGCTGCCTGGGGCTGGTGCTGGTGCTTGCCAGTTCACCATAATGCTACCAAAAAAACTGTTAGCGATCGCAGGGATCAGGCCTGACTCTGCGAACGCTGCAGTTATGCGTTTAGTGTTTTGTAAGTGACAGTGATCGATCGATACTGCACTTGGGTGGGCTGGGCGGAGGGGCAAAACGCAGGTGCTAGCAGGTATCTGTGCTGATCCCGCTAACACTGCGTTTTTGGGAACCCTAAACTGCTGGGGACGCTAGTATAGATCTGATCGGATCAGATATTGATGCGATCAGATACTATACCACTAAGGGAGGCGTATGCTGCATGCGTGGGTGTTAGCGGTACTGGCGCTAATCTGACGCTGCCTGGGGCGACGCATATCACCGCCGGGCGATCGGGGGGCTAAACCTTTATTCGGTAATAAACGGCGGGTGCCCTGACACTATAAAAAATAAACGAACTAACCAGCGTCAACCGTAACGGTTATACGGTGATCAGTGGTGAAAGGGTTAACTAGGGGGCAATAAAGGGGTTAAAACATTTATTAGATAGTATATGGGGGTCCCTGACGCTATAAAACGCTGACGGCGAACCTAAATATTTACCTCACTAACTAGCGTCACCAGCGACACTAATACAGCGATCAGAAAAATGATCGCTTAGCGACACTGGTGACAGGGGGTGATCAAGGGGTTAAAACTTTATTAGGGGGGGTTAGGGGGGTACCCTAGACCTACAGGGGGGTAACAGTAACTGTCCCAACACTGTAACTGTCACAAACTGACACTATGCAGTAATCAGAAAAAAAAAAAAAAAAAAAAACCTGCTGGTGTCAGTTTGTGACAGGGGGGGGGGGGTGATTGGGGGGGGATCGGGGGGCGATCGGGGGGGGGATCGGGGTGTTTTGTATGCCTGGCATGTTCTACTGTGTGTGTGTGTGTTGGTGCACTCACATAGATGTCTTCTCTCCTCGGGCCGGAACGGAAAATACCGACCCGAGGGGAGATGACATCACTTCCTTTGCTGCTGTTTAGCATACAGCAGCAAAGGAGTGTTCTCATTGGCCGGCGGCGATCGCGAGGGGGGGGCCACGAACGGATGGCCTCCCCCTCGTCTCTGATCGCCGGGGGACAGAACGGGACCGCCTCGGGCGGCGGGGGGGGTCCTATCGGACCCCCGCCCGCGGGAGGCAAATCACGTACCCTGTACGTGATTTTGCCTGCCCGTGCCGCCTTGCCGACGTACATCGGCGTGAGGCGGTCCTTAAGTGGTTAATGTAAGCGATGTTCGAGCGTGCCTGTTTTTTCTTGAGTTGGGCAGCTAATAATTTCCCCGAGCGGTTATTGTGGGAGTAGTAAGTAAGTTTTAGTTTTTTAAAGTATGTTTTGTAATCTGCTCTTAGTTCCTGTCTCAGTTCCTCCCGGCAGGTTGTAAGCCGGGAGAGGACCTCGGTGGTTTTGGTAATGGGATTTTTGTGTTTCAGCTCTAGGTCTGCTATAGTGTCATGGAGTTGTGACATACGTTTCATTTTTTTTTTCCTCTCTCTAGAAGCAATCTGAATGAGGACACCCCGAGTAAAGGCCTTATGGGCACACCATATCGTCATTGGGGAGCATTCCCCATTATCGTTAAAGTTAAAATACTCAGTCACTTTTTCTGCTATCTCATCCCTAATTTTGGGTTGTGATAGAATAAACGTATTATTGCGCCACAGCGGTTTTTGAGTGGTCTTACTGCCATCCACAACCTCAATTGTCACAGGAGCGTGATCAGACCAGGTCATGTTATGGACGTCAGCGGCCTGGACTTTCTGCAGCGTGTACATATCCGTAAGAAAAAAATCTATTCTAGAATAGCTGTTATGGACTACAGAGAAGTGCGTATAATCTCTTTCGGTGGACCTAAGGCAGCGCCAGGGATCGAAAAGCCATTCCTCATGGCAGAGGGCTCCCAAAGAGGGCTTTTGCCTAAGAGCCACAGAAGAAGTGTCCCACTCTGCATTCATAACCATATTAAAATCGCCACAGATAATTAAACTACCTTTCTGCATTTTTTTCGCCATTGTGAATACTTTACAGATAAATTTTAGAGTTCTCACATTAGGTGCATACAGATTTACCAGGGTATAGGTGACATGGTCTATTTCAGCTACTAGGATGATGAAGCGACCGCGGGGGTCAGCATGTACCTGCAAGAGAGAAAAGGTTAATCTGTCCCTGACAGCTATTAGGACTCCATTCTTCTTATGCCCCGTACACACGGTCGGATTTTCCGATGGACATTGTCCGATCGGAGCGTGTTGTCGGAAATTCCGACCGTGTGTGGGCGCCATCGGACATTTTCCATTGGATTTTCCGACACACAAAGTTGGACAGCAGGAGATAAAATTTTCCGACAACAAAATCTGATCGCTTCAATTCGGACCGTGTGTGGCCTGTTCCGACGCACAAAGTGCCACGCATGCTCAGAAGAAATTCCGACACGGGACAGCTCGTTCTGGTAAACTTAGCATTCGCAATGGATACAGCACTTTCGTCACGCTGCAATGTAAAAAATGGTTTAATACAGCGCACTCTCTTCTTCTTTATAATGTGACAAGAATTAAGTAGTTTTGCTGCTCATATTCACACACACTTCTCACAAAGTTTTATTTGTGTTTTTTTAGTGGGATTCCCTGAATATATTGTTATTAGTTGTCACATCTGACAGTTTTATATTTTTTATGTTTTTTTTTTTGTTTTTAAGCCTTTTTTTTTCTTTAATGTTTGGATTTTTTCCAAGGCTGATCTTTGTTCAATGTTATTTTTATTTTTACTCCAGAATATTTTTGTGTGTGTTTTGTGTGTCAAGTTACCCCAACACCATTGATATCTTTTATTATTTAATCTCCAGGAGATTTTTTGTTGTTAGTGTCCCTTGTTCATTTCACATTGTATATTAGAAATGTACCTGAATCCTCACAAACAAACTGTCATTTTTGAAGTAAAACTCATAGGAGAGTATAATTCAAAACAAAAATCCTTTATTAAGGGATCAGAACCAAACAAAGAGGAAGGCAACACTGGATCAACAGCAGAAATTAGTGAAGCCTGGGACCCCCACGGCAGACATCAATTCTTAAACCTCAAAATTGGTGGCCTGAGGAGTCCATATGTAAGGGAGGGCAGTCTGGTCCGGGATTCACAGAGACTCGGATAGCAGCAGATGACATCAGTGTCCCCAGGCTGTGGTACCACAAGAGGCTGCATCTTTTGGCCGACCAGACTGGATCCAGGGTAATCACTCTCTGGTCTTCCTTTCACACTTCCTTCCGGGCTGTGGCTGTGCAGTTGGAGATGTGGCAGGAGGAGGAGTAGGACCTGGAGGAGGAGTAGGACCTGCAGGAGGAGGAGGAGGACCATCCCAAAGCTGTGTGTGAGGTGTAATTTGGCCCCTCACACCTTTCGCCAGAGCCTCTGATATGAGGGCCTCACACATGGCTTTTTGGCCCTCCTCCATCCTCTGCATTTTATAGGCAATTAATGCAGCAATGTTCTTCTGCCTGGTGTGTGGTGCTCCCAGGACCTCTGTAGCCCTACAAAAAAATCTGATAGCCGCCTCCTCTAGGGTACTCCTCCTACTGCCACTTTCTCTTTCCAGGGGGGGTGGAGGGACCTGCAGATCAGCCAGGCGGCTCGGCCCGGCCACCTAATGGCTGAGACTTCCCTGTGTATGAAAAAGGGACATGGTTTTAGTTTTTGCATCATCAATCACAATCATAAATTAGTACTCCCAACTAACATCTAGTTAACATCATTGATTGTACAAGCAGAAATATTTAGAGGAATGCTATACCTGGCTCAATCTGGGCTCCTCCACATGCGGCCTGGAAGGCCCAGGTTGGGCGTCAGAAGCCTCAGCCGGGGGGGAAGGAAGCGCGGAAGGAAGACTGGAGAGGGATGGCCTGGGTTCAGTCTGGCCTGCCAGAAAGTGCAGCCTGTCGTAGTACAACATCCTGGGGACATAGATGTCATCTGCTGCTCCGGATCTCTGTGAATCCAGGACTTTATTGCGCTCCCTCAGATATGTGCTCCTCAGGCCACCAATGAAAATCTTTAAAAAAGTGATGTCTGCCGTGGGGATCACCTGCTTCACAATTTCACACAATTGCTCCAGTGCTGCCTTCCTCTTTGTTTGGTTCTTGTAATGGGGGTGTTTAATCTCCCACAGACAGGGCAGCTCCCTTAGCATCTCTATGAAGACTGAAATGAAGTCCTGATCTTTCAGTACCATATCCATGTTCACTGCAAGACACAACACAAGACAAAGCCTAATGTCACACCAAACTCTCCTAATCTTGTTACAATATAGGCCTCAATCTATAGAAGCAGTATAGGCCCAAGTTTGTCTCTTACCTTCGTTCTTACGATCTCCGCGTTCAATGCTCCTTCCTCCGCTCACAGATCAAACGTAATACGCACGCGTGTTACGCTTTATATACACTGCGCATGCGTGTAACTCCGCCAACCCCTGACGTTCTTTCTAGTGTATTCCCCGCCCCTTTTCATTCGGCGTAGTGGGGGAAGAGCATGATGGCGGACATACAGCAGGTGCGGGCTAATTGTAGCAACGAGGAGGAGGAGGAGGAAAGGGCGGATCCAGGCACATCCCGATCCAGAAGGAGACGTTTTAAGGCCACAAATATGTCGTTTGGGGAGATGTTGGAGATGGTCGACATCATGAGGAAGTCCGACTATGACGGAAAATATGGGCCTTACCCCAAAGCCAATATCAGAAAGGCCAAGATCATGGCGAAAGTGGTCAGGAGTCTAGAGCGGAATTTCGGGGTACGAAGGTCTAAAGATCAGCTCAGGAAGCGGTGGTCGGACCTGAAGTTGAGAGAGCCAGAGCAGTACCGAAAGATCCGGAGAGTGCTACAAAAAAGTAAGTAGTTGTGCTGTGTTCCTATTCTTTCTGTCTTTATTACGTTCGTTCTGCTCCATATGCTTTTATTAGTTGTAACGTTTCAAAAGGTCAACTTTAATGTTCATGGTCACATTATTCGTTCGTATCATTTTTCTTTCGGCCTCTAGAACACCATTGTTTAGGCCATATGCATTTTCACACATTTTTGGGGGCCTACTTGGATGCCAAATATTTGTTTGTGTAGATGGGTTTGTTACTAGAATGAAATGCAAACTAGATTGTGTGTAAGGAGAGGACACTGAGCAGCTGTTTTTACATCTGGACACTGGAGCACTAGTGTGGGACACAAGAACACCATTTTTATTAGGGGGCCACACAGGTGCTCCAGTGTATACTATAGGGGGGTCTCCATCTGTGAAGCTTGTACCAAACAGGTAAAGTATTGCAGCTTGACAAAGGGCAATAAAAAATATACATCTTGGAACTCGGCTAAAATAGACAATTGTACCCCACTTCCAAGCAATGTTTCCTATTTCTATAGTTCTGCCATCAAATATCTGTGTGCTAAGTATACCATTTTTGTTTTACATAGGGGAGAAAAGACTCGGAGGACACCCCTCATCCCAGGAGACCAGAGACCCCCCCTCTCTGGAAGAAGGGGAAATACTAACCCAAGAAGCTGAGCAGGAGGAAGAAGAAGACGTGGTGGAGATTGGCACCACAACAGGTGAGTGTCTACGACCACAGACTCAGGTAAAAGAGATGGCTGGTGGCAGATTTTTGAGACCTTTTTTTTTGTTCTTTATCTCTTTTTAGGTGATCGGGATCCAGAACGCTTTACATCTGAAAGTGCCCAGATACTGATCGGGGAGATCATGGGGTGTAATCTCCAATTGCAAAACATCCAGCAACAAATCAGTGATGTTATTAAAAAAAATAATAACATCATTGATGTTTTGGGGCAAATTTAAACCCCACAAAATCACCTGTTTTATCGTACCAAACTTTTTTAAATGTTTAGAAAAGCCAAATTTGGAGGATGCACACAGTGTGTCAACATGTGCTATCTGCCATCACGGGAGATCAAGGGACGCGTTTTGGGGGTGCAACCCCTTCCTCAATTATAAAGTAGCGTTGAGGAAGGGCTTGCTCCCCCCAAACACGTCCCTTGATCCCCCCTGATGGCAGATAGCACATGTTGACATTCGTAAATTTATGTGCATCCTCCAAATTTGGCTTTTCCAGGGGTGATTTCCCCCCATCTGAACGCTATATCAAACCCAGTTCCTAAATACTGATGTCTGATATAGCCTTCAGGTTTTACCTAATGTGAACTTTGTAAGTTCAAGTTTTTTGGCTTTCTTGTTGGTTTTACACAGGCCTGTTTTATCTGAAATGGATATTTTGATTTTTCATAATGCTACTGCAAAAATTGTTATACAACAAACATGTTGGTTTGTTTTAAAAACCTTTGGGAAATGCACATGTGATTGTGCAGGTATAAAAAAGTGAGTTACTCAAGAATGTGTGGATTATTGTCTCAACACTACAACACTTTTGGGGTGATGTAATTGTTGTTTTATGCAAAAATGGGGGTTATTTCCTAAGGGCAAATCCTCTTTGCACTACAAGTGCAGGTTCAGTGCAGTTGCAAGTGCACTTGTAGTGAAATGTGTTTTTGCATTTAGGAAGTACCAGCCAACACTGTTTTTATAAGGTTACCCAATCACGACATTTTCTGCACTCAACACATTTCTGTCAGGGTCAGCTAAAACAAACACAAGCAGTAAATGTCCACCAAGAATTTCTTTTGGTTGTTTTTTATTTGAAAAAGGTGTCACAGATTGTCTGGCATATTGATAGCCCCCCTACCCGCAAAGAACTCCAGGTAGCGTAACCGGACATCACGGGCATTCAGGGAGGGCAAGCCAGGACGGCCACTTTCAAGCGCCGTCAGTGTTGATGGATTAGGGATTCCGGCCTCAGGCCCAACTGAGCCAGCATAGTTGGCTGAATGTTTTCTTAAAAAATTATGGAGAACACAGCAGGCAAGTATTATATGGTTCAGTTTATACTCCGCCATATGGATGGGTGTCATAAATAATCGGAACCGGCTGGCCAGGATTCCAAATGTGTTCTCCACCACTCTTCAGGCTCTGGCCAGCCGGTAATTAAAAACCCTCTGTTCCGGGGTGAGGGTCCTCATCGGGAATGGCCGCATCAGGTGGTCCCCCAGCGCAAATGCTTCATCAGCAACTAACACAAATGGGAGACCTTCAACATTGTCCTCTGGAGGTGGCAAGTCCAAGCTGCCATTCTGGAGACGCCTGTAGAACTCCGTCTGGGCGATCACTCCGCCATCGGACATCCGGCCATTCTTCCCCACGTCCACATACAAGAAGTCGTAATTAGCTGACACCACCGCCAACATCACTATACTATTAAACCCCTTGTAATTATAATAGTACGACCCCGAGTTGGGTGGTGAGACGATGTGGACGTGTTTCCCATCAATTGCCCCTCCGCAGTTAGGAAAGTCCCACCGCTGGGCAAAGTGGGAGGCCACAGTCTGCCATTCCTGTGGCGTGGAAGGAAACTGTTGAGGAAAAAACAATAAACATTACTATTTTTTTCACAGAAACATGGCAAGCAGATTAGACACAAACATTATGGGTCAACCTCCAGATAGCATTTATTAAGGGGAATTTTACAACAACAAAGTATAAGGTACACCTATCATATTCCCCCTCCCCCCCCTCTCATGGGCCATTTCTAACATTATAGGGGGGGGGGGAGTCTTGGACAGGTAACCCTCTTCACTTCATTGAGAGGTGAATGCCTAAATACAGGGTATTACTTGGAACAGCCCCTCCTTAGTTACACTATTGGCAGCCCACTGGACAGGTAAGAAGTGTCATAATACAAAGATATAAATACACACTGTACACATTTGAGCACATTTGGACATTCTGCTATTACCTATCAAGATCATAATAGGATACAAGAACTTTAAACAGTACCATTTGAAAGTATACAGGCAGGCCCTTGCACTACATGCTTTGGGGAATTCATCCATAAATCTGACCAGTAAAGAGGTGGGTATAGTGTGTATGGGTTTGGCAAAGTCAGCAGATAGATGATTGAGGATATAGAATTGGGATCAGCTGACTTAGCAGTTGGGGGGAGGGAGGGTTACAAAAAATTTGGGGACACCACAAAAAAAGCCTCTGGCCTGAATTTTTATCAAAAATAACATTTCCAAACATTTTAGGGGGTGTTTGGGGTAAAGCACTACTATGGAGCTGATAAAATACATTGTTAAGTGACTACATGAGGTGAATATAGGGCAGGAGACACCATGCTGGGGAGGTTATTGAAGGGCAAATATGTATGAAGGACCTAAAATAATAATGACATAAAAATCCAGCATGCATGAGAACAAAGGGGACATTCACAGCATATTACAATCATGGTAATTAGGGAATGAGGAAAGAAATACAATATATTAGCAAACATTCAATACAATAAAATGTGATATAAAAGGATAAAAATCTTACCTTCATATACTCCTTCTGCAGGACCTGTATGATGGCAGAACAGATCTCTGGGATAATGATCCCCAGAGCCTGGGGGGAGATGCCTGTCGAGAACTTGAGGTCCTGCAGGCTTCTCCCTGTGGCCAAGTACCGCAGGGTAGCGACCAACCTCTGCTCCGGAGTGATGGCTTGCCTCATGCAGGTATCCTGCCTGCTAATATAGGGGGTCAGCGAAGCCAACAAACGGTGAAACACGGGGTCCATCATCCTGAGAAAGTTCCTGAAATCATCAGGATTATTCTCACGGATCTCACGGAGCAAAGGCATATGAC
The DNA here is from genome assembly GCA_037952925.1 of Lithobates clamitans. Classification (NCBI taxonomy): domain Eukaryota; kingdom Metazoa; phylum Chordata; class Amphibia; order Anura; family Ranidae; genus Lithobates; species Lithobates clamitans. The sequence continues at coordinate 1,492,700 of JBBGZY010000273.1, forward strand.
AGAACTGGTCACGCTGAAGCAACCAATTCTTGGTCCATGAACTCCTCCCCACCCTGTTCATGGACTGGACTTGTGTCAAGGTCAGGACCCCAACACCAAGCCCCCGCACAGCACGAACTCTACGAGGAGTACGCATACGAAACATGGCTAGAAAACGGTCGGCTGCTCAGAACGAAGTAACAGAACGCACTGAAGAACAGCAAGGCCTGTGAAGAGCGACCTGAAAAACAGCAACGAGCAGGCAAGATCACACAGAAAACTCCGATACGAACTGACTGCACGCACTGAAGAGCAGATACAAACCCACAAGCACAAACTGAACGTCAAAAAACGATCTGAAAACCACGAGTCTGAAAAAGCGCGAATCGTCTCTCACCAAACTTTTACTAACACGAGATTAGCAAAAGGAGCCCAAAGGGTGCCGCGCTTGGTTCTGAACCGACCTTTTCTAGTCTCGCCGTACGTGGTGTACGTCACCGCGTTGTTGGCGATCGGAAATTCCGACAACTTTGTGCGACAGTGTGTAGGCAAAACAAGTTTGAGCCAACATCCGTCGGAAAAAATCCTAGGATTTTGTTGTCGGAATGTCCGAACAAAGTCCGACCGTGTGTACGGGGCATTAGTGTTGTTGTTGGCTGTAAATACTTGCTGAAATTTGGGATGTGAGCATTTCGGTGGTTTTGTGCTGGAAAAGTGAGTCTCTTGTGCACATAGGATGTCGCAGTTCGCTTCCATGGCTGTTTTCCAAAGGGCTCTTCTTTTATAGGGACTGTTCAGGCCTCTCACATTGAAGGTCATCAGTTTAAGATTCATTCAGGTGGTAGAAGGTGCATCTATGCCATCTGGTGGTGGAAACGGGCGTTGTAGGTGACGTAGGTAGTGTGTCCAGTGTGTAGGGAGCTCCCCGCATCCCTGCCCCATGCTGATCAGACAAACTTGTAGTGTCAGGAACTATAAAAACTTGAACTGGTGAGATCTTATAGCGTATAGATTGCATCAAACTCAGAGAACATGTTACGGATAACATCTTGTAACTTGAATTGGGGTACGAGAATAGAAGGTCAAAAAGAAGAAGAAAAAGAAAAAGAAAACAGCCGAACAACGGGCGGTTGATCAGTGAGCATTACACTCGCTATGCAGGGTGAAGGCACATAGAATATTGTATATCTGGTATACCGAGTACATTAAAGGTAGGTTGGAGGCTTGTGAAAGGTAGTACAGGCCCGGATGAGGTGGTTACTTGGTTCTTCTCTGCCGGTTGAGGGTGCTGTACCTCCCGTGTAGAGGGTCAGGATCTGCTAGCTTACCATTCTCAGGCAGCAATTTCCATTTGCGGAGGAGCTCCAAGCCCTTATCAAGTGATGTGATTGCATGCGATTCTTTATGCATATTCACGATTAGCTTGGCTGGAAAGCCCCATTTATAGATGAGTTTATGGTTACGTAGAATCTTGGTAATTGGCACCAGGTTGTGCCGTGCTGTGAGAGTCGCTTGTGACAGGTCAGCATACAATGCAATCCCGGTAAAGTTGTCAGGAAGGGCAGGGTGTTGTCTTGCGTACCTCATCAGTTGGTCTTTGATATGGTAGAAGTGGATGCGTGCGATAACATCCCTGGGGATCTGGGCAGGTAGGAAGGATGGCTTCGGAAGTCTGTGGGCCCTGTCAATTGTTAAGTCCGCAGGTTCTAGTGCTGGGAGGGCCATTATCATGAGCTTTTGAAGGTAAGCCGTTAGTTCAGCCGGCTTGACTGACACCTCTGAATTTGATGTTGTTCCTGCGGGCCCTGTCTTCGATGTCGGCCATTTTAAGTCGCATGGTTTTGATCTCTTCCTCAACATCAGAGTGTGCATCCACTAGCTCGTTATGTTGTGCCAATGTAAATTCTTCCATTTTTTTCTCCACATATGTCACTCTGGTAGATACTGCTGCCACTTCACGTTTGGTAGCATGCATGAATGCTGCCATATCGCACTGGAGGGCCCTCTTAGTGTTTGTAACATCTCCTTCATGGTGGTGTCTAAGATGGGCTGCCCTGAGGTGGGGAAGGCATCTAGCTTCTGTGTGTATGCAGAGGATTCCTCCATATATTCCCCCTCCATCCCCGAGTTATCCCGGGTCTCATCCTCTTCCCCAATCCTCCTTTTTTGCTTTGCAGGGCTACTAAAGGGGGAGAATGGCAGGGGATAGAAATTCGTCAGTTTTCTCGGTCCTTCTCCTTTCATTTTGACATCGCTGCCACTGTGTGCCCCACGTCCTAAGGAGTCCTAAGGAGTCGGTCGATGTGCTTTTGGGGTGTTGTAATGAGCTGAGAGCCGCATAATGACGCCCGTTGTAACAGAACTTAGGTGTCACACATCCATCAGCTCTGGCTGCCGGCTCCGCCCCCCCTCTTGTTCCTTTTTAAAATGCTCCCCATAACTATACCTAAATCATATTTTTTACAACTAAGACAAGTGTTCACGTGATTTGTTTGGGGAAACAAGGCACCCAGACTTTCCTATGTCCTACTTCAAAGAACAGGGGGACTGGGTCTGCCCAACCTATATCTATACTATTAAACCACTACGTTGGTGAAAATTGTTAATTGGAGCCTAAATGTTCAGGATAAGCTATGGGTCACCTTAGAAAAAACATAGGCTGGACTTATGCATTGCATACTAGCACATTATGACAGACTTACCCGAGCACGCTGTCAGTGCTGAAGGTGCTTCCATCTTTACTCGGTCTTCCTTCCAGGTACGCAGGCTTCGACCATATGAATAGCTGAGCCAGCGATGACACCACTCCCATGCATGCGCGCAGAAGTCACTGTTTACGGCACGGCTCTGGAGGAATGACACAGTGTATGCCGTAATATTTTCTAACTATACCTTTATTTTCAGATAACAGAGTGTCACAGTTCAACAGCCAACATATTATCAAGCAGACTGAAATTGCAACTCAATGGAGACCAAATTTGATATAAATGCTATGCATATTTTGCTTAGAAGAGCTAAGGTATTGTAGTCTTATCAGATAACAAAAGATACCTAATAAAATCCTGCTTCTTATGCCGCGTACACAAGATCGGAAATTTCGCCAGCAAAACTCCGATGAGAGCTTTTTGTCGGAAAATGCGACCATGTGTATGCTCCATCTGTCTTTTGCTGGTGGAATTCCAGCCAGCAAAAGATTGAGAGCAGGTTCTCTATTTTTCGGTTGGGAAAAGTTCCTATCCGAAAATGCGATCGTCTGTACAAATTCCGATGTGCAAAATTGAACTTCATTTTCTCGGCTCGCCGTAGTGTTGTACGTCACCGCGTTCTTGATGGTCGAAAGTTTAGAGAACTTTTGTGTGATCGTGTGAATGCAAGGCAAGCTTGAGAGGAATTCCATCGGAAAAACCATCCAAGTTTTTTCCGACGGAAAATCCGCTCGTCTGTATGCGGCATTAGTAGAAAATATTAACCACTTCGAAAGATTTATCCCACCTCATGACCAGGCCATTTTTTGCACTGTGTTACTTTAACTGACAATTGCACGGTCATAAGATGGTGTACCTAAATAAAATGTATGTCCTTTTTTTCCACAAATAGAGCTCTCTTTTGGTGGTATTTAATCACTTCTGCATTGTTTTATTTTTTGTGCCAAAAAAAGGCCAACAAAAAAAATTAAAAAAAAGTATAATTTCTTAATCAATTTAGGCCAATATCTATTCTGCTACATATTTTTGGTATTTAGTATTGATTGGTTGTGCAAAAGTTAGAGCATCCAGAAATGATGGGATATTTTTATTTGTTTAACCACTTGAGGTCCGGGCCATAGCCGAATGACGGCTAAAGCGCGGCCTTCATTCTCTGGGAGGCCATCATGGGACGTCCTCCCCTTTCCTCTTTCCCCCGTGCGCGCTCACATGCATGCATCTGGGAAATTCTGTGCTGGCCGTGTCCCTTGGACACAGCCAGTCACAGATCACGGTAAACGGCCAATCACAGCGGCCGTTTACAGCACGATCGCCGGTGCCAATGAGAGATGATCTCAAATGTAAACATATGCGATCATCTCTCATTGCCGTCTCTCTCTCCTCACACAGAGACCGCGTGTGAGGAGAGAGAGGATAGCTGCAGCGATCTGTGCCTTCAGTGAGTTTTTTAGTCTGTTAAAAGTGACCAAACAGTGCCCAAACAGTGCCCCACCAGTACAGTGGGATCTGTGCCAATCTGTGCCCACCTGTGCCAATCGGTGACCACCTGTGCCAATTGGTGCCCATCTGCGCCCACCTGTGCCAATCTGTGCTCACCTGTGCCCACCTGTGCCCATCTGTGCCATTGGTGATCAGTGTCCGGACATCTCTGCACATCTGCAATCAGTGCCCACCTGTGCCACCTCATCAGTGCCTGCCTGTGCCACCTCATCGGTGCCCACCTGTTCCAATCAGTGCCCATCTGTGCCGCCTCATCAGTGCACATCTTTGCAATCAGTGCACATCTGTGCTGCCTCATCAGTGGCCATCTGTGCCGTCTCATCAGTGCCCTTCTGTGCCACCTCATCAGTGCCCATCTGTGCCACCTCATCAGTGCCCATCTGTACTGCCACATCTGTGCCACCTCATCAGTGCACATCTGTGCCACCTCATCAGTGCAATCAATCAGTGCAAAACTGTTCCACGTCATCAGTGCCCATCTGTGCCCCCTCAGTGCCCATCTGTGCCACCTCAGTGCCCATCTGTGCCATCTTATCAGTGCCACCTCATCGGTGCATATCTGTGCCATAAATCAGTCCTCATCTTTGCAGCTTCATCAGTGCCCATCTGTGCCGCCTCATCAGTGCCCATCTGTGCCACCTCATAAGTGCATATCTGTGTAATCAGTGCACATCTGTGCTGCCTCATCAGTGCACATCTGTGCAGCCTCATCAGTGCCGCCTCATCAGTGCACATCTGTGCCGCCTCATCAGTGCACATCTGTTCCATCTCATCAGTGCACATCTGTTCCACCTCATCAGTGCCCCTCTGTGCCAACTCATCAGTGCCCCTCTGTGCCACCTCAGTGCCCATCTGTGCTCATCAGTACTGCCTCATCAGTGCCCATCAGTGCAGGCTTAGCACACACCTGTGTAGTCGCATCATCACCAGCAAGCATGTCCAAAAGAGGCTTTTCCGCCGAGGAGGCATACCAGATACTTTCTCAGGCCGACGAGAGCAACGGGGAGCTCTCTTGTTCGGATTCCATTTCCAACTCCAATTCTGAGTCGGACGTCAATTATGAGCCAGTCCTCAGTAGTGGAACACTGAGTGACACAGAGGAGGAAGATATTCGGCCCGCCAAACGAAGGTGAAGTGAAGAGGCAGTGGCATCCACCAACACCGCAGTGCCTTCCACCAGCACCGCAGTGCCTTCCACCAGCAGCGCAGTGCCATCCACCAGCACCGCAGTACCTCGGCAAGAAAGGCCAAGGACCCATGCCAGCCTTCCCTATGCCCTTCAAAACCCCTTGTGGCTTTCTCCTAATTCATGAGAAGCCAACATTCCCCCTTTCACTGCCCAGCCAGGAGTCCAGGTGGACACGGAAAATTTTTCCCCAATCAATTTTTTTTATTTACTGTAATTTTTACAGAGGACATGCTATCAACAATTGTGGCCCAGTGCAACCTTTATACACAGCAATTTATTTTAAATAATCTAAAGTCCTATTATGCCCGTCCCTACAAATGGAGAGACCTAAGGGTGGAGGAGTTGAAGGTTTTTTTAGGCCTTACATTTTGTATGGGACTCACCAAAAAAAACACCTTGAATTCCTATTGGTCAACCCACCCCATCCACCACATGCCAATCTTCTCCAAGGTAATGCCCAGAACCAGATACCAAATGATAATGAGGTTCCTTCATTTCAATGATAACACCCAGTGCCCTCCCTGAAATGTCCCAAATTATGACAGGCTTTTCAAAATTCGGCCAATATTAAATTATTTTTCTGAAGTATTCCCCCAGCTGTTTACCCCGGACCAACACATATGTGTGGATGAGTCCCTTGTTAAATTTAGTGGCAGGCTTAAAATTAAGCAATTTATCCCCAGCAAAGTGGAGGGACAGAAGAGATGTCTATATGTTGTCTTCGATCCACAATGATACCTTCGTAGAAATCCCTAGAAGAAATGGCCCCATCCAAAAACCAAAATGCGTTTATGAATATAATTTGTTCATGGGGGGAGTCGACTTCAATGACCAAATGTTGGAACCATACCTTGCCACAAGACGGACATACCATTGGTATAAGAAAGTCGCAATTTATTTTTTTCAATTGGCCATATACAACTCATATGTAATTTACCACAACTCCACCCAAAACCCCAAACGCTTCCTTGGCTACCAGGAGGAAATTTACGCTGCCCTTATATTCCCGAACGCCCCTCCAGAAAACATCCGATCAGATGTTCTTAGTCGACTCTCCGAACTCCACTTTCCAGATAGACTCCCTCCCAGACCAACAGGCCAACAATGTCAAAAAAAATGTAAGGTGTGCACCAGAGCAGGAGTCAGAAGAGACACATCTTATTACTGTGCCCAATGTCCTTCCGAACCAGGCCTCTGCATAGGTGAATATTTTCGCCGTTACCATACTTCAATAAATTATTAGTGAAGTATGGTAAACGTAATCCTCAGTTCCTGCCTTCACACACCTTCACACCCCTTAGTCCACTCTGTAACTGACCCTAGCTTGTTATTCGACCACACTTCTGCCTGCTGATTCTGTACATACCGCTGCCTGATCTGGAACTGACCCATGACTGTTATTCGACCATGTTTCTGCCTAACGATTCTGAACATAACGCTGCCTGATCTGATCGCTGCCTGGAACTGACCCTGGACTGTTATTCGACCATGCTTCTGCCTAACGATTCTGTACATACCTCTGCCTGATCTGGAACTGACCTTGGACTGTTTGACCAAGATATTTGCCTGCCTCTTGGACTGATCTTGTACCCTGCAACTGGACTAGTGGGATTCAACACAGGGGTCTCACATTTGTGGGGAGCTCCAGAATTGTTTTTCTGGATGAAGAAAACAATTTTTTTTGTTTTCTCATTCCTAGATTAGGGTTTGGAGACTCGGAGGCTTCAAAGAGATTTGGGTGGGAGAAGCCTCTACCCCTGTCCCCATTCTGTCCTGAATGAGGCCCTACTTCTGCCTGCTGCCTGTAGGAATTACTGCCATTATGTCCCTGCCTGTTGCACTGACCACACCACATGTTCCTGCCTACTAACAGGACCAGAAAACATCCGATCAGATGTTCTTAGTCGACTCTCCGAACTCCACTTTCCAGATAGACTCCCTCCCAGACCAACAGGCCAACAATGTCAAAAAAAATGTAAGGTGTGCACCAGAGCAGGAGTCAGAAGAGACACATCTTATTACCGTGCCCAATGTCCTTCCGAACCAGGCCTCTGCATAGGTGAATATTTTCGCCGTTACCATACTTCAATAAATTATTAGTGAAGTATGGTAAACGTAATCCTCAGTTCCTGCCTTCACACACCTTCACACCCCTTAGTCCACTCTGTAACTGACCCTAGCTTGTTATTCGACCACACTTCTGCCTGCTGATTCTGTACATACCGCTGCCTGATCTGGAACTGACCCATGACTGTTATTCGACCATGCTTCTGCCTAACGATTCTGAACATAGCGCTTCCTGATCTGATCGCTGCCTGGAACTGACCCTGGACTGTTATTCGACCATGCTTCTGCCTAACGATTCTGTACATACCTCTGCCTGATCTGGAACTGACCTTGGACTGTTTGACCAAGATATTTGCCTGCCTCTTGGACTGATCTTGTACCCTGCAACTGGACTAGTGGGATTCAACACAGGGGTCTCACATTTGTGGGGAGCTCCAGAATTGTTTTTCTGGATGAAGAAAACAATTTTTTTTGTTTTCTCATTCCTAGATTAGGGTCTGGAGACCCGGAGGCTTCAAAGAGATTTGGGTGGGAGAAGCCTCTACCCCTGTCCCCATTCTGTCCTGAATGAGGCCCTACTTCTGCCTGCTGCCTGTAGGACTTACTGCCATTATGTCCCTGCCTGTTGCACTGACCACACCACATGTTCCTGCCTACTAACAGGACCAATATTTATGGCACTTCTGACAATATCTCTGCCTGCACTAACCCTGGACTGTATATGGACAGTATCCCTGCCTGCTGCCTGGACAATTGTGTTTGCTGTTGCTGACCAAGTCCCTGCCTGCTGCCTGGACCAGTGCTATCCTCCTGTGTACAACTGCGCTACCACAACCACAGGTAATCCTTTGTTTACACTTTGTTCAGCATAATGTATTTTGGGGTGTAATTCTTGGTATGTGCATGCTATGTGTCCCTGGAACACCTGACGGTGTTCCTTGCATGTTGGATCTCTGTATGTGGTCAGGCTGTGTAGAAGTCTGACACATGTGGTATCGCCATACTCAGGAGGAGTAGCAGAATGTATTTTGGGGTGTCATTTTTGCTATCTAAATGCTATGTGTTGGAGATATCTTATAAACGGACAACTTTGTGTAAAAAAAATGCAATTTCATTTTTTTCCACATTTTTCAATATTTCTGGAAAAAAATGAACCGTTCAAAAGACTCATTATGCCTCATAGATTATACGTTGGGGTGTTTACAAATGAGATGTGTAACTTTTGCTCCTAGAACACCTGATGGTGCTCCCTGCATGTTGGGCCACTGTATGTGGCCAGGCAGTGAAAAAGTCCCACACATGTGGTATTGCAATACTCAGGAGGAGTAGCAGAATGTATTTTGGGGTTTAATGTTTGCTATCTAAATGCTATGTGTTGGAAATATCTTATAAACTGACAACTTTGTGTAAAAAAAATGCGTTTTCATTTTTTTCCACATTTTCCAAAAACTTCTGGAAAAAAATGAACCGTTCAAAAGACTCATTATGCCTCATAGATTATACGTTGGGGTGTTAGCTTTCCAAAATGGGGTCATTTAGTGGGTGTTTCCATTGTCCTGGTGCTCCAGGGCCTTTAAAAGTGTAATAGGTAGTTGAGAAATGAAATGTGTAATTTTTGCTCCTAGAACACCTGATGGTGCTCCCCTGCATGTTGGGCCTCTGTATGTGGCCAGGCAGTGAAAAAGTACCACACATGTGGTATTGTAATACTCAGGAGGAGTAGCAGAATGTATATTGTGGTGTCATTTTTGCTATCGAAATGCTATGTGTTGGAAATATTTTATAAACTTACAACTTTGTGTAAAAAAAATGCGTTTTCATTTTTTTCCACATTTTCCAAAAACTTCTGTAAAAAAATGAACCATTCAAAAGACTCATTATGCCTCATAGATTATATGTTGGGGTTTTAGCTTTCCAAAATGGGGTCATTTTGTGGGTGTTTCCATTGTCCTGGTGCTCTAGGGCCTTCAAAAGTGCAATAGGTGGTTGAGAAATGAGATGTGTAATTTTTGCTCCTAGAACACCTGATGGTGCTCCCCTGCATGTTGGGCCTCTGTATGTGGCCAGGCAGTGAAAAAGTTCCACACATGTGGTATTGTAATACTCAGGAGGAGTAGTAGAATGTATTTTGGGGTGTCATGTTTGCTATCTAAATGCTATGTGTTGGAAATATCTTATAAACTGACAACTTTGTGTAAAAAAATATGCGTTTTCATTTTTTTTCCACGTTTTCTAAAAATTTCTGGAAAAAAATGAACCATTCAAAAGACTTATTATGCCTCATATATTATACGTTGGGGTGTTAGTTTTCCAAAATGGTGTCATTTTGTGGGTGTTTCCATTGTCCTGGTGCTCCAGGGCCTTCAAAAGTGTAATACCGTGTTTCCCCGAAAGTAAGACAGTGTCTTACTTTCTTTTTATCCCTAAAAGCCCCACTATGTCTTACTTTCGGGGTATGTCTTATATTGGGAAAAAAAATTTTTTTTTATTCTTTATTGCAATATGTTTTTTTTTTTTGTTTTTTTTTTTAATCAGCCCTGTTGGGGGGCTTTGGTGAGATATCAGGGGTCTTAACAGACCTCTGATATCTCCCCCTTGAGACAGAGAAAGAGACAGAGGATAGAGATTCCCCAGTCCCTTTCTCTGCAGCGTCAGCTGCACTGAGAATGAAAGGAGAGAAGACAGCGGCTTCTCTCCATTCATAAACTGACACATTGTAATCACAGGAGATTACAATGTTTCAGTTATGTGAATGGACAGAGTCAGCTGACTCTGTCTATTCACAAGGGAAGGAGGGGGAGGACGGAGGAACGGAGGGGGAGAACGGAGGGGACAGAGAAGGAGGGGGAGAACGGAGGGGACAGAGAAGGAGGGGAGAACGGAGGGGACAGCTGGGAGGCACAGAGGAGGAAAGCGGAACGGAGGGGGAGAACGGAGGGGGACAGAGAAGGAGGGGGGAACGGAGGGGACAGCGGGGAGGCACAGAGGAGGAAAGCGGAACGGAGGGGGAGAACGGAGGGGGACAGAGAAGGAGGGGGGAACGGAGGGGACAGCGGGGAGGCACAGAGGAGGAAAGCGGAACGGAGGGGGAGAACGGAGGGGACAGAGAAGGAGGGGGGAACGGAGGGGACAGCGGGGAGGCACAGAGGAGGAAAGCGGAACGGAGGGGGAGAACGGAGGGGGACAGAGAAGGAGGGGTACCGCACTTCACTGCAGGCAAATCCCCCCGTGTTTCCCCGAAAGTAAGACATATGTCTTACTTTCGGGGTATGGCTTATATTAGCTGACCCCTCTGAAACTCCCGATACGTCTTACAATCGGGGGTGTCTTACTATCGGGGAAACACGGTAGGTGGTTGAGAAATGAGATGTGTAATTTATGCTCCTAGAACACCTGATGGCGCTCCCTGCATGTTGGGCCTCTGTATGTGGCCAGGCAGTGAAAAAATCCCACACATGTGGTATCATTATACTCAGGAGGAGTAGCAGAATGTATTTTGGGGTGTCATTTGTGGTATGCACATGCCATGTGAGAGAAATAAGCTATTACAATGACAATTTTGTGGAAAAAATAAATAAATAAATAAAAATCTTAATATTGCAAAGAATTGTGGGAAAAAATTACAACTTCAAATAACTCACCATGCCTCTTACTAAATACCTTGAAATGTCTACTTTCCAAAAAGGGGTCATTTGGGGGGCATTTGTACTTTACTGGCTTGTTAGGGTCTCAAGAAATGAGATAGGCCACCAGTACATCAGATGTGATACATTTTTTATTATTTGCACCATAGCTTGTAGACTCTAAAACTTTCACGCAGACCAAATAATTTACACTAATTTGTACTATTTTTACCAATGATATGTAGCAGTATAAATTGTGGCCAAAATTTATGAAGAAAAAATAACAATTTGCAGTTTTATCACAGAAATTAAGAAAAATGCATTTTTTTTCAAAATGTTCGGTCTTTTTTCATTTATAGCACAAAAAATAAAAAACCCAGAGGTGATCAAATACCACCAAAAGAAAGCTCTATTTGTATGGAAAAAAGGACAAAAAAAATCATTTGGGTAGAGTGTTGCATGACTGAGTAATTGTCATTCAAAATGTGAGAGCACTGAAAGCTGAAAATTGCTCTGGATATGAGGGGGTTTAAGTGCCTAGTAAGCAAGTGGTTAATTATTTTTAAACAAAATTTTTTTTAGTAATGGCAGTGATTAGCGACTTTAGTGAGACAGTGATATTGCGGCTGTCAGATCAGATGCTAACTGACACTTTTTACACTTTTTGGGGACCAGTGACACTAATGTAGTGATCAGTGCTAAAAATATGCACTGTCACTGTACTAATGACACTGGCTGGGAAGGGGTTAACAGCAGGGACGATCAAAGGGTTAAATGTGTTCCTAGACAGTGCTTGTGTACTGTGTGGTGCTTTTACTTTGCAGGAACATAGGATCAGTGCCTTCCCTACTGACAGAACTGCGATCTGCCTTGTTTGCATAGGCAGATCATGGTTCCGCCCATGTACTGAACAATCATCAGGTGCCGGCGGACATCAAGTCCACTGTACCCACTGCTGGGCTCCTGCTGTGTGTGGGAGGCAATGCGGTGTGAAAATAGTGAATATTCATTCACTATGGTCACACAATTGGGTGGGATCAGGGCGCATTCTCTGTGCCTCAAGCCCACCTTTTTTTGAAGCATATTAGAGCCTCTGGCTCTAATCAGGTGCTTCAAAAAATTACACCCCCTCCTGCCCCCACCATAGGAGTCCATGCATCCGGCATCCTGAAAAGGCCCGGCACATGCATAAGGAGGCGGCACCAGGGACAGGGTAGGGGGCGCCCATGCGCCCAGATTGCACGGGCCACCACTGCTTCAGAGTACCTTATTAAAGTCCCTCCATATATGACAGTCCCCATCAGTGTCCCTCTTTGAATCAAGATTTCCCTTACATCAGAGTCCCTCCTTACATGGCAGTTCCTGTCAGTGCCCCCCTTTTCATTAGGGTTCCCATCAGACTCCAATCTTACATCAAAGAGTTGGATAAAATCTTGCAGTCGGACAGTTTTGGCCCACGGTCTATAGTCTGAAGACCCCTGTTATAAAGGATTACGTACTGTATGTCATTTGAAGGCATCAACATTGGTCATTCTGCCATTGAGCAAATATATGTGTAATGTGTATTCCTTGTGATTTTTTAAAATGGTACTAAATTTAAAAAAATCTAGGGATGCAGTTGAAACATAGTATATTGTACTGTTGATATTCATTTATTGAACAAGATTTATTTGAAAAGATAAAGATGGTAAAACTATTAGACTTAACAATGTTCAGGAGACCCTAATTAAGTTAAAATAATGGTTTTACTGAAAACAAGCAGACAGGTTATAAGGCCTGCTGTGAAATACAAGTGTTTCTTTTAAATTGCACTGCCATCTAGTGGCATGATATATGAGTAACATAATCAACATTCTAATTTCTGTAGCAAAAAATACCATAACAGATTGATTAATGAATTTGTTAGACAATTTGTTAAAGTATAAGTAGATTTATAAGGAGAAGTGAATCACAGATTGATGTGCTTTCCCACAAATTAAATAGACGGTTGGTCCATATAAAAACAGGGACACAGTTACTTAGGATAACAGATGCATATTCTGCAGGTTCAAAACTCACATAGCAAAACCACCCCTTCTTCCTGGCAAGTGCTCACAATTTTTCAGCACAGAAGGAAGTAAAAATCTTTTCTAACCCCCCTACAGGGTGAAGCAATATGAAATGAGTTACCTGCATCAATATACATTTTCACAGTGAGGAGAAAGCATGGTTTTTGTTATAATGGCCACCTGGGAGCAAAAAGACTTAAAAAACTGAAGAGAATAGTGAACTGTTATTAGAGTATCAGTAAGTATGTGTTGTATTTTTTACTTACAAAGTATAACACACTTTCAAAAATCTAAAGGTTTCACAAAATTATGTGATTTAAAGTGATTGTAAAGGCTGAAGGTTTTTTTTTATCTTCATGCATTCTATGTGCTGCTTTGCCTACAGCCCCCCTGATACTCACCTGAGCCCCCTCCCTATTCAGCCTGGGACACCCTCTCCTCCTTGGCTGGGACAGCAGGGGAGATGGGAGCAAGCTGTGGCTCTATGTGTCTTATGGAGTCATAGAGCAGGGCTTGGGAGTGAACATGCACCAGTGCTCCATAACAAGCGGTTTGCTATTGGGGACACTGGTCAAGTGGTAGGAGCCAGGAGCACCAGCGGGGGACCTGAGAAGAGGAGGATCAGGGTTGCTCTGTGCAAAACCATTGCAAGAAGCAGGTAAGTATGACATATGTGTTATTATTTTTTTAAGCCGAACCTTTAATATCACTTTATCCACTTGCCGCCCACCCACCGTCTAATGACGGCGGGGTGGGGCGGTGCGGCTCTCATTCTTGGATGACGTAATATGATGGTGTCCCAGAACGGGTGCTCTCGCCCACCCGTGGGGGGCGCGCAGCGCGCCGATCGCGACCGCACTGTGTTGCTAGGACACTGCGTGACCCCAATCTCTGTAAAGAGCTGCGTCCACAGCTCTTTCACCATGTGATCGGCTGTGTCCAATCACAGCTGGTCACATGTAAATACGGAGATGCCGGTAATCGGCACTCCTCGTCTCACACTAACAGACTGTGTGGCGAGGAGAGATGATCAGCAGCATCTCCTCACAGGGCATAACAAAACATGTAATCAGGGCACTGATCATCAGTGCCCTGATTACATTATAGCGCCACCAGTGTCACCAATCAGTGCCAGCAATCAGTGCCCATCATTGCCAGCAATCAGTGCCCACAAGTGCCACCAATCAGTGCCCATTAGTGATGCCAGTCAGTGCTGGCTATCAGTGCCGCCTATCAGTGCTGCCCATGAATGCCCATCACTGCTGTCCATCAATGCCCATCAGTGTCCCCCATCAGTGCCACTCATCAATGTCCATCAGGGCCCATCAGTGCCACCTATCTGTGCTGCCTATCAGTGCCCACCAGTGCTGCATATAAGTACCAATCAGTGTCACCTATCAATGTCCATCAGTGCCACCTATTAGTGCCCATCAGTGCCGCCTATCAGTGGCAATCAGTGCTGCATATCAGTGCTCATCAGTGCCTCATCAGTGCAGGCATATATATTGGATACAAAGAAAGGCAATTCTGCAGCGCCTATTTAGAGACAACTAGTATAAGTATCTGAAATTGTCTCAATATCAGCCTCAACAGACAGGTCTGAAGCCAATCAGATGTTCTGCATGTAAATGTCTTGACAAATGACAGAAAGTGAAGAGTGTTACTCAGCTGGAAGGAGGAATTGGAGAGAGAGAAGGTCTTAGCCACATGTCATATCCATGCTACTAACATCAGATCAGAATAGAGAATTATTTTCAGATTACTAAGACTATGTTCCAGGCAAGTTGGGTAATGGCTGTAGGGTCTCCTCATCACTGCAGATCTTGTCTTCAGGTCTCTGACACAAAGATAGATGCCGCATCATTCTCAGGGGCTCCTGCAACATGACTTTGCTGCAACATTCATCTGGAGGTATCTCTATAAATAACTATATATATCTACCCAGTGTGGCAGTGGGACCCTGTGCTACCGGGAAGATTGCTGGTTTATGCCAGATTTTGGAGAGAAAGGCACGCTGATTGCACAGTTGTGTGCTGGGCTATTTAGTTGTAACTATGGCTCAACAGACAGGAAGTCTGTGCATGTGAGTCAAGTGGACTCCCATTCTTCTGAGAGGAGTCAGAGGCTGCATGGGTGCAGCCAGAGCATGCATGTCTGCAGTAGGCAGATGTACTTGGTAAAAGAGCAGCAAGGCGCTGATCAGGAGTAAGCTAGGAGAGAGCTTAACTCTAGGAAACTCTTTTGTTCTGAGGAGCTGACCTAAGGCCTAGGCTAAAGGCCTGAAGCAGCCGTATGGCAAGAATGTAAGCCAGGAGGCTAAAGTATTGAGTGTGCAAGATACAGTAATGGTGGAACCCGCTGCGTGGGCTACTGATGTCTTTGTGATCTTTTCTGTGCTTTTAAATAAAAATGGCCTCCAGGCCCTTAAAGATACAGTTCTGGACTGGCGTACTCACTAAAAAGGCACCTACCACTTGAGTCTAAAAACCCCAATCTTACACCAGGTATATGTACACAATTCCCCCAAGACTCCTATCGGGCCCTTTACTGATAATATCTGTTTGTACATTGGATATATGTACTATTATTAATCTTTTTAAATAAAGCTTGTATTATTCCTATACTGGTGTGCATCTATATGCTTATGGTTAATGTTATATGCTGGTTGTAGTAGCTCTTCTGCTTCCAATTAGTTTGATTGCATTACTAGCTACTTTATTACCAATCCCACTCTTAGTTAAAGTGATTGTAAAGTCTTGTTTTTTTATTATTAACCACTTCAGGATCGAGCCTCTTTCTGAGATTTGTTGTTTACAAGTTAAAATAATTTTTTTTTTCGCTAGAAAATTACTTAGAACCCCCAAACATTATATATTGTTTTTTTTTTCTAACACCCTAGAGAATAAAATGGCAGTTGTTGCAATACTTTCTGTCACACCGTATTTGCGCAGTGGTCTTACAAGCGCACTTTTTTTGGAAAAAATACACTTTTTTGAATAAAAAAATAAGACAACGGTAAAGTTAGCCCAATTTTTTTTATCTTGTGAAAGATAATGTTACACCGAGTAAATTGATACCCATCATGTCACACTTCAAAATTGCGCCCACTCTTGGAAAAGCGACAAACTTTTATCCTTAAAAATCTGCATAGGCGCCATTTAAACATTTCTACAGGTTACCAGTTTTGAGTTACAGAGAAGGCTAGAACTATTGCACATGTGTGTGGTTTGAACACCGTTTTCATATGCGGGTGCTACTCACGTAAGCGTTTGCTTCTGCGCGCGAGCTCGGCAGGACGGGGAGCTTTACATTTTTTTTTTTCTTATTTATTTTGCTTTTTTATTTTATTTTTTTACACTGTACTTTAAAAAAAAAATGTTTTGGGTCACTTTTATTCCTATTACAAGTAATGTAAACATCGCTTGTAATAGAAACAAAAGCATGACAGGACCCCTTAAATATGAGAACTGATGTCAAAAAGACCTCAGATCTCATATTTATACTAAAATGCAATAAAAAAAAATTCCCCTTTAAGAATCACTGATCACTTACCGTGCCTAATAGGAAGTATGGCGGTTGGGAACAACAGATTGGTAAACCAAGCCAGCTCAGACTACTTGTCCAAATTGGAAACCCAATATTAATTGGGGTCATGACTTAAAATGGAGTTCCACCCAAAATTGGAACTTCTGCTTATATACATCCTCCTCCCCTCCGGTGTCACATTTGGCAGCTTTCAGGGGGAGGGGGGGAACGGGGACCTGTTTATGACAGGTCACCTTCCCTCCTCCCGGAAGTTTGGCCCCCTCCTCCATCCCTCGCCACCAGAACAATTAGAGAGCACAGCGCGCTTCGCGCATGCGCAGTAGGGAACCAGCAGTGAAGCCTAAATGCTTCATTGCCTGGTTCCCTTACCAGGGATGGCAGCGGCTGGAATGGAGCCAAAGATCGGCTGGGGTGCTGACACCGCGGGCTCCCTGGACAGGTAAGTGCCCTATTTTTAAAAGTCAGCAGCTACAGTATTTGTAGCTGCTGACTTTTACTTTTTTTTTTGGCTGGACTTTCTCTTTAACCTTTCTTTGATTTCCAATACACTGTAGCGAAAACTGTTGCCACTGTTGACTCAAGCTATTTTTTTCCTGATGGCAGAAATGACTCAGCAACAATGTGGGAAAGAACTTCACCTTAAAAAAAAAACGTCCAAGGGGCACATGTGCAGTGCGATCCAGGAAAGAAGCAAGGGTTGAGAGCGCCGTGAGCCGCGGAGACGAATGGCACTTCCCAGGGCTATATCTACAGTTTTTTTTGCTGATTCTTCCCCGCACCCCTGGCAGAACATCTAGCGCATGCCAGGACCGAAAATTTGCCGCTGCAAACTGGCCCAAAAGTCAGCTTACAACCTACTTGCTGAGAGTGAGGGAACAGAGCATGCAGTCCCAAGATGGCACCCAGAAGAGACAGTCACAGGCACATCCACATGCTGCAGCCTCCTTACCGTCACACTCCCTGGGAGACTGTGAGTATTCATTGCAACTTACTAAGGCTGATCTGATGGAAAGTCTTACTCTGATGTATGACAAGATTGCCCAGAAGTTCCAATCAGAGCTGCACAAATCTACTAACACTTTATCACTGGAGATTGCAGCTCTGGGAAGCAGAACTGACTTATTAGAGACTAAGCATGATGAGCTGTCCCTGGTATGTTCAGTTCTCAGAAAGGAGCACGAGTCCTTGTCCGAGACGGTCCTGCAACTTCAAGCCCACATTGAGGACCTGGACAACAGGAATAGACGTAACAATCTTAGGGTGCGGGGAGTACCGGAATCGTTGACCGATTTACTACCTGAAATCCAGAAGCTATTTCAGTCTCTCCTGCAGATTCCCCTCTTTCAGCCTTTTCCTGTGATAGGATCCACAGGGCCCTGTGCCCACCCCCTCCCCCAGAGAAGCCCCCTAGAGATATAGTGCTTTGCCTCAAGGACTTCCTAATTAAAGAGCACATCCTCAGGGCCTCAAAGAACACTCCCAACATTCGCTTGGAGGGTACCCCCATTCAAATATACCCGGATATCTCCCCCACCACCCTTGACAAGCACAGGAAGATGAAAGAAGTTATGGCAGTCCTTCAGTCTGCAAGTATCTGCTACCGTTGGGGATTGCCATTTAAGCTCCAGGTTCCTCACAATGGCACGACTTACACCGTTACCACGATAGCAGAAGGCAAGGAATTGCTGGTGAAGTTGGGCCTCTTAGACACGGCTACCCTGCCCAGGATGCCATCCTCTCCGCGTCACTCAGCTATTTGGGCCACCCCACCTCCCAGAAGAGACCGCCGAGACCAACATCGAGACTAACTGCTCTTCTCATTTTTACCTTTTTGTTTCCTCTATACGTTTTCTGTCTCTTTTTCAAGGTTACGGACAATGGATCTCTCCCGCCATGCTTTGATGCACCTAGACTCTCCTGGCTCATCACATAATTCAGGTTGCATCCACTTGATTGTCCCTACACTCTACACCATCTGGGGCTCGTCGGCCTCCCATCTGCTTAGTGGTGTCCAAGCAGGTGGGCTCCTCACAGGTAAATACACACAATAAATTTGCATATATGCAAAATCTACGGACCCAAGAATTTAGAGTGTTGGACCCTTTGGTCCAAATGGACATTTCTTTTTGGGTCTTTGGGGTGTTTTCCCCCTTGACCCCCCAAGACTATGTATTGCCATCCTTTCGCCCAGTTTTATGGTTACTAGTTTTTTTATTTTTTTTGCTTCCTGCTTTATTTTTCTAATTCCTTCTATGCTACTAACCTCAGTTGATTCCATCAATGTGATACATGTGTCACTATTCCTCCAGTCGTGTCAACCAGATATTGCAAATCTCCTTAATGGGTTTTTAATATTAGTTGTATGTTCCCCCAGGGGTAATATGTACTGCTGTTTGGGTGCCCCCTCTCAGCCTGGACCGCCCTTTGATCCTAAATTTTCCATCTTGAATAAACCATGGGTCTCAAAGTAATCTCCCACAATATAAAGGGGTTTAATTCCCCGCAAAAGAGGAGAAAAGCATTTAAAGCTTACAAATCTCTTGAAGCTGATATCCTTCTACTTCAGGAGACGCATTTCTCTACTAATAACCACCCATCATATTTAGACAAAACATTTAAACAATGTTACTTCTTCACCTATGAGTCCAGGTCTAGAGGGGCAGCTATCCTTATTAAAAATTTGGTGATGTTTCAAACTCAACAGATATATAGAGATCCAAGCAGTCGCTTTGTGATAGTCAAAGGTTCCATTCAGGATAAACAATTAACCTTGGCCTCAGTTTATGCGCCTAACGCATCACAGGCTACATTTTTTAAAGAATTTTTTCAGATCCTTGACAGGTTTCACTCACCTCACTTACTAATCGGGGGGGGGGGGGATTTTAACCTAGTAGCCCACTCGTTGATGGATAGAAGTCAAACATGCCCCACCTCTAATGCTGTTTCTAAATCCCTTCAACACTCCTTGAAGTCCAATCAACTGATAGATGTCTGGAGGGCTCATAACAGGCTCTAGAGAATACACTTTCTATTCCCATCCCCACAATAGCTACTCCTGCCTGGACTACATCTTCTGCACTCCTTCCCTGTCTATAAACTCTATCTCAGCTAACTTACATATTTGCCCTTGGTCAGACCACCACATAGTTTGCACCCAAATTTTTTGTCTAGGCCTCCCCTATACAGCTAGATCCTGGCGCCTTAATGACACGTTACTTAGAGACCCTGTGGTTTTGACCCAGTTGTCGGAACGCCTCACGGAATATTTTAGACACAACGACATAGAAGATATTTCCCCCACATCCCTTTGGGCAGCTCATAAAGCTGTGAAGAGGGGCCACCTAATAGAAATCTCAATAACTAAGAAATGCCAAAAACAACACGACACTCAAAAACTCACCTTTGACCTTGAACAATTCTACCATAGACACACACAGACACCCTTACAGGAGTTGCTCCTCCAAATAAATGAAAAAAGAAGGGCCCTAGATGACATACTTTCAGAACACACAGAAAAATCCCTTAGATGGTCCAAGGCCTGTTTCCTCCTTCATAGTAACTCAGCTTCCACAATGTTCGCACGTAAGCTCAAACAGACCACTCAACCGACACACCTTTACAAGCTGAAAGACCATAATGGTAACCTTACCACCCATCCCAAACAAGTTCTGAGTATCTTCTCCTCCTTTTATCAGAAACTATTTTCAGGCCCAGACCCCTCCCTTCCTCCTCCGTCGCAAACCTGGTTAGACACCCTCTTGCTCCCCCAGCTATCAGAGGAGCAATTATTAATCCTCAATGCCCCCTGTACTTCAGAGGAAGTAGCCTCTATCATTTCTTCCCTTAAACCCTCCAAAGCCCCTGGTCCAGATGGATTCTCAGCCATCTATTACAAAAAATTCGCCAAATCCTTAATTCCCAAAGTAACTAACCTCTATAACTACATCCTCAAACATTTCCCCGAAGAAATGCTATTGGCCAATATGTCCCTTATACCCAAACCAGGCAAAGACCATACCCTCCCCCAAAACTTCCGTCCCATTTCAGTTATAAATAATGACTTAAAAATATTTGGACGGATTTTAGTAGACCGCCTGCCCAAAGTTATTATGACCTTGATATCCCCTGACCAAACAGGCTTTATACCATCCAAACAGATCACCGATAACATTCGTTTGGCCACCAATATACTCCAGGATGCTGATATGCACTCTAGGAAGGTGTTATTTTTGAGTTTGGACATAAATAAGGCATTTGATAGTGTCTTATGGACCTATCTGGACACAGTGTTATTGAAATTTGGATTTAATGGTGCATTCATACATGGATTTAAGGCCCTATACCACCACCCCCAAACTCGTATCAAGCTCCCAGGGTGCAATTCCAATTACTTTTCTTTGAACTGTGGAACAAGACAAGAGTGTCCCCTCTCCCCTCTTTTATTTCCATCTCCAACAACCCCAACATTAAAGGATATAAAAAAGGCGATCAAGAGTTCAAACTTAGCCTCTATGCTGACGATGTCCTATTATTTATTTATGACCCCCTGATCTCCCTTCTCAACCTTCCCAACATTCTGTCCTCCCTAAATTCCTTTCATAACCTCACAGGCCTAGGACGCTTATTTTTCTGTGTTCTATATATTGATGAATATAGCATCCTGGTTGAATTATGGCATCTTCCCTACACGCGGGTTGCACACCTATCACAATCACAATTTTTTTTTTTTTTTTTTCATTTCCCTTACTTTTTTTCTTTCCCAATTAATGGGTTCATTGTGTATTGTATTGAGATATTTTAAAGGCAACATGTGAGATGTATTGTTAAGCTGTCTTAGGCTACCCTGTTACTGTACTTATTGTTCTCACGGTGCTTGTACACCCAGTCTTTATATTATACCTCAATAAAAATGTTTGTAAACAAAAAAAATGGCCCAATTGATGTCTTTAGATTTCCCATTGAGAAGCCTTGAACAAGTGCACTGTTATCTTTTATAGTAAGAGTCTTAAAGCATGGCTGCCTTATTAGTTTTCCCTGTGCTTAATATGATAACAGGTTTGTCACTCCAGATATTTAAATCTCAGGCTATAATTTCTTCTTCTTCCTCCTTTTCAATAGAATCCATCATTGTCACATCATTATAATCACTACTGACAATTCTCCCAGACAGGAGGATTCTTAGGGAAGACCATGCTTTACATAAACATGGGTCTCCTGAGAAAGTGAGACAACCATGCTATGCAGAGATGCACTATAAAAAATTAAATCGGTACCACAAAAAGTGTCCGGTGCGGTCATGTATTTTAGCAACAGTCCTTCCAATGCAGTAGGGAAAGACTGATTTGGCTTGGCCCCAGTCATCTATGGCTTGGTGTCAGGGACGTGCTGGCCATGGCGCAGCAGCTGCCCGAAGGCAGATGCAAATGCGCATGCACGATCCCAGAAGTGTCCATTGTGCCAGGCACACAAATGTGTGCCTGCACACGAATATTCACACACATGCGCAATGCACCCTATGAGCACCCAAATGCCATATATAAGTGCAGCTGGCTCACTGGTACTTTGCTGTCCGATCTGCAGCTTGTACCCGTATACCTGTTCCTGTGATCCTTGCTTGATTCCTGTGTTTGACCCGGCTTACTCTGACTGTGCTTGCTATCTAGTATCCTGACCCCGGCCTGCCTTGTTGACCTTGCTTAACCTCTCTTCTGCTTGATATCCTGTTGCCAAACCTTGCCTGCATCTTGACCATTCTCTACCTACCATTTATGCTGATGTCTGATCCTCTGTTGCTGACCTGGCTTGTCTGATTCCATATCCAGTTATCCATCTGCTCTGCTCCACATGTTGCCTGTTGTCATTGGCCCTCCATCTACTGTGTTCTCTCCATCCGCTGTTCCTGTGGCCATTGGCTGCTTCAGCCATCCAGCACCGCTCTGGTTACATACCAGCCACACACCTCTGCTAGCAACGGAAGATCTTGCAGGCAATCTTACCTCACTGTGCTCTTGCAGCCATTGTCGCAACTCCAGTAGACCTTGAAGCGGGGGTGTACGAGAAGTCTCCTTCTACACTACAGGCTCTGCCACAGGTGCATCACACTTGGTGAGACAAAAAGAGCCTGAAAAAGTACAGTCTCAAAGTATTGTACTGGCAGTACTAGGCACTTAAAACAAGTGCATTATCAAGCCACCACCACTGTTTGGCGGCTCTAAACACACTAGGTGTTCTAAAAAACATACCATGCTGTGTGAGAATTGTCCAACTGAGTGCCCCTATGAGTTGGGATTATTCACCAATTTAGGCTGAATGATAGTTTACTAGGGCTCGCTTGTTTTGATCTATGAGGGGTAGTAACAAATGTTCATTTGTTGCTGTTATTCATGTTATATTGTTGATAATAATGTTATTCCTGAAGCCATGTCATCATTGATAACTAATAAATCCTCATCACATCTGGCAGGGACATTAATTTGTTTTTTTTTTGTTTGTTTTTCTAACTGTATATCAGTTTAAAGTGCTTTGGAAATATATATTATAACAGCATTGGCTGTTAAATACATCTCTGGAATAATATCTCAGACGTATGACATAATATTTTAGTATTGCTGAGATAGTATTTCAAGATTGTGACTTATCATGCCAGCAAGATTATAAGATATTATAAGAGAAATCGGATATGTTAACTTGTAATTATGAGATAATATCTTAAAGAGCTCTGAGATATTAATAAAGGATCGCTGAGATAATATGTAACAATTCTAACATAACGTATATCCACATATAAAGTCACTTGACTGTAGAAATATAATCGGCTTTGGTGTTAAAGCTGAACTCCAGGAAAACAGCTAAAAAACACAGATTAACTACATAAATGGGAGATGTTTTACTTGAAAAACAATTTTTTTTTGTTATATCGATCCACTTTAGAGTTTTGCATTAACAGCTTTGTCTTACCACACATCCATTATCTATTGGGTTTTTTTTGTACAAGCTTCTTCCGTTGAAATTTCTTTTTTGATTCCCACATCCCCACTGCATTATCATCACTGGAGCAAGAAACATTATAAGCAAGAGATTATGCATACCTCCCAACCATTCTGAATTCGCCTGGACCATTCCAGGAGGATTTAAGTAAAATCCGGTGTCCTGCGAATCCGGGAAAAATCCCACCGCAGACCCCAGTGCCAGAACAAGTTCCGCCACTTGACTCCAACTGTCAGTATGCACTGCGCTGCAGCTGTCAAGAGGGAGACTCGCTCAGTGCCCAGCCAGCACAGCCCCACACTTCCCCCGCCCACTCACCTGCCCACCAGCTCGCCTGCCCACTCTACAGAATGGAAAGAAGCAAAAAAGGAAGGAAGCGCCAACTAAGTGTAGTATGCCGGTGAGAAGGATTTAATAGAAAAATATTAAAAACACTCACATAAATTGAAATATAAAACATTACTCCTGCCGTGCACTCCACACTGCTTAGCGTGGCTTACTGGGGCTCCTCCAGGCTCCCGAACCAGCCATCTCTCTGGCCAGCAACCGGAACAGATGACAGCGGTCCTGCAGGATGGTTTTAGGAGGATCCACATCCACACACTGTAATACCAGATGAGCACTTTTATATTTCACCTCTTGGGAGTGTTTTTAATCTTTTGCTATTAAAACCTTCTAACCGGGATTCTACCCTTAGCTGGCGCTTCCTTCCTTTTCTGCTTCTTTTCCCTTGGTTTATAAAGAGCCGGACACAACTCCGAGGACAGCAGCTGCAGGTGGTCCCGTGTATTCCTTTAGTGTACCCCTAAAACCACAGACCAGTGACATTTTATGGATTACTCTCTACCCTGATCATTGGTAATTTAAGAGAATTACTGCTGGTTGGACTATATAAAAACTCAGTGTGCCAGTATCTCCATTTTCCATTTCTACAGAATGGAAGAGGCTGGATCTGCTCCACCTCCTCTCCATATCCCCCTGTTTCTGCCCACAAACCCCAGTGTGCAGCCAATCTTGTGGGTGTGAAGGGGTTGTGTGGGTGGAGATTTTGAAGCAGTGCACACAATGTCTCTTCCTGAGCCTCTGGAGACCAGCCAGCCTCTGGTGAGTGAACACAGCCTTTGACTGAACTCACCACTCTCTCTTCCTTCCTTCTATGTACCATAGTGATCCTTCCTGCCTTCTATGTGCCATAGTGATCCTTCCTTCCTACCTTCCGTGTGCCTTAGTTACCCTTTCTGCTTCCATGTGCCATAGCGATCCTTTCTGCCTTCCATGTATCATAGTGATCCTTCCTGCCTTTCATGTGTCATAGTGTCCATGTATCATAGTGATCCTTCCTGCCTTCCACATACCATAGTGATCCTTCCTGCCTCCATGTGCCATAAGGATCCTTCCTTCCATATAACAGTGATCCTTCCCTCTCTCCAATCTCTCTCCCTAAGGGTTGGTTCACACTGAAGACACCAGCTTGTGGCACAGCAATCAAACCATATTTTATAGGTATAAGGAAATCCAGGTTTTGTTTAACCACGGCCCTTAAGCCCTTCCAACTATCATGTTTGGCCACATCCACTTTTTGCTGCTGTGCGCCGCAGGTCACTATCTTCTCGGACTGTCCCTCATTCTCAAGTTCAAAAGTTGGGAAGTATGGTTTATACTTCCTGCCTCCCTAAACCAACAGTGCTTCTGCCATCCTTTTCCCCTCGAGTCAACTGGTGAGCCCTACTATCACACTAACAAGATATCATAATCACACAAGAAATTCCAAAGTTGGGGCAGAGGTATTGAAACACAGGAACTAATGAAAAACTGCCATCCCTCTCTACTAGCATTTTGTTCTAGGTGTACAGACCCAGATCTGGGAACTGTACATACACAGTGCACTAGGGCCCAGACAGATTGGATTAGCAAGCAGGTTGGCAATCCTGAACTTGATCTCACAACTTAGATAAGAGTCAATTTGAAAGATGATTAAAGGAGAGAGGAAGAGTGACTCTATAGCTTTGCTGAAAGATATTTTTTATTTTGCAAGCTGTGGGCTATAAAAACTCTGCTCTCATAAATGCGGCCTCCAATTGTCATTGCCAGTGGATTGTAACCCAGGTGCTACCAATAAACTGTGAAGCGTAAATGCATGCGGATAGGTAATCCCACTTGTCCTGTCAGTGGACTATTATCTTGTTATCTTTAATAGACTGCCAACATATTGTAGCAGCCAGTTAAAATTAAGAGATGCGATAAGCTTGCTAGAAGATGCTGAACTGAAATATCTACCCTTTATTATTGTAGATTTTTGTGGCCATACCTTAGTCATTCTCATATTTTACAAAAGTAGTCAAAAGAACAAGGGATCTACACAATTATGCATGCAAATACCAGCTCTTAATTTAATGATAAGAAAATTTCCATTCTCAGTTGTGGAACAAGTTAAAACCTTTATTCATAAACTATGACTCAAGGGAAATCAAAATTAAAACAGGCATCACATTAAATGCTGTGTCTGGAGTTACTGTCACCAATAAGATTATAATAAAGTCATTATGCTTGCCAAGAAGACATCAAATAGAAAGGTAAACTGATGTCTTCTGAATATAACATCATTAAGACATTTCAAAACAATTATGATTTCAGAATGTAACATTCAATTCAAACACCACAACAATGTACTCTAATGGGAACTGAACAATGTGTTTTTTAAGATATTCATCTGTACTTTGAGATATACTTTTTCCCATTGTTACCTTAAAAATATATATATTTAATGAATCTGGAAGTTGTGGGAAAAAAATATTTCTATTAAAGTGTCACTAAACCCACATCATAAACACTATCAATAAATGCTGTATTATGTGCTGTTTATACTTTGTCATTATGAGATTTGTTTAGATGATGGTGGCGCTGTCACTTGGTATGAATGATAAAAAAAGTCCATCAATCAAGTCCTTGTTATAAAATTCTTTGTACAAATGAAGAGGGATAAAAACTAAAAATAACAAGGAAATGGTGGAGAAAAGGGAAGGAAAAAGACCTGTGTATTGTTAGCAACAAGTCCATACACCAGGGCAAGCCTTCAGGGGGAATTTGAAAGCAGACTCCAGAACATGCAAAAAGAACAGAAGAGGCGCCTCCAGGTTAGAACCTGGGGCAGGACCCGGGTCCCCAAACACTTTTTATGGCAATAACTTGCATATAAGCCTTTAAAATGAGCACTTTTGATTTTTCACGTTCGTGGCCCATAGACTTTAACTGTGTTCACACAAATTTTTTGTCTGTTTGCTTGTTCTGGTGTGAACCAAACCGGGGAGTATTCGGCTTATCCCTACTCTGCTAAATCCTTAACTGAATTGGGGACATGGACAGAAATGGGAGATAGAGAACAGCAGGATCAACCAGGTTTTTTGCAGAATACAGGAAACAAATCTCATAGTAAACAGAACAGAAGAGGCATCTCCAGGTTAGAACCAGTTGCATTTAATAAGTTACAGGTGCATAAATCCACTTACATAGAAGAAAGAGACTTCCAGCACATGTCCTCTCTAGTGTGGCGTCCGTCCAGTGCTTTTTAGCCTTATAGCAGCTTGTCCATGTGAAGGGAGTCCTGTCCAGCAGGGTTTCTGTATGATTAGGAGAGCTGGGACCGAGGCTTGGTGAAGGCTGTGGTCAGTGGTGGAACGCAGGCGTCGGGCGCGGTGACGTTACAGGTAGTCGCAACGATGTTTTGGAGCATGCGTTCTGACTAGACAGTAAGGCACACTCCTTTTTCAAGCTTAGGGGACATAGGCTGTGAACAGCCTTATATGTGCATTGGTTTGCTGCCATCTAGTGGATGCAGTGAAGAACATGTGCTTACATCCTACAGAATAGGAGCAAGAAATAATGTAACAAAATAAGATGGAAGGATGGAATATCGGAGACAGGGGGAAATGGGAGGGGGGAGGCACGAACAATAGACATACACAATATTTAACAAGAATTAAAAAATGATAACATTATAATTAATAAGATCATGTATGGACAATACACATTTAAAATATATTATAAACTATTAATTAATTTTGGTGTCACCATTGCATGAAATAAATAAATAAGGTATAATAAAATTCTATATGCATCTAATTAAAAATATCAATTGACCAAAAAACAGTTTTGAATTAAAGATTGATAAATGATTGAGAATTAATATGAATTAAAAATGAAAAAAGTTTTTAATCGCTCACGGATTAAAAACGTTGTGTAAAAAATTATTATATGCATATATATATTTAAAAAAATAAAATATATATATATATATATATTATAAAATATGTACACACATATTGGGTAAGAGTACTAGTATATCTAGGATAAATTGTCCGGGTTAGAAATGTAGAAACAAGAAAGGGGGGGGGGGGGGGGGCGGAAAAGAAGGCTGTGTGTTTTTTTGTACAGCTATATGTAAATACGCATAAATATATATATATATATATATATATATATATATATATATATATATATATATATATATATATATATATATGTATATATATATATATGGATGGATTACCAATATCAATCTAAAGTATACTGATAACTAGGGATGAGCCGAACACCCCCCTGTTCGGTTTGCACCAGAACATGCGAACAGGAAAAAAGTTCGTTAGAACACGCGAACACCGTTAAAGTCTATGGGACACGAACATGAATAATCAAAAGTGCTAATTTTAAAGGCTTATATGCAAGTTATTGTCTTAAAATGTGTTTAGGGACCTGGGTCCTGCCCCAGGGGACATGAATCAATGCAAAAAAAAGTTTTAAAAACTGGCGTTTTTTCAGGAGCAGTGATTTTAATAATGCTTAAAGTCAAACAATAAAAGTGTAATATCCCTTTAAATTTCGTAGCTGGGGGGTGTCTATAGTATGCCTGTAAAGGGACGCATGTTTCCCATGTTTAGAACAGTCTGACAGCAAAATGACATTTCAAAGGAAAAAAAATAATTTAAAAACCACTCGCGGCTATTGCATTGCCGGTCTGACAATACACATAAAAGTTAATTGATAAAAACGGCATGGGAATGATGTGGGGGTCCCCCTAAATTCCATACCAGGCCCTTCAGGTCTGGTATGGATATTAAGGGGAACCCCGTGCCAAAATTTAAAAAAAAAAATGACGTGGGGTCCCCCCAAAAATCCATACCAGACCCTTATCCGAGCACGCAACCTGGCAGGCCGCAGGAAAAGAGGGGGGGACGAGAGAGCGCACCCCCTCCTGAACCGTACCAGGCCACATGCCCTCAACATTGGGAGGGTGCTTTGGGGTAGCCCCCCAAAACACCTTGTCCCCATGTTGATGAGGACAAGGGCCTCATCCCCACAACCCTGGCTGGTGGTTGTGGGGGTCTGCGGGGGGCTTATCGGAATCTGGAAGCCCCCTTTAACAAGATCCCGCCCCCCCAGTGTGAAATGGCAAGGGGGTACAAAAGTACCCCTACCATTTCACTAAAAAACTGTCAAAAATGTTAAAAAAGACAAGAGACAGTTTTTGACAATTCCTTTATTTAAATGCTTCTTCTTTCTTCTATCCTCCTTCATCTTCTTCTTCTTCTTCTGGTTCTTCTGGCTCTTGTGGTTCTTCCTCCGGTGTTCACGTCCAACATCTCCTCCGCGGCATCTTCTATCTTCTTCTCCTCGGGCCGCTCCGCACCCATGGCATGGGGGGAGGCTCCCGCTCTTCTCTTCATCTTCTTCATCTTCTTCTCTTCTTCTCTTCTTCATCTTCTTCTCCGGGCCGCTCCGCATCCATGCTGGCATGGAGGGAGGCTCCCGCTGTGTGACGCGTCTCCTCTTCTGACGGTTCTTAAATAACGGGGGGCGGGGCCACCCAGTGACGTCCAGGTTGCGTGCTCGGATAAGGGTCTGGTATGGATTATTGGGGGGACCCCACGCCATTTTTTTTTTTGGTGCGGGGTTCCCCTTAAAATCCATACCAGACCTGAAGGGTCTGGTATGGAATTTAGGGGGAGCCCCACGTCATTTTTAAAAAAAATTTGGCCAGGGTTCCCCTTAATATCCATACCAGACCTGAAGGGCCTGGTATGGAATTTAGGGGGACCCCCACGTCATTTTTTTTTTAAATTTTGGTTCGGGGTTCCCCTGTGGGGAATTCCCATGCCGTTTTTCCGTTTTTATCAATGAACTTCTATTTGTATTGTCAGACCGGCAATGCAATAGCCGCGAGTAGTTTTAAAAGACTTTTTTTCCTTTGAAATGTCATTTTGCTGTCAGATTGTTCTAAACACGGGAAACATGCGCCCCTTTACAGGCATACTATAGACACCCCCCCAGCTGCGAAATTTAAAGGAATATTACATTTATATTGTTTGACTTTAAGCATCATTGAAATCACTGCTTCTGAAAAAACGGACGTTTTTAAAACTTTTTTTTGCATTGATCCATGTCCCCTGGGGCAGGACCCGGGTCCCCAAACACTTTTTATGACAATAACTTGCATATAAGCCTTTAAAATTAGCACTTTTGATTTCTCCCATAGACTTTTAAAGGGTGTTCCGCGGCATTCGAATTTGCCGCGAACACCCCAAATTGTTCGCTGTTCGGCGAACTTGCGAACAGCTGATGTTCGAGTCGAACACGAGTTCGACTCAAACTCAAAGCTCATCCCTACTGATAACTTATAAAGTTAATAAATTAATACAATTCATTATTATGTATCACTTACTAGGATACATGGTATCTTACTCAATGTGTGAGGGAATAAACAGTTTGGGAAGAAAAAATATATATATAATGAATATAAATATAATAGAACCCTGCTTAGGTGTTCAACACCCCAAGACAAGGGCAAACAGAAAGGGAAGGAAGGAAGGAGGGGGGTAGGGGGAGAGGTAAAAAATGAACTATATCACATGTATCCAGAAGATAAATATATAACTCAAGTAGTATGGAGACTAATGCCGCGTACCCAGGATCGCACATTCGGACAACAAAATCCATGTTTTTTTTCAGGCGGATATCGGCTCAAACTTGTCTTGCATACACACGGTCACACAAATCTTGAAATTCTGAATGTCAAGAACGTGGTGACGTACAACACGTACGACGAACCAAGGAAAATAAAGTTCAATAGCCAGTGCGGCTCTTCTGCTTGATTCCGAGCATGTGTGGAATTTTGTGCATCGCAATTGTGTACACACGATCGGAATTTCCGACAACAGGTTTTGTTGTCGGAAAATTTGAGATCCAGATCTCGAATTTTGTTTGTCAGAAATTCCGACAGAAAATGTCCGATGGAGCCTACACACGGTCCGAATTTCCGACAACAAGCTTCTATCGAACATTTCCCATCGGGAAATCCAACCGTGTGTACGCGGCATTAGTGAAAAGAAAAAATTGATTAAAAATAAGAAAATTATGGCCTAATTACAGTACACAGTATGTGGGTTTACTTACTAAGGGGTCGATAGGCCCACCACCCCATGGAATTTATTATTTTGATAACCATCATTATAAGAATAATACCTAGGATAAAAGAAAAAGAACAAAATTCTAAATATTGTTATAAAACCGTGGACATCTCTAATGCCTTGTTAATACCCCCAGGTGACAAGGCATCAAGAGAATAGATCCAGAATGTTTCACGTTCACAGAGCCTGAAAAACCTCTCTGCCTCAGACAGATTTTTTGGCATTTGTTCCAATACCCATACCTTTAGGCCATCAGTGGAACCTTTGTGACATTTGGAGAAATGACGACGAATGCTATGTTTGTCTTAGCCTTCCTCAATCTTTCTCCGATGCTCGCCAAACCTCTGATGGAGTGGGTGGATGGTACGGCCTACATAGAGTTGGTGACAGGGGGAACAAAGACAATAAACAACATAATCAGATGAACAATTGTAGAATTCACTGATATTGTAAGTTTTTCCTTTGGTGGTGATTGTATCTGACCATGTTGCACAAAACTACAGGTTTTGCATAAAAATGTTTTGCATTGAAACATACCAAACAATGCAAGTAAGCATAGATGTGGTATAGACTGCATAGGGCAAGGTTCTAGCTTGCTGGGGGCAATTTTATTTTTTATATTGGGTGTTCTTCTATATGTGACTTTGGGGATATTGGGTAAGGATGACAAGGTAAGTTTGGTTAGCAGCAGAACATGCAAACGGGCAAAAAATGTGTGCGAACACGCAAACACCATTAAAGTCTATAGGACACAAACATGAATAACCAAAAGTGCTCATTTTAAAGGCTTATATGCATTATATTTTCATAAAAAGTGTTTGAGACCTGGGTCCTGCCCCAGGGGACATGTTTCAATGCAAAAAACGTTTTAAAAACGTCCGTTTTTTCAGGAGCAGTGATTTTAATAATGCTTAAAGTGAATAAAAGTGAAATATTTAATTTTGTACCTGGGGGTGTCTATAGTATGCCTGTAAAGTGGCGCATGTTTCCCGTGTTTACAACAGTCCCTGCACAAAATGACATTTCTAAAGGAAAAAAAGTCATTTTAAAGTACTTACGGCTATAATGAATTGTCGGTCCCGGCAATACACATAAAAGTCATTGAAAAAAATGGCATGGGATTCCCCCACAGTCCATTACCAGTCCCTTTGGGTCTGGTGTGAATATTAAGGGGAACCCCGAACCAATATTTAAAAAAAAATTGCGTGGGGGTCCCCCCAAATTCCATATCAGGCCTTTCAGTTCCAGTTCCTAGTTTTCTGTTAGCCAATCTAGCTGTCCTCCTTAATACTCATTCTGTCCTTGTTTCTCACATGAAGACGTACCTACTGTCCCTTGTTACTGTTAGGTTTGCTCCCTGGGGCATTTGCCCTTTTTTTTTTTTACTCTGATTCCTTCTTCACCCGGAGCTACCTCACTAGTCAAGTACTTAGTATACACACCTAATCCCTCAGGTTCTGCCTTTAGCAGCTTTCCCACTGCCGCATTCCGGAACTTCTTAAAGGAAGACTGATGTTTTGTTTGTTACGGGTATCAAACTGGCTGGCATAGTTGTTGGGGCTGCTGGTCGGTAGGGAGTTTGCTATATTCTCTGTGTTCACTGTGTTTGTGTTTTTTGGTAACCAACTGCCTTGCTTACAGTTTCTTCCTCATTTGATGGAGTGCCTTCATCACGGTCATCTCCCTAGGTGCTGTTGACCATGGGGAGTGGCAACTCCCCTGGAGGGCAAGTCTCCTTTCCTTCCTTCGGGTTGGTTTTCTGGGCCCCTCCCATACTTCACTGTAACCTGTGCTCATTTTGCCATACATATTTGCTATAGTATCCCTATGGAGTTGAAATTAGTTTCTTGGAACATAAGGGGTCTCAATAACAAATTTAAAAGATCCCTGATGTTTAAATTCCTTAAATCTCATATTATCCGCATATTATCTTCTTACAGGAGACTCACCTCTTGGGGAACAAAATGTTATCCCTTAGCAGAGCATGGGTACAACAAGCATTGCATGCCCCTTACTCTAGTAAAGCCTGGGAGGTCACCATTCTTCTACATAAATCTCTAGCATATAAGGTAATTTATGTATGTTTAGACCAAGAAGACAGATACATCATTTTAGTTCATGAAATTGGTACTGTGAAATATGCATTTGTGAGTGTTTATATCCCCCCCCCGTCCTGGCATACTGTATACCATCCAGGAGAATTTGGCACCATTACAGCTCACTAGAGTTATTTGGACTGGGGACTTTAATGCTGTCTTGCATGCTGATTTGGACTCTTCTAATCCTAAGCGGGTGTCCTGTGTGGACCTCGAGTCCTGGGCTCACACTTTTGACTTGTCAGAGATCGGGATATATAAATTCCCCCTAGACCATTTTTACTCTCATTATTCTGCCTCACTCAAATCTGGTTCTCATATTGATTTGGCGTTTGGCTCTAAGCTTATGCTATCTGCCATTCTGGGTGCTTCCTATCTACCCGCTGGCATTTTGGACCATTCCCTTGATGGAAATTACTGTGGGGATAGGAGACGGTAGATCCCCGGGTGTCTGGTGCCTGGACTCCAAATGGGTTCATAATGAGAGGGTACAGGAGCTGCTGCAGCACTCACTACTAGTAAAATGAATCCACTGCATTCCCTCAGTTGGTGTGGGATGCCTTTAAAGCATTTACCCAATGTCAATTTATCTCATCCATTAAAATTGCAAGAGTCAATATAGCTCCCAGTTGACTTTGCTGGAGCAGGCAGTGTCGGAGGCAGCTTCTGAATTCGTATACTCTCCTATTGGGGAAAACTACTCCACTCTAGCACAGGCTCCTAGGGACCTGTAACTTCACCTCACCTTCCTCACTCATGCAGATGCTGCCCTACAGGCAGGTAGGTTGTTGAGTCTGAGAACAAAAACGGCACGTTGCTTGCCAACCTTGCTGGCATCTGACTTGTTTCCTAACTGCTTTCAGACGCTGGGGATTCTATAACAAACCCCTTGGGCAAACTCTTTCCTTATTGACCTTATATGATGAGGAGGCTGTTTCACTAGACAAAAATATTTCTATCTCAGAAATAGAAAAAGCTATTTTTTTTTCAAAAACTAA
Source organism: Lithobates clamitans (assembly GCA_037952925.1). Lineage (NCBI taxonomy): Eukaryota > Metazoa > Chordata > Amphibia > Anura > Ranidae > Lithobates > Lithobates clamitans. The sequence goes on from JBBGZY010000273.1 coordinate 1,526,898, forward strand.
TTTTCCCCCAAAAAAACAACTGGGGCCTGATGGATTACCGGGGGATTGGTATAAATTACATATTGAACAGCTAGCTCCCAGGCTATGCAAGGTCTTTTCAGAAAGCTATGAGTCCCAGTCCTTTGAAATTAAAAGGACGAGAATCCCCCTAATGGGGCTTTAAAGCAGCCAGTAGTGTGATTTTTCACAGTACAAAAAGGGTAGGTAATAAATAATTTTATTGGTACAAAAAAGTACATAAATACTGACATCGAAAAGTCAGGACATGAACTGGAATACAAAGATAATAAAGAACAATACCAATGACAAAGGGCAGTGCACAATAGGTTACACCATAAGCAGCAATGATACAATAGCACAGAGGTCTTAAGTGTAGAATTACACTTTCCTCACCTCTTTACGTCCTTCTTCTAGGCTTCTCTATATGGACCCACTCTCATCCCACGCCCGCCAACACCCCTAGCTATTTGCCCAATAATAACTTAAATATAAATATGATACCTTCCTTCCTGCTCTTAGGAATCCCCTTTTGAGCCGATTACTTAGCACAATTGTTATTTTATCGCGGGTGCAGTTTATGCCCCTCTTCTCCCCCAACCCTTGGGGATATTTAGGGCGTGATTCCTTCTAAGGCATGCGTGTGGGACATTTGCTCCTCTTATGACTGGCCTACCTGCTGGGAGATCGAGGATACACAAGAGGGCAATTCCTCCATATCATGGCCACCTACAACCATTGAGTACATTGTGACTGGTAAAGATGTAATATATGGATTCATTCATATATTTCTTCCTTCTTTTCTCCTTTATTTTTGAAAGATTTTTGACACATGTTTACATCTTTACAGTTGTTATATATCTATCCTCTGAAGAAGACCCACTGGGGTCGAAACGCATCAGTTTTCTGCACTCTGTGCTATTGTATCATTGCTGCTTATGGTGTAACCTATTGTGCACTACCCTTTGTCATTGGTATTGTTCTTTATTATCTTTGTATTCCAGTTCATGTCCTGACTTTTCAATGTCAGTATTTATATACTTTTTTGTACCAATAAAATTATTTATTACCTACCCTTTTTGTACTGTGAAAAATCACACTACTGGCTGCTTTAAAGCCCCGGGGATTCTCATCCTTTTAATTTTAATTTACTACTTGGGGTGCGCAGCCCTTTTGTCTGTACTCTTATGAGTTTCCATTTCTTTCCTCAGTCCCAGTCCTTGCCTATGTATCAGGCACATATTATACTTATACCCAAGCCAGGGAAAGACCCCAAGTACTGTGCGTCTTATAGGCTGAATTCCCTTTTGAATTAAAAAGTCCTGACCAAAGTGCTAGCAACGAGATTAACCAAATTCTTACCGTCCTTGGTTAGTATAGATCAGACTGGCTTCATCCCCGGGAAATCGACAGACATTAACCTACGCGGAGTTCTGACTAACTTGAACCCCCCCCCCCGATGAATCAGCTTCTAGGTTTCTGGTTATGCTTGAAATAGAGAAAGCTTTTGATTTAGTGGATTGGTTCTACATGTTGGCTGTACTGGAAGTGATGGGTTCTGGTCTAAGTTTTGGCAACTGGATCAATATCCTTTACAAAGGATATCCCCGGCGCTGTTTGCGCTGATGATGGAACCAATAGCGCAAGCCATACGTAAGTCCCCCCTTATTAAAGGTATTCAGGTAGGTGCCATCAATGAAAAAGTTGGTCCTAATATGGACCGCTACTGACAAATATTTGGGGTTAGTGATATCCCCCAAAGCATCCGACTATACAGTATCTCACAAAAGTGAGTACACCCCTCACATTTTTGTAAATATTTTATTATATCTTTTCATGTGACAACACTGAAGAAATTACACTTTGCTACAATGTAAACTAGTGAGTGTACAGCTTGTATAACAGTGTAAATTTGCTGTCCCTTCAAAATAACTCAACACACAGCCATTAATGTCTAAACTGCTGGCAACAGAAGTGAGTATACCCCTAAGTGAAAATGTCCAAACTGGGCCCAATTAGCCATTTTCCCTCACCAGTGTCATGTGATCTATTAGTGTTACAAGGTCTCAGGTGTGAATGGGGAGCAGGTGTGTTAAATTTGGTGTTATCGCTCTCACTCTCTCATACTGGTCACTGGAAGTTCAACATGGCACCTCATAACAAAGAACTCTCAGAGGATCTGAAAAAAAAGAATTGTTGCTCCACATAAAGATGGCCTAGGCTATAAGAAGATTTGCCAAGACCCTGAAACTGAGCTACAGCATGGTGGCCAAGACCATACAGCAGTTTACCAGGACAGGTTCCACTCAGAACAGGCCTCGCCATGGTCAACCAAAGAAGTTGAGTGCACATGCTCAGCATCATATCCATAGGTTGTCTTTGGGAAATATGACATATGAGTGCTGCCAGCATTGCTGCAGAGGTTGAAGGGTCAGCCTGTCAGTGTTCAGACCATATGCCGCACAATGCATCAAATTGGTCTGCATAGCTGTCCTCCCAGAAGGAAGCCTCTTCTAAAGATGATGCACAAGAAAGCCCGCATACAGTCAAGCAGACTAAGGACATGGATTACTGGAACCATATCCTGTGGTCTGATGAGACCAAGATAAACTTATTTGGTTCAGACGAGGTCAAGCGTGTGTTGAGGCAACCAGGTGAGGAATACAAAGACAAGTGCCTACATTCAAGCATGGTGGTGGGAGTATCATGGTCTGGGGCTGCATGAGTGCTTCCGGCACTGGGGAACTACAGTTCATTGAGGGAACCATAAATGCCAACATGTACTGTGACATACTGAAGCAGAGCATGATCCCTTCGGAGACTGGGCCACAGCACAGTATTCCAACATGATAACGACCCCAAACACACCTCCAAGATGACCACTGCCTTGCAAAAGAAGCTGAGGGTAAAGGTGATGGACTGGCCAAGCATGTCTCCAGACCTCAACCCTATTGAGCATCTGTGGGGCATCCTCAAACAGAAGGTAAAGCAGTGCAAGATCTCTAACATCCACTAGCTCCGTGATGTTATCATGGAAGAGGACTCTAGTGGCAACCTGTGAAGCTCTGGTGAGCTTAATGCCCAAGAGGGTTAAGACAGTGCTAGAAAATAATGGTGGCCAGACAAAATATTAAAACTTTGGGCCCAATTTGGACATTTTCACTTAGGGGTGTACTAACTTTTGTTGCCAGCGGTTTAGACATGGCTGTGTGTTGAGTTATTTTGAGGCGATAGCAAATTTACACTGTTATACAAGCTGTACACTCACTACTTTACATTGTATCAAAGTGTCATTTCTTCAGTGTTATCACATAAAAAGATATAACTAGAAAAACTACAATTTCTGGGGAAATTGTGAAAAGTGTTCTTGCCTCTACAACTGGAGTTGGGCGGAGTAACTGGATGGAGTGGCTTGAGTAACTGTGAAAAGTGTTAAAAAGCTTAATATTTTAAAAAGTATAAATAGTAGTAAAAAAGTTGAAGTCCCATCATTAGCTGAAAGAGCTGAACATTTTTTTCAAAAGTTTTTTTTTTCAAAAATGATTTTTTTTTTTTAAATGAAATTTTTTTTTTCAAAAATATTTTTTTTTTTCAAAAATGAATTTTTTTTTTTTCAAAAATGAATTTTTTTTTTCAAAAATGATTTTTTTTTTGTCAAAAATTTATTTTTTTTTCAAATTTTTTTTTTTTTTTTCAAAAATGATTTTTTTTTCAAAAATTAATTTTTTTTTCAAAAATGATTTTTTTTTTCAAAAATGATTTTTTTTTTTTTTCAAAAATGATTTTTTTTTTTTCAAAAATGATTTTTTTTTTTTATTCAAAAATATTTTTTTTTCATGGGGCGGTCATAATGTTTTGGCTGATCATGGGGTTGTCAGCTTTTGTCACCTCCCACTCTAGTTTTTAACATTTCACCATTCATTCCTATGGGACCAATTTCGCCGCAAAAACGACAATATTTCGTGAACCATTCGGCGAAACGTTCCACAAAATAATTTTTTTTTCATGGGGCGGTCATAATGTTTTGGCTGATTATGGGGTGGTCATAATGTTTTGGCTGATCATGGGGTTGTCAGCTTTTGTCACCTCCCACTCTAGTTTTGAACATTTGGCCATTCATTCCTATGGGACCAATTTCACCGCAAAAACGACGATATTTCGTGGACCATTCGGCGAAACGTTCCACAAAGTAATAGCACACCAATCGGGAACAATCCGCACGTTTCGGTATATAACTTGTCTCTGTAGTGTAAAAACTGTGGGAGGAGTCTACAAGCATTATCAAGTCTAGCAGATGAAGGTATGACCACATGCATTTGGGGGGGTCTCAGCATCTTGTGTTTACAACCACTGTTTCCTAGCAACGCTCATGCCCTGTTTATGCTTCACAAATACTGCTCAATACACAATACACAGGACCATGATAGCTGTAGTAACTGTGCAGTAATTCAAATGGCCGTATTTTAAAAACTATAAATCCTACAGTGAAGATCTTTATATTGTGAGAATCACAAGACCCAGACCTAGATTTTGATACATAGTATGTCTCTGAAATAATAAAATTGAAGGCACGGTCGTAGTTTAGATATTGCCCTTCAAATTTGAAGGGGCTAGAGTGTAGTTATAATGAATGTCAATGGACGGTGTGAGTTGCAAACAAATGGTCATATTGTGAAAACTATCAGGACAATGGCTTAGCCGTGGACATGTTTAGTGGCAGCAGGGATAGCTGAACGTTTTGATATAAGATTTGTGTAGGTGGGCTTGAAAATGAGGGAGTGGCGGCAGTTTAGAAATCATGTTCTGATTTTTCAGCTTTTGTCACCTCCCACTCTAGTTTCCCCATTCATTCCTATGGGACCAATTTCGCCGCAAAAACGACGATATTTTGTGAACCATTTGGCGAAACGTTCCACAAAGTGATAGCATACCATTCGGGAACAATCCGCATGTTTCGGTATATAACTTGTCTCTGTAGTGTAAAAACTGTGGGAGGAGTCTACAAGCATTATCAAGTCTAGCAGATGAAGGTATGACCACATGCATTTGGGGGGGTCTCAGCATCTTGTGTTTACAACCACTGTTTCCTAGCAACGCTCATGCCCTGTTTATGCTTCACAAATACTGCTCAATACACAATACACAGGACCATGATAGCTGTAGTAACTGTGCAGTAATTCAAATGGCCGTATTTTAAAAACTATAAATCCTACAGTGAAGATCTTTATATTGTGAGAATCACAAGACCCAGACCTAGATTTTGATACATAGTATGTCTCTGAAATATTAAAATTGAAGGCACGGTCGTAGTTTAGATATTGCCCTTCAAATTTGAAGGGGCTAGAGTGTAGTTATAATGAATGTCAATGGACGGTGTGAGTTGCAAACAAATGGTCATATTGTGAAAACTATCAGGACAATGGCTTAGCCGTGGACATGTTTAGTGGCAGCAGGGATAGCTGAACGTTTTGATATAAGATTTGTGTAGGTGGGCTTGAAAATGAGGGAGTGGCGGCAGTTTAGAAATCATGTTCTGATTTTTCAGCTTTTGTCACCTCCCACTCTAGTTTCCCAATTCATTCCTATGGGACCAATTTCGCCGCAAAAACGACGATATTTCGTGAACCATTTGGCGAAACGTTCCACAAAGTGATAGCATACCATTCGGGAACAATCCGCATGTTTCGGTATATTACCTGTCTATGTAGTGTAAAAATTGTGGGAGGAGTTAGGGTGGTAAATTTGGCTATAATAATATATATGTGAGATAACAGTAAGTGGTCTTGCTATGCAAGAACACTTAATCAAATATTTACAAAAATGTAAGGGGTGTACTCACTTTTGTGAGATACCTCATGTCCCTAAATTTAGTGCCGCTATTGAATCTAAAGAAGTAACAGTTATTGGCATGGTCCCCCCTCCCCCTCTCACTCGTGGGCAGGATTAATCTTATTAAAATGAAGTTGCTACCCTCCATATTGTATATCCTTCGCCAGGCCCCGGTGTGGATCCCTAAGAAATATTTTAGGCAATTTGAATCTGCAGTGACCTAATTTCTTTGGGGAGCTCAAAGGCCTAGGTTTCGGCTGACAATCTTGCAAAGGCCATGGACTGAGGGTGGTTTGGCATATCCAAATCTAATTGCCTATTACCTTGCTGCTCAGTTTACTCAGGCCCACAACTGGTTGGTAGCTGATGAGACCAATTCTGCGGTAGTGCTTGAAGCTGCGCAGCTTGGCTCTTATGAAGCACTACATAACATACTATACAGAGGTCGGTTAGCCTCATTCCCACTCACTCTGTGTCCTCTAACGCCTTTTCACCACATACACCTCTATAACATAATCCCTCCCGAATGCAATTTTTCTTGATTCCTGACCTTATTGTGTGGGCTTCTAAGGGGATAAAATATCTTAGCCAAATTTGTGAAGTTCAGACATACAACACCCTTAAAGTGAAATATGTTCTCCCTAATTCATACCTGTTCAGGTACCTTCAGTTCCGACATGCCTTTCAGGTGCAATTTGGCAATCTGCCTATAACCATCACTTTTTCCAGAATTGAATGCATATTACGTGAGGATTCTCTAGGTATCCTCACGTAAGAACCACTCTCTTTAGTATATAGGTCTCTTCAACCTACTGTTCATGACAGCCTCGACAAGTTATTGTTGCGCTGGCATGTGGAGGTTCCAGAGTTAGAATTAGAGGACTGGGAGGATGTTTGGGAATACCCTATGCAGAGCTTGGTCTCAGCCAGAGATAGACTAATACAATTTAAGATTCTTCATAGAGTTTATCTCACACCTCAAAGGTTACATAAGATTTATCCCTCACACTCCTCACAATGTTGGTGCTGTACGGTTGACCCTGCCACATTCGTGCATGTGTTTTTGGAGTGTGCGGGCATAGAATTATTCTGGTCAGCGGTTTCCCCATTGCTGTACCATTATCTATTGACATTTGTATCTTAAGTCTCGTTCATTTACTGGCTTCATCTAGGTCTATGAGAACTTTGATCAGCCTATTATTGTTTTACGCATGCAAGTCTATACTCCTTAAATGGAAATCTACCAAGGCCCCTCCCTTAGATTATTGCAAGAATATTGTCAACAAAATGGTTCCACTGTATAAATTTACATATGAATCTAGGGGATGTCCAAAAAATTTTTTCCAAGGTATGGGATATTTGGACAGAGTCCAGGGACACGGTCAGATCATCGGCAACACCTTCATAAGATGCTCTGATTTGCTTCTGTTTTATTTTTTTGGTATGGTACTGTAGACTGGGGGAGAGCCACATGATATTTACTTCGCACACTCCAGATACCTTGAATTAAGTCATCTTAGGCCTTGGTTATCAACCACCTTGTTCTTTGCTTTTTTTTTTCTCTCTTTTTTTCCTTGTATTCCAAGCCTGGGTATGCCCAATAGGCTTTGTTTTGTAACTTTCACCTTATATTCTTACAATAAAAAGTGGTTGTAAACCCTTCCATATAGAAACAGAAGAGAGAGGCACCTCTGGGTGTAGACTAAAAACAAGTTTTATTCATAAAAGGATAATGATGGTCAAACTCACATGTTGAAGGTCATCAGTAAGGCATAAAATAGTGAGCAGATACTGAAGAGGACATCATCCATCAGGAATTCAAGTCAGTCAAACAGCTCCTGGCTGGGGGCTCTGCCTGTGTGTAAGGAGAGGTACCGCTGAGATGTATGGCCGGCCGCAGCGGTGACAGGTCACAGTACTAGGCGGAGAGCGTGGAAGAACGTAAACATCCGGCGAGGAGTGATGACGTCATGGATCGAGCGATGCGTTGCAGGGCGTACGGGCTGTGGTGACGTGACAGCCGCGCCCCTTCATCTGGCTGGACCGGGACTAAAGGAAATGGTCAGAAAAACGATCATTTCCTTTAGTCCCGGTCCTGTCCCTCCCCTTCTTCTATCCAGACCAATTACCACATTTCCTGTTCTGGCTCTCCCTCCCACCTCCCACTTTTTAAGCCGCCCTATCCCATCCATCTCCAGCCTGATGAAGGGGCACGGCTGTCACGTCACCACAGCCCGTACGCCCTGCAACGCGTCGCTCGATCCATGACGTCATCACTCCTCGCCGGATGTTTACGTTCTTCCACGCTCTCCGCCTAGTACTGTGACCTGTCACCGCTGCGGCCGGCCATACATCTCAGCGGTACCTCTCCTCACACACAGGCAGAGCCCCCAGCCAGGAGCTGTTTGACTGACTTGAATTCCTGATGGATGATGTCCTCTTCAGTATCTGCTCACTATTTTATGCCTTACTGATGACCTTCAACATGTGAGTTTGACCATCATTATCCTTTTATGAATAAAACTTGTTTTTAGTCTACACCCAGAGGCGCCTCTCTCTTCTGTTTCTCCATAGGATTGGAATGTGGTTTCGTTTCTTGATGAAGGCAGCCCTGCTTGTGGACTTACCATTCTTTGGATCCTTGAACCCCTTATATGTATATGACTGTGAGATCATGCCCCACATGTGTTAATGCGATACATTTTTCTCTATGGACGTATACATGTGGACACTATTCATCTATTGAATTTATTGTGAGACTGGGAAGATTTCAGTTTTTTCCCCATCCCCCTGCTTTTGTTTTTGTTGTTATTATTGTCATTTCCAGTTCTCTGCGCCTTTACTTGCATACTGAAACCCTTCCATATACCCAGAGAAGTGACTGGCCTCAGATAAACAGAGATTAAACAAATCCTGTTACATAAGTTGTACCTGTTTATCTCCAATTATGTCTTCTCTATATCCGTTCAAAGCCCAGAATTTCTAAAACATGTCTGAGCTGTCAGAAGAATGGGTACAGAGAGCTGAAATTACACACTGCAGAGCTCAGTGAGGAGAGCTCTGAAAGCTGTTTGGAGGGAATGGCTGATTGTAATGAATGGGCACCCCCCCCCCCCACACACACACACACACACACACATGCATACACACACACACACACTTAGTGCTCTAAATTGAGGCAACTCCACACTATAGAGGGATATGTTTTGTTCATTTTTCATGTCTGAGGTTTGCAACCACTTAAACTTAGCAGCTAAGTTGTGTTGTTACTGCCTTTGATCAATAAAGCCTGATTTACTGAAGTGTGGAGCGAAATTGAACCCGTGTTCACTTCTGGCATCCACACATGAAGGAGATTCTCTTTTTTTTTAAAATGCTGCCTCATATGCTACATTCACTTCATTTAACCTTACTTTACACTTTATAAACCAGTGTTTACTCACATCTTTCATTTGGAAGGTAAACAGCAGCATAATGTTCAAAGAATAAAATCAACAAAGGTGCTTCATTGAGTAGACCCTGTACAGTGGGGATGTGCATATAGAGCTTAAAGCGGAGTTCCAAGGACATTTAATGTATATATATATTTTTTAAACATTTTATAAGTTAATAACATTGTCATTTAACACTCACGTTATTTGAGCAATTCGTCCCCCGAATCATATTGCTTGTGGGCATCTGAAGCCCACAAGCATTTATTTCCGGGATGCGGTGCAGCTGAGCGACCAGCATACATCGCCCCGTTCTTGCGCATGCGCAGTAATGCACCGTTGCGGTGCTGTAAAGTATACAGGTTGCCATAACAACGGGCGGCTTGTCCTACTGTACATGCAGTATCATCTCTGCTTTAATTTGATGGCTCCAGTATAGAAGTTATCTTCATACTTCAGTTTCAAAGCCTAGGTTATGCCTTGGTGTATGAGTACACTACCTAAAGGAAGAATAGTAGATGACGGTCTTGTATCAAAAAAATTGGTGTACAGATTATGACTTGGTTTTTTTACCAGCAGTAGCACTAATGTAAAAGAGCAGGACTAATGTAAAACTGCCAACTCTCATTTAGTTGCAGAATGGATTTGGAAGCATACAAATTACATTGATCTAATGAGAACTCTTGATCCCTATACTTTTTCTGAGTCATTGTATCTGATATTATGGAAGCCACTGGATCAACATGACAGCCGGGAAACCATTTATCTTATTCTTTATTTCTCTTATTTCTATTATGGTTTCCTTTTAACCCCTAAACAAGCTGTACACAAGTTTATTTTTCTGTACAGTTTAAAAAAGCAAAAAACAAAAGATTAACATTTGCATCTATCTGTGCCTGACAAAAATTAGTCAAAATTATTTACACATATTACATACATTAACATTATATAACACAATAGAATCATTCCTGTGCCAATGAGCAAAAAGCTTTCTAAATAAAAAAATTTTTACTGTCTATTTTATTTAGAATGGCTATGTTTGCTGTACATCTGCTAGTGTAGCTAACATTTACACTAAAAAAAAAATAAATGTATAAAACTGCTCAATCCAAAAAATGAAAAATTTTCATATGGTCTATCCTTATCTTACCTCGAGCTTTTGTTTAATTTCTACCTCTTATCTGACCTTTTTCAGCCTAGCTATTAGTGATACATGAGTACACATGAACACTGGGGAATTACAGAATGTTAACTAAAGACATCTCCATGTTCTAAAACATGTCTAAAAAATGAGTGGCAAGCAGAGCAAACAGAGAATCTGCATGAAGAACACTTCTTTCCACTTTTCAGTTTTTTTTTCCCTAAGCATTCAACTGTCATTATCTAGGAGTGACAAGTTATAGTTTCTACTATAATGAAATTTTAATTTGAAGTCTGCCTAGGGAAGTTCCTTTCCACCATAATTTATACCTAGGGCTGTCTTTAATATTGATTGGGCCCTAGGCAAAAATTTTCTTGGGGCCCACACCAGCCCCCCCACCCCCATGTCACTCTCCACCTACTCTGAGACATACAATAAATAGCAGCTAGACTCAAAATCAGTTTACTGTATCAGATCAGGCAGCGATTGCGATTGGTTGCCAGAGGTTACAGCATATCATTACCACTTACTGAGTGGTTGCTAGAGGTTACAGCACACTTTACGGCTCACTGATCAGTTGCTAGAGGTTGCAGCACATGATTTCTGCTTGTTGATTAATTGCTAGAGATTACTGTACAGTAGTATTGCTCACTGATTGGTTGTTAGAGGTTACAGCACATCATCATCATGCCAGACCGTGGTTCCTAATTTTTACAGACAGTCTATTGACTGGAATGGTACCAGCTGATTGGAGAAAAGCCAATGTAGCACCAATATTTAAAAAGGGCCCAAAAAACATCCCTGGGAATTACAGACCAGTTAGCCTAACATCAATAGTATGTAAAATCTTGGAGGGGATGATAAGGGACTATATACAAGATTTTAGTAATAAGAACGATATCATTAGCAGTAATCAGCATGGATTCATGAAGAATCGTTCTTGCCAAACCAATCTATTAACCTTCTATGAGGAGGTGAGTTGCCATCTAGATAAAGGAAGGCCCGTAGACGTGGTGTATCTGGATTTTGCAAAAGCATTTGACACAGTTCCCCATAAACGTTTATTGTACAAAATAGGGTCCGTTGGCATGGACCATAGGGTGCGTACCTGGATTGAAAACTGGCTACAAGGGCGTGTTCAGAAGGTGGTGATAAATGGGGAGGACTCAGAATGGTCAGGGGTGGGTAGTGGGATTCCCCAGGGTTCTGTGCTGGGACCAATCCTATTTAATTTGTTTATAAACGATCTGGAGGATGGGATAAACAGTTCAATCTCTGTATTTGCAGACGATACTTAGCTAAGCAGGGCAATAACTTCTCCGCAGGATGTGGAAACCTTGCAAAAAGACCTAAACAAATTAATGGGGTGGGCGACTACATGGCAAATGAGGTTCAATGTAGAAAAATGTAAAATAATGCATTTGGGTGGTAAAAATATGAATGCAATCTATACACTGGGGGGAGAACCTCTGGGGGAATCTAGGATGGAAAAGGACCTGGGGGTCCTAGTAGATGATAGGCTCAGCAATGGCATGCAATGCCAAGCTGCTGCTAATAAAGCAAACAGAATATTGGTATGTATTAAAAGGGGGATCAACTCCAGAGATAAAACGATAATTCTCCCGCTCTACAAGACTCTGGTCCGGCCGCACCTGGAGTATGCTGTCCAGTTCTGGGCACCAGTCCTCAGGAAGGATGTACTGGAAATGGAGCGAGTACAAAGAAGGGCAACAAAGCTAATAAAGGGTCTGGAGGATCTTAGTTATGAGGAAAGGTTGCGAGCGTTGAACTTATTCTCTCTGGAGAAGAAACGCTTGAGAGGGGATATGATTTCAATTTACAAATACTGTACTGGTGACCCCACAATAGGGATAAAACTTTTTCGCAGAAGAGAGTTTAATAAGACTCGGGGCCACTCATTACAATTAGAAGAAAAGAGGTTTAACCTTAAACTACGTAGAGGGTTCTTTACTGTAAGAGCGGTAAGGATGTGGAATTCCCTTCCACAGGCGGTGGTCTCAGCGGGGAGCATTGATAACTTCAAGAAACTATTAGATAATCACCTGAATCACCGCAACATACAGGGATATGTGAGGTAATACTGACACATAATCACACACATAGGTTGGACTTGATGGACGTGTGTCTTTTTTCAACCTCACCTACTATGTAACTATGTAACTATATATCTCCTCACTGCCTGCACACCATGAACTGAGGAGGTAAGCGGACCCATCAATTGACAGAAAACTCCTAGGGATCCTAGAACTCCTGGGATCAGTGGCAGTGCTGGGGAAGGGGAGGGTGTGATCAATGGCAATGCTGATTTTTTTACCGACTACCAATATAAAGAGGAGTTTCAACACTGGCCACCAATGTAATGGGGGTTTACACTGACCACTAATTTAATAGGGGTTTACACTGACCACTAATGTAATAGAAGCATTCACAATAACCACCAATGTAAGAAGGGACTTACACTGACCACCAATGTAAGGGCAACATTCACACTGGCCACTAGTGTGAATTAAAGGATTCTACACCAAGCACCAATGTAATGAAGAGATTTACACTGACCACCAATGTAACTGAGACATTTAGCCTGCTTTCACATTTGTGTGTGTGTCAGGAACGCATGCAAAAACACTTTTCTGACACCACAGAAACGTGCTGCCCTTTAGCAGATACACAGGAATGCCATTAATTGATAATGACACCCTCACACATCTGCTGACATGTGCCTTGGCACCGTGTGATTTTGAAAAAGCGCATAGAGCAGCCCTTTGAAATGAATGGGCTGCCCTACACACAACCTACATCTTTATCCACCCTGTCAGTACACCTTTGCATCCTAAAACCCCTGCTAACCTCTGCACCCCAAACCTCTCCCATTATCTCCACTCCAACCCTCCACCCCTTTAACGCTACCTGCCTCCTCTGCTCATCTTTGGACCCAACTTCCTTACCTCCATACAACCCCTCCTTGCTCACCTGTGCACCCAAACTGTAATTCCTTCTCTGCCTACCTCTTCACACCCCACACTACTTGCAGAACAGGCAGATGCTAAGTTAATGACCACAATTGTAGGCAGGACTTTCAAACATGCCCCTTTACCTCCCCAGTGGGCAGTATTCAGCAGAAGTGATGGTGGATTTGACCTGGGGGGGGGATTGTATACATATGAATTCTGCCACTATTTACATATTAATGCCGGTTATTTACATGTAAACACAGGGTCTGCAGGTGAGTCATCCGTACACAACAATAGGGCAAAGCTGGGCATCATTAGTAGCAGCACTTCACACTGAGATATTGGGACACAGAACAGGACTAAAACTTCAAGGAACACGGGAATTTAAACCAGGATAGTTGCCAAGTATGAGGCAGCTGCTTTGATCCCCACAACAATGACAGGGCCCAGGGCAGCTGCCCCTTTTGCCCTGCCTTAAAAACAGCCCTGCTCTCATTAAATTTTAGCAAATCACTGCATAAGTTCAAAATAAAAATTAAATGTGTCAGATACTCACCTAAACCAGTGGTCACATGATATGCCAGGTCCCGAGTCTTCTCTCTTTCTTGCTGTAGAGTGAAAGAGTCCTTCTTCAGGTGTCTACTTTTCTGCCTAGTCACATAGACAGTTCCCACTGCAGGCCATTTGATGAGCTCCATAGGTGTGTGCAGCCTATTGCATTAGGGTGTGCACCCAAAAGCTCAAACACACTCTACTGATCACTCACTGTGTTCATTCAGAAGAGGAAGGGGCTGGTAAATTACATATTTACCAGCCCCTTCCCCCACTTATCCTAAAACGTCTCCCTGTGTGTGCTGGCAGGAGAGGAGAGGAGGAAAGGTGGAAGCGATGCAAGGGGGGGGCAGGCACCTGTCACACCCTGTGCGCACACCTGTGGAAAGCTCATTGTAAATTTTAGAAATTCTAGAAATGTTAAACTTTTATTCAAAAGTGAGGGCTAAGGCTGGGGGTGGTGAATAGGGATAGGCTGAATGACCTCCTGTTTGGCCCATGTTCTGTTTACCAGAACTTTCGAACATCGTAAAAGTTCAGAACCGAATGACGAACCCCATTGAAGTCTATGAAAAGACAGAATGAAAAGCACCTTTAAGTGTAGCATTTAATAAGATGTGAATGGCAAGGACAACAATATAAAACTCACGAGAGGGAAATGTAATTTAGGCTCATCTGTTAGATGGAAGCGTCCAAATGAGAAATGTCCAGTGTGCCGCTCCAGGAGAGTAGAGACTGCGGTGTCACAGGGAGAGAAGCCAGCAAAGTCTATGTGTTCTGGTTATGTTCATATGGGTAGCAGCATGGAGTGCAACGCAGTGGGTGACGTGTGACATCACCGGGAGGCTCGGAAACACACCGTGTTTCAGAGCATGCGCAAAACCCGTACTGGGCATGCGCTTCTTTATCAAGTGGGACCTGAACTGTAAAAATCAAAAGTGCTAATTTTGAAGGCTTATATGCAAGTAATTGGGCATAGAATAGTTTTGGGGGTCTGGGTACTGCACTGGGGGACATGTATCAATAAAAAAAGTTTGTAGAAAATGTCATTTTTTAAATGAGCAGTGATCTACTGATGCTTAAAGTGAAAGCATCAAAATGAAAAATATCAATAATGAAAAATTCCTTTCAATATAATGCCTGGGGAGTTCCCTTAGTCTACCTGTTAAGTGGTACATCTGTACTGTGCATAGAAGCTGCTGCAGCAATAATTGCATTTATAAAGTCAAAAAAAATACATTTTCCCTGCAAGCTTTCTTTATTCTGTAAACAACGGCTTGGGAAGGCCACAATGTAGTGCACTGGCAACAAGATTAGAGATTTTTTGGATATATTTTGGTGTTTCTTCTGAAGACTTTGAATAGAAGAAACAGGTCTGGAAAAAGTGGTCTTTGGGCGTCGGAGGTGCCTTCACATCGTAACCCTATAGAGGTACTCTTGATAAAAGCAACAATTGCCCTGCTGTCAAAAATTGAAATGATATGAACCTGTCAAATAGGTGCGGAAAAATTGGTCTTTGGATGTTGGAGGTGCCTTCACATCATAAGGCCTCATGTACACTGCTGCTGCTAAATGCACGTTCAGGAGCAGTTGGGCATTTTTTTCAACTGCTCCTGAACTCTCCTCTATCGTTTCTAGGCAGTTGAGTTTAGAGGCCTTTTTTGGAAAGCAAAAAAATGAGTTCAAAGGCATTTCAAGCGCCAAACGCTTTTAAACTCGGCTAAACGCGGTAACTCGCGTTTAGCCGCGTTTCGTTTACAGGCGTTTTTCATTTTTGGCTATTTTGAAAAAATTAATAAAATAATACATTTTTTTTCAAACGCTTCTAAATGCAAACGCGGCATGTAAACGCGGCAAAACGGACGTTTTAAATGTGGGTTACTATCTGTCAAGTTAAATCATTCAGGAGAGGTTGTAAAAACGTCCCATATACATTAAGCCTAACCCTAAAGAATTACTCTTGAAAAAAACAAGAATTGTCCTTGGTGTCAAAAATGAAAATGATATGCACCTGTTAAAAAGGTGCGGAAAATTTGGTCAATGGAAAAATCTGTGTGCATTTGCGCTTTTGAGGTGTAAATTACTGACCAAACATGCAGATTCTTCTATTTTTCTTTTACTGTGTGTATAGGCACATTACAATTAATCGGCTGTATTTTAGCTCAGTAAAAAAATAAGCTGTACTGAGCTTTATAAAACTGCAGTGTGCAAGAGGCCTTAAAGGGGTTGTAAAGGTATAAATTTTTTCACCTTAATGCATTCTATGCATTAAGGTGAAAAAACTTTTGATAATACCGCCGCCCCCAGCCCCCCCGTTTTACTTACCTGACACCTCGAAACTCGGCCGCTCGCTCCCGACCTCCATTCAGCCGATCAGCCTGGTCGCTGATTGGCTATAGTGGATGGATTGAAAGCAGCGCAGCCATTTCTTTAGCAAATGTTCCAAATCAGGTTTAAGCTCTGAGACCCCTACAAGACTAAGCATAGCCTCTCTGTATTCTAGCCTAGTCCTCTAGTCCTCATGGGTAGGTTCCCCTTCATCACCACACACAAAAACATTTGTAAGGCTCTCCCACAGCAGTCCAGGGCCGCCAAAGTCATATTCCTCCTGAGATCATTCTGTTGTCTCCCCTAAATATCCCTGCTCTGTGTGCCATTGCAGAGCCCCATATCGATTGTCCAGCTCTATCTCCTGCTGGACCAGCCTGTTCAACTCAGTCACCCATTGCTCCTGGAGCCGCTCTCTGAGGAATGGCATCCGCAAATCCTGTTGGTCACTGGCCCGTTGCTCGGGGGTTGGAAAGCACTTGCCCTGCCGTATACCAGCGACCTGGAGGGCTCCAATCCAGAGCCCTACCCAAATCTGCTGCCTGAACTTCAAGTATCCATCCGCAGACACAGTCCTGGAGTGTACTGAAAGGATGGACTGCAGCAGCCCCGGGAACTCTGATGCCAGATCCATATCTCTGCTGGGGTGACTGAAGTCTGCTATCCCAATCTTGGATCCCGGTGAAGGTTTGGATGTCCCAGACTTCAGAAAGCATCCCACTGTGACGGAACATCCCACTTCTGCCACCAATGTGATGGAATCCGGACACCCTAACTGGGTATTTCTGCCAAGAAGCTGCTTCCCAATGCTCTGGAACACGAGTTATCCCAAGAACCACACAAAGTGCTGTGGTCAGTGTAATTTTAGGAATACATAGCACAGAGTTCAGGGGTCAGGAGTATATAATGCTCAAGGGGCAGGACTCTGGGGTGTGTAATGCAAAGAGGTTAAATGTCAGGCATATGTAACACACAGAGTACTGAGGTCAGTACCAGCTTTAGGAGTATATAAAACATAGAGAGCAGCGGTCAGAGGTATGTAATGGACAGAGTGCAGAGGGCAGCAGTGTATAATGCACAGTAGGGATCAGGAGTACAAAACAAAAATGGTGCAGCAGCCTTCCAGCACAAATCTCCTTCCCCCAATATCTTCCCTCCTAGCACAAATCCTCTCCTTCCTTCTAGCACAAATCTTCTCTATCCCAATCCCCTCTCCCAGCATAAATCTTTTTCCCTTTCCAGCCTAAATCCTCCCCTCACCCCCCAATCCATCTTCCCAGCACAAATCCTCTTCTACCCCCCAAATCCCTCCCCCAGCATAAATCCTCTATCAATTCCCTCTAATCCCCCCCTCCCAGCACAGATCCTTTCCCACTTTTAGCACAAATCCCCAATCCACCCTCCCAGCATAAATCCTCTTCTCCTCCAAAGCTCCCCCAACACAAATCCACTTCCACCTCCCCATCCCCTTCCAGCAGAAACCCTCTCTTGCCTCAAATCCTCATTCTAATATAAATAATAATATTAATAATAATAATAATAATAATAATATAAATTCTAATATAAATCCTCCACTTCCCTCAACTCCCTCCCCCAGTACAAAGTCTTTTATCCCCCCCCAGCATAAATCTTTCCCCCACCCCACTTTCTTGTACAAATCCTCTGAATCCCCCCCAAAAAAAAAATCCCCCTCCAAGCACAGATCCTATCCACTCCCTCTCAAATCACCTCTCACCTTCTAGTAGAAATACCACATACCACCATAAATCTTCTTAATCCACCCAAAATGCTCCGTCCTAGTGTAAATCCTTCTACCTCCCAACCTCTCATTCTAGCACAAACCTACGTATTCCCCTCCTTCAAGAACAGATCCTATCCACCCTTTTCCAAATCTTCCAACCTTCTAGTAGAAATTCTACCATAAATCCTATTTTCCTCCCAATCCCTCCTCCCAGTATAAATCCTTCATCCACTCCCAACCCCTTCTTTTAGCACAGATCCTTTTACATCCTTCAACTACCCCACCTCCAAACACAAATTCTGTCAATCCCCACTCAATTTTCACCCCCTTTTTTCTGTAAAAATTCCACCATAAACTCTCTTAACCCCCCCCCCCCCACCTCCCCAAATCTTCCATCCACATACACTCTTATTCCCTCTGTAACACTTCTCTACTTCTGTGATCCTTATCCTCTGTAAATGCATGCTCCACCTTGAACATTCTCCTTTACCTCCCTTATTGCCACTCTCCTCT
Source organism: Lithobates clamitans (assembly GCA_037952925.1). Classification (NCBI taxonomy): domain Eukaryota; kingdom Metazoa; phylum Chordata; class Amphibia; order Anura; family Ranidae; genus Lithobates; species Lithobates clamitans. The sequence continues at coordinate 1,545,402 of JBBGZY010000273.1, forward strand.
TTGATTTATTATCCTTCACTTCTATCCAATGTTATTTTCCTCTCTGCTATTTCTCATTCTTTTCTATCAATGCCTACAACACCTCTCTATGATTATTGTCCTCCACATCCATCAATGCCTTCTCTCCTTTATGGTCATCTTTTGTCTATCAATCCAAGTCCACTGTCAGGCAGGAGATAGTCTTCCTTCCAGGCTCCTCCTCATGTTCTCTTATGTCAAAGGCATGTCAGAGCCAACGAGATGCTTCCCTGGCTCTGTTTGATTAGTGTGGCAGGCGGGAAGAGATGATCGCAGCAGAACAGCGTCTGGATAGCTGGCGCCACTACTGCTGCCCCCTTCCAAATTACACCAGCTGGCCGGGGCACATGTCCTCTCTGCCCCCGGTACTGGCCTAACAGTACACAACATGTATATGGGATTGTTTGGCAGGTGTAAATGCACTGTATTTCAGTTAACCATCTGTGAACCTTCTGTGTGCTGTGGTGCATTAAAAAGTACAGGTCTGATTTCCCTTGCATTAAAATTTGCTGCCATTCAATTCAGCAAACTTTATAGCAGCAGGCTTTAACACATTAAAATAGGTTGCATCAACACAGAAATGGGGGGGGGGGGGGTTGTAAAATAAGGGGCGAGTCACAATATCATGTTCTTTCAGCTGCCTTTTAAGGTGCTGTAAAAAGAATCAATAAGGATCAATATCATAGAGCAATACATTCATCACTGCTATCAGAGAGCAGTACATTAATCAATATTGGGGCTTCAAGAGGAGCCGACACCTAAAATCAATATAAAATACATAATATATGTACAGTATTTTCTCAATGCATCAAAACAGCACATACTGTAAATATGTTAAATTACTCCAGAAGGTCCATAGTTGGTTAACTCAAGTTATGTAAAATGTTCAAGCTTATTTACCACAAAAATCACATTTAAATGTCTAGCAAATTTTCTTTGCTCACGCTTGACTGAATTGCTAAATCTTATTCAAAACTTTGAAGGGTACAGAAAATTTTGGAGTAGGAAGAATTATGATTGGCACAAAGAAAATGTTAGCCCCAAACCTTATATTGTAACACTAGCTTTGATGTCTTCAACGGTGGGCCAGACAGCCGTTTGAGAATAACATTCACTAAGCAATAACAATTTTACGTAAAATCAATATTTAAAATACGGTATTTATTTTTTACTTTGTATTAAATCCCTCTGTAAATGCTGTTTTCATAAACGGCAGTACAGCAATGAAAATGTTTGTGTGTTAAAAGAATTGATTTGCTGCCATCTGTTGGTGCAGATGGAATTCTAAATTACTGTGACAGTTAGGAATTGGTTTATTAATATCATTTTTATTTATCATCACTCTAATTTTTACAAAACAATAAATTAAGAGTACTTTCCTTTTGCATTCATTTCATGTCCACTATTCGTTTGAATATTTCCTAGAAATACATAATTATAAATGTGTTTTCTGTTGAAATAGCTGTAGCAATCATTTCAAATAACAATTTTTATTAGTCATCTCAGCAGAGAATAGGACACAAACAGAACAAAGTAAGCTCCAAGTAATACTGAAACATGGGTATAACAAGTTTAAGCAATATAGTAACAATTGGTGCAATCTCCTTGTTAGGTCATACCATGAACTGTTAGGTGACATCCTTTCCCACAGCTGAAATAAGAACTTATGAGGTAGAGGAGAGAGTGTAAGAAAAGAAGAAGAAGAAGAAGAAGAAGAAGAAGAAGAAGAAGAAGAAGAAAGGAAGGGAAAGAGAAAGTATAGGGAAAAGGGGAGATGAAAGAAGGATGGGGAAAGAACACAATAGCTCATCCACCTGCTCAAGAGGGGTCCTCCCGAAGATGCCACAGCTCCCAGACCTTATCATGTAATTCCAGCCTATCCTGTAGTCTAGCTGTCATTTTTTTCCATTAGCTCCAAGTCTTTTTATTCTGGCATACAGGGCATCTTGGGAAGTTGGGGAGCTCCGCTTCCAGTTGAGGGCAACCAGACAGCGTGCAGCAGTAAGGATGTGTCTGAGTAGTTTCTTGTATGGCTTGGGAATTTGTAGTGATGATACACCGAGCAAGAAAAATGTTGGCATCAGGGAAACCAGCACCTCAAATAGGCGGGACAGCAGGTGCTGTGTTGAAAGACAGAAGGGCACTATCAGGGGGCAGCTCCAATAGATATGGCAAAGAGTACCTTTATCCCTCTGACAGCGCCAGCATCGGTCAGAACTAGATGGATAGATGGCGTGGAGTATGTCCAGAGTCATATACTAAAAGTAATGGATTTTATAGGCATTTTCCTTATAAACCGTGCAAAAGGAGCTCTTAGCCGCCTGAGTCCAGATCGTCCGCCACATCATCTCTGGGATTTCTTCACCCAGTATCTTTTCCCAACAGAGCATATAGGCATGTTTACCCTGGTTTGGTGTAGAATAGGCATTAAGTAGCTGATATATGTCAGAGATCAGGCCCCGACGTGCAGATCCCTCCAAGATGGTCTCACAAACAGATGGCACTAAAAATTGTAATTTTGGGGTAATGGTTTGGGCATAACGGCGTATTTGCAAATATCCATAGAACACCTGGCAAGGTAACTCATATTTGAACAAACAAAATATTTGGGGGGGCACACCTTCTCATTAAAGCTGGTGCAGCCCTAAGACCATACAATAGAAGAAAATAATTACAGCGCACACATGCAAAAAAATATTCACCTCCAGCAAGGCTAGTTTAAAAACACCTGAACATTCTCATAAAGGAAGTTAAGAGCGATTTTGCAGAGCAGAGCTCATGTTCGCAAGATAGTTTGTGTCAGAGTGATCTAAGCTGGGACATGGATCCCAAGCGCCTACCCAGGTCCACCTCCACACTTGCATTTCGGAGCAAACTGTTCGGGTGTATGGGTGCCACCCATATTTTTTTAATCTCCATCCACTTATTATATGTTCTTTGAGAGAACCAGGAGGTTATGGTGTGCAGTTGGCTCGCTTGGTAATATTTTACCAGGTTAGGGAACGCTAGTCCCCCATCAGATCTGGATGCCATTAATACTGAACGGGGAATCCTATGCCTCTTATGGTTCCAAACAAAGTGTATCAGATCCGCTTGGAGTGCTCACAGGGGACGGGAATAGGCAGTGTTTGAAATAAGTATAATGCCGCATACACACGATCGGACTTTCCGCCAATAAAACAGTGGATTTTTGTTCGAAGGTTGTTGGCTCAAACTTGTCTTGCATACACATGGTCACACAAATGTTGGCCAACAATTACGAACGTGGGAATGCGGTGACGTATAAGACGTATGACAAGCTGAGAAAAAGGAAGTTCAATAGCCAGTGTGGCTCCTTCTGCTTGATTCCGAGCATGCGTGAACTTTTGTGCGACTGACTTGAGTACACACGTTCGAACTTTCCTCCAACAAAGTTTTGTTGGAGGAAAATTTGAGAACCTGCTATCAAACATTTGTTGGTGGAAAGTCCAACAGCAAATGTTCGATGGAGCATACAAACGGTCGGACATTTTCCGACAACAAGCTCACATCCAACATTTCCCGGCGGAAAATCCGAACGTGTGTACGAAGCATTCGAGTTTAGGGAGGATGGTTATCTTGATCGAGGCCACACGTCCCAGGAGGGATATGTGGTGAGTCTTCCATTTTTGTAGTTGTTCCCGTATAGATTGAAATAGGAGGGAAGTTCGCTTGGTATAGGGTGGCGAAAGTCAGGGTAATGTGTACCCCCAGATATTTCATGGTCTTCCAGTTATAGAGGAAACTCGTTTGCAGGTGGTGGACTTCTCCAGCGGGGATATTAATCGGGAGGGCCTCCGATTTGATGGGGCATACTTATAAAGAAGTGAATGCAACATTTACCAAACATTCACTGAAGATAAATTAATCATACCCATTTAGGACTCATGCACCAGAAAGATTCACCTGCAGTGAATAAATGCTTTGAAATATGCCTTATTTTTTCAGCCTACTACACACTATCTAAATGGTCCACCAGCACTTTTCATGCTGATGTAGAATTTGTGTCTTCTAGAACAAAAATAGTTTAATTTTGAGGCCATGTAATCATTCTATCTTTTATAATACACTGTGAGCTGCTTGCTCTTGTTTATAGACATGAAAGCGCCCTGTGTTTTTCTGTGACCTACAACCACAATAGCAATGCTTGCTCTGCTTGTGCTTTAATATTACATGCTGAGATAATAACAACATATTTGTGACTACTTTCCATTATTCGGAAATATTACAGTGCCCCAATTCATGCTGGATAGTTATATGCACCATTTTCTGGAATTGGGAACTGGGCTTTACCTTGTATTTATAGTTTCTTGTGCTGCAAAGATCTACAGACTTTGGCAGTATGTAAGGTTCTATTGTAATATTTCTGTGTTTGGTACCTAGGGACATGACACAAGAGAATGGCTGCTACATCACTGTATATTTAGTATCTATGAAAGTTTAAAGTGGGCATTGCAACAAATATAAAACTGTGTGTTGTTCCCTGCACTACCAAATAGTGCTATTGTTGTATGCAAGTATCAAAGTTATATATATCCAATAGTAAAGACAAAAATAAATGAAAGAAAAAAAGAAGAAAACTGTAATGTTTAAATGGCTTTACACTATGGGAGGCATATTGTCTGCTTTATTCTGACATCGGAGAGACGGAGGAGATTGTCGAGACCTTAAGGGCGCAGACTCTCTAGCCCACACAGAGGAAACACAGGAGGATAACCAGGTCTTTTTTTTAACCTGACTTTGAGGCTTTGATTGTATGGAAGTGAGGTTCTGTGAGCACTGAGGTGATGGGTGGAAGCACAGATATCCACTGTTTACGTTAAAGAAGAACTGAGCACTTAATTGGATTTATAATATTGGGACACTTGTTAGCCACCAAGTGGATTTATGTGCTTATTATTTTGATTATTACAGTAATTTATTATTCGTTCATCACAATATTTCACTTTCAAAAGTTTATTTAATGCGTATGGGATAATTTCACTGTTTACTGTTACATGTAAATTATACAGGAAATGCGCAACACCACTTACATTTAACATTGCATCAAATATGTCTACTTCATGTAAATTGCAGAATGCTAACTACAATGTCATGCTGTGTACACATGGGCTGACTTTTCGACAGGACTGGTCCGACGGGACGAATCCGTCGGACAATCTGACTGTGTGTGGGCTTCATCGGACCTGCAGCGGACTTTTTCGGCCGAAAATCAGACGGACTTTAGATTTGAAACATGTTTCAAATCTTTCTGACGGACTCGAGTCCGGTCGAAAAATCTGCTCGTCTGTATGCTAGTCCGGTCGTACGTGAGTCCTTCCACAGAGGACATGTATCAATGCAAAAAAGTTTTAAAAATGGACGTTTTTCGGGAGCAGTGATTTTAAAAATTTTAAAAAAAATGCATGGGGTTCCCCCTAAATTCCATACCAGGCGCTTCAGGTCTGGTATAGATATTAAGAGGAACCCCAAACCAAAATTTAAAAAAAAATGTTGTGGGGGTCCCCCTAAATTTCATACCAGACCCTTCAGGTCTGGTATGGATATTAAGGGGAACCCCGCACCAAAATTTTAAAAAAATGGCGTGGGGGTCCCCCTCAAAATCCATACCAGACCTGAGAAATCCATACCAGACCCTTCAGGTCTGGTATGGGTTTTAAGGAGAACACTGCGGCAAAGGCAGATCGTGAAGATGGAGAAGAAGAAGATGGAGAAGAAGAAGATGGAGGAAGAAGAAGAACACCGAAGGAAGACCAGAAGAAAGAAGATGGAAGAAGAAGCGGAAAGAAGAAGAAATTAATAAAGGACTTGTCAAAAACCTTCTCTTGTGTTTTTAACTTTTTTGACACTTTTTTGTGAAATGGTAGGGGTACATTTGTACCCCATTACCAATTCACATGGGGGGGCTGGGATCTGGTGGTCCCCTTGTTAAAGGGGGCTTCCAGATTCTGATAAGCCCCCCGCCTGCAGACCCCCACAACCACCGGGCAAGGGTTGTGGGGATGAGGCCCTTCTCTCCATCAACATGGGGACAAGGAGCCCCCAAAGCACCCTCCCAATGTTGAGGGCATGTGGCCTGGTACGGTTCAGGTGGGGGGGGCGCTCTCCCCCCTCTTTTCCTGCGGCCTGCCAGGTTGCGTGCTCAGGAAAGGGTCTGGTATGGATTTTTGGAGGCACCTCACACCATTTTTTTTTACATTTTGGCGCGGGGTTCCCCTTAAAATCCATACCAGACCTGAAGGGCCTGGTATGGAATTTAGGGGGACCCCCACGCCATTTTTTTTTATTTTGGTGCTGGTTCCCCTTAATAACCATATCAGACCTGAAGGGCCTGGTATGGAATTTAGGGGGACCCCAAGCATTTTTTTTTTAAATTTTGGTTTGGGGTTCCCCTGTGGGGAAATTCCATGCCGTTTTTATCAATTAACTTTTATGTGTATTGTCGGACCGACAATTCATTATAGCCGTGAGTAGTTTTAAATTACTTTTATTCCTTTACAAATGTCATTTTGCTGTCAGACTGTTCTAAATATGGGAAACATGTGCCCCTTTACAGGCATACTATAGACACCCCCCAGGTATGAAATTTAAAGGGATATTACACTTTTATTGTTTCACTTTAAGCATTATTAAAATCACTGCTCCTGAAAAAACTTCCATTTTTAAAACTTTTTTTGCATTGATACATGTCCCCTGGGGCAGGACCCAGGTCCCTAAACACTTTTTATGACAATACCTTGCATATTAACCCTTAAAATTAGCACTTTTGATTTCTCCCATAGACAATTCACTATAGCCGACACTGCTATTACTTCATGATTTTTTTTTTCCTTTAGAAATGTCATTTTGCTCCCAAAAAAGCAGCCATTTTTAAAACTTTTTTTTTGCATAGATACATGTCCCCTGGGGCAGGACCCAGGTCCCCGAACACTTTTTATGACAATAACTTGCATATTAACCCTTAAAATTAGCACTTTTGATTTCTCCCATAGACAATTCACTATAGCCGACACTGCTATTACTTCATGATTTTTTTTTTCCTTTAGAAATGTAATTTTGCTCCCAAAAAAGCAGCCATTTTTAAAACTTTTTTTTGCATAGATACATGTCCCCTGGGGCAGGACCCAGGTCCCCGAACACTTTTTATGACAATAACTTGCATATTAACCCTTAAAATTAGCACTTGTGATTTCTCCCATAGACAATTCACTATAGCCGACACCGCTATTACTTCATGAGTTTTTTTTCCCTTTAGAAATATCATTTTGCTCTCGGACTGTTCTAAACACGGGGAAAAAAAGTGCCACTTTACTGGCATACTATAGACACCCCCCAGGTACGAAATTTAAAGGAATATTTCACTTTTATTGTTTCACTTTAAGCTTTATTAAAATCACTGCTCCTGAAAAAACGGGCCTTTTTAAAACTTTTTTTTGCGTTGATACATGTCCCCTAGGGCAGGACCCAGGTCTCTAAACACTTTTTATGACATTAACTTGCATATTAACCCTTAAAATTAGCACTTTTGATTTCTCCCATAGACAATTCACTATAGCCGACACTGCTCTTACTTCATGACTTTTTTTTCCTTTAGAAATGTCATTTTGCTCTTGGACTGTTCTAAATACAGGAAAAAAAAAACGCCACTTTGCAGGCATACTATAGACACCCCCAGGTACAAAATTAAATATTTCACTTTTATTCACTTTAAGCATTATTAAAATCACTGCTCCTGAAAAACGTCCGTTTTTAAAACGTTTTTTGCATTGAAACATGTCCCCTGGGGCAGGACCCAGGTCCCAAACACTTTTTATGAAAATATAATGCATATAAGCCTTTAAAATGAGCACTTTTGATTATTCATGTACGTGTCCCATAGACTTTAACGGTGTTCGCGTGTTCGAACAAATTTTTTGCCTGTTCGCATGTTCTGGATGCGAACCGAACCGGGGGGTGTTCGACTCATCCCTAGTCAGGAACAAGCCGGATCGGTAGCAGAAGTCAACACACACAGGAAGGAATCAGGATTCAGGTAAATGCTGTAGACCAAGCAGAAACGAGTCAGCGTTGAAGCTCCGTTTAATAAGCACGCACCTGTCACCAGTTCTGGTTGTGCATGCGCATCTACAGAAGTAAAGAAGAGAAATTTGCTGCGCTAAAACATAAACATAAATAAAACTGATATAGCTGCTAACACAAAATTGCGGGATACAATAATTAGAATAAAAAGTAAATGGTGTAGCGCTAAAAAAAAGCTCATTAATAATATAAATTTGCTGTAGTAATCACAACAAAGTCCATAAGAATTGCTTCCAATAGGTGAAAGTGGAAAGACCAGCACCCGATATCACTGACTCTTACCGCCAGCACATTAGATATGCACAATAAATTGTATGCAAGATTGGTCGAATCCTCAATTCCTCCTCAAATGACACACTGGATTGCAGCAAGGAGTCCTTTCTCCACTGACCCACCAAAGGCTTGGATATATAGTATACTTCCACAGATATAAGGTAGCGATCACATGGGCAAAAAATGGAAGGGACACTCTCTTTTGCGCAAACATCCAGTAAATGAGTAACTTTATTTATAAAAAAAATTTTTAAACTCACATTTCATATATAAAATAGGAAAGCGTCCAGCGCTTCCTACCAACAAAATGGCAGCCACCCCTCCAGGGCATGAGTGACGCAGCGCTGTTGACGGAGGAGTGGCTGCCATTTTGTTGGTAGGAAGCGCTGGGCGTTTTCCTTTTGCTTCTATTTTATATATGAAATGTGAGTTTAAAACATTTTTTTATAAATAAAGTTACTCATTTATTGGATGTTTGTGCAATGAGAGTGTAACATTATACATTAACGTTTAAATTGGACCCTCCTGCTCAATTTCGATGTGGAAAAAAACTTTGATAGGCTTAGTTGGAAATTCTTATTTGTAACTCTTATGCTGCGTACACACGGTCAAATTTCCGACGGGAAATGTTGGATGTGAGCTTGTTGTCGCAAAGTCTGACTGTGTGTATGCTCCATCGAACATTTGCTGTCGGAATTTCCAGCCACAAATGTTTGAGAGCAGGTTCTCAAATTTTCCGCCAACTTCACTTTGTTATAGCAAATTCTGATCGTATGTACACAAGTCCGTTGCACAAAAATTCATGCATGCTCGGAATCAAGCAGAAGGAGCCGCACTGGCTATTGAACTTCCTTTTTCTCATCTCGTCGTACCTCTTGTACGTCACCGCGTTCTCACGTCCGGATATTGGGCCAACATTTGTGTGACCGTGTACAAGTTTGAGCCAACATCCTTCAGAAAAAAATCTGAGGTTTTGTTGTCAGAAAGTCTGATCGTGTGTACACGGCATTAGATACCTGGGCACTAAAGGCCCATTTTTTACAAGCAATAATGCACCTCTTCCCCTCCTTCCATTATCAGAACACCTTTCTCCACCTCACCTCCTTTAACTTTTACTAATGGTACTAGACAGGGCTACATTTTACACCCTTTACAGAAACATTAGGAAACTCCTTTCTCATTGGAAAATTCACTATGGCGGTGATTTACTAAAACTGTAGAGTGCACAATTTAGCACTGTATAGAAACCAATCAGCTTCCAGGTTCTTTTGTCAAAGCTTAATTGAACAAACTGAAGTTAGAAGCTGATTGGCTACCATGCACAGTTGCATCAGATTTTGTACTCTCCAGTTTTAGTAAATCAACCTCTATATCTCCTTTCTTGTTCAAATTGCAACCATTAACATGGCCAATCTGTCAAAACTAAACTACCTCACCATGCACTCATAACTGTATTCTGATTCATATGATTCACTTTTATGCTCAAAGCTTATATTGCTGAACCAGAGGAACGCTACTCTCCTCACGGTGCAACAGATATATAGTTTGTTAAATCCCGCCTTACCTAAATTTAAGTTGATCTATAAGCATACCTCCCAACTGTCCCTGATTTGGAGGGACTGTTCCTGATTTGGAGCAAAGTCCCTCTGTCCCTCATTCCTCCTCATTTGTCCCTCATTTTGGTCTGATCTATATAGTTGTATATTAAATGCACTTTTTATCTTTCAAAAAGTGTTCCACAGAGCTAAACCTTTCATCCAATTTCTAAATTGCTGCATTTGTACATTTTAAAAGCCAGTATAAAGAAATAGTAGTGGTAAAAAAAAGCACTTGTGGATTTAATTAACCTTTTTTGGGCGTTAATTCTCCTTTAAGGGGGTGTGGCAGGGGGCGTGTCCTATGCCTACATATAAATGTTGGGAGGTATGTATAAGGGTAGAGCCTGCCCTAAAAAAAATTCTCTAAGATATGGCAGCCTTGGCTGGATATATGTGCATCACACTGGGGAGAAATTTCTGTATCTCAGTTGTTATGCTCTCCCACACAAATAGGTCTGCCACTCTGCTGTATATCTCTTCTTTCTTTTGTCAGGGTGCTCTTATACTGTGACACTGGTTTGTAGCATGGCAATGTGTATGTGTGTGTGTGTATGTGGGGGGGGGGGGTTGTGTGTGTTTGGTGTGGTGTTATTTAATCAGTATGTTTCTTGTATTATTGGCATATCATATGATTCTATGTGCACTATTTAGGGCTCTGAGTAGCCCCTGAATGTTATACCTGTATAGTAGACATGTGCAATTCGTTTCGTAACTAATCGAAATTCTGCCAAATTTTGCATCTTTCGGACATTCGGATGCATCCGAATGTCCAAATAAAAAAATAACAAATTTCAACTAATACGAAAGAAATTATAGCGAATATAACGAATGAATTTGACATGATTCGGTAATTCGTTAAAGATCTAATGAAACAGAAGGTCAACTCAAAGTAAATTTTACAGTCCAATCAGCTGAATAATTTTGTGCTGGAGGTTGGAATACTGGCAAAGTGCATTCCTGAGAACTGAGTGAGAAGGGTGTTGTATTGTATTTGAGCAGGTGAGAAAAGATATTGTCATTGTGTGTGTTAATAGATTCAATAAACAAACGACTTTCCAAACTACAAATCATTATCACGAATATGTATACATACATAAATATCGAATTTCAACTAATACGAAAGAAATTATAGCGGATATAACAAATTAATTCAACATGATTTGAGATTCAGTATAACGAATATCGACACTCTACGAATAATAACTAATTATCCAAAAACAAATTAACGTAACATAACGAATATAACAGAACAAAATTATGTATTTTACTAATGACAATGAACCGAAACTAAACAAAATGTCCCGTTGTGCACAAGTCTACTATATAGTGGGGCCTATAATACCATTCTGGATACTTGAACTTTTTTTCTTTATTGTTTTGGTAAAGCTACAAAAATCTTTCAATACACACCTTTGAGAAAAAAAAATTACACTATCTCTGCAAAACTCTTACCTCAAAACTTTAAAACAATTGGCTCAACTTTGTTTAGAACTATAGGATCTCCAGATTGGTCTTGTTTACCTATATCATTCCTTCAGAATCTTTGGTGTCAAGTGAAAAATCAATTCCCCTTAACAACAGGCACATCCCTAGCAACCTATTTTCTGATTACCCCCGCTGGGGGTTCTATTGAAAAACAACAGATTTGCTTACTGCAGGAGTACCAGGTCAAAATAGAGGAAAGAAAGCCTAAAAAATAAAACAAAATCCAGCCATCACATCTAATGCCGTGTACACACGGGCAGGCTTATTGACCAGACTGGTCCGACGGACCGAATCCGGCGGTCAATCAGACCGTGTGTGGGCTCCATCGGACCTGCAGCGGACTTTTTCGGTCAAAAATCTGACGGACTTTAGATTTGGAACATGTTTCAAATTTGTCCGACGGACCCGAGTGTGGTCGAAATATCCGCTCGTCTGTATGCTAGTCCGACGGACGAAAACCCACGCTAGGACAGCTATTGGCTACCGGCTATCAACTTCCTTATTTTAGTCTGGTCGTACATCATCACGTACAAATCCGTTGGACTTTGGTGTGCTCGTGCGTAGACAAGTCCGTTCGTTCAAAAGTCCATCGGAAGTCCATCGAAAAGTCCATCGGAAAGTCCGTTGGACCAGTCCAGTCGAAAAGTCCGCCCGTGTGTACGCGGCATAAGAATTGGTAAGCTATAATAAATAATAAACGTTTAGGTCTATGGCAGCAGGGAGTGTGTTTAACCACTTAAAGACTGCTTACCGCATATATACTAAGGTAGGGCGGCTCTATTGCACGAAATCACGTACCTGTACGTGATTTTGTGCAATAGATGCTGTGGGCGCGCCTGGGCGAGCCAATCAGCGAGTCCAGCGAGTCCGATCGTTCCCCAGAGAGGCAGAACGGTGATCTGCCTATGTAAACAAGGCAGATCTCCGTTCTGACAGGGGAGGACACAGAGATCTTCTGTTCCTGCTAAGCAGGAACAGAAGATCTCTGTGTTCACCCAGTGAGTCCATTCCCCACACAATTTGCAAGCACCTCCTAGGGACACCGCCCCTGATGTTAACCCTTTTCCTGACAGTGTCATTAGTACAGTGACAGTGTATATTTTTAGCACTGATCACTGTAATAATATCACTGTTTCCCAAAAAAGTGTAAAAAGTGTCAGTTAGAAGTCGAATTTGTCTGCCGCAATGTCGCAGTCCCGCTAAAAATCATTGATCTCTGCCATTACTAGTAAAAAAAAAAAGAATAAAAATGCCATAAAAATATCCCATAGTTTGTAGACGCTATAACTTTTCTTTTCTATCAAAAATATGTAGCAAAATATATATTGGCCTAAATTAATGAAGAAATTTGTTTTTTCATTTTTTTTTTATTGGATGTGTTTTATAGCAGAAAAGTAAAAAAATATTGTTCTTTTTTTGTTTTTTTAAATTGTCACTCTTTTTTTGTTTATAGCGCAAAAAATAAAAACTGCAGAGGTGATCAAATACCACCAAAAGAAAGCTATATTTGTGGGAAAAAATTACATCAATTTTATTTTTTGTACAGCGTTGCACGACTGCACAATTGTCAGTTAAAGTATCGCAAAAAATGGCCTGGTCATTAAGGGGGTGTCAATGAGCAGTTGCTGCAGAGGAGAAGAATCGGAGAGCCAACAACAGCTGGGACATGGGAGCCTATGAGTGACATTATGGCTCACAGAATTCCCAGCTATTGTTGAGTGCTCCCTCCTCTACCCTGAAGTCGCTGCTCACTGACACAGGGGATCATGTGACCAGACAAGAGAGGTCTAAAATAGGATTTTTTAAATACAGCTTACCTGTAAAATCCTTTTCTTTGGACACAGAGACTTGATAATTACTTAGTGGGTTAGATAGTCACCATCAGGTGATTGGACACTGACAAGTCTAATTACAAGGCGAGTTCCTCCCCTATATAACCCCTCCCATATGGAGAGTACCTCAGTTTTGTAGCAAAGCAATAAGTGTCCCAATGTATAATCCCGAAGAGGGGCGGGAGCTCTGTGTCCCCCAATATTCCCAAGAAAAGGATTTTACAGGTAAGCTGTATTTAAAAAATTCTATTTTCTTGTTCATACATCACGGGAGACAGAGACTTGATAATTACTTAGTGGGATGTCTTATAGCAATGCCCAAATTGAGGGGAGGGAGACACAGATCAGAAAAAAACATAGACCGCCAACAGGCTAGAGGAACTATACTGCTGCCCGCAGCACACTGTGCCTGAAGGCGGCATCCTCATGCCCTCTTACATCCACCTGATAGAATCTAGTGAATGTATGGACTGAAGACCAAGTTGCAGCCTTGCAGATCTGAGCCATGGAGGCCTGGTGATGCACTGCCCATGAAGCACTAACTGCTCTAGTACAGTGCGCTTTAACCTCAAAAGGAGGAACTTTCTTCTTTACATCATAGCCTGAATAATAACCTGTCAAATCCAACTAGAGATAGTAAATTTAGATGCTGCCTGGCCTTTTTCGGGGCCCTCTGGCAGAATAAAGAGACAATCAGTCTTTCATATCTGAGCGGTTGGCTGCAGATAGATACTGACTGCTCTCACAACATCTAAAGACTGTAACAACTCTTCTTCCATGGACTGCGGATCTGAAAAAAAGGACGATAGAACCACATCTTGATTCAGATGGAATCCTGAAACCACTTTAGGCAGAAAAGTTGGGTGAGGGCGCAACACCACCCTGTCTTTGTGAATAATCAAATATGGCTCTTTACAAGAAAGAGCTTCTAATTCTGATACCCTTCTAGCTGAGGATATGACTACCAGAAACACCAACGTATTCCTTAAAAGATTTAAAGAAGCTTGGTGCAATAGTTCAAAAGGTTGTTCCTGTAAAACAGACAAAACCAAATTCAGATCCCATGGGCACACAGGAGGCTTAACCGGCGGATTCAAGCATAGTGCTCCCTGAACAAAGGCCTGTACGAGGGAATGAGAGGCAAGCGGTCTTTGAAAGAATACTGACAAGGCCGAGATCTGGCCCTTGATAGTACCCAAGGCCAGCTTCATTTCTATGCCTAATTGGAGAAAGGCAAGAATTCTACTAATGGCATACTTTCTAGGATGCCACCCTCTGGATTCACACCAGGAAACATATGCCTTCCAGATTCTGTAGTAGATGAGCCTGGAAACCGTCTTCCTAGCATTAACTAGGGTGGACAGGACTGGCCCCAAGAGGCCATGACCCTTTAAAATGTGGGTCTCAACCACCAAACCATCAAATTTAGACTTTGTAGGGCAGGATGGAGTATTGGACCCTGTAAGAGTAGATCTGGGCAGAGCAGAAGAACCCAAGGTCTTCCCTCTGCCATTTTTATCATCTCTGCATACCAAGGTCACCTGGGCCAAGCCGGAGCCATCAGAATTACCAGCTTTCCTTCCCTTTTGACCCTCTGAAGGAATCATGGGAGCGGAACTGGAGGGAACACATAGATCAGAGAGTATTGATCCCATGCAATCGTTAAGGCATCTGACCCTTGTGCTAGTGGATCCTTTGTTCTTGACACAAAGTTGTCCAGTTTCTTGTTGAACCTGGAGGCCAACAGGTCCACATCCGGGGTAGCCCATTTTCGACATATGGTCTGAAATATGTGGGGGTGTAGAGACCATTCTCTTGGGCACAGCTGCTGGCGACTTAGGAAATCCGCCTGCCAATTTCCTACCCCTGGGATGAAGACCATAGACAGGCAAGGAACATGTCTCTCTGCCCATGAAAAAAATGTGATTCACCTCTTTTTTGGGCATCCAGACTCTTGGTGCCCCCTTGGTGATTGACATATGCCACAGCCGTAGCATTGTCGGACTGTATCCGGACAGGACAACCCTGCAACCTGCAAGTCCAGACCTTGAGGGCTAGCCGAATCTCCAGAATGTTAATGGGCAAGAGCCTTTCGGCTCTGGACCATCTTCTTTGGGTGGAAGCTTCTTCCAGAACCGCTCCCCAGCCGATTAGGATGGCATCTGTGGTTACCACTTTCCAAGTAACTGGAACAAAAGATTTTCCTTTTAGCAGATTCTTGGTCAGCAGCCACCAATTGAGGTTCTAGCGTACCCATTGAGACAGGCACATTGGGAGATCCAAGGTTTGTACCCTTTTGCTCCTGGCAGAGAGGATGCTGCTCTGCAAAGGCCTTGAGTGAAACTGAGTGTAAGGGACAGCCTCGAAAGAGGCCACCATCTTCCCTAATAGTCTCATACATAGCCGAATGGAGGGATTCTTCCTTGCCATGACTACCCGGACCAAATCTTTTATGGATTTGGCCTTTGACTCGGGCAAAAATACTCTGCTTTGGACTGTGTCTATGACTATGCCCAGATACTCCAGCCTTTTTAGGGGCTTTAAGGAAGATTTTTCTAGATTGAGGACCCAGCCTAGGTACTGTAAGTACTCTACTGTGCTGAGCACACTGAGGTATAAGCGTGCTACGGACTATTCTACAAGAAGCAAATCGTCCAGATAAGCTGTCACTGTTATGCCCCGAGCCCTTAGTTTTGCCAAGGGCGGGGCTAGAATTTTTGTGAACACTCGAGGTGCTGTAGCAAGACTGAAAGGTAGGGCCACAAATTGAAAGTGGCGCTGATCCACCGCAAACCTCAGGAATCTTTGGTGAGAGGGTAATATTGGCACATGTAAATATGCATCTTTGATGTCTATTGATACCAAAAATTCTCCCCCCTGAAGGGTGGAAACTACCGAGCGGATAGATTCCATGCAGAAATAACGAATGTCTAAAAACTGATTCAGGTCTTTTAGATCTAGAATAGGTCTGACATCCCCATTTGGTTTTGGAACCGTAAAGAAGTTTGAGTAGAACCCTGAGCCTTGCTCCTCTGGGGTCACCTCTATAATCACCCCTTGGGACAGTAGACGTTCTAAGGACAGAAAGAAGGGTCTTCTTTTTTCTGGATCCTTGGAGACTCTTGACCTTAGGAAACGAGAAGGCGGGAACTCCCGGAACTCCAGCTTGTAGCCCAGAGACACCGTGGAGGTTACCCATCTGTGCTGAATCTCTTCCCACCAGGTGCCTTTAAATGTGGGACATTTACTCTTTCTTTTGACCAGTAACAATGTGGTTTTACCCCCGGTAATCTTCTGGATGTATTTGTCCAGGTCATCCCCAAACAGGCATTCCCTATAAAACGGGAAATACCTTTTGCATGAAGCTTCAGCTGCCCAATGCTTAAGCCAAAGGGCCCTGCGCATGTGTACGAGCAGGAGGGAAAGGCGGGATGCTTGCTGAACAGAATTCATAATGGCATCAACCGCAAAACATAAGGCCTTAGGAAGGTCTGCATAAACCTCACCCTCTTCAGTGGGGAGGAGGTTAAGTACCTGCTTCATTTGTTCCTTGAGGAACTGGCACATGCCGATTGCTGCAACCGCAGGCTGGACCACAGTGCCAGCCAAAGAAAAGGAGGCTTTAAATTTTCCAACTTCTTATCAGTTTGATCCTTAAACCACTGAGCATTGTCCACAGGACAGGTCAGGCTTTATTCACACAAGAAATAGTCGCTTCTATTGCTGGCACCTCCCATTTTTTGGTGAATTTTTTCTCCACCAGATAAAGCATAGAAAACCTCTTAGGTGGAGAAAATAGTTTATTTGGGTGACACCAGTCATCATACAACAACTTCTCCAAAAAGGGATGAATTGGGAAGGTATATGCAGCCTGTGGAGGTTTCCGGGATCCCAGGGAGGAAACAGAGGATTTGACAGCCTCAGCACAGGGCAATCTATATGTGGTACGCACCAACTCAGTAAGGTATTGCACCTCTACTTTGAGGGCCTGGGAGGCAGAAGAGAGCTTCTCCTCTTCCCCTGAATCGTCCGACTGCTCACGATCCCCATCCCCAGATAGGGATATTTCATCATCAGAATGCTCATCCGATAGGGAACCTAAAGCAGAAGGAGGGGATCTACCCCTTTTTCTGCAACTCTGTAAGGAAGCTGTGATAAAAGTAGTAATTCTTCCTTCCAAACCATCCAATGCAGCCTTCTTATTGTCTTCAGTGACATATACAGGGACTGTAACATTGGGAGAGGCTGCAAAGCATAACAGGGGCACAGACACATCCTGTGAGGCTGCCTCCAGTCTTTCAGGGGGGATGGAATCCTGCAGGCTTGCCCAGAACCCCTAGAAGTAGGCAGTGATTTTTTTAGTGCCTCTTTTACCTCCCCCTGAAGCCCTCTTATGAGGAGATGTGGTCCTAAGCTGCAAAGCAGAGGTTCTAGTACAGATGCAATCACTGCTGTGCCCTGGTCTTACAATATAAACATTAGCTCAGTCTGCACAACCTGATGCCAAGTAGGTGTCTTAGGTATGCCTAGATCCGAATCCACTGAGATGCTTACTGACCACAGCTCTGTGTCCCACTGCTTACAGGAGCTCTGGCGTACTGGGCTTTAAACATAGCCGCTTCGCGCCTGTGCACTGGTACACTGTGCACGCCGCACGTACATGGCGCCGCAACCACACTCCCCCTTCCTTCCCCGCCAAATATCACTGTAAAAGCGTGCCCCCTGCGCGCGCGCACGCGTAGGACTGATATGGCGGCGGCCGGGGATGAGAGGGGAGAAAGGGGATTCCCTGAGAACTGCGCGGGACCCCCGGACAGCGTGGGATCCCCCTTCTATATTATGTGGCAGAGCCTGCAGCGGAGGAGGTGAGCGGCTTCTTAGACAAACTTCACTGAGCGTGTATCCTGGATGGCATGTAAGTATACACCACATATGTTCTTACTCCCTCTAGTGGCGGAAACCAGGTAAGACATGCAACTACTCAGAAGACATGCAACTACTAAGAAGATAATACATAATGTGTATACTTTACGATTGTCTTCACTTACCTTATCCCCGCCGCAGGACTGCTGATAACAGACAGATCCAACCCTCACCCACCACGGCGGGTAGCGTTGTGCCAACCTTCAGGGTTCTGGGTTCCTACTCACAGGATTCTCTTCCCTGGACCCGTAGAAGACTCTTCCAGAAAAACTTTTTGAGCAACTTAATTTTGCACCAAAGCACTGGATCCCAGAGCCCAGTCCTCAAAGAGAAACATTACAGGCAAAACCTTGTTTCTTCACACACGAGGCCCAGGTACCATCCATCCTAGGCGTAAATATTGGCCCAAGGTATGGATTCAGTTGTATAGCTCCTAGGCCCCCGCAGGGACCATCAAGCAGAGCTTTCTTCTTAGCACATCTTCTAGCGTGACCAACCACCTTAGACACTGGGAAAAAACTCCACACTCTCCACATGGGAGGGGTTATATAGGGGAGGAACTCGCCTTGTAATTAGGCTTGCCATTGTCCAATCACCTGATGGTGACTATCTGACCCACTAAGTAATTATCAAGTCTCTGTGTCCCGTGATGTATGAACAAGAAAAATAGTTTACACATCTTTCAGTGTTAGGCTGGAATTGCAGTTTAAAGTATAACTAACGGTAAAGTTTTTAGTTTTTTTGTTTTGGATAGAGTGCAGAGGGATTAGAATGCTTGTTAGTTTTTATTGCTGTCTGTGTCCCCATTAAGGAGATTCACCTTCTCTATTGCTCCTGTTTACTTTTATCATTAAAAGTGAAAATAAAAGAAAAGTCCAAATTTTGGGTTGTGCTCAGAAAATAGAGGGGAAATCTTGCAATGGGGACACTACTGTAGTTCTGGTGAACTGAGGGTCCCCAAGGAGTTCCCTTAATTTGCAGGGATTTCCTCTCACTTCCTGTTTGGCTATGGGACAGGAAGTGAAGATAAATCTCTGCAACGGGACACAGATGTGAAGAAAAAATCTGGCAGGGGTTATAACCCTCTTTTACTCTATCCAAAATGAAAAAAAATGCCTATAGTTATACTTTAGGTCTTATGATAAGATATTCACTCCACTGAGTGCATTTTTATTTTTTTTGCATTGGTTCATGTCACCCAAGGCAGTACCCACTTACCAATGCCCTTTTTTCAATCATAGATTGCCTATTATCAAATAAAAACAACGGAGAACATGCCAACATGGTAACACATTTACTTTAATAATGAAGAAAGAAGTGATAAAAATAAATTCACAAGTGGCCCAGAGATGTCCTTTGTTTCCAGACCAGGAACCCTCCAGATGTGTCAGTGGAGGGAATTAGCTCTGAAACTAACCAGGGATGCTCGGATGGGCACAACAGGACCTGCTGTCATGTGGCGACTGGCAGCCGAGAGTAGTTATTCACACATCCTAGAACAAAGCTCTACTCTGCTGCTAAGGCAATGCATTTTGGAAGGGTTCACCTTTGTAATGCATGGTTTTTTAAGTGCTTCATGGCCCTTTATAAGAAGTCTGGCAGGGTGGGTGTTAGACAATGTAATTACTGTACTGAAAAACATACTTATCCAAAAAGGCATGATTTTTACACAAGCATTTATTGTTCTTCAGTTGTTCGAAAAACATTATCTTGAAATGTACAGGATCAAATATTTACAAGATATTCTGGGACAATAAGCACACAGCAAAAACAAAAAGCTCTAGTAAATACTGGGAATGCTGTCTCTCTAGCTCATATATTATGAAAAAACAAAACTAATCTTTGAGATTAATTCATTTTTATATGTTTAAATGGTGATGAAACTAGTCAACTGATAAAAGCAAAACGTACAATGCCAGGTTGAGTAAAATGCTGCCATCTACTGTCCATTATTCAGCACTGCATTTTTTTTTCATTTGAGTAAGTTCATCATAGCACATATATACAGTATATAAATTAGTTAATTTTTCATTTAATTTGATAGTATATCTACTTATTATTTTTTACTTATTTCTACACATATATTTTATAGTTACTTATACTACATTTAGGTATTATACTTGGCATGATGATATATATATAGAAGGAAGTCCAGAGAATTGCTGCACAAAAATATATTCAAATAAAAAACATACAAAATTAATTAAAGGTATTCCATAATTATGGTTTCTGGCTGTTTAGATAGTGCCCTTCCTCAGATAGGAACACTTCAACATCTCAATAAAGATCTAGTGTAAAAAACAATAAGTGAAGAAAAGGACAGGTGCCTCTAAGTGCAGACTGTAAGTAGATTTATTAAAAGCACACATCGAATAAAACTTACATTTAGGATGATGCTTTTAGGCTTCATGTACATTGCTGCTGGTAAACGGATGTTTGGGAGAAGTTGGGTGGTTTTTTTCAGCTGCCCTGAAACTCTCCTCTATGTTATCTTATTAGTACACGTACACAGGGTCATTTATAGTGATTTCTAGGCAGTTGAGTTTAGAAGCTTTTTTGGAAAGCAAAAGAAAAGGGGTTTAGGACGGATGTTCAGAGGCATGTGAAACGCCTAACCCCTGTAACAGCTTGTAAACACAGTAACTCGCATTTAGCCACGTTTCGTTTACAGGCGTTTTTAATTTTTGACAATTTAAAAAAAATAAAAACGCTTCTAAACACAAACGCGGCTAAACCCGGCTAAGCACGGTATGTAAACACGGCAAAACAAACATTTTTAAACGTCGGTTACTATCTGCCAAGTTAAATTGTTCAGGAGAGGTTGTAAAATGTCCCGTGTACATTATTGTATATAGATAAAAATTTTATATACTAACTAATACTAAAAGTTTATATACTAACTCTTTTATATTATATAATGATTACATATTGATTCTTTTATATATACTTTTTTTATATACATTTTTTATGCTTCACACACTGTATGTATATTAGTTGTATCGGTTCTAAATCATCATTGTATCGGTTCTAAATCATCGTAATATATATGCTGCTAGTTTATTAATCAATTCCCCCACTAGATGGCAGCATAAACGGGGTATATATAAAGCACGTCTATCTGTTGTAATGGTGGTTTGAGAAAGGAGCGCATACTCTCTTTGCTCTTGTGTGCGCATGCCCTGAAACGTGTCACAAGCGAGCACACCGGTGATGCCATCCTGACTTGCAGTGTGTTCCAGAGTGTATTTCAGCCCTCTCCACCAGTCCTCCGCCATCTTACCATCTTCCTGTCATCCAGGAAGTGACAGGTTTAGCAGAGACGGCAATCAGCGTGGACCGCTGTAGTTACTGATTACTGGTTGCTTCATCTTACAGATATGCCTATACTTATCATCCTAAACTTTAATTTTATTTGATGGGTGTTTTTAATAAATCTACTAATGCCGTGTACACACGAGCGGACTTTCCAGCAGACTTGGTCCGGCGGACCGGACTCCATCGGACAATTCGATCGTGTGTGGGCTCCAGCTGACTTTTTTTTCCCAAAAGTCAGACGGACCTAGAAATAAAACATGTTTCAAATCTTTCCGACCGACTCGAGTCCGGTCGAAAAATACGCTGCACCCCAAAGGACTCAACTCTGATATGGACTTTTTTGTGAATACGTTTTTTTTATTTTTTTCTGTGAAATGTACCTATGAGGATATTTTAGATATATTTGTGATATGTATAACTTTGATCCATTGGTGATAGTTGTTTATATTATTGTCATTGTTATTGTTTTTTACACCAGGTCTTTATTGGGATGCTTGGGAAGTGGTGTCGGGGATTGTATCCAGTTTTTCAGTCATTTCCTTGCTCTTGATTAAATTGAAGACACTTTGCTGAAGTGGTTTCAGATGATTATCTAATTAATTGATACAATATGTATATATAAATGCATGTATATATTATAATATATATATATATATAAAATATACAAGCATTTATATATACATATTGTAAACACTTAGAATATAGATAGTAGCCCGAAACCATAATCATGGAATACCAAATAATAATTTTTTGTTTGAATACATCTTTGTGCAGCAATCGTCTGGACTTCTTTCTATATATGACCTGTGGGACAGTCAGATTGTGTTGCACATTGAAGCTGCCGATGTGCTGTTCAACCCACCTACCTTAGTGCCTTGTGGATAGATAGATAGATAGATAGATAGATAGATAGATAGATAGATAGATAGATAGATAGATAGATAGATAGATAGATAGATAGATAGATAGATAGATAGATAGATAGATAGATAGATAGATAGATAGATAGATAGATAGATAGATAGATAAATATACTGTATAATGTTGTGTATATATATATATATATATATATATATATATATATATATATATATATATATATATATACACATTATCTCACAAAAGTGAGTACACCCTTTAGTACACCCTTGTAATTTTTTTTTATATCTTTTCACGTGACAACACTGAAGAAATGACACTTTGCTACAATGTAAAGTAGTGAGTGCACAGCTTGTATAACAGTGTAAATTTGCTGTCCCCTCAAAATAACTCAACACACAGCCATTAATGTCTAAACCGCTGGCAACAAAAGTGAATACACCCCTAAGTGAAAATGTCCAAATTGGGCCCAATTGGCCATTTTCCCTCCCCACTGTCATGTGACTTGTTAGTGTTACAAGGTTTCAGGTGTGAATGGGGAGCAGGTGTGTTATATTTGGTGTTATCGCTCTCACTCTCTCGTACTAGTCACTGGAAGTTCAACATGGCACCTCTTTGCAAAGAACTCTGAGGATCTGAAAAAAGAATTGTTGCTCCACATAAAGATGGCCTAGGCTATAAGAGGATTGCCAAGACCCTGAAACTGAGCTGCAGCATGGTGGCCAAGACCATACAGCGGTTTAACAGGACAGGTTCCACTGAGAACAGGCATCGCCATGGTCGACCAAAGAAGTTGAGTGCACGTGCTCAGCATCATATCCAGAGGTTGTCTTTGAGAAATAGACGTATTAGCGCTGCCAGCATTGCTGCAGAGATTGAAGGGTTGGGGGGTCGGCCTGCCAGTGCTCAGACCATACGCCGCACACTGCATCCAATTGGTCTGCATGGCTTTCATCCCAGAAGGAAGCCTCTTCTAAAGATGATGCACAAGAAAGCCCATAAACAATTTGCTGAAGACAAGCAGACTAAGGACATGGATCACTTGAACCATGTTCTGTGGTCTGATGAGACGAAGATAAACGTATTTGGTTCAGATGGTGTCAAGCGTGTGTGGCGGCAACCAGGTGAGCAGTACAAAGACAAATGTGTCTTGCCTACAGTCAAGCATGGTGGTGGGAGTGTCATGGTCTGGAGAGCTACAGTTCATTGAGGGAACCATGAATGCCAACATGTACTGTGACATACTAAAGCAGAGCATGATCCCCTCCCTTGGGAGACTGGGCCCCAGGACAGTATTCCAACATGATAACGAACCCAAACACACCTCCAAGACGACCACTAAATGCCTTGCTAAAATGCTGAGTTTAAAGGTGATGGACTGGCCAAGCATGTCTCCAGACATCTGTGGGGCATCCTAAAACAGAAGGTGAAGGAGCGCAAGGTCTCTAACATCCACCAGGTCCATGATGTCATCATGGAGGAGTGGAGGATGACTTTGGTGGCAACCTGTGAAGCTCTGGTGAACTCCATTCCCAAGAAAGTTAAGGAAGTGCTGGAAAATAATGGCGGCCACACAAAATATTGAAACTTTGGGCCCAATTTGGACATATTCACTTAGGGGTGTACTCACTTTTGTTGCCAGTGGTTTAGACATTAATAGCTGTGTGTTGAGTTATTTTAAGGGGACAGCAAATTTACACTGTTATACAAGCTGTACACTCACTACTTTACATCGTAGCAAAGTGTAATTTCTTCAATGTTGTCACATGAAAAAATATAATAAAATATTTACAAAACTGTGAGGGGTGTACTCACTTTTGTGAGATTATATATATATATATATATATATATATATATATATATATATATATACTGTACATGTTTTAATTTTTTTTTAATATTTATATGTATTAATTGTCCCAGAATCTCCTGATGAGAAGAGGAGACTCAGGAGGTGGGGTCAGTACAGGAATCACTGGGGCGGCTCCAGACACATTTTTTTTGGGGGGTGCTATGCTAATACTGGATGTACAAGTGGGGGTGCTAATGCGGCTGCCTACCGTGCACCTGTGGGCATGACCAGCAAGTGGGTGTGGCCAGCAAGTGGGCATGGACAGCCAATGGGTGATTCTTTCACATTCAGAAGTGTGCTACATACAGAGTGCAGAGTTCATAAGTTCACTATGTATTGAGTGCATAGTTCAGAAGTGCGCTACATACAAAGTGCATAGTTCAGAAGTGCGCTACATACAGCGTGCATAGTTCAGAAGTGCACTACATACAGAGTTCAGAGTTCAGAAGTTTGCTACGTACAGAGTGCAAAGTTCAGAAGTGCACTATGTACAGATTGCAGAGTTCAGAATTTCGCTACCTACAGAGTGCAGAGTTCAGAAGTTTGCTACGCACAGATTGCAGGGTTCTGAAGTGCGCTACATACAGAGAGTAGAGTTTGGAATTTTGCTATGTACAGAGTGCTGAGTTCAGAAGTGTGCTATGTACAGAGTGTGGCATTCAGAAGTTTGCTACATACAGAGTGTAGTGTTCAGGAGTGAGCCAAGTACAGAGCGCAATGTTCAGGAGTGTGCTAAGTACAGAGTGCAGTGTTCATGAGTGCGCCAAGTACAGAGTGCAGTGTTCAGGAGTGCGCCAAGTACAGAGTGCAGTGTTCAGGAGTGCGCCAAGTAAAGAGTGCAGTGTTCAGGAGTGCACCAAGTACAGAGTGCAGTGTTCAGGAGTGCACCAAGTACAGAGTGCATTGTTCAGGAATGCTCTATGTACAGAATGCAGTGTTCAGGAGTGCACTACTTATAGGATGCAGTGTTCAGGTGCTAGGTACATTTAGATAATAATATGTATGTGCTCTTCCTATATTATGGCACTACCTAATACAAATAACTGCAAACCAAAGTCAGTTGTCAGCTGTTACCTTTTGAAGCTGATTGCTTCAAATATCTCAATATATCTATATGCAGTGGCTTCATATAGTTGAAAAACATATATGAATGCGCATAAAAACCAACATCCACCAGTCCATGTGAATTAAAAGTGCTTGTTCTATAAATAATGTGCAAATCCAGTCCTCAGTCTTCAATAAAGTGCCAGTCCAAAAATTATGCTTCCTTAATTCATCTCCACAGTGCTCTTCCACGATGTAAAGTGCTTACCATCACTCCCCTGCAGAAACTCACTCAGCAGATTATTTTGACCCCTTATTTTAAATAAGCAGGTCAGCAGCGGTTTATACACGCTTTCTCCAACCTGGTTCCATATGCTAACTCCACTACTTCTGCTCCCCTATGGGAAGGTCTGCTGAGGGGCTCTCCTCGCCTTCTCCATGCTCAGCTCTGTCCGACACACTCCTCCAGCACTCAGGAATGGAGCCAAATCCTTGTGTCCTACCACCCACTCTGACCTCTGGGATTCCTCTCCACTCCAGTCCTCAATCTCCACTGTTTTGGAGATTGAGGACTGGATTTGCATATTATTTATAGCGCGAGCACTTTAAAATCACCTGAACTAGTAGATGTTAGTTTTTATGCACAGTATGATATATTTTTTAAGTATATGAAGTAATTTCATATAGATACTGTTTATTAAGATATTTGAAGGAATCAGTTCCAAAAGGTAATAGCTGGCAAATGACTTTGGTTTGCAAGTTATTTGTATGGTTATTAGGTAGTGCTATAATATAGAAAGAGCACATTCATATTATTATCTATCTAAGCTATCTAACTATCTAAGCTAAGCTATATGTATATATATATATATATATATATATATATATATATATATATATATATATACAGTGGGGACGGAAAGTATTCAGACCCCCTTAAATTTTTCACTCTTTGTTATATTGCAGCCATTTCCTAAAATGATTTAAGTTAATTTTTTTCCTCATTAATGTACACAGAGCACTCCATATTGACAGAAAAACACAGAATTGTTGACATTTTTGCAGATTTATTAAAAAAGAAAAACTGAATTATCACATGGTCCTAAGTATTCAGACCCTTTGCTCAGTATTTAGTAGAAGCACCCTTTTGATCTAATACAGCCATGAGTCTTTTTTGGAAAGATGCAACACGTTTTTTTACAGAATCAGAAGAAATGGACAGCACCTGAGCTAAATATATGTCACACCAAAGGTTCTGAATACTTAGGACCATGTGATATTTCAGTTTTTCTTTTCTTATAAATCTGCAAAAATGTCAACAATTCTGTGTTTTTCTGTCAATATGGGGTGCTGTGTGTACATTAATGAGGAAAAAAAATGAACTTAAATGATTTTAGCAAATGGCTGCAATATAACAAAGAGTGAAAAATTTAAGGGGGTCTGAATACTTTCCGTCCCCACTGTATATATAAATACCATTAACCATACCATCTGTCCATGTACCGAGCAGTGATAATTTATCGCTGCTTAAAAAAACTGACATCTCAGTGTTTCTGTGAATTTCTGGTACTGTAATCTCTTAAAGTCTCATGAGATTCCAGTATCAGGGGCCATTCTCCACTGTTTGAAGCATTTGTAGATCACTTCATTCCTCCAAAGGAGAAGTGATCTACAAAGCTTCATAAACTGGCACTCAGAGGAGAACAATCAGGGATATTTTTTCACTGCTTCATAAACGGACACCTAAGGGTCAGTGGCTTTTGGGGCAAGATCTACTGTATCCCTCCACAGGAAAAAAAAAAGAGGCAGAGGAGAAGCTAGACATGTGCAGAAGAAAAAAATTTGTTTCGTTTTGTTTAGTTTCCATTTGTTATTTAGATAAATTAATTTAGTACAGTTGTTTAACCACTTGCCGACCGGGCCATAGCCGAAAGACGGCTGCAGCGCGGTCGGCTAGTTCTGGGTGGACGTCCATGGACGTCCTCCCAGAATACTGCTCTCGCGCGCCCCCTGGGGCGCGCACCCGAGAACTTCCGTGACCGCCGGGTCCAGAGGACCCGGCGCATCACGGATCACGGTAAACGGCCGCTGATCGCGGCCGTTTACCATGTGATCACTCCGTCAAATGACGGAGCGATCACATGTCAACAGACCGGCGTCATCTCATGACGCCGGTTCCTCCCTCCCCTCTCTGTACCGATCGGTACAGTGCGAGGGGAGAGGGGGAGGGATCGGATGGCAGCACCGCTGTGGGCTGTATGTGTAGTGCCCACAGCGGTGCTCAGTGACATTTGCAGTCACATCCATCCATCCCTCAATGCTCAGCCAACCCTGCACTACTCTGCATAACACCCTGCAATACTCTGCATAACACCCTGCAATACTCTGCATAACACCCTGCAATACTCTGCATAACACCCTGCAATACTCTGCACTATACCCTGCAATACTCTGCATAACACCCTGCAATACTCTGCACTATACCCTGCAATACTCTGCATAACACCCTGCAATACTCTGCATAACACCCTGCAATACTCTGCATAACACCCTGCAATACTCTGCATAACACCCGGCACTACTCTGCAATATACCCGGGCACTAATCTGCAATATACCCGGGCACTACTCTGCAATATACCCGGGCACTACTCTGCAATATACCCGGGCACTACTCTGCAATATACCCGGGCTCTACTCTGCAATATACCCGGGCACTACTCTGCAATATACCCGGGCACTACTCTGCAATATACCCGGGCACTACTCTGCAATATACCCGGGCACTACTCTGCAATATACCCCGCAATACTCTGCAATATACCCCGCAATACTCTGCAATATACCCCGCAATACTCTGCAATAGCCCGCAATACTCCGCAATTTTTAACCAGTTTCCGCCCACAGTCATATGACGTCCTTGACTTTGAGCGGGTATATCTGAATGATGGGTGCAGCTACAGGCATCATTCAGATATCAGCTTTTTCAGCCAGCGATTTCCTACACCATAGGAATGATCATAGCTGCTGTTCCACTGCTTGATCATTCTTATGGGAGGCGAGAGGGGACGCCCCCCCTTCCCGCCACTAGGGTCTTTGCTAAAAAAAATATATATAATGTTTTGGGGTTCTATGTAATTTTCTAGCAAATAAATTATAATTTTTACATGTAGGAGAGAAATGTCAGAATTGGCCTGGGCGCTCCAGAACGCCTGGAGGTGCTCCCCTGCATGTTGGGCCTCTGTATGTGGCCATGCTGTGTAAAAGTCTCACATATGTGGTATCGCCATACTCGGGAGTAATAGCAGAATGTGTTTTGGGGTGTAATTTGTGGTATGCATATGCTGTGTGTGAGAAATAACCTTCTAATATGACAATTTTGTGAAAAAAAAAAAGAAAAAAAAAATCTTGATTTTGCAAAGAATTGTGGGAAAAGATGATAATTTCAAAAAAACTCACCATGCATCTTTCTAAATACCTTGGAATGTCTTCTTTCCAAAAAGGGGTCATTTGAGGGGTATTTGTACTTTTCTGGCATGTTAGGGTCTCAAGTAATTAGATAGGCCGTCAGTAATTCAGGTGTGATCAATTTTCAGATATTGGCACTGTAGCTTTTGGACTCTCTAACATTCACAAAGACCAAATAATATACACCAAGTTGTACTTATTTTTACCAAAGATATGTAGCGGTATAAATTTTGGCCAAAATTTACGAAGAAAAATTACTAATTTGCTAAATTGTATAACAGAAACAAAGAAAAATTCATTTTTTTACCAAATTTTCAGTCTTTTTTCTTTTATAGCGCAAAAAATAAAAAACCCAACGGTGATTAAATACCACCAAAAGAAAGCTCTATTTGTGTGAAAAAAAGGATAAAAATTTCATATGGGTAAAGTGTTGTATGACTGAGTAATTGTCATTCAAAGTGTGAGAGCACCGAAAGCTGAAAATTGGTCTGGTTAGGAAGGGGGTTTAAGTGCCCAGTGGTCAAGTGGTTAATTCATTTAATTTGCTTTCAGAATTTGTTTTGTTTATTCAGATTCGAATTGATTTGTTATTTACATAAATTTGTTTAGTTAAATTCATTTAATTCGTTTTCAGATCACTTTTCAGAAAACTATTCGAATTCGATATGAAAACTATCTGAATTTTGAATTTTGTCCAAAATTTTTGTTGAAATATTTTGGATTTGCTTAAATTCATTACAATGCATCCAAAATCCAGAATAACGAAAAATATGTTGGAATTTAAATTCAGGGCGAAATGAACCGCACATGTCTAGGAGAAGCCGCAAAGCATGCAGGGAATCCAGAAACTTGTGTAAAGAAATGGCCAGCAGACAGGCAGCATTCACACATGAAAACCATTTTTTCAAGTAAGCTTATATTGGGTTTTTCAAATATTGTTTGTATTGCTATTAAAATGCTGATGTTATAAAGAGAAAGTGTATACTGTGACCAATTATTTATTTTCCTCAAAAGCCACAAATGATATAAATCTACTTTGTATGCACCAAATGCTTTTGCAAACTCAGTTATTTCCTTGTAAAAGTAGCAATACCATTACCATTGTGCTGCAAATAGCCTGTGCAGAAATCAAAGGTCTGGAAGGGACCCAGCAGGCCCCCCTACCACAGGTCCCCCTACCACAGGCTTCACTTTATTAACCACTCTGTGCTATAGCCGAATGATGGCCACAGCGCGGACCTGAATTTCCAGGAGGCCGTCACATGATGGCTCCTGCAGGACGCGTGTGGAGCTCGCTGTGATCACTGAATCACTGAGTCTTGGGATCACCGATCCGAGTAAGGGGCTGATCCCGGCCCCTTACCGTGTGCTGACAGCGTGAGGAGAAAAAGAAGCCGATCACCGGCTCATTTGCAAGGGACATCGGACCCGAAGAGGAAGAGGCAACTATGCCTCATCTGTGCACGCCAGTACCCCCTGCCAGTGCCACCTGCCATTGCCACCTGCCAGTGCCCACCAGTGCCACCTATCAATCCCCATGAGTGCCACCTATCAATGCCCACAAATGCCACCTATCAATGTCCACCAGTGGTGCCACTCAGTGCCACCTAGCAGTGCTGCCTATCAGTGTAACTGATC
Organism: Lithobates clamitans; assembly: GCA_037952925.1. Lineage (NCBI taxonomy): Eukaryota > Metazoa > Chordata > Amphibia > Anura > Ranidae > Lithobates > Lithobates clamitans. The sequence continues at coordinate 1,575,823 of JBBGZY010000273.1, forward strand.
AGTGCTCATTATTGCCACCCATCAGTGCCCATCACTGCCACCTATCGGTGCCCATCAGTGCCGCCTCATCAGCATACATCAATGAAGGAGAAATATTACCTGTTTTTAAATTTCATAACAAAATATAATTTTTTTTTTTTTTTTTCAAATTCTGTATTTTTACATTTTTTTAACAAAAAATGAAAAACGCAGAGGTGATCAAATACCACCAAAAGAAAGCTCTATTTGTGGGGAAAAAAATGATAAAAATTTCATTTGGGTACAGTGTTGTTTGACCGCGCAATTGTCATTCAAAGGGGGGGGGGTTTAAGTGCCCAGTAAGCAAGTGGTTAAGCAAAATGCATTCACAATTTGTGATAGCTGAGTGATAGCTGAGCAAATGCTTGTGACATTCATCCAAATATTTTTTTTATAAATAGATCCCTAAGATTTATGTAAGAATACACACACCTCCTTTTATTTAAACAATATTTGCTTATACCATCTTTTAGGTAGGTAAGGGTTAAGAAGGGTGCAGTGCACACTTTTTCATTTTGGAGGAGCTGTAAAAATACTTTTAATGTTTTTAAATGAATACGTAACTGAATTAAATACCATTTTATATTTGCCTGTAGGCTAGGTCTAATACACATGTACTTCATCGAGAATTGTTTTATGTAGTATTTGAAAATCATTTATTTCTCCACTGAGTAGAGCTACTTTTCTACTATAAAAACTGAAAAACAACACTAAATCAGTTAACCAAGTTCTAAATAATAAGAAAAAGTCAAACCAAGTAAATAATCAATATTTCCATAGAGAAGGTTTGCAAGTAGCTGCTTGTAACTATTTATACACATCAGTCCAGGGATCTCTTTCCTTTCTTCAGAATGCTATCTATAAAAAGTTTGAGCTAGGTTTCAGAGATCAACAAAGTTTGAAATGATCAATCTCAGGCTTTGACTTTATCAGACTAGGACAGAAATATAATCAGGAACATAAATTGTATTTCCTTGTAAAAACATTTTCTTGCCTTAAGACAGCAACCTCACTGATTGCAGAGAATGTCTGTGTTTACACTTTTGCAGGGCGCATGCTGACTGCATTAGTACCTAAGGAAGCAAGCAGTGTATAGTGCATACACTGGAACCTGGGAGAAAGGTTCTGCTGAAATCAGATACTACAATCTCATCATTTCAGATTCCTGAAGTGCATAACCTTACTGCTATGTGTTTTGCACGGTAGTATCCCTTGTAATGAAATCTGACTGAAAACCTAAATGAGTTTAATGCATGAAAAGCATAAATAGAATCTGGCTTGGATTACATTTATGTTTTATGCTTAATTCTTACTAGCATTTGCTACCTAAGGAACCTAAAGAATAATACAGACATGGTTAGGACAGAATTTATAGTTTTTCTATATTGTGTGCCTAAAAGTCTAGGTACACCAGATTTGAAAAGTTTTTTTACTTGAGAATATCTATTATATGTTGTTTTTATTTTGGCTGAATAGTGTTACGCATCTTGAGTTTATGGCTCCCATAAGTCTTCTCACAAGTGTCTCAATAATCACCATTTGAATTTTTTACCAGATCCTTACATTCGGAGATAGGTAGCAAATATATTACAATTATATTTTAAAAAGTATGTTGTCACTTTATTAACTAATCCTAATTCTATTTAAATATTATCTGAGTATTGATTTAGTTTGTAGACTAAAAAAAATTATATAGATTATTTTAAAATATTTACTAATGGATGCCCCAAAGTTAGACATTTCTGGATAAGAGTTCATTTCCTGAACTATTCAGTAACTGCGGCAAATACCGTGAAGAACTCTCGGGTTGCCCTTCTTAATGAGCCAGTTGAAAACTTCCCCAAGCACACTCAAAGGTTAATTTGTTTTTTATTCCTGGCAGCCAAGATAGCGATTGCCACAGCTTGTTCGACTTTTCCTTGCTGAAACGCAAACTTACTTGGATCATGCTTAATGAAAAAATAGTTAGTATTGTCCAAGATAAGCAATCGTCGATCTTTACAGCTTGGAACCCTTGGCTCTCTGATCTACAACTACCATCTGAATAGTGGTGGACTGGCGGTCAAGTGGATGCGGGCTCCTGGATGGGTACCCTTTTCTTACCTCCCTTTTACTCTTTATCTCATTTCTTCCTGTATTCTCTTTCTTATCTTCATACTTGCATTTTTGTACTCAGTTGTACTTAGACAATCACTTCCTTCCCTTATCAGTTTTATATTGTGTGGCATAGTTCTTATACAATTATTGTTCTTTTAGAAGGGCCATATACTCATAAATATCCATAAGGTCCCAAGTATTTCAACTCAGGCACTTCTTCTCCTTCTCAAATGGAAGAATTACTGGGTACTTTATCTGAGTTTGGTTGTACAGTTACATATCCATGAGATTTTAATATAAGCACTTTCGTGTTTAATTGTCCCCGGATGGGGTTACAACCCGAAGCGATAGCTAACACTAGATCTGAATTTCAAGATCATTATGTCTGTGTTAGTTGTGTATTGACAGATACTTTACATTTAAGCACCTTTTTTTTTCTATACATTTTTTTAAATTGTTTTTCTGTACACCTGTACACTTTGCTACTGAAAAGTATTGTTATTGTATTTTCCTTTTTTGGTGAAACACAATAAAAATGATTGAAATAAAATGTTTACTAAACCTCATCACATTCCCTAGGTTCTGCAGCATATCCTACACCAAAGGACAACATCCCTTCCAAAGTAAACAGTCAATTTGCTTTAAGTAAAGCAATCCCATAACAACTTGTTGGATACAGAACAGACCAGTTGTGTGGAGTCCAGAAGTGATTTTTTATTAGAAGTTTCAATGGCTTTCATGGGCTAAAAGTGTCCCTCATCATCATGGCTTGACAAAATTTGAAAAAAAGCATGCAATAGATCAATAAATCATTTTTTTTTTCCTGAAGGGTTATTATTGTGTAATAGGATAAGAAGCTTTGGTTCAGATGCTGGTTTAACAGGACTGTTACACTTTTTTTAGTGATGTTTCCTTTTAGAGGGGAAATATTTTACAGGTGCAAAATATCGGCAAACGCTCTTGTTTATATGCTTCTTCTGATTATGTTCTTCAATACATGTTCTTCAATTGCAATATATGTATTTCATAGGCCCTGGAGTAAATATAGTCCAGTTAAACTTTCTGTCTGTATTATTTTAATAGTTTATTTTCTGGCACTATACCTCCCAGTTGGGGTGCAGTCCTACATCAAGTAAAATAATGGGGAACTTCATGACATCACATCCTCCAGGGGGGTCAATAACGTACTGTAATTTTTCCAGGGACCTGGGGGGGAGATATGGGTGTTCATGGAGTCTCACAGCCCCCCTTTATATCAGTGTCTACAGTCCCCCTTTACATCACAGTTTGTCCTTTAAAGCAGTTCCACAGTCCCAAGGGGACTTCACTGGATATAAAGGGGCACTATGATATAAAGAGGACTGTACTGTAATCCCCATCACAGTGCCCCTTGCAGTCATTGCCTCCTCATCACAGTCCTTCTTGCAGTCACTGCTCCCCCATCACAGTCCTCCTTGCATTCATGACCCCCATCACAGTCCTCCTTTGCAGTCATGGGCCCCTCACACAGTCCTCCTTGCCATTGTGGCCCCCATCACAGTCCTTCTTGCTGTCATGGCCCCATCACAGTCCTTCTTGCAGTCATGGTCCCCGATTTCAGTGCCCCCTCCACTCTCTGCCTCCCCTGAAGGTGATTACCCACTTGTTTATTTGAAAAGCGTCCTGCTCTCTGTCACAATCTTCAGCTCCTTCCACCCCCTAGGAGACCTGGAAGAATAACTGTGCAGTGGCGGCCAGCTTATCAACAGGCCACAGAAAGCTACCAGTCCGCAGCCCGGGGTTTGGAGACCCCTGAAGTATATAATAGGTATGTATTATGACATTAAAGTATATCCTAAGCCAAAACTTATTTTTATTATTTTGTGATAGGGTAGGGAACGGCTAAATCCCCTATAAGGGTTTTATTGTACAGTCTGAGCCCTATTTGGTAGATTCCTTTCATGTTCTGTCCCACAGACAGGTCAAGCAGTGGGTGGAAGTCTCCCCAAAGTGAGTAAAATCCTATATTTGACAGTTAGCAGTGCAACAAGTATAACCATTGGAAGACTTTTCTTTCATCTGATAACATTTTGCATCTTCCCTAACTTTCAGTTTCAGGGACAATGGTCATTAGGACTAATGTAGAAACTCCCCAGCTAAGACACACGCTAACACTAAATTACCAAAAGTATGGGGACATCTGCCTTGACGTCTGCCATGTCCATAAGGACATGGATGAGTAGGTTTGGGGTGGAGAAACTTGACTGGCCTGCACAGAGTCCTGACCTCAACCCGATAAAGCACCTTTGGGATGAATTAGAGCAAAAAACTGCGAGACAGGCCTTCTCATCCACATCAGTGCATGACCTCACAAATGTGCTTCTGGAAGAATAGTCAAACATTCCCATAGACACACTCCTAAACCTTGTGGACAGCCTTCCCAGAAGAGTTGAAGCTGTTATTGCTGCAAAGGTTGGGCCAACTCAATATTAAACCCTACAAACGAAGACTGGGATGCCATTAAAATTCATGTGCATGTAAAGGCAGGCGTCCCAATACTTTTGGTAATATAGTGTAGTTGGCTAGACACACTAGACAAGTGTGCTCATCTTTCACTACTAAATCTAAAACTTAAAAAAAAGTGTGGGCTTTAGATACATTAAGGCTGGTGACAGTTCCCAGTGCAGTTAATCTTGCATGGTAGAGGCAGATTTTACTGTGCCGGGCTGCCAGTCTTTTTCTTTACAGCCTCTAGAATGGAATCTTATCTTTTTTTTGGGATGAATATGAAACAGTGGTTTAACTAATGGTTAAAGTGAAATCTTTACAGATTTATCAGCATCCGTTTCACCCATAACTAAAGCGGCACATATGTGCTGACTTTATCATAAAACTGTACTTTTATAAGCCTCCTGACAGCCTGACTAGCTTACTCTACATTGTAAATACTTAACAAATGATATCAATAAAATATATATTATAGCTGATTTTGGTCAGATAAGACAACCACAAGCAGCAATGTATACCACAACAGTTTTATCCTTTGTGTTGCAGGAGTTAAAACAATTCTGCCCTGAGCTACTACAGTAGCACGTGCAGCTAATTAACTTTTTTTGTTTTTTATTAGACAGCATGGGCTAGAGAAAGAGAGAGTGGGGAGGTGAAAAGGGTATACAACCTTGTTTAGCCTTGTTTTATGGTGTACCCAAGATCCACTTGGTATATTGCCATAAGGGATAGCTTATTTTTGAGACTGAATTGGGATTAGATGTTTATTTTCTATTTGTGTAACAACTCTTTTACATCTTGCAGTAGGCAACCAAAGTTGTAGGCTGTTCCAGCAGGATTCCACTCATTTTCCCTGAAGCCTTTTTTTCTGAAGGCTCTTCCAATTCCAATCCCATACATTTCTGCAGTTCATTTAAAGCAGTGATAATGGCAGAATTGATAAGTCCTTTATCTTCTTCGCACCCAGCCTCAGCATCCCCTTAACAGGTTCTTTGCTTCAGGAAGGACTATGTGATCATGTGACCACTGTGACTGCCATTCACAGTGGTCACATGATCACACAGTCCTTCCCGCCCTTACTTCCTGATGCAAAGACCTTGCGTGCAGTAGGCAACCAAAGTTGTAGGCTGTTCCAGCAGGATTCCACTCATTTTCTCTGAAGCCTTTTTTTCTGAAGGCTCTTTCAATTCCAATGCCATACATTTCTGCAGTTCATTTAAAGCAGTGATAATGGCAAGTTTGATAAGTCCTTTATCTTCTTCGCACCCAGCCTCAGCATCTCCTTAACAGGGTCTTTACTGCAGGAAGGACTATGTGATCATGTTACCACTGTGACCGCCATTCACAGTGGTCACATGATCACACAGTCCTTCCCGCCCTTACTTCCTGATGCAAAGACCTTGCGTGCAGTAGGCAACCAAAGTTGTAGGCTGTTCCAGCAGGATTCCGCTTATTTTCTCTGAAGCCTCTTCCAATTCCATACATTTCTGCAGTTCATTTAAAGCAGTGATAATGCCAGGTTTGATAAGTTCTTTATCTTCTTCCCACCCAGCCTCAGCATCCCCTTAACAGGGTCTTTGCTGCAGGAAGGACTATGTGATCATATGACCACTGTGACCGCCATTCACAGTGGTCACATGATCACACAGTCCTTACTTCCTGATGTAAAGACCTTGGGTGGGAAGAATCCCCACCAGTTTCTGGTCCAGGTCTTTATTAGAGATCGAGAGCTGTCTATCACAGCTCAGTCTCTGTGCTGGGAGAGTGAAGTGAGCATGCTCCAAGCACAGAAACCTTGGCTGCCTATGGATGCATTTGTGCAGCATGTTGGCATTAACCCCCCTGGCGGTATTCCCGAGTCTGGCTCGGGTTGGATTTTTTATACCAAAAGCGGTATCCCCGAGCCAGACTCGGGCTTGCATCGCAGGATCCAGGAAGAGCATACTTACCTTGTCCCCTGGATCCTGCGATGTCTCCCCGCTGTGATCGGCGAGCCGCCGTGTCTCGCTCGATTCACAGTGCCGAGCTCCGTTCCCTGCGAGCGGTGCGACGCACGGGGACGGAGTTCGGCGGTAAATTCAAAAGTAAAACACACAGTATAGATACAGCATACTGTAATCTTACAGATTACAGTACTGTATCAAATAACTACACATCCCCTTTGTCCCTAGTGGTTTGCCCAGTGTCCTGCATGCAGTTTTATATATATAAAACTGTTCTTTCTGCCAGGAAACTGGAGATTGTCCATAGCAACCAAAACTGTCCCTTTACATCAAAAGTGGTTTTAGAGCAGCTAGAAAAAAGCGTTAATAAATTAGAATCACTCGCAGAATTGAGCGATAGTGATTTGTGGGGAGATCCGTCATCAAACACTAAAAGTAACAAAAGCTAAAATTCTGCAACTGAGCAAATTTCAGTGTTTTTGATTTGATTACATTATTATATAATTTTTATTATTATTATATTATTATTTGTTATAATTATTTATAGTTATTTATTATATTATATTTTTTTATTTCGTTTTTCAAACTTTATCATACCCGGGATGTCTACTAGACTCTTGTTTGGACAGATTTAAGTGAACTATTCCTAAGAATTACAGGCCTACAATATAAAACGCCAAATTTCTGTGCAAAATAATTGTACCGCTTTCAGCACCTAAAATCAGAAATAATCATACCGCCAGGGAGGTTAAAGGCTTTATCTCTAATGCCGCGTACACACGGTCGGACTTTTCACCTGCAAAAGTCCGACCGTGTGTGGTCTCCATCGGACTTCCGACGGACCATTTCGGTCGGATTTTTGCGGAAATCCGACGTACTTTAGATTTGAAGCCTGCTTCAAATCTTTACGTCGTACCTCCGCCGGACTCAGTTCCTGACGGAAAGCCCGTTCGTCTGTATGCTAGTCCGAAGGACCAGATACGACGGAGGAGCAGGTTACTGCATCTCGCGCTCGCTGCAATAGGAAAAACAAATCTTCCTATTGCGGCGAGCGCGGGGCATACCAGGCCCTTAGGTCTGGTATGGATTATAAAGGGGAACCCCTACGCCGAAAAAACGGCGTGGGGTCCCCCTAAAATCCATACCAGACCCCGATCCGAGCACGCAGCCTGGCCGGTCAGGAAAGGGGGTGGGGACGAGCGAGCGCCCCCCCCCCTCCTGAACCGTACCAGGCTGCATGCCCTCAACATGGGGGGTGGGTGCTTTGGGGGAGGGGGGCGCCCTGCGCCCCCCCCCCAAAGCACCTTGTCCCCATGTTGATGAGGACAAGGGCCTCTTCCCGACAACCAACGGCCAGGGTTGTCGGGAAGAGGCCCTTGTCCTCATCAACATGGGGACAAGGTGCTTTGGTCTGCGGGCGGGGGCTTATCGGAATCTGGGAGCCCCCTTTAATAAGGGGGCCCCCAGATCCCGGCCCCCCACCCTATGTAAATGAGTATGGGGTACATGGTACCCCTACCCATTTACCTAGGTAAAAAGTGTCAGTAATAAAACACAACACAGGTTTTTAAAATAATTTATTAAACAGCTCCGGGGGGGTCTTCTTCCGTCTTCGGGGGTCCCTCCGGTTCATCTTCTCCCGGCGTCCGGTTGGTTCTTCTCCGCTCTCCGGCCTCTTCTCCCGGTGTCCCAGGTCTTCGGCCGGCCCCTCCGCTATCTTCAGGTAGCTCTATTGCCAGCGGAGGTCCGGACTTCTGGGCTTCTTGGCTTCTTGGCTTCTTGTGTTCTCTTCTCTTCTCTTCCCCCAGATGTTGACACGACGCTCTCTCCGGCTGGACTGGTCTCTGAGGGCTGCGTTGTGACTTATATAGGCGGAGACCCCGCCCCCATATGATGTCACAGTCCCTGGGCATGCTGGGACTGTGACGTTTTAGGGGGTGTGGTCGACCACACCTCCCCCAAAGCACCCACCCCCCATGTTGAGGGCATGCGGCCTGGTACGGTTCAGGAGGGGGGGGGCGCTCGCTCGTCCCCACCCCCTTTCCTGACCGGCCAGGCTGCGTGCTCGGATCGGGGTCTGGTATGGATTTTAGGGGGACCCCACGCCGTTTTTTCGGCGTAGGGGTTCCCCTTTATAATCCATACCAGACCTAAGGGCCTGCGACGGGGCTCGCAAGGTTTCAATCTCGCCAAAAAAAGCGGCGAGATTGAATTCCTTTTCTAGTCCCGTCGTACCAAAGTCACGTTCAAAATGAACGGACTTGTCCGTGTGTGGGAAAGTCCGTTCGTTCTGAAAGTCCGGCGGAAGTCCGTCGGGAAGACCGGATTCCGGAAAGTCCGGCCGTGTGTAGGCAAGTCCGGCCGTTCAGAAAGTCCGGCGGTAGTCCGCCGGAAGTCTGGCGGCAAGTACGTCGGACCTAGCTTTCTAGAAAGTCCGACCGTGTGTACGCGGCATTAGGCATGCCAATAATTGAAAAAGAAGAATACATAGTTGCATAGTTAATCCAGTTGAAAAAAGACACCAGTCTATCTAGTTCAACCAATAAAAGGGTTAAAAAACATACAATTCCTTATACACAATCCTTTAACCACAGTTAATCCAGAAGAAGGCAAAAAACCCCAGCAAAGCATGATCCAATTTGCTTTAACAGTGGAAAAAAATCCTTCCTGAACCCCTGAGAGGCAATTGGATATTCTCTGGATCAACTTTACCTATAAATGTTAGATAAAAGAATAGTAATTCTGTTAGTAATCTGGTTCATAGAGCCATGGACTATGAGAGGCTTAAAGAAGCTCCTAGAGGTATATGTGCAGTGCTCAGTTAGGTGTATAGTTCAAAATCTTCACTCTAAATGAGTGTAAGATATGACTCATTTACCAGTTATCCAGTCATGCAAAATGTTTTAATATACAATGGTATGTGATTTTAACATGTGTATTCATGAACAGTCCTTTTTATGGGGAATATACTCCAGTTGTTTTGGTTATTGTTTTGGTTAGTAATATTTTCTAGTATTTTTGTATTGTCGGTAGAGTCCATAAAGCAGCGGAGTTTTTTTTAAGTTTTGGTATCTATTTACTTATTTTGTACAAAAAATGTGGATTAAATTGTGTCTGTGTAGACTAAAAATAATTTTAGTGTATTTCTCATGAAAATAATATAAATTTGATAAACAGTTGTAAACATGTAAACATCATTAGTCTAAAGAAAGCGTGAAAGAAAAGTAGCTATACAAAAGTACTCTGAAAAATAATAATGCAATGAATTATACATATAAAGACAGAGATTAAAAAAAAAAAATGCATCAAGTATGTAAACGTTAACAAAAAACAATTCACTAATGTATGAAATAAAATCAGTGTAAAAAAAGAAATAATAAAATGCACCTGAAGGGGGAGACAAAGGGTAAAAGAAGCTTGCTAGAAGGGAAAAGTGTGCATGCAGTCTTCTACAGGCATCATGCTATTTAATACAAAAGTGTTTTACATGTTAATGCTTTCACCTAATATCAAAGCCTGTAAACATTTTACACATAAACACACATTTTACATATTTGTGTGAACGCTTATGGTCTTATTTTCTAGAGTCATACGTTTGACATTGGTGAAGATGTTTACCACTCGCAGACCCCTGACTATAAAAAATCATGTGTACGACACACACAAACCCTCACAAAGACAAAATTATGTGTATTAAATTCACACACCCTTACTTTAAAAAATCATCTCTATGGCAATCGCTGACCTCACTAATGCAAAAATCAACTGAATTTAACATGTATTAGGTTTACAGACATTCACCGTGAAAACGTATTTATTATTTATTTATTGCGAGTATTTTTATAGTGCTGGCAATTTACGCAGCGCTTTACATATATGTATATTTTTATATTAACATAAGACAAATTCATGTGTATAGCACTCACAGACCCTTAAACTGACCCAGCTATGTGTATTACATTCACAGACCCTCATCATAACAAAACCATGTGTATGACACCCTCACAGACCATCACTATGACAAAATCATGTATATTACTTTCACAGACCCTTACCATTAAAAAAATCATGTGCATAACACTTACAAACCCTCACAATGCCATTTAGAGACCCTTACCATTAAAAAATAATGTGCCTTGTATTTACAGACCTTCATCATGACAGATTCATAAGTATGATACTCATAGACCCAAGCTATGACAAAATCATGAGTATAACATTCACAGACCCTTACAATGACAAAATCATATGCATTTGGAAAAATGGTAGCATGCATTAAAATGATTATAAAGCCTTGATTATTTTGTTTTTCTATTATTATTTTTATTTAAATAATGAACATATTATACTTACTTGATCTGCGCAATGGTTTTACACAGAGCAGCCCCAAACCTCCTCTTCTGGGGTCCCCGTCTGTGGTCCAGGCTCCTCCTCTTCTCTGTGTTCCCCCAAAGCAAGCCTCTTGATATAGGTACACACCTGCAGACTTGCTCCTGAGCTGCACTGCCGTGTCAATAGACAAAACCTGTGAAAAGAAGAAGAAATAGGAGAGGACCGCAGCCAGGCACAGCCCTGGCTCCCTGAAAGACTCAAGTAAGTATTTGGAGGGAGAATAGTTTGTGGGGTGCTTTTTACCTTAATGCAGGGAATGCAATAAGGTAACAAAAAACAAAAAAACTTTGAAACCACTTTAACCACTTGCTTACTGGGCACTTAAACCCCCCTCCTGTCCAGACCAATTTTCAGCTTTTAGCGCTGTCGCACTTTGAATGACAATTGCGTGGTCATACAACACTGTACCCAAATTAAATTTTTATAATTTTTTTTCCCACAAATAGAGCTTTCTTTTGATGGTATTTGATCACCTCTGCGTTTTTTATTTTTTGTTAAAAAAATTGAAAAAGACAGAATTTAAAAAAAAAAAATTATATTTTTTTTATATTTTGTTATAAATTTTTGCAAACAGGTAATTTTTCTCCTTCGTTGATGTACGCTGATGAGGTGGCAGTGATGGGCACCGATAGGTGGCAGTGATGGGCACTAATGGGTGGCGGTGATGGGCACTGATGGGTGGCAGTGTTGGGCACTGATTGATGGCGGCACTGCTAGGTGGCACTTGTGGGCATTGTTGGTGGCACTTGTGGGCATTGTTGGTGGCAATTGTGGGCATTGTTGGTGGCACTTGAGGGCATTGTTGGTGGCACTTGTGGGCATTGTTGGTGGCACTTGTGGGCACTGTGGGCACTGGCAGGTGGCAATAACAAATGGCACTTGGAGGCACAGATGAGGCATCTGTGCCTCCTTCCTCTTCGGGACCGATGTCCCTTTCACATAAGCCTGTGATCGGCTTTCTTTTCCTCCTCACGCTCTCAGCGTGAGGAGAAAACGAAACCGATCACCATGTTTTGTTTACATCATGTGATCAGCTGTCATTGGCTGACAGCTGATCACATGGTAAGGGGCCGGGACCGGCCCCTTACTCGGATCTGTGATCATCCGAGTCTCCGTGACTCGGTGATCACAGCGCGCACGCCGCGCGCCCTGCAGGGTGCGCGCGGTGCGCGTGCACAGGGGAGGACGTCCTATGATGTCCTCCCGGAGATTGAGGTCCGCGCTGTAGCCGTCATTCGGCTATGGCCCGGACCTCAAGTGGTTAATATAGTATACTGTAAATAGCTACAATGATGAACCAGGAAATGATTACTAGGGATGAGCTACAGGTTCAGATTGAACATGAAGACAGTATCTCACAAAAGTGAGTACACCCCTCACATTTTTGTAAATATTTTATTATATCTTTTCATGTGACAACACTGAAGAAATGACACTTTGCTACAATGTAAAGTAGTGAGTGTACAGCTTGTATAACAGTGTAAATTTGCATAAGTGAAGAGAATTGGGACTTTATATGAGGCCTCTGAAGTAGTATCAGAGGTACCTCCATCCCGGGTTTTGGGCAGCAAAAAAAGAAAAGGAAGGGTTTGGGACTTTGTATGAAGCATGCAGCTGGAGAGCAAGGAGACACTGTAGATAATATAGTAATATATATTTTATTTCATGATTACAACATGTGATACATTACGTCAATGGCACAGATACACATTGCAACCTGCAAACCTTCTGGAGTAAATTGCATTATTGATAGTAACAATACAAATATATAGACATAAAATACAATTCATATAGGACATCCCATACATAAAGGATAAAATGATCGCTGACTGTAAACATAATGTAGCATAATTTTTGGTTCAAACAACTGGATGTGTGTCCATAGTCCACAGTGTAAATTTGCTGTCCCCTCAAAATAACTCAACACACAGCCATTAATGTCTAAACCCCTGGCAACAAAAGTGAGTACACCACTAAGTGAAAATGTCCAAATTGGGCCCAATTAGCCATTTTCCATCCCCAGTGTCATGTGACTCGTTAGTGTTACAAGGTCTCAGGTGTGAATGGGGAGCAGGTGTGTTAAATTTGGTGTTATCGCTCTCACTCTCTCATACTGGTCACTGGAAGTTCAACATGGCACCTCATGGCAAAGAACTCTCTGAGGATCTGAAAAAAAGAATTGTTGCTCTACATAAAGATGACCTAGGCTATAAGAAGATTGCCAAGACCCTGAAACTGAGCTGCAGCACAGTGGCCAAGACCATACAGCAGTTTAACAGAACAGGTCGACCAAAGAAGTTGAGTGCACATGCTCAGCGTCATATCCAGAGATTGTCATTGGGAAGTAGACGTATGAGTGCTGCCAGCATTTCTGCAGAGGTTGAAGGGGAGGGCGGTCAGCCACTCAGTGCCAAGACCATACACCACACACTGCATCCAATTGGTCTGCATGGCTTTCATCCCAGAAGGAAGCCTCTTCTAAAGATGATGCACAAGAAAGCCCATAAACAATTTGCTGAAGACAAGCAGACTAAGGACATGGATCACTTGAACCATGTTCTGTGGTCTGATGAGACTAAGATAGACTTATCTGGTTCAGATGGTGTCAAGCGTGTGTGGTGGCAACCAGGTGAGGAGTACAAAGACAAGTGTGTCTTGTCTACAGTCAAGCATGGTGGTGGGAGTGTCATGGTCTGGGGCTGCATGAGTGCTGCCGGCACTGCAAAGCTACAGTTCATTGAGGGAACCATGAATGCCAACATGAACTGTGACCTACTGAAGCAGAGCATGATCCCCTCCTTTCAGAGACTGGGCCGCCGGGCAGTATTCCAACATGATAACGACCCCAAACACACCTCCAAGGCGACCACTGCCTTGCTAAAGAGGCTGAGGGTAAAGGTGATGGACTGGCCAAGCATGTCTCCAAACCTAAACCCTTTTGAGCATCTGCGGGGCATCCTCAAATAGAAGGTGGAGGAGCGCAAGGTCTCTGACATCCACCAGCTCCATGATGTCGTCATGGAGGAGTGAAAAAGGCCTCCAGTGGCAACCTGTAAAACTCTGGTGAACTCCATGCCCAAGAGGGTTAAGGCAGTGCTGGAAAATAATGGTGGCCACACAAAATATTGACACTTTGGTCCAAATTTGGATGTTTTTACTTAGTGGTATAATCACTTTTGTTGCCAGCGGTTTAGACATTAAAGGCTGTGTGTTGAGTTATTTTAAGGGTACAGCAAATTTACACTTTACATTGTTATACAAGCTGTACCCTCACTACTTTAAATTGTAGCAAAGTGTAATTTCTTCAGTGTTGTCACATGAAAAGATATAATAAAATATTTACAAAAATGTGAGGGGTGTACTCACTTTTGTGAGATACTGTATGTGTCAAAGCAGCACTATAGATCAAACAAATCTGTGTGAATTTGTTTGATCTATAGCACTGCTTTGACACATATATTATCAGAATTGGTATCACATTTTTTTTAGGAAGCTGCTTTTTAAATCTTGCGTACCTAGAGCGGATTTTTTTACATTGTTTTATTAATGACGTGGATATACATGGCCAGATAACATGATTGACATTGGATTTACATAGTTTTTTCTTGTTTAATAAAAGATGTGTCTCATAGTGTGGGCATTTTTATTAAGTAGTTTACTACTCCATACTCCTAATGCTTGAGCTCTCTGTGACCTTTGATACTGTTGACCACCCTCTCCTTCTCATTAAACTCTGTTCCCTTGGCCTGCAAGATTATGTCCTATCCTGATTCTTCTCCTTCCTATCACAGTGCTCCTTCAGTGTTACCTACAACTCTGTCTCCTCTCCATTGCTCCTTTCTGTGGGGGTCCCCCAAGGCTCTGTTTTTGGACCCCTTCTCTTCTCTATCTACACCTCCTCCCTTGGTCACTCGATAACTACCCACGGCTTCCAACACCATCTATACACCAATGACACCCACCTCACCTCACTTCTTCAGTTTCCTCTCGCATTACTAACTTACTAACTGACATATCAGCATGTATGTTGCACCACTTCCTTAAACTAAATCTCTCTAAAACCAAGCTGGTAATATTCCCCCCTGCTCGTGCCCCCCTCCATGACTTTTCCAGCAAAATCAATAATGCAACCACCAATCCCTCCCCTTATGCCAGGGTACTAGATGTAATCCTAGATTCTGACCTGTCCTTTCAGCCCCAAATCCAATCATTGTTGAAAGCTTGTAGACTTCACCTCAATAACATCTCTAAAATGAGCCCCTTTTTAACAAATGAAACCACCAAGCTCCTCATTCACTCCCTTGATATTTCTCTCCTTGACTATTGCAACTCCCTTTTCATTGGCATACCACTCCATAGGCTATCTCCTCTTCAGTCTATCATGAATGCTGCTGCCAGACTTATCAACCTTACAAACCTCTCAGTGTCTGCCACACCTCTCCGCCAGTCCCTACACTGGCTCCCATTCACTCAGCGAATTAGATTCAAATTACTAACCACAACTTACAAAGCTATTCACAACTCTGCCCCGAGCTACATCACCAACCTTGTCTCCAAATATCACCCAAACTGTCCTCTACTCTCCTCTCAAGACCTCCTACTCTCAAGCTCCCTTGTCTCCTTCTCCCATGCTCGTCCCCAGGATTCCGCCAGAGCTTCTCCCATCCTCTGGAACACTCTACCTCAACCTGTCCGGCTATCTCCTACTCTTGATGCCTTCAGGCAATCCCTGAAATCTCATCTCTTCAGGGAAGCCTATCACACCTCAAACTAATCTTTTACCACTTCCATCAGCTCATTGCCCACAGTTACAACCTTTTGTACCACCTGCCCCACCCTATTAGATTGTAAGCTCTTCTGAGCAGGGCCATCCTAATCCTCTTGTATTTTATTGTATTGTAACTGTATTGTCACCCCTTTTTATTGTAAAGCGCTGCATAAACTGTTGGCGTTATATAAATTCTGTATAATAATAATAATAATAATAATTAACTATTTACATTTTTTCCTGAAAGAGTAAAAAGGAATTCTATGTAACCCTTACTTATTCACCTGGAGGGGCAAATATCTGGTGCCCCCCTTATTCTATATGCACTTCCAGATCCCCCCCCACATCTCTTTTGGGGGACAGGGGAAAAAAATGTGAAACACACACCAATAAAAATAAGCTTTATTAGAAAAAAAAGAGAACAATGAGAACAAAAGAAACAATGCCACCTGATGTAAATTCAACATCAATCAGGTTGTCCAGCAATGCAGATCTACATCAGTCACAATATCCAGTGATGTCATTCCATGTCAGCTATGATGATAACTTGCAGCGTGACTGCCTCAGGCGACCTGCACACCACAGCATCAGCGACTTGCAAAATGACTTCTATGTAGAAGTCAATGTAAGTCACCTCAAGTCGCCCGCAAAGTAGTACATGAACCTTTTTCTAAGTCAGAGCGACTTGAGTCGCTCCTATTAGAATGGTTCCATTGTACACAACGGAACGCGACTTGTCAGGCGGCTAAGTCGCCTGACAAGTCGTCCCAGTGTGAACCGGCTCTTAAAGCTCAACAATGTTGACTGACAATATGACCCATTGTGCCCAACGATCTTCACTCGCTAATTTTCTTGTCACAAACCACAAATCCTCAGCTCTGCTGGAAAGTAAACACGGTGGTGGGGATCCCAGGGGACATCATTGACCAAATATAGTCATTGACTAAATAACAGATTTCTGGCTACATCAGCTGGAGGTTTGAAATATGGACAGTTTGTTCACCCATTTGCCAAACCCGAAACAAGCTGGATACCCTAATGATCAATAGGCTTTTACACATTTTGTGTATTATCTGATTACAAAATAAATTTGACAAAAAAGTTATATATTATAAATATATAACATTTGCTGTTAGTATTGGTGTTTCTTGTTCCAATAGCTTTATTAAATAATAAGGCCCCATTCACATGCTGATCAAAGCCATGGGAATGTTTGACCATTCTTCCAGAAGCGCATTTGTGAGGTCAGGCACTGATGTTGGACGAGAAGGCCTGGCTCATAGTCTAATTCATCCCAAAGGTGTTCTATTGGGTTGAGGTGCAGGCCAGTCAAGTTCCTCCACCCCAAACTCGCTCATCAATGTCTTTATGGACCTTGCTTTCTGCACTGGTCCAAATCTTTTGGTGGTGGGAGGATTATGGTGTAGGATTGTTTTTCAGGGGTTGGACTTGACCCCTTAGTTCCTCAGTGCACTTAGTGAAGGGAACGCTTAAGGTGTCAGCATACCAAGATATTTGGACAATTTCATGCTCCCAGTTTTGTGGGAACAGTTTGGAGATGGCCCCTTCCTGTTCCAACATGACTGTACACCAGTGCACAAAACAAGATCCATAAAGGCATGGATGAGTGAGTTTGGGGTGGAGGAACTTGATGAGCCTGCACAGAGTGCTGGCCACAACCTGATAGAGCACCTTTGGGATAAATTAGAGCGGAGACTGCGAGCCAGCCCTTCTCGTCTAACACCAGTGCCTGACCTCATAAGTGCGCTTTTGGAAGAATGGTTAAACATTCCCATATACATACTCCTAAACCTTGTGAACAGCCTTCCCAGAAGAGGTAAAGCTGTTATTGCTGAAAAGGGTGGGCCAACTCAATATTGAACCCTATGGACTAAGACGGGGATGCTATTAAAGTTCATGTGCATGTAAAGGCAGGCATAGCTAGAAAGCCAGCAAGTACCCTATCAACCAATGACCCCATTCCCGAGCGTATTCACCTGAGATTTCCAGACAGTAGGTGAATGTAAAAAAAAGGGCCATATTTTGTCATTCAACATTCAACATGCCAGCCCCCTTGTTTACCACCAAGCTACCATCCCTTAAATCTTTAAGTTATGGAGTGACACAGAAGTGGATGTGTTGGGTAGACTGAAGTTTTGATTTGTCAGGTCAGACTCGGCGGATGTTGTTAATTCTGATTAATGTTGATTCTACATCACTGGATGAAGTGCATGATGATGGATTTACACATTTTTTGTTTGTTTTTTGAATGTTAAATAAAGGACTTGTCAATCGTGTGTGTGAGTGTTTGTGTATCTAAATTATAATTTTTTTGTGAATCATTTATGTAGGTGAAAGGGCAGATATCTGGAACCCCTTATTATATTGTGGCCTCCAGAGCTGACAAGTTCTCCCCCTGCATGGGGCCAGGGATGAGGGGAAGAGGCAGTGGTTCCCATCAACATGGGGATAAACTGCTTAGATTTGTTAAAGAGGAGCTCCAGCCTCTTAAGTGAAAATTAAAAGTCAGCAGCTACAAAAACTGTAGCTGCTGACTTCTAATAAACAGCCACTCACCTGTCCCAGGATCCAGTGGTGTGCTTACCCCAGCCATTTTCTCTCTGTGTCTTGCGGCTTCACAACCAGGTACCCAGTGTGCAAGCATGAGCGGTGTCATGTCTCCCAGAAGACTTCGGGAGGGAAGGAGAACTTCTGCTTCTGATCACCTAGGTGGTCAGAGAGAAAGTGGGAGCAGGTACCTGTCAAAATCAGGTACCTGCTCCCCCCTCCCTAAAAGCTCCATTTCACAAACAGAAATGGGGGAGGAGGCCCTAAAGTGGAACTTCCCCTTTTGGGTGGAGCTCCGCTTTAAGGATATGTGGCCTGTATGGTTTGGTGGGGGGGATGGATAGGGCACCCATCTTCCTGTCCTGGTATGGATTTTGAGGGGACCACCAAGCTTGTTTTTGCGCAGGGTCTCCCCTTAAAATTCACACCAGATCCTCACCAGAGATAAGGGTTCAGCATTGATTTTGGGGGGATAATGCAGGCTTTTGTTTTTATTTAGCAACACTTGGGGTTCCCTCCAAAATTGATACCAGATGCTTATCTTAGACAGGTGTTCTCTGCCAATCTCGTTCTTAGTTAGCTATGCTGTATGCTCAGTTAAGGGTCTGGAAAATCCACACCAGGCACTTATCTGAGCATGCAACCTGACCAGCCAGAAAAGGGTTGACAGTGAGGGTGCCCCCTCCTGAACTTAGCCAGGCCATATGCTCTTAACACAGGAAAGATATCTTGCCAGGGGGGATTCCTGACTGATAGATGAAGGTAAAAAAAAAAAAAAAAAAAGGATGGGGATGGTGGCTGACATCCCTGACCAAATATGCCATAGCCATATTTGGTCGATGGGCATGGCCATGTTTGATTAGTGACATCAGTCACTAACCCCATCCTTTGTTTATAAACCAGCTGTCAGCCAGGAATCTGTAATTCATTGAGGGGTTTGGATTACCTCAGTAATGTTTTTTCATTTGCCGAGTGTTATTCATCGTTTTTGATGAGGATCTACATCTTTGGGCAATGTGGTTAACAATTTATTTACATTGTGGAACATTAAAAAAAGAGGAAAGTGCACCAAAAATGAGCCACGTCCGTAAATCATTAAGGATACAAAATAAGGAAGTACTGAGTATTACCAGGGAGGCGGACTTTTTAGGCTAAGAAACAGTGGAGAAGATATAGCAGTATAAAAAATATAAATTTATTGAAAAATACAAATATCTAAAAACCAATGACAATTGTAACATAGCATCTATGATTATTGTGCAGTGAGCCCTTGTATGTCTACACGTTTCACCGTTAGGCTTCCTCAGGACACGGCCAAGGTTCACAGATGAGACAGAGATGTCTCTCTATCTAAAATGAGAGATAATGTCATTAGACACACACAAGTAACACATAAACAAACTGTTAACGATAATAATCATGCGCTAAGCAACTGCGAGCATAAGAACACCAAGCCGGTACCTTAAATTGGAATGCAAAATCATGCAAGTCACGGTAGCATGAGAAAGTTCAATCAGCAGTAAGAAAGCTGAAATTAAAGCAAATGCAACCAGCGTCAATCAGCGAGAATATGCAATTGGGCAGAGAAAACTTTATAGGTTTATTATAGAATTAGACTTACTATATTAAATATAGTTAAATATATCAGCAGGGGCATGTAAACAATATTTCTAATTAAGGGAGCAGCCATTAGAGGAAGGAGGGCCAACACCGGATGCACCACTTAGATCCTGGATTTAGTATCAGCAATGCTGAAGGCTCAATACAATCCCATCGCTGCATCTATAAGCATATAATGACAGATTAAGCTAAATATAAAAACGGTAATATCATATAGAAATTTTTTTACTACAACAATGATAGTAGCATATAGGGCGTTTGGTGCAGCAAGGGCCAAGTGATAGTATATAGCTAAGTACTTACATTCAGGATACAAATAATCCAGCATACCCCTGAGAGACAGCAATACACTGCACACAGGACCAGCAGCAGCTGACAGATATTTATATCCTCGATCAGTCACAGCTGATCCTGAGAACTAGCATCATGTGATTCCAGGATAGCAGATTGAATTATGGGGATTGTAGGCCAACAGCAACAGAGCTTTCTGCACATATGCAGGAAGATATGCCGAAGAAAAAACATC
Source organism: Lithobates clamitans (assembly GCA_037952925.1). Taxonomy (NCBI): domain Eukaryota; kingdom Metazoa; phylum Chordata; class Amphibia; order Anura; family Ranidae; genus Lithobates; species Lithobates clamitans. The sequence continues at coordinate 1,596,242 of JBBGZY010000273.1, forward strand.
CTATCTGTGAAGAGAGCCGAATGAGTACAACGTCCGAGCGAGAAGACATCACACATACGCCAGCTCTTTGTGGGCATTGTAGGAAATAGTGCCTCTGTCCATTACTAGACTTTCGATCTGTATCGAAATAGGCAGATTGCCAGTGTTGCAGTGACATCGCTATCTAGAAAGCGCATGAATCTCCAGAACTCTGCGCAATCACTGTTTTCTCAGCTATGATTAGCAAAGGTCAGCAGGTGTTAGACAGTAAAAAATCTCTTTAAAAATACCGTGATCAGTATGCTACCCCATCGCTATCTAGAAAATGCATGAATCTCCAGAACTCTGCGCAATCATTGTTGTCTCAGCTATAATTAGCAAAGGTCAGCAGGTGCTAGACAGTAAAAAATCTCTTTAAAAATACTGTGATCAGTATGCTACCCCAGACATACATATCTGAGGAGCTGCAAAATGATACACATATATATTAGAACAATGTGTAGACCATGCGTGAATTCTCCAAATCACATTCAGTTTATGATTAATGCTCATTATGCATACATGACATTATATCGGTATATATATCGATATCTCCATTCAAATCATCTACCAAATCTTACAAATGATACAAATACGGACTAAGTCTGTTTAACATATGTTACCTTATCTAAAGGAGCAGAAAGGGGAAAAGGGGAGATGGGGGGGAAATAGGGAAGCAATTGAGGAGGGATACACAAGAGTTGCAAGTGAAGCAAATCGCATGGTACAACATAGGATGACCGTATTAAAGAAAGGGTTTGAAACTGATCATGTCATTCATGCCTGGATAGACCGTGGCTTGTAACTTATGTATCCATTGAGTTTCACGCTGGAGTACTCTTTTATCAAAATCGCCCCCACGAAGGTCTGCGTAGACAATGTCAAGAGCTGCAAATTTAAACATCACGGGGTCATACATATGCTTGAAGGCTACGTGATAACTATGGATGAGATCCGTGTTCGAGTCGAACGCGTGTTCGACTTGAACATCGGCTGTTTGATCGTTCATCGAATTGTGAACGAAATGGGCCGTTCGCGCCAAATTCGTGTGGCGCGTCACGGCCCATATTTCACTGCAGCATCGCAGTGCATTGCTGGCTGATGATTAGCCAAGCATGCTCTATGACTCGCATGCTTGGCCAATCACAGCGCTGTCGGTAGAGAGAGCTGTAATCGGCCAAAGCCAGGGTGGCTTTGGCCAATTACTACAAGTTAGTGTAGTGCGACCTCTACGCAGTGTTCAGCTAAAGCTACAAGTTAGTGTAGTATGTCCTCCTCACAGTGTTCAGCTAAAACTACAAGTTAGTGTAGTAAGACCTCTGCCCAGTGTTCAGCTAAAGCTACAAGTTAGTGTAGTGCGTCCTCCTCACATTGTTCAGCTAAAACTACAAGTTAGTGTAGTGAGACCTCTGCACAGTGTTCAGCTAAAGCTACAAGTTAGTGTAGTGCGTCCTCCTCACAGTGTTCAGCTAAAACTACAAGTTAGTGTAGTGAGACCTCTGCACAGTGTTCAGCTAAAGCTACAAGTTAGTGTAGTGCATCCTCCTCACAGTGTTCAGCTAAAACTACAAGTTAGTGTAGTGAGACCTCTGCACAGTGTTCAGCTAAAGCTACAAGTTAGTGTAGAGCGTCCTCCTCACAGTGTTCAGCTAAAGCTACAAGTTAATTTAGTGTGACCTCTGCACAGTGTTCAGCTAAAGCTACAAGTTAGGGTAGTGCGTCCTCCTCACAGTGTTCAGCTAAAGCTATAAGTTGGTGTAGTGTGTCCTCCTCACAGTGTTCAGCGAAAACTACAAGTTAGTGTAGTGCGACCCCTGCACAGTGTTCAGCTAAAGCTACAAGTTAGTGTAGTGCGCCCTCCTCTCAGGTGTTTTCCTGATCCTATCACTACTGCAGGCAGCTAAATAATCTACAAGTTAGTGTAGTGTGAGCTCTGCACAGTGTTCAGCTAATGCTACCTGTAGAAGGTTGGTGGAGTTTTCCTGATCCTATCACTACCGCAGGCAGCTAAATAAGCTACAAGTTAGTGTAATGCGAGCTCTGCACAGTGTTCACCTAAAGCTACCTGTAGAAGGTTGGTGGTGTTTTCCTGATCCTATCACTACCGCAGGCAGCTAAATAAGCTACAAGCTAGTGTAGTGCGAGCTCTGCACAGTGTTCACCTAAAGCTACCTGTAGAAGGTTGGTGGTGTTTTCCTGATCCTATTACTACCGCAGGCAGCTAAATAAGCTACAAGTTAGTTTTTTGCAAGCTCTGCACAGTGTTCAGCTAAAGCTACCTGTAGAAGGTTGGTGGTGTTCTCATACGGAGATTGATGGATGAAGGGTGCGTGATCAATAGCTCACATCAAAACATATAAGATTTATTCAAAAGAAATTAGAAGCAAATAAAAGCAATTGAATAATACCAATACTACGTATCATGCAAACAGGTAACAAAATATAAAAGGCATGGAAAATTAAAAATGGGTTAAAAATATCATAAGCCCATGTTGAGGTGGGTGTTTAGAGTTGGCGGACGCGGTTCTCATACAGGCAGGCAGTTGATTTTGCTAGCTGCAGTATCAGTACATATATATATATATATATATATATATATATATATATATATATATATATATATATATATATACATATATATATATCCCAGCTTAGTGCAGCTACAGGCCATTAGTATGTCTGGAAGGCCAACAAGAAGAGGCAGACAGTCACAAGCCAATAAAAGAGGGCAAGCAGGCTCTGTGTCTAGAGGCAACAGTGCTGGTCGTGGAGATGGTCCATCCTCACCAGCATGTGGCTGTGGGACATGGTTAGCCTTTTTTTTGGCAGCTGGCCGTGTTGAGCCGCAACATGCAGAAGACTTGGTCGAGTGGATGAACAAGCTGTCCTCATCCTCCTCATCCTCTCTCACCCACCGAAAATCCTCTGGGTTACTTGGTCTTGAGGATAAATCACTGGCCAGAGCTTGCACAGTATGCAATTGAGCTACTGGCCTGTCCTGCATCCAGTGTTCTTTCGGAACGCACATTCAGTGCTGCTGGAGGCTTTGTAACCAATCACAGGCTGTGTCTGTCCACCGACTTGGTCGATCGACTGACCTTCATAAAGATGAATCAGTCTTGGATCACCACCAGCTACCAAGCACTTGATGGTGATGTAACCGAATAATTTTTTTGGAAATCTCAGATCCCTTCAAAGACTGCCTATGCTGATGCTGAGTGACTATCCTGAGTAATTATCCTCTTCCTTCTCAATGATCACGCTGATAGCTTGTAAGAACATTTTTGGTTCTGGGCGCCGCCACCCAGTGCCTAAGGCCCAATTTTTCAGCCCCTGTTTAACAGGGGCATGTAATTACAATTTTTGATGCAATACTTTGCAGCAGGGCTCGTTCCTGCGTTCCAACTAGAGTTTCTGTGAGAAGTTGCAGTGTTGTGGCACCAGATCCAGTGCCTAAGGCCTAATTTTTCAGCCCCTGTTTAACAGGAGCGTGTAATTACAATTTTTATGCAATACTTTGCAGCAGGGCTCGTTCCTGCGTTCCAACTAGAGTTTCTGTGAGAAGTTGCAGTGTTGTGGCACCAGCACCAGTGCCTAAGGCCCAATTTTTCAGCCCCTGTTTAACAGGGGCGTGTAATTACAATTTTTGATGCAATACTTTGCAGCAGGACTCGTTCCTGCGTTCCAACTAGAGTATCTGTGAGGGGTTGCAGTGTTGTGGCACAAGCACCGGTGCCTAAGGCCTAATTTTTCAGCCCCTGTTTAACAGGGGCGTGTAATTACAATTTTTGATGCAATACGTTGCAGCAGGGCTCGTTCCTGCGTTCCAACTAGAGTATCTGTGAGGGGTTGCAGTGTTGTGGCACCAGCACCAGTGCCTAAGGCCCAATTTTTCAGCCCCTGTTCAACAAGGGCATGTAATTACAATTCTTGATCTAATATTTCACAGCAGGGCCCGTTTCTGCACCCACCAAGAGCGAGTAAGGACTTACAGTGTTGTGGCACCAGCACCACCACCACCACCACCAAAGGCCCAATTTTTCTGCCCCTGTTCAACAGGGGCATGTAATTACAATTCTTGATCTAATATTTCACAGCAGGGCCCTGTGAGGGCTTACAGTGTTGTGGCCACAACAACACCTAAGGCCCAAATTTCTGCTGAGTATATAGGGCAGGCCCCTACTTTCAAACATCCAACTTACAAACGACTCCTACTTGCAAATGGAAAGAGAAAACAGGAAGTGAGATGAAATCTACCCCTAGGAATGGAAATTCTCTCCTGTGAGAGTTAATATGGGAAAAACATTTCTCCTTTCCACTGATGCTTTATCACCAATCCTTGTTTCACAAAAAACCCCAAATTTTCAAAAAACATTTGTCATTGGGACAAAAATTGAGGTGAAATCTTCTGAAGAGGAGCACAGAAGGCAAAACAAATGTCCCTATGTTTTCCAAAAAGCTTAAAAAAGATTTTTTGGCTGGAGCTAAACACGTTAAAAATGTACCCGTTCAAAATTACAAACAGATTCTACTTAACAACAAACCTACAGTCTCTGTCTTGTTTGCACCGCCTGTATACTGCTGTTCAGAGTATATAGGGCCTGGTGGCCTCACACCTTTCCTTTTTTTAATTTGGGTGCGGTGTTCCCCTTAATATCCATAGAAGACCCAAAGGGCCTTGTAATGGACTGGGGGGTACCCATGCCGTTTGTCTCCCTGATTATCATCCATATTGCCAGGACCCGACATTACATTAAAGCCGCAAGCAGTCTTAAATGACTTTTTTTCCTTTAAAAAAGACATTTTGTGCAGGGACTGTTCTAAGCACGGAAACATGCGCCACTTTACAGGCATACTATAGACACCCCCCAGGTACGATATTTAAAGGAATATTTCACTTTTTTTTTTACTTTAAGCATCATTAAAATCACTGCTCCCAAAAAAAGGCAGTTTTTACAACTTTTTTTTGCATTGATACATGTCCCCTGGGGCAGGACCCGGGTCCCGAAACCCTTTTTAGGACAATACCATGAAAATTAGCCTTTAAAATGAGCACTTTTGATTTTGAACGCTCGAGTCCCATAGACGTCAATGGGGTTCTAACGTTCGTGCAAATTTTCGGTCTTCTAGAAATAGAGTCGTTTGTATTCGTTGGCCACGAATTACATCCGCTTCAAGAGTATCTTGGGTAGTTGAGACAGATTCATTTTCCTCCAGGAGTAGGACCAAAATTTTTTAGGGCTCTAAATTCGGCCACTGAGAAATCTCTATATGATATTACCGTTTTTATATTTAGCTTAATCTGTCATTATATTCTTATAGATGCAGTGATGGGATTGCATTGCTGATACTAAATCCAGGATCTAAGTGGTGCATCCGGTGTTGGCCCTCCTCCCTCTAACGGCTGCTCCCTTAATTAGGAATATTGTTTACATGCCCCTGCTGATATATTTAGCTATATCTAATATAGTAAGTCTCATTTTTTAATAAACCTATAAAGTTTTCTCTGCCCAAATGCATATTCTCGCTGATTGACGTTGGTTGCATTTGCTTTAACCACTTCAGCCCCGGAAGGATTTACCCCCTTCCTGACCAGAGCACTTTTTACAATTCGGCACTGCGTCGCTTTAACTGCTAATTGCGCGGTCATGCAATGCTGTACCCAAACGAAATTTGCGTCCTTTTCTTCCCACAAATAGAGCTTTCTTTTGATGGTATTTGATCACCTCTGCCGTTTTTATTTTTTGCGCTATACACGGAAAAAGACCGAAAATTTTGAAAAAAAATGATATTTTCTACTTTTTGTTCTAAAAAAAATCCAATAAACTCAATTTTAGTCATACATTTAGGCCAAAATGTATTCGGCCACATGTCTTTGGTAAAAAAAATGTCAATAAGTGTATATTTATTGGTTTGCGCAAAAGTTATAGCGTCTACAAACTAGGGTACATTTTCTGGAATTTACACAGCCTTTAATTTATGACTGCCTATGTCGATTCTTGAGGTGCTAAAATGGCAGGGCAGTACAAAACCCCCACAAATGACCCCATTTTGGAAAGTAGACACCCCAAGGAATTTGCTGAGAGGCATGTTGAGCCCATTGAATATTCATTTTTTTTGTCCCAAGTGATTGAATAATGACAAAAAAAAAAAAAAAAAAAAAAAATTACAAAAAGTTGTCACTAAATGATATATTGCTCACACAGGCCATGGGCATATGTGGAATTGCACCCCAAAATACATTTAGCTGCTTCTCCTGAGTACGGGGATACCACATGTGTGGGACTTTTTGGGAGCCTAGCCGCGTACGGGGCCCCGAAAACCAAGCACCGCCTTCAGGATTTCTAAGGGCGTACATTTTTGATTTTACTCCTCACTACCTATCACGGTTTTGAAGGCCATAAAATGCCCAGATGACATAAACCCCCCCCAAATGACCCCATTTTGGAAAGTAGACACCCCAAGCTATTTGCTTTGAGGCATGTTGAGTCCATGGAATGTTTTATATTTTGACACAAGTTGCGGGAAAGTGACAATTTTTTTTATTTTTTTTTTTTCTTTGCACAAAGTTGTCACTAAATGATATATTGCTCACACAGGCCATGGGCATATGTGGAATTGCACCCCAAAATACATTTAGCTGCTTCTCCTGAGTACGGGGATACCACATGTGTGGGACTTTTTAGGAGCCTAGCCGCGTACGGGACCCCGAAAACCAAGCACCGCCTTCAGGATTTCTAAGGGCGTACATTTTTGATTTTACTCCTCACTGCCTATCACAGTTTCGGAGGCCATGGAATGCCCAGGTGGCACAAACCCCCCCCAAATGACCCCATTTTGGAAAGTAGACACCCCAAGCTATTTGCTGAGAGGCATGGTGAGTATTTTGCAGCTCTCATTTGTTTTTGAAAATAAAGAAAGACGAGAAAAAAAAATTTTTTTTTTCTTTTTTCAATTTTCAAAACTTTGTGACAAAAAGTGAGGTCTGCAAAATACTCACTATACCTCTCATCAAATAGCTTGGGGTGTCTACTTTCCAAAATGGGGTCATTTGGGGGGTTTTTTTGCCACCTGGGCATTCCATGGCCCCCGAAACTGTGAAAGGCGGTGAAGAGTGAAATCAAAAATTTACGGCCTTAGAAAGCCTGAAGGCGGTGCTTGGTTTTCGGGGTTCCGTACGCGGCTAGGCTCCCAAAAAGTCTCACACATGTGGTATCCCCGTACTCAGGAGAAGCAGCAGAATGTATTTTGGGGTGTAATTTCACATATTCCCATGGCATGTTTGAGCAATATATCATTTAGTGACAACTTTACGCAAAAAAAAATAAAAAAAATAAAAAATTGTCTCTTTCCCGCAACTTGTGTCACAATATAAATTATTCCATGGACTCAACATGACTCTCAGCAAATAGCTTGGGGTGTCTACTTTCCAAAATGGGGTCATTTGGGGGGGGTTTGAACTGTCCTGGCATTTTATGCACAACATCTAGAAGCTTATGTCACACATCACCCACTCTTCTAACCACTTGAAGACAAAGCCCTTTCTGACACTTATTGTTTACATAAAAAAATAATTTTTTTTTGCAAGAAAATTACTTTGAACCCCCAAACATTATATATTTTTTTTAAAGCAAATGCCCTACAGATTAAAATGGTGGGTGTTTCATTTTTTTTTTTCACACAGTATTTGCGCAGCGATTTTTCAAACGCATTTTTTGGGGAAAAAACACACTTTTTTACATTTTAATGCACTAAAACACACTATATTGCCCAAATGTTTGATGAAATAAAAAAGATGATCTTAGGCCGAGTACATAGATACCAAACATGACATGCTTTAAAATTGCGCACAAACGTGCAGTGGCGACAAACTAAATACATTTTTAAAAGCCTTTAAAAGCCTTTACAGGTTACCACTTTAGATTTACAGAGGAGGTCTACTGCTAAAATTACTGCCCTCGATCTGACCTTCGCGGCGATACCTCACATGCATGGTGCAATTGCTGTTTACATTTGACGCCAGACCAACGCTTGCGTTCACCTTAGCGCGAGAGCAGGGGGGACAGGGGTGCTTTTTTTTTTTTTTTTTTTTTTTTTCTTTATTATTATTATTTTTTTATCTTATTTTTAAACTGTTCCTTTCATTTTTTTTTTTTTAAATCATTTTTATTGTTATCTCAGGGAATGTAAATATCCCCTATGATAGCAATAGGTAGTGACAGGTACTCTTTTTTGCAAAAATTGGGGTCTATTGGACCCTAGATTTCTCCTCTGCCCTCAAAGCATCTGATCACACCAAGATCGGTGTGATAAAATGCTTTCCCAATTTCCCAATGGCGCTGTTTACATCCGGCGAAATCTACGTCATAAAATGCTCGTAGCTTCCGGTTTCTTAGGTCATAGAGATGTTTGGAGCCACTCTGGTCTCTGATCAGCTCTATGGTCAGCTGGCTGAATCACCGGCTGCATTTTCAGGTTCCCTGTTGAGACAGGAGAGCCAGAGAAAAACACGGAAGATGTTGGGGGGGGGGGGCATTCCCTCCCACTGCTTGTAAAAGCAGTCTAGAGGCTAATTAGCCACTAGGATTGCTTTTACATGAAAGCCGACCGCTGGCTGAAAAGAATGATACCAAGATGATACCTAAACCTGCAGGCATCATTCTGGTATAACCACTCAAAGTCGTGAATGGCATACCTGAAGACAAAAAAATGGTTAACAATAAAGCACAGTAAACGGTAAGGTATAAAAAATTGCATACCTGAAAAGCAAACATGATAAAACATAATAACAATAAAACATTGCAGAATAGAATACAGTAAAAAAGAGCAGAACAATAGAGAGAGAATAGAGAGAGAGAGAACAATAAAACGACAACTATTTTTATTTTATATTTTTGTTTGTGTTTTTTTTTTTTTTACACTTTTTTTTGTAACTAACTATAATAACTGTAACCGGTTCCAGGTTCGGGTCTCTCAAAATGCGATGGCATCTCGGGAGACCCTGTGAAAGTGTGCCTAGTCTGTGCAATGCTGTACCCTACGCTAATACTCAACTAGTGCATGGTAGCGTTCAAAACATTCACCAATGCAAAGACCAGGATTGTCAGGACAGGAGGGACAATAATAGCGGGTGTCACGCCTATATCCGCGCTTGCTGCAGACACGACATCTTTTTTGGGGGGGTTCGCTGGGTAGGGGTACTCAGGAGGACATAAAAATGCCTCTCATGCAGCCGACTGCATTTGGTTGGGGATGTGAATGGGGGAAGTACGGGTGCTGCAGAAGCGGTGGGTTCCCAATTAGGATTGGCGAATGCAGCAGGAAGGGCACTATGGGCATGACGGGCCTGTGTTTGTCTTTTTGGTGGCAGCGGGACACTACTTGTGCTTGCCACCTCACCAGCTTGAACTGCACTTATGGGACTCGCCACGTCACCAAGTGTTACTGCAGTGCTGGTTTGACTACAACCGGGGTGTACTAGGCCGCTGGTGCTTGCCAGTTCACCAAGACGCTACAAAAAAAACTGTTAGCGATCGCAGGGATCAGGCCTGACTCTGCGAACGCTGCAGTTATGCGTTTAGAGTTTTGTAAGTGACAGTGATCGATCGATACTGCACTTGGGTGGGCTGGGCCGGGCCGGGCGGAGGGGCAAAACGCAGGTGCTAGCAGGTATCTGGGCTGATCCCGCTAACACTGCGTTTTTGGGAACCCTAAACTGCTGGGGACGCTAGTATAGATCTGATCGGATCAGATATTGATCTGTTCAGATACTATACCACTAAGGGAGGTGTACGCTGCGTGCGTGGGTGTTAGCGGTACTGGCGCTAACCTGACGCTGCCTGGGGCTGGTGCTTGCCAGTTCACCAAAATGCTACCAAAAAAACTGTTAGCGATCGCAGGGATCAGGCCTGACTCTGCGAACGCTGCAGTTATGCGTTTAGTGTTTTGTAAGTGACAGTGATCGATCGATACTGCACTTGGGTGGGCTGGGCTGGGCTGGGCGGAGGGGCAAAACGCAGGTGCTAGCAGGTATCTGGGCTGATCCCGCTAACACTGCGTTTTTGGGAACCCTAAACTGCTGGGGACGCTAGTATAGATCTGATCGGATCAGATATTGATCGGATCAGATACTATACCACTAAGGGAGGTGTATGGTGCGTGTACGGTGCGTGCGTGGGTGTTCGCGGTACTGGCGCTAATCTGACGCTGCCTGGGGCAACGCATATCACCGCCGGGCGATCAGGGGGCTAAACCTTTATTCGGTAATAAACGGCGGGTGCCCTGACACTATAAAAAATAAACTAACTAACCAGCGTCACCCGTAACAGTTATACGGTGATCAGTGGTGAAAGGGTTAACTAGGGGGCAATCAAGGGGTTAAAACATTTATTAGATAGTATATGGGGGTCCCTGTCGCTATAAAACACTGACGGCGAACCTAAATATTTACGTTCCTAACTAGCGTCACCAGTGACACTAATACAGCGATCAGAAAAATGATCGCTTAGCGACACTGGCGACAGGGGGTGATCAAGGGGTTAAAACTTTATTAGGGGGGGTACTGGCGCTAATCTGACGCTGCCTGGGGCGACGCATATCACCGCCGGGCGATCAGGGGGCTAAACCTTTATTCGGTAATAAACGGCGGGTGCCCTGACACTATAAAAAATAAACTAACTAACCAGCGTCAACCGTAACGGTTATACGGTGATCAGTGGTGAAAGGGTTAACTAGGGGGCAATCAAGGGGTTAAAACATTTATTAGGCAGTATATGGGGGTCCCTGTCGCTATAAAACACTGACGGCGAACCTAAATATTTACGTCCCTAACTACCGTCACCAGCGACACTAATACAGCGATCAGAAAAATGATCGCTTAGCGACACTGGTGAGGGGGGGTGATCAAGGGGTTAAAACTTTATTAGGGGGGGTAAGGGGGGTACCCTAGACCTACAGGGGGGTTACAGTAACTGTCCTAACACTGCTAACTGTAACAAACTGACACTATGCAGTAATCAGGAAAAAAAAAAAAAAACCTGCTTGGTGTCAGTTTGTGACAGGGGGGGGGGGGTGATTGGGGGGGGATCGGGGGGCGATCGGGGGGGGATCGGGGGTGTAATGTATGCCTGGCATGTTCTACTGTGTTGTGTAGTGTTGTGTACTTACTTACATGTCATCTCTCCTCGGCGCTGGAACGGAAACTGACAGCCGAGGAGAGATGACATCACATCCTCTGCCTCTGTGTACTATACAGAGGCAGGGGATGTTTGTCAGTGGCTGGGAGCGATCGCGAGGGGGGGGCCACGATCGGATGGTCTCCCCCTCGTCTGTAATCGCTCCCAACCAAATGCCGACCGCAGCTGGCACAGGGGGGGGGTCCGATCGGACCCCCCACCCGCGGGAAGGCAATCACGTACTAGGTACGTGATTTTGCCTGCCCGTGCCGCTCTGCTCACGTATATAGGCGTGAGGCGGTCGGCAAGTGGTTAATTTCATCTTTCTTACTGCTGATTGAACTTTCTCATGCTACCGTGCCTTGCATGATTTTGCATTCCAATGTAAGGTACCGGCTTGGTGTTCTTTCCTATGCTCGCAGTTGCTTAGCGCATGATTATTATCGTTAACAGTTTGTTTATGTGTTAGTTTTGTGTGTCTAATGACATTATATCTCATTTTAGATAGAGAGACATATTCCCTTCTCTGTCTCATCTGTGAACCTTGGCCTTGAGGAAGCCTAACGGTGAAACGCGTTGACATACAAGGGCTTACTGCACAATAATCATAGATGCTATATGTTACAATTGTCATTGTTTTTTAGATATTGGTATTTTTCAATAAATTTATATTTTTTATACTGCTATATCTTCTCCACTGTTTCTTAGCCTAAAAAGTCCACCTCCCTGGTAATACTCAGTACTACCTTATTCTGTATCCATTGTGGAACATTGTTGCTGTTTTCTTTTTTTTTTAATAAAGGTCAAAGTGTGTGGTGTGATTTTGTTTCTGTTTACAATTTTAGTTCTGTTTACATTTTTTGGTGAATGAGTAGGGGAACGCCTTACATATTCACATGGATGAAGAGGATAATAGTATCTGAGAGCCCATTATTTTTAAAAGGAACTTTCAGATTTCAATAAGCCCCACCCCCCACAGACCCTCATAACCACTCGGCCAGGATGACAGCAAAGAGGCTCTTAAACTCATCAACATGTGGACAAGTTGCTTTGCCAGAAGGCTTCCTTCCCATGCTGAGTGCATGTGACCTGTTAGTGTTCAGGAGGGCTGGGACTTATACTTATACTATACTTATATGGATTTTGGGGGACCCCATGTTTTTTTGTCATTCTTGCCATTTTCCAAAAAGGTTGGATCTTGATACATTTCCACCAGATGTGCATATAATTACCTTTTGAATGTCCACATCTCCAGCACGCATCTGAGACCTGTGGAAGTATACGGTGCAAAGAGACTGCGTCTTTTTACCATCTCATTTTTTTTTCTGAGCATAGCAGGCGATTGTAGATTTATGTGTGAATGAAAAGGCTTTAACCCATTCTGCAGAGTCAACCTCCCAACCTAAATCCCTATTCCAGGCTGCTACAAAGTGGAAAGGGTGATTATTAGTATTGGTTTGGAGTATTTTGCAGATCGTGGACAGCATTTTCCTAGGTGGTTCCAATAGAGCACAGAGCTAGTGGATTGAAGTTTCCTACAAAAGATGGAGAACTGGTGTGCCAATAACCAGTTTACCCTCTGTGGCATGATAAAAGATGAAGTTAGGGAGTCAATAGAAAAATAAGTGGTGATGTGTCTTGCTTGAGGCCAGGTTAATTAGTGAAAGCTACCTATAGAGTGGGAATGGCAACCCCCCTAAAAGTCTGAGTTATCGAATATGGGTGAAAGGGGGCTGGGGTCAGTAGACAACAAATGAGAAATCCTATATTTGTACCATATACAAAGGGTGGACACAGTAAATGGGGGAAAGGACCAGGAGGGACATAAAAGAGTGGTTGTAACTAGGGTTGCCGATACTAAGCATTTGCACAAGTATCGGAACTCATGCAAATGCTCCGATACCCGAAACCGATACCTTCTGGCTCAGGTCTTTCAGCTGTCAGAGGGATTTCCCCGCCAACAGCTGAAATGTAAAGAAAAAGATGGCGGCAATTATCAGTTGTTAAGGAGTGGGGCCACTGCGTCCTTAACAACCGATGACATTCTGTGCTAATCTCCACACCCACCACTCATACCACACCAGCTCTCCTGTCCAGGCTGGGGGGGGGCAGAGGTAGACCGGGTGTGGATGAACATTTTTGTACTAATGAGCTAATCCCCCACTGTGCAGCTATTTTTTTTTTTCATGAACTTCTCCCGATCCCCTATGTTCAGTGGGTGCCGGGGGACAGAAAGTGGACTATTTCACCACTTTCGGGTTTAGGCAGATTAATCCGCAGCAGTGCTCCACACAATTACATTGAAGGCTGGCCTCTTCTATATCAGTACACTGGGGCCAGTCAAGAGCACTGCTGCAGATTAATCCGCCTAAACCTGAAAGTGATTAAATAGTCTGCTTTCTGTCCCCCGGCACCCACTGAACACAGGGGGCCAGAGAAGTTTTTTTAAATAGCTGCACAGCGGTGGATTAGCTCATTGATGCACAGAATTTTGGAGTCCCCACCCGCTCTACCTCCAGCCCCCCACTGAGCTGCCCCTAGCCCCAGTTGACCAGGAGGAAGGTACAGGACCAGATACATTAGCAGTACTCAGCTGGTCCCAGGCTTCCAGGTCCAGAGGACCCACCTGCATGAGAAGCTGCATCAACCACTCCAGCTCTCAACCCCTATCCCACCCTCAACTACCATGGCCTAACTTACCCCTCTACTCTTCGCCCACACTGCCCTCACTTACCCCCTACTCCCCCCCACCCTGTCCTCACTTACTTCCCCTACTCTGCCCTCACCTGACTCCCTAACCCCCCACCTCCCAAACCACCCCTCTACCTACTCTTCCAAGGCAATAGGTATCGGTAATTGGTATAGGCGAGTACTTAAAGAAAAGTTTCGGTACTCATTGTTAAAAAAAATGGTATTGGTGCTTCCCTAGTTCTAACCCCACAGAACGACTAAAAGGTCAAACGGAGACATCTCTCATTCAAAGGTAGACAAAGCTTTAGATATGGGAGTGCATACCAGTCAGGGATGCAGACCAATATAGCTGAAATGTGATAAAGTTTAAATTCTGGTAGCCAGCCAGTTTAGGTAGACAAAGAGTATTAAGCTTAAATTGGTTGTAAACCCAGTCATGAAATTTGAACTAAGCACATATATCTGTAGTGTTTTCTTGTCTATCTCCAAAGCTCTGAGTGCCGTTTTTCTCTGGTGCTTCGTTCCTCTATTATCAGCATGAGTCACTTCTGATAAGTTTTTCTGACACATGAGATAAAATTTGTGTCGGGGAGGAAGATATGCACACAGCTTGTCTATTCAGAATACAGCTCTGCATGTTCCTTCATTCCTCTGCCTATGTGGGGGGGGGTTCCTGTCCTCCAATCAGCTCTCACACAGTGTATAAGATCTGTAACGGTAGTTCCCCTCCCCCTCCTCTGTACTCCTCACAGATGCAAAAGGATTTGATCACAAATCTGCACTTTGGAAGGGTTATAGACAAGAGAAGACTGTAGACAAACAAGTAAAACTTGTATCTGTGTATCATCTGAAGCCAGACACTTCACTGGGTATATGTGAGTGTTTACAACCACTTTAAATCTTGAGAATTAATTATGCCAGACAAATTGGCAAGTGAGCGAGCAGAGCGTGCAGAAGATTGAGGAGGGAAGAATAATGGATAGAGTTTGGAAGAGATAAAGGAACTAGGTAAAGGTAAAATGTACATTTTTAGTGTACTCATTCTGCCGAACCAGGGGATGGGCTTAGTATGCCATATGTCCAGGTCTCTGATGATTTAAGCCAATAAGGGTCAGAAACTGATAGAATATACAGTATATCCGAGACAGGCAGCAATGGCAATGCCAAAATATTTGATTGATCTATTAGGCCATTGAAAGGTGAAGTTGGTTCATTCTTTGAAATTTTGAGTTTGAAGTTGCTGAGGTTACCAAATCGTTCAAACTCCTGTAAAAGTGAAGATAAATTAATGTGGGGTTTTTTGGTTGTACAGAAACAAATCATCAGCATAAAGTGAGAGCCTACAATGTGCCGAAGATGTGGATTATCTAAAATGGAATCATTGTGTCTGATGGCTTTGGCTAGGTGTTCCATGACAAGGATGAAAAGAAGAGGAGACAAGGGGCAACCTTATCTGGTGTTGTTCAAGATTTTAAAAGGTTGGGAGCAGGTACCATTGACAAGAACCGAGGCTGAGCGGGGAAGAATAAAGTGCCATAACTTTGGTAATGAAGTTGAGGCCCAGACCAATTTGTTTGAGAGATAGGCACAGGAAAGGCCAACCATCCCTATCAAAGGCCTTTTTGGCATTAAAAGATAGAAAACAGGACCAGAGATTGTGTTTCTAATACAACAGTTTATATTGTATTGTCCCGGGTTTCCTCCCCAGGGACAAACCAGACTTGGTCATTATGAATGAGAGCAGGTAAAAGGGGAGTCTAGAGAATCTAGAGGCCAGGATCTTAGAATAGATTTTAAGATCAACATTTAGAAGGGAAATCTGCCTGTTATTACCACAAACAGAGGGGTTTTTCCCAGGTTTGAGGATTAGAGTAATGTTAGCGAACAAAAGATTAGATTAGAGTCATGATGGGCATCATCAATGGAATTAAAGGCCTCTAAAGGCCATAATGGGAGCAAAAAAGGCAGCACAGTTTTTATAAAAGCGAGGGGTGAACCCAATTTCAGGGTTTTAGTAGTAATAAGAAACTCCAGCACGGATAAAGGAGAGTCTACTGCTGCTGCCTGCTGAGAGTCAATGGTCAACAAGGCGGTTTCATGAATGAAGAGACTAACATATTCGTCTTGAGGTTTAAAGTGGGACGTGCAGGGGGATTAGGATGATTATATAATGAAGAGTAAAAATTACTGAATTCTACAGATATGTCCAAGGTATTATAGATTTTGGCATTGGTGAAGGACAAGACAAAGGGAATAGAGGTTTTAGGAGATCAAGGATGCAATACTCTTGATAAAGGTTAAACATTTGTAAGGCTAGAGCATAAGGTG
The DNA here is from genome assembly GCA_037952925.1 of Lithobates clamitans. Lineage (NCBI taxonomy): Eukaryota > Metazoa > Chordata > Amphibia > Anura > Ranidae > Lithobates > Lithobates clamitans. Next base: position 1,612,453 of record JBBGZY010000273.1, read on the forward strand.
TTTTATGGACTTTACCACAAGCAGTGAGAGTGTTCAATTAGTTTGTGAAGTCTGAGAACAATGCATGTTGTATTACGAGTTATTGATTTTTAGTTTATGGTACCACTGCACTTTTTGGGTTATTGACCCCTGTTAATGGTAAATGGTTTGTCTCAACCCTCTAATTCTTGCGTTTTGGGAATACATGCCTGGTCACATACAGCCCTAGATATTATTATCACTCAGGACAATCTCACCTTCTCCTAGACTTTTACAGGCTGCTGGAAGCATGGCTAGATGGTGCACCTGTTCTGTGTGCCCGCACAAAAACTCCAGAATCTGGGGCACAGGGACTTAATGCCCAGTGTGCATGATGCCGGACGTTAAACTCCAGTCTTAACTTTTTTCCCACACTTGTAGCAAGCCCTCTCCTGTGTTGAGACTGATTCCTCTAAACTGTACATATTACAACAGTACAGATATCACAGAATAAGTCTCTAACTGTTGATGCACGTATAATAAATGTATAAAAAAAAATACTGTAGTGCTGGCAAATATATGTGCAATATTTTTCATGCAAGACATTATTATTAGACTCATCTAAAATGTAATATTCTAGAATGACATGTTTTAAAAATAATTTATTGGCTTTACAATAAGCTATACACTATGATAAACAGCAGGATGTTTTAATTCCAATATACCGAGATGCTGACATGCACATTATTTCTGTAAGTCCCAGGTGCCACAGACCTATAATACACAGTCCTCAGCTTCTCAAAATGAATTTGGAAAGATGCCCAGACAATACATCTGTCCTTAAGTTTCATGCTATACTTCAAAGCTAAGCACAAAGAATTAACTTAGTCAGTAGGTTTTCTAATATCTTTGAAGAAGTGTAAAAATATCAATAAATATTTAAAACTAGCACATCATTTGTGATCACATTTTACCTATGTGAGCACGTGTTTCAACAAGTTAAGTGCAGAAAAGCTTACCCTTTCCTTGGTAATATTGCTATTCATTATATGACACCTGTGATGTACACAATATGGAGAGATGTTTATATATAGAAAGGAGAATGGAAACCAATATAAAAGCCTGGACACTTCAAGAGCTTCACTGCTTCAAACAACCTATGCTGGTCATATACATTACTATATAAACATCAAGCAATTGTGTATGTGCCAACTAATGGCAATAATCCCTTTTATGGAACTGAATAGGATAGTTATCCGAGACAGGGGCGGATCCAGAGTCTAGGCTCGGGAGGGGCACTGTCAGAAAATACTTTTTTTTGCGGGCATTTTATCGGGGAAATGGCTGGTGTTGGCGCTTCAATCATCCTGGCACCATGGTTAATATGGTATCAGGATGAGTGAAGTGCATTATTTCTATTTTTACATTGTTATATAAAATGAAATGGTTCAACTCATCATAATGCAGAATCAGTGGGAGCCCTGAGCGTGTCACTTGCCACCGTCGCCTGCCACCAGATGCTGATTGTCACTTGCCACATCACCTGCCACACGTTGCGGATTGTCACTTGCCACGTCACCTGCTACACGTTGCAGATTGTCACTTGCCACGTCACCTGCCACATATTGTGGATTGTCACTTGCTATGTCACCTGCCACAAGTTGAAGATTGGCACTTGCTGTGTCACTTTCCTGCTAAGGTGGGGATTGTCTCTTGCTGTGTCCCAGAGTCAGGCAGCGTAGAGATAATGTAATCTCTCTGATGCCCGCGGCTGCCTGTACAGTGAGGGCGGAACTGCAGAGATGCAGGGTGGGTGGTGAGAGATGATGTCATCTCTCTGCTCTCCCACCCGCTGATTGGCCAGCTGCCCTCTCACCCACCAAGCCTCCCAGCTGCCCGGCCTGCCTGCTCTCTCACCCGCCCAGCCGCCCACCTGTGGAGACACCCGCTCTCTCACCTGCTCAGCTGCCTGGCCAGCCTGCGGAGCTGCACGCTCTCTCAGCCGCCCACCCACAGAGCTGCCCGCTCTTTTTTGGTCTGCTTCAGGCCACCTGTTGATAAGTAAGTTGTTTGCTGCATCCCCCCCTGCTGAATGTACCCCTCCATGTTCAGCCTAAAGTAAGTTGTTTGCTGCATCCCCCCTGCTAAATGTACCCCTCCATGTTCAGCCTAAAGTAAGTTGTTTGCTGCATCCCCCCCTGCTGAATGTACCCCTCCATGTTCAGCCTAAAGTAAGTTGTTTGCTGCATCCCCCCTGCTGAATGCACCCCTCCATGTTCAGCCTCTCATGGTGTTGAAAGACCCTGAATGCTGAAGAAAGAACGGCTGTCTTAGAGAATTATAAGTTCTGGGGAGACTTTCAAAATTCCCTGTGCTGGGAGAGACTGCTTGCAGTAGTCATGGCTTTTTGGTAAACAAGCTACCTCACTTTTGGGTGTTGACCTGAACACATGTTGATTTGCCTTGGGAAGATTGGAATCACAGCTTCTGTTTCCTGCAATTCACCTTTTCTGCTGTGGAGGCACACTATTTATGGATTTTCTTAAAGTGGAGTTCCACCCACTTTTACAACTCTTCAGCATTCCTCACTAAACTGTGCACTGTACACGAATTGGATATTTTTTTACTCAGCAGCTATTGTATATCTGCTGTATTCATTTTTCACTTCCTCCTCCCTGGCCATGGCCCATCGCATCATTTCCTGTTTGCAATGCCTTCTGGGAAGGGGCGGCAACTTCCTCTGACATTGCCGTTGCTATGGAAACCTGACCTGAAACCTATTACACTGCTTGTGCTGCACTGAGCATGTGCGATATCTGCAAGGATGAGATCCAGGAAAAAATACAGTCTGGTTTCAGATGCCCACACTTAAGATGGCCACGGCCTGCTGTAAGTTTATAAAATAACAAACTAATGCTATAAACCAACAAAACAGACCTTAGTTTACAGACTAACTTTACTAGAATACATTAAGCTTGTGTATTATAGGGGTATTTTTTTTTAAAAAGTATAATTTGGGCCGGAACACCACTTTAAGGATCACTTTGGGACATTACTTTAGTTTTCCTTTTTTTCTAATTTTTTCTTTTTTGGAATTTTTTCTTTTTTTTTGTGACAATTGCTGGTTTTATTTTTATTTATCATTAGTTTATCATTATTTGAGTATTTCACTATCATGGTTGTTTCTGTATTTTAGATGTATTATTCAACTTGTAATTTAAATTTTTTTGAGTTCATTTCAATAATTCCTGGCACAATTTTTTGTTTTATATTTTTAAATTTTTAGCGCCGCACTGATTGCATTATTTATTTGAATAAATTAAATCCAATGAATAAAATGGCCAAGAAAAGTAAGGCTTGGGTGAAAATGGGGCAGGCTCTATCTGACTTGTTGTAGCTACTATTGCACATTTTTAGAAGCTCACAGCATGCAGTGAAATCAAAGTAAACAATTCCGGTACAGGAGAGAAGCCTATAGGACTATGCAAGACTGAAGTAAGGCTAAATAAGGCTGTAAAGTAAATAAGTGTAGTAGGTTCACCTTTATTATATCAATCAATCTATGCAGTGTCCATTTTCAGGTAAATTTCTATTGCTATTTGATCAATTTGCTCCAAGTGAATGCAAGGGTTTCGAAATTCCACTCTTTTTCAAATTGATTGTTTAGAGTAGATGATTTTGAAATGATCACTTTTTATACTTTGTCCTTTAAATTTCTGACACTGAGAATGATCAGACTAATGCAGATAATTGTAATGTTTTTTCTGTGTTGCACCGATATCCAATCAATTTAAACAGCTGGGACAAATAGTTGGTAAGGCCACAAAAAAAGAAATCTGTGTATGGCCAAAATAACATACAAAAATTGATAGTAGGATAGTATGACAATGTAAAAAGGCTAAATATAAATAAAATAGCCATGGTAAGGTCAGCAGCGAGGCTGATTTAAAAGCACTACCTACATTTTTATTGTGATACAGCATACCACCAAAGCAGCATACTAAAAACGGTCAAGTCAAAGGAAAGAGTGACCTGAAATGTTGAAGGATTTGTGCAACATATTTTCACCAGCTGTACCCAAGGTAAAGACACTTCTGTTTACAATCCTGGGTTTAAAATAATTTAGTGTTGGGGTGTGGCTTGACGGTGTGAGTGAATGGCTGCCTAATCCCTCGGCTCCTCAGGATAATCAGCTATAGCGGCCACACAGCGACAGATAACAGGGCTGACAAACGGCTCTTATCACTCCTCTACTCCCTCACACCACCCGACCGCGATATCCAAATGGAGAAAGGAGTATAAATCTCCTAGAAAGCTGACAACTTACTTCTCACTGCCTGGTATCACTGATGGCCAAGATGGCGCCAGCAGCATCTGTGGAAGCTCAGCGTGGCTCTCCTCACCCTCTCCAGGAATGACCAGACTTTACGGCATACTTGGTCCGGTGGACCGAAGTCCGTCAGACAATTTGATCGTGTGTGGGCTCTAGCGGACTTTTTTTTCCCAAAAGTTTGACGGACCTAGAAATGAAACATGTTTCAAATCTTTCCGACGGACTCGAGTCCGGTCGAAAAGTCCGCTAGTCTGTATGCTAGTCCGACGGACAAAAATCGACGCTAGGGCAGCTATTGGCTACTGGCTATGAACTTCCTTGTTTTAGTCCGGTTGTACGTCATCACGTACAAATCCTTTGGACTTTGGTTTATTGTGTGTAGGCAAGTCTGTTCATTCGGAAAGTCCGTCAAAAAGTCCACCGGACCAAGTCTGCCGTAAAGACCACTCGTGTGTACATGGCATAATTCACCCTCCACAGCAAGCCCAGCTAAATCGAGGCTCAGAACAACAGAGCCAGAGCTAACACAGCCCAGCACAGCTTCCTGTCTATTCTCTCTCCCTCCTCCTCAGCAGTCATCAGTGCTGGAATCATTCCCTGCTTCAGACCAGCCTTTGTCTGAACAAACCATGAAGAACATGCTCCTGTCCCTCAGACCCTGTACACTGACCTGTCCACAGCTGTATCATCATTGTCTGTCTCAGTACAGCACCATGACCAACGCATTAACACTATAGAGTCCAGAGTGGGTGATTTGTACACTGCCAATAATGAAATGGTGGATGCAGTCACTGACCATGAGGATGAACTACAACAAATCCAACTCAAGCTGGCAGACCTCGAGGACCGTTCTCGAAGGAACAATATAAAATTCCGCAATATTCCAGAGTCGGTCCAACAGGCTGACCTAACAAAATTCATCCAATCCCTAACGCGCTCACTCATACCAGAGTTGTCTGAGAGAGAGACCTGGAGATTGATAAGGCACGCAGACTCCCTAAACCTCCTCATTTACCAGCCTCTATTCCCAGAGATGTTTTGGCACATATCCATTTCTTTACGGTCAAGGAGCGCATCATGTATGCAGCGAAACACGTAGCCAGACTTCCAGACCCCTTTAACTCTATCAATCTCTACGCTGACCTCTCCAAAGCCACCATGGAAAACCGCCGCCAACTCGCTACGATTACCAAGGCACTCCAGAACCACAAAATCCCTTACAAATGGGGATTTCCCACCAAGCTACTTATCACCCACCAGAACAAGACCCATACGGTGAGAACGCTCCCTTCGGGTCTCCAACTATTAAAAACCTGGCACATCATACCTGCAGATACCCCAGACCCTCAAGACCAATCAAACCACCAAATGGAGACTGGAGGAGCTTACCAAAATGCTTGAAGCTATATTATGACCCTGTTACCTCTGATTCAACAGATGCTGACTACCTGCAGCTTCGTTCATCTGCACCCGTCTGCCTAGACTGTTGATCATAGACCTACCCGTTCCATGGTAAGTCTATCTACCCCAACCTTGTGGTTTTGTGCAGTAATTACTGCCCATTAAGCTTGAGAACTTCACCTCTTCTCGAGCTCTCCCTTTTTATTTACCCTCCCCCATACCTGTACCAGCTATCCTCATCTTTTTTTCATTTTACCAACCATATATCTGCATCAGAAATTCTAAACAACAACTTTCTGCCATGGCATTTAAAATTGTTTACATTAATACTAGAGGCCTGAACACTCCTCAGAAGAGATCTGCACTACTTAAGGAGGCCATCCTTAAGTAAACAAAACCCCTCAGTTCAAACTGAAAAATTACCACCAGCTCCTTTTAGCCTCCAATGCAAAGAAAAAAAATTGAGTCTTCATAGCTGTCCGAGATTCTATTCACTTCAACCTGTACCAAACCATCCTGGACCCCGAGGGTCGCTATATAATTGCAATTTTCGACATCAATGGAGTCATGTACACCCTAGTCAATGCCTACGGTCCGAACAAGCAGAAACTGCGCTTCTGCAAACGCTTACACAAGAAGGTGACACAAGTCACAAAAGGCAGAATAATTATAGGAGGTGACTTCAATATAGTCGGAAATCCTGACATTGACACCAAATCAACAATCCGCCACCAACGCCCAGCTTTGAATCCTTTTCTTCAAGCAACTGGCCTATTCAACGTCTGGAGATGCCATCATGGCTCAGAGCGGGACTTTTCCTATTTTTCGTCATCTCAACTATCCTATTCCCGCATTGACTTCTTCCTTGTAGACAAACACACTCTCCAAGATATTACGGAATCCTCAATTGGAACCATTACATGGTCTGACCATGCTCCTATTACAATCTCTATGGGAGAAAGGGCAACCAGACCAACTCGTATCTGGAGACTTGACACCTCTCTTCTTGCAGACTCTAGTACCACCCAAACCATCACCGACATACACCACGCTTTCTACGAACTTAACGACAACCCAGATATTGACCGCTTTGTTCTTTGGTCTACATACAAAGCTTATATGTGGGGAATCCTTATTAAACTGCACATTAAGGCTAAAAAATGGAGGACGCAGCAAATTCAAGAGATACTATCCCATACTGACCAACTAGAAAGTGTAAACAAACAATCCCCTTCACACAGCATAGCTAACGAGCTCCTTGCCCAGAGGCAAAAACCCTGCTCTGTACTTCTCTATAAATTTGAAATCTTAAAATTAGCAAGGCCAACTTCTATGCTTTGGGTAACAAAGCCAGTTCACTTCTAGCCCGTCAAGTTAAGGCTCAAAGAACCAAATGTAAAATCGCTTCCCTCCACCACCCCACTTCTAAACGCTTACTAACCAATCCCCAAGACATAGCAAATGCCTTCAGTGACTACTATTTCTCCCTCTATAACCTAGCCAATGACCTCACCACCCCACAATCAACAGGTCCCCTTATTCAAACATTCCTGTCATCAATTGACCTCCCAAGCATTACCCCGACCAACTTCATCCGCTATCCAAGCCTGCACAAACGATGAAATTATAAAAGCTATTAAAACCCTTCCCACCAATAAATCTCCATGGGAAGACGGATTTGTCAATGAGTACATCAAACAATTCAACTACATCCTTTTCCCACATCTCACTACTTTCTTCAATTTTGCTGCCTCCTTTGGTTGCTTGCCCACCCCTATTTTGACCCAATAGCTGCCGAATAGCACACCAGTCCGGACAGTGTCGGTGTCGTTTTGTATGTGTGTTTGTCTTTCATGTTGCCTAAGGTATAGCAATACCTTGGTTACCTTTGTTGTTTTTTCTTTTGCCATACCCATACTGTTAGATGGAACCTCTATGTTTTGCCTCTTATTTAATTTGTGGATTTTATACCATTTAATAAATTGAATTTTTATGTAAATACCTCTGGTCACTCATTGCTAAAGTAACCACTTTTCCACTTGATACTCTATATCAAGAATTCCTTCCCTTACCCTTCCCCATTGAAAGCCCCCCACCACACTTTACTGTTCATGGGTTACAGCAATAACACCGAATTCGGTGTGTGGTCAGAGGCTGATCAGTAATCAGACTGATTAACGGGTTACCCAGTATTTGCCCCCATCCCCTTCCCCCCACCCCCATTCATAGTACCCTCCTCTGGTTCTCTTCCACTATAAATGTTACGCACGATTATTATTACTATCCCTAAACCAGACAAGGATCCTTCCTCCACAGCCAATTACAGACCTATCTCTCTTCTTAACACTGACGTGAGGTTATATGCCAAAGTGGTGGCATCCAGATTGATACCCCTCCTCCTAATCTTGGTCCACCCAGACCAAGTCGGATTTGTACCCGATAGACAAGCTCCTGATGCAACTAGGAGGGTCATCAGTCTGATCCACCAGACCAACCAAACACAAACGCCTTCTCTGCTTCTCTCTCTAGATGCAGAGAAGGCTTTTGACAGAGTGCATTGGGGATTTCTGAAGGCGGTACTCTCTAAATTCGGCATACAGGGATGGTTCCAAGAGGCAATACTCTCTCTATATTCCAACCTCTCTGCTAGAGTGCTGACTGAAGGATCATTATCCAAGCCCTTCGGGATCTCCAATGGCACTCGCCAGGGCTGTCCTCTGTACCATATTATTTTTTTCCCTCCTAATGGAACCCCTAGCATCTAAAATTAGAAACGACCAATGTATTTCTGGAATTACCTGCAACAGTACAGACCATAAGATTAGTCTCTTCACGGATGATATTATTCTTATGGTCTCTAACCGGGATTGCTCCCTCCAGGCAATTCAGGAAACTCTCCACCAATTTAGTTCAGTAACCCTTTACAAACTTAACTCTAATGCCGCGTACACACGGTCGGACTTTACGGCAGACTTTGCCCGGCGGACTTTTCGACGTACTTTATGACGGACTTTCTGAATGAACGGACTTGCCTACACACAATCCACCAAAGTCTGTCGAATTCGTACGTGATGACGTACGACCGGACTAAAACAAGGAAGTTCATAGCCAGTAGCCAATAGCTGCCCTAGCGTGGCTTTTTGTCCGTCGAACTAGCATACAGACGAGCGGACTTTTCAACCGGACTCGATTTCGACGGATTAATTTAAAACATGTTTCAAATCTAAGTCCGTCCAACTTTTGAGAAAACAAAGTCCGCTGGAGCCCACACACGATCGAATTGTCTGCCGAAATCCAGTCCGCCGGGCAAAGTCTGCCGTAAAGTCCGCTCGTGTGTACGCGGCATAACAGATCCCTAATCCTCCCACTAAACTTCTCTGACGAGCAAGAATCTCTTTTAAAAAAGAACCTCCCCTATACTTGGGCTGACCAAGATATCTCGTACCTAGGGATTAAACTGTCCCGATCCCCGAACCAACTTTATGAACTGAATTACGTAACTTTTCAAAAGCAACTTCCCCAATTACTTAAACATCTTCAAGTTTCTGGTCTATCCAAACTAGGTAGAATAGCCTCTTTCAAGATGATTATCCTACCCAAATTCATATACCTCTTCCGCACAGAAGTACTACCGATGCCTCATGCCTTTCTCTCCTCAATACAAAGACAAATCACGAGATTTGTATGGGATAATAAACCACCCAGATGTGCTCACCACACACTGAGACACCACAACAAAGGGGGAGTCGGGCTACCCAACATATGTACCTATTACTACGCAGCTATCCTAGACCAAATGTACTATTGGTGGCACCCTTCCCCCAACAAAACTTGGTCAGATATGGAATCCTTCCACCCCTCTACCAATAAACTGCTAGAAACCCTCCTTCACATTACGGCAGGATCCTCTCTACCTATAATACCCCTCTCCCCGGCAGTCAGAGCATCACTGTTGGCCTGGAAAAAACATACCCTTAATACCCCTTCTAACCAACCATTACACGCCCACCCCATCCCTCTCAGAGTGTTAGAAAGTCTAATCTCGAATCTTAAAATCCAACACTGGCATACATATGGGATCAAGTCCCTAAGCGACCTCAGATCCCAAAAATCAATGAAAGCATTTAGTGCCCTCCAAAACGAATTCAGTCTACCTACTTCTGAAACCTACAACTATATAAGGATACGCCACTTCCTCAAAACCTCTAAATTCCCTTCCACAATCCTTATACTTACACCATTCCACAGTTTTTACTCCCAACCCACATATCCAAAACATGGTATCTCCATGTTCTACGAGGCCCTGAATAACCAAAGACCATACTCCCAAATATCCACCATTTCCAAATGGGAAGCAGAACTAATTGTCAAGATGACCCCCACTACGTGGCAAAAGGCCTTCAAATCCACCCATGCAGCATTCCACTGCTCTAACCACTGGGAAAACTATCAGAAAACTGTACAAAGGTGGTACCTAACACCCTACAGGTTATCAAAAATATACCCAAACTCGCCTAACACCTGTTGGAGCACTTGCGGCAGTGTGGGTACTATAACACACCTCCTTTGGTTCTGCAGATCCCTCAGCTCCTTTTGGAGACAAATCTTTTCCCTAATGTCATCTGTATCACAAATACCTTCAGAGCCCTCTCCGGAATTAGCCCTACTCTACTTGGGTATAGAAAAATTTCCGCCCAAATCTAGAGTAGTGATAATACACCTGTTACTTACAGCAAAGCTAAATATCACCAGACAGTGGAAAACTACAAACCCCCCTTCCCTGAAGTCCACTCTTGCAGACCTCAATCTCCAATGTGAGATGGAGAAAATAGTAGCCAGAAAGAATTTGGCCATGGACAAGTTTCTCTTTAAATGGTCCTCCTGGTTATCACATTCTGCATGCACTGTTAAAGTTTGGTGTTTCTTGTTGAATTTTACTGTGCTTTGATTGATAAACTGGTACCCCCCCCCCACCTCCTCTTCAACCTCCTCCTATAACCCTTCTGGAGCTATTTTCATTCATACCTCCAGGTGTACTCATATCCCTACAACCTAGTTGGAACTTGTCTAATTTACTACTTGTTCTGAATATGTTACACAAGTTGTATTTAACACTATGCTCCAGTTGGAACATCTGCTGAACTACTACATGTATTAACGATGTATGCGAAAAACTTCTAATAAAGAATCTTGAAAAATAAATAAATAATTTAGCGTTATGTTGATTGTTGATAATATTGGATTCTGCTAGTCATGTGGTTGATTATATTCCAACTATTTTAACAGCCTTTACTGAATGTTATCCCCATGTTATCCAGGATGCTAGCAACCAAAAAGTTTTACAGGCCTGTTAGCAAATTTTATTAAATACTACCGTTACAATTTAGTTTGTTGAAGTAGATGATTGCTGAGTAGAGGAAAAAGGTATTAATCTCTATCTCTTAACTTCTAATTAGACCAAAAAAAAAAACGATTTCAGATAAAGGTCTTTAAAAACCACAGTTGTTGCAAGTAAAATTAAAAAGACCCTCTAGGCATTTTTGCTGACCAGTTATAACACGAAAATTAAGAACATTTTAATATTTTTATTTTGACCATATTTTTAAAGTAGGTCCATCTATGTCAGCTATGAAGTTTGTATATTTTGCAGCATTAGTTTGTATAAAATGACAGTATTCACTAGTCATTGAATGATACAAGTTAATCCATTTCCACAACATTTTAATTAAAAGCAGCAAGACAGAAACCACTTAGGTTGACGGAACCCTGGGAGCTATGCTACGGTACAGAGAAACCCAAGATACTCTGGTTTCATGTGTTTGCAAAGCACTTAGGTAAACAAACATACATCTTACAGCCCTACTATAATATGGTTAACTATTTCTGGAGTCAGAAAAAAAAGAAGAGAAAAAAAAAAATCTTTTTGAAGTTACCCATAGATTCATCCCATAGAAAAGGTGAAACTAACCACATATCTGCTAACAAAAGTTGACAAGACAAGTTGAGGACTGTAGATACATGCAAAACACCCATCAATCCCAAACTGGAAAAAGGGAGACTAGAATGCCATTATATGGATTATTAAAAGCCCAAGTTAAGAATTGTTTTTTTTTTAAATATTGGATACAGTGGGGAAAAAAATGAACTTCTCACATATATCAAGTTATTATTACTGTTTGTGTCCCCACTGGGGAAATTTCTGCTCACTTATTGTCTGTCTGATACTTATGAAATAGACAGGAAATGAGAAATCTTCCCAGCGGGGACACAGACTGCAATCAAAGATTGGAGGAGGTTCTTTGACTCAAGGATAAAGATATCTTCCTTCCCACCCTTCCTAACCAATTGTCGTTTTAAAAGAAAGCTCTATCTAAATACCCCTTTTTACTGACCTTATGCTGGGGGAATCATGTGATGCTTCAACCCCGAGCCTTCTTCTCTTCTCTTTACTTCCCGGTTGGGCCCTTCTTCACCCTAGTGTCCCACCACGTTTAAAACTGGTATTAGACAAGAGCCTAATAGCATGCAGCTTCTCCAGAAGGCCCAGCTACTGTGGGGAGTTCTTCCCCAATTGCCACTCGAGTACTCCAGTTCTAGTGGGGTGGCCTCTTGTCTGAATCCCTCCACCTGTTTGTCTGTGCTACCAGGGCTACCCTGGACTTGTCTCTCTCAGACCAGTATAGTACCCGGCTTGTGTTTTTATTTGCTTGTGTTTCTTTGAATCATTTTCAACAACACAAGCTGACAGTTTTACTCTTTGTGCCCCGAATGGCTGGCTTCAGGTTCAGGATTAATCTGCAATAAACAGGGGAGATGAAGAGGCAGAGGGCTTCACAGCAGAACTGTCTGGCAGCTTAGAAGGAGGAGGGCATAGGGGGCTGTGCAGGCTCTGTGTGCACTGGCTGTTACACCAATGCTCTTCCTGCACTGTCAGAACTACGTTATTCAGTGTTTTGGGATAGCAATAGTGGGAGGCAGGGCCAGCTATCTGACAACTGCTGCTTTGGGACCTCTGCAAAGATTTAAACATGGACAAGTGTTCTGTACACAGGACCCTCTGGGGGATGTAATAACTTTTTCAATTTCTGGGTACATTTCTTCTTTAAAGAGGTACTAAAATCTGGACTCCACCACAAACTATTTTTTTTAAAGTACACACACAGTATATGAGCCAAATGACCCACCTCTATGTTGCAAGATATATGTTTTTTGACAAGGTGCTAACCAGCACTGTTGTAAGCTTGTATATAATACTACACACATTTATCTCTGTTTTTTGACAATCTTCTAGAGGTCTTGCCACCAGATCTTGAACTGCAGGACACAAAATACCAGAAGTCTGTGTCACCCATAGAGCACCTGCTAGTTACACTCCCTTGATTACCCTATCCATTGAGTCTAATTTTAAATGCATGTTGCCCTGCGCCTGTTATGCAAAAAGGGATAGTGCCATTTGCACCCTACTCTTCTAGCCCATTCACTGACTGCCCTGTATGGCTTTTAGGGATAAGTTTAGGGTATAGTTCAAACACAAGTTCACACCGTACTTTGACTGATCAGACATTCATCCAAATGCAGGACTTTTAGCCCATTCAGAAAGTGCTGAGCATCATATATAGCAGTAGGAGGTGTACCACTACTATCTATGACAGCTTCCTATCTGTCAATAGTTTCTACGGAAGTGGAAGGTGCCAACACCCACGTCATCCTTAGGAACTAGTGATAGCCCTAATTATTTACTGACCAGAAATCCCAGGCACATGGCCATATGTGGCCAATTACATCACCCTAGGTACCCCACACCTTTGTTTATTTTTAGCAGGAAATGTCATTGAGTGCTAGTCAGCAACAGGATCAGACATATTCATTGGTGACTGGGTTTTTTTTCTGTCAGCAGGTGTCAGAAGACAGTCATCAAGACACAGATCTGTATGGCTGGACAACATGATTGGCAATCAATGTACATTGTGGGACTTTTTTTAGGTGTTTTATATTAAACTGTCAGCTCTACATAAATCCTGTATAATAATAATATAATAATAATAATATATATATATCATACCTCATCTAGAATAAGGGTCTAGTATAGAAGAAGAGAATTCCCAACAGTGTTTTTACAAACAGAAGTAAAGCAGATGGAGCTGTTATTTCCAGGCAAATTAAATGCCATTTTTTTATATAGATGTCAGTTTTGCTGTAGTAGGTTATATATATATATTCTACGGGCATGCCCCTTATGCCCTTATGCCACTTCATATGCAGATTTAGCATTATTTAATGTTGAAAAATGTTCCTATTTCTGCTGCCCACCAAACAGAAATTTAAAACAATTTTTTTTGCTTTTATACTGTTTCCCAGGGCAGTGCCCAGCCCTCATGCTATCTGTTTAAAAACCCCTTGCCTATTAACCTAGAAAATGGCAATTACTGTTTTGTTTTTTTTTGTTTGTTTTTTAACATTCAGCTTCAATTGACTTCAGTGAGGTTTGGATTTGACAATCAAACCAAACCCCGTCGATTGAACTGTTTACCAAAACAGTTACATTCAAGACATGCCATGAATTATAACTGTCAAGGTTGCTTGTGCACTCAACCCAAGCTGTCAAGCCATCAATGGATAGTATCTGAACTGATCACATAGGTAGCACCATGGCGACTTCAGATCAAACAGTGGCTATGATAGTAGTTTTCTCCAAAATAAAGGATATGAGGGTTTATTTATACTTTAAGTCACATTCTGTGAACCAACCAGCTCATCTCTAACAGCATCCATCCTCCCATAGGATATACCTGAAGGTGCGCAAAACATTCATTAGCATAGAGAGTTATCAAAATAAAAGAAATTACAGGGTAGGGATGCTGGTGGTGGTGAAGGTGGCATTGCTGTTAGTTGATGTTGTACACCATAACAACCAATTTTGAGGGTGTTGGGAATGTAGGAATTAAGACCCCTGAACATATCTGCTTTTTTGTAGACTGCCACTTGGTTAAGTGGGACAATGGTTATAGCATAGTAGTATTCTTTAGTATCCCACATACTCCATCATTCCACTAATTTGTTTATCACCTTCAAAAGGGCATCATTCTTGGTTGTCCGCTGTGCCAGTCTTCTGGGAGGATAGCCCCTAGATCGAATTCTTGGCCTAGTGGTTAATGGGCCAAGTTGCTCCCCCTGTTCCAAATGGGCATCTGTTGTGGAGATGGAAGGATGACTTGGCAGACAACCATCCACAAACTGCACAGCCACAGTGCACATTGAATCGCCACATACCTTCCCCTATACAGGCTCCTTTTCCTGCTCGTCATCTTCAGAGGTATACTCAGTTCTAAAAAATATAATCAAACATACTGTATATTTGTGAAATCTTTTTTAAAGACTACAGACCAGAAAATGATTACACAGGCTGTTCTTGCAAATCCATATAGGACTGAAGAAACCTAAGTATGATAGTAGATTAGTAGATACCTTAGTAGATACCTAAGCATGAGCTACTTTCCTCAAATTGTCACAAATACTCTTTTTTTACTTCAAATTTAAAACCACAAATTAAAAAAAAAAATTTTTTTGATTTTAAATTTAAAACCACAAATTAAAAAAAAATAAAAATATGTATGTATGTATATTAATCTGACATAATTTTTTTTAGGTATCCAGGAAATTCTTATTATTCGGGGCATTTTTAATTCCTCCTTGGCAAATCAATAATACACTACATTTTTACAGCAACCTGGAAGGCCATATGGAGAGATGTACATCAGATTGTAATGCCAAAGCCCACAGAAGAGAAAAGATCATTTCTGACACCAAACTCCTAACACCAGCTTCTGGAATTGCATTGTAGCATTAAAAAACAATAGCCTTGTCATGCAACCATGCAGTCTGGCTGCATCGATTTTAAATGTGGGCAGCTGAAGCTGCTGCCTGTTCACTTCCTGGATTTACACAGAGACACAGAGGCACACAGACACACACATATATACAGACAGACACACACACACACACAAACACGTATACAGACAGACAGACAGACAGACACAATCACGCCCCTGCTTGCCTGCACATTTCTCCTCTGTGGATGAATGCACATGGATCTCCGCAGTCTCCTGTTATCTCTGCCCTCGTCTAGCCACCTCCAGCTTTGCAGCTCTGATTGACCCTCCTATGACTTATCCCCCCTCCTTTGCTGGCAAACTCTCACGAGAGTTAGAGAGAGAGCTGTGCAAGATGTCAATAGCCTAGGCTTATTACCAGACAAGAAACAGGAACTGGGCTGTACATGGTATTTACTGGCAGAATAAACCTGTTTTACTATCCAAAGTTAAAACAACAAGGGCAGAACATTTAATAGATGGACAATTGAAAAAAAGGACTGAAGAGCCACTTTAAGTTTGGCAACTGCCTGGGGAACAACCAGCTCCATCTTCCAGAAGATAAGCCATGGCCGGGGACACATGAGCCAGCTTATCTTTTTTTTGTTTTTATTGGAGATGTGGTATTTGGAACTGGTCAATATCGTATACCTCCCTATTCCCAGGAAGGCTTTATTCTGGAAAAAGGAATTTTTAAATACAGACCGTGCTAGGCCCATAGGATGATTTAAAGGACTTTCAACCATTCTAGCTAAGCGACAAATTTTACAATCTGCTAAACACATGGATGTACAGAATGCAGTGTGCTGAAGGTAATGTGCATGCTGCACAACATTGTGAGTGTCTGTGATGTATGCAGTTGGCAAATGCAAGAGGACCACAAAATGCACTCCAGAGCAAGTATGCAATGGCAGAATATTTCATTTCCCCTGTAGCCAATGTTTTTATGGCAGGACAGATTGACTTACCACATAATAAAAGTCAGGTGCAGATCATTTCAGGTCCTGTTATTCTGAATGAAGATGTTGTTGTAAAAATGTTAGAAAGAAGTATTTGTGGCTTTCACCTGGTCCATGTAGAATAATGGCCAGGCAACTGCTTGCTAAGGGCGGGGGGGGGCATATATATACAGCCTCCCACTCTTAACGCTTGTGATTGCCCTCCTTTGGACACAACGGATCACAAATTGGGTTGCAGGGCCAATAAATTTACACAGTGTTCCAAAATGCTGGCACACCACCAGTACTGGCCTCAGTGTCACCAGACCAATGTCAGCCAGCAACAGTGTTCCTGATTGCTGCCACACCAGTCCTAGTGTCACCAAATTAGTGCAACCTGGTAACAGCATTCCTAATCACCACGATGAGTGCCAGTGTCATCAAACCAGTACAAGACATCAATACTGTTCCTGATCACCTCCACAATCGTACAGTGTAACCATAGCAGTGTAAGCCAGCAACAGTGTTCCTGATCTCCTTCACACCAATCCCAGTGTCACCAGACCAGAGCAGCACACAACAGTGTTCTTGATCACCACCGCTCAAGTCCCAGTGTCACCAGATTAGTGCAGCCAGCAACAGCGTTCTACATCACCGCCACACCAGTCCCATTGTCACTAGACCAATGTAAGTCAGGAACAGTGTTCCTGATTGCTCTCACACCAGTTCCAGAGTCACTAGACAGTGCAGTCAGCAACAGTGTTCCTGATCACCACCATACAAGTCCCATTGTCACCAGATCAGTGTAGCCACCAACAGTGTTTCCTGATTGCTGCCACACCAGTTGCAGTTTTGCAAGGCCAGTGTAAGCCAGCAACAGTATTCCTGATCAACAGCACACCAGTTCCAGTTTCACCAAACCAGTCTAAGCCACAACCTAGTTCCTGATTGCTGTCACACCAGTCCCAGTTTATCAGACCAGTTTAAGCCAGTGTTGCATCAACAGTGACCCTGATTGCTGCCACACCAGTGACAATGTCACCAGACTAGTGCAGCCAGCAACAATATTCCTGATTGCTAGACACACCAGTGCCAGTGCCACTAGAACCAATGCAGCTATCAAGAGTGTGCCTGATTCCTGCCATGTCAGTACAGTGTCATCAGAGCTGTTTCAGCCAGCAAATGTTCCTGATCACTGTCAAACCACTGCAGTGTTGCCTCTGCCTGCTGCCTGTGCTACCCTCATCTGTTTATTGACCACATTTCTGCCTGCTGCTTGGACTGATTCTTTGCCTGTTGAGTGACCATGTATCTACCTGCCTCCTGAACTGACCATTGTTCATGTCTTGCTGACAATATTCCTGAGAGACACCAGCCCCAGTTGTCCTCTGTGGACAACTGCACTCATGGAACCACAGGAACTGTTTTGTTCACCTCTGTTTAGCCTCCTGCAACTCCTGGCCAGTGAACATGGCATTCCTGGGAGAAGCCAGATACCTCTAGGCTAAGCTTGCTTGGCTTATATAAACAGTGACTGCTACAGTTGAAGCTACACTAAGCTATATTCCTTAACAACTCATACAGGGACGAGTATTGCAGTACAATTTTTTTGATACAATGTTGGTTGATCTTTGTGATACACAAGATATAATGTCCTCTACATAAGCACTCCAAACTTTAAAAAAAAAGGTCTTATACAGCCCATGCTATATGTGAGAAACATCTTATTAAATTGACAAATTTGTGTAAAAAAATACATTTTTATTTTCTTGTGGCATTTTCAAAAAAAAATTGAGATCTCCAGTGGACTCACTATGCCTCTTAAAAATATGTTTGCATGTTTGCTCTCATAAATGTGGTCATTTTGTGGGTGCGTCTACTGTTCTGAGGCTCCAGGGCCTCCAAAAATAAGATTATAGTTTTATTATTTGGTATTATTACACAGTGCCCCTACTCATTCACGTTAAAAAAAAAAGAAAGGTAACCTAGAAAGACACCAAAATGTTTGCCAAGTCATTTATTATTTAAAAAAAAAAAGATTAAAAAAAAAAATGTCAATCACAATGTCTGCTGCCTGCCAACTTGGCAAAATAAAAACCTGATGGATCTATCACACACAAGCTGTCATCTAGTATATAAGAGAAGAGGCAGGGATAGTAGTGACATCATTAAATAAATATAGCCATGACCTAGGCCATCTTAGGTTTAGACTGAACATTCAACTCCCCCCTAATTGTAAAGTTCCCTGTGCTACTGCACCATGGTGACAAACTCATCTAGATCAATCCAGCCTTATGTGGTTGGTATGAATAGCAAGCTGTAGCTCACACGACCCTATCCTTTACACAAAATACCTTCTCCTCAAAGAAGGATAATCTAAGGGGTACTGGAGGGGACAAACTATTGAAATTATATATTTTTTCTATTATGTTTTAAGTGCATTTCCATGGGTTAATGTGCATTGAATTATGGTAAAATACATATATGTTGCATTCTAACACATCAGACATCAGTGCAGTGTTGTAGTGTGAACAGGGCACACAGCAAATAATAGTTTTCTATGTGCCCTAGCAGTAACCTGTGTTTATACAATAAAGAATAATGCAGGTCACCATTGTATTTGTAAATGAGTCCTAAGATTTCTAAATGTTCCCTATAACATAGCAAAGCTTACATTTTTGCTTAATCTAATTTTTTAACTTAATCTATATACAGTGGGCAAAAAAAGTATTTAATCAGCCACCAATTGTGCAAGTTATCCCACTTAAAAAGATGAAAGAGGCCTGTAATTGTCATCATAGGTATACCTCAACTATGAGAGACAAAATGTGGAAACAAATCCAGACAATCACATTGTCTGATTTTTGAAAGAATTTATTTGCAAATTATGGTGGAAAATAAGTATTTGGTCACCTACAAACAAGCAAGATTTCTGGCTCTCACAGACCTGTATCTTCTTCTTTAAGAGGCTCCTCTGTCCTCCACTCATTAACTGTATTAATGGCACCTGTTTGAATTTTTACCAGTATAAAAGACACCTGTCCACAACCTCAAACAGTCACACTCCAAACTCCACTATGGTAAAGACCAAAGAGCTGTCAAAGAACACCAGAAACAAAATTGTAGACCTGTACCAGGCTGGGAAGACTAAATCTGCAATAGGCAAGCAGCTTGGTGTGAAGAAATCAACTGTGGGAGCAATAATTAGAAAATGGAAGACATACAAGACCACTGATAATCTCCCTCGAGCTGGGGCTCCACGCAAGATCTCACCCCGTGGGGTCAAAATGATCACAAGAATGGTGAGCAAAAATCCCAGAATCACACGGGGGGACCTAGCGAATGACCTGCAGAGAGCTGGGATCAACGTAACAAAGGCTACCATCAGTAACACACTAAGTCGCCAGGGACTCAGATCCTGCAGTGCCAGACGTAACCCCCTGCTTAAGCCAGTACATGTCTGGGCCCATCTGAGGTTTGCTAGAGAGCATTTGGATGATCCAGAAGAGGATTGGGAGAATGTCATATGGTCAGATGAAACCAAAGTAGAACTGTTTGGTAGAAACACAACTTGTTGTGTTTGGAGGAAAGAGAATGCTGAGTTGCAACCAAAGAACACCATACCTACTGTGAAGCATGGGGGTGGCAACATCATGCTTTGGGGCTGTTTCTCTGCAAAGGGAACAGGAGGACTGATCCGTGTACATGAAAGAATGAATGGGGCCATGTATTGTGAGATTTTGAGTGCAAACCTCCTCCCATCAGCAAGGGCATTGAAGATGAAATGTGGCTGGGTCTTTCAGCATGACAATGATCTCAAACACACCGAAGGAGGCAACGAAGGAGTGGCTTCGTAAGAAGCATTTCAAGGTCCTGGAGTGGCCTAGCCAGTCTCCAGATCTCAACCCCATAGAAAACCTTTGGAGTCCGTGTTGCCCAGTGACAGCCCCGAAACATCACTGCTCTAGAGGAGATCTGCATGGAGGAATGGGCCAACATACCAGCAACACTGTGTGACAACCTTGTGAAGACTTACAGAAAACGTTTGACCTCTGTCATTGCCAACAAAGGATATATAACAAAGTATTGAGATGAACTTTTGATATTGACAAAATACTTATTTTTCACCATAATTTGCAAATAAATTCTTTCAAAAATCAGACAATATGATTGTCTAGATTTGTTTCCACATTTTGTCTCTCACAGTTGAGGTATACCTACGATGACAATCACAGGCCTCTCTCATCTTTTTAAGTGGGAGAACTTGCACAATTGGTGGCTGACTAAATACTTTTTTGCCCCACTGTACATGAATATACTATATACCAGGGGTTTTCAAACTCTCTAAACAAAGGGCCGTATTAACTGTCTTTCAGACTTTAGGGGGGCCAGACTGTGGCCATCAGTAGTAGAAAAGGCCCAAAACATCAGAGGATGGGAAAGATTGATGCCCCATCTTAGGTGTCAGTGTGAGGAATTGTGCCCCATCATTGGTGTCAGTGAGAGAAAAAGTGCACCATCCTTGGTGTCATTGGGAGAAATTGTGTCCCATTGTGTCATTGGGCCACATTGTTGGGAGAAATTCTGCCCCATCCTTACAGTCATTGGTCCCAATTTTTGGTGTCATTGGAAGAAATTGTACCCCATCATTGATGCCATTGGGAGAAATTGTGCCCCATCATTGGCGTCATTGGGTTCAATTGTTGGTGTCACTGGCAGGAATTGTGTCCCATCATTGGTGTCATTGTGCCCCATTGTTGGTGTCATTGTGAGAAATTGTGCCCCATTGTTGGTGTCAGTGGGAGGAATTGTGCCCCATTGTTGGTGTCAGTGGAGGGAATTACACCCCTTAATTGGTGTTACTAGGAGGAATTACACCTTATTGCTGGTATCAGTGGATGAATTAGTGCTCCAATGACCAGATAAAAGCAATCAAAGGGCCGCAGTTTGGAGACCACTGCCATATACTATGGTAATATAAACACAAGAATATTATAAACTCTGGGAAAATCCTTGTAATTATAAGGTAGAGTAGCTTGCACTGTATATGGAAAAACTTTTCACAGGAGAGTCATTTCAGTTGTTGGTTTATTCCTGAATATCCAGCTGTCATCAGATGTAATTGGCAAGCTTTAAGCTTAGTCTACACAGGTAGTCAACAAAGGACCCTATGTACTGCTTTGTATTAAAAAAAATCGAGACAATCACTGAGAATGTCACAGGTACTGTTGTTACAGTCAAATTTACAAGACATACCAAACATTTGAGACAAATTCCACCTCAAGCTAAAGAAGACAAAAGATTCTACCAGTTTTGGTAAGAGATGAAATGTCAATTTTGCTGCAGATCCCTGTGATTTTAGTAATCTTTCTGAATGCATGAATAAAAGTAAAATAAAAAAAAGTAATCAGCCTGCAAAGTCAGTTAAACATATATTTAACATATCAAAGTAAGCATTTACCCAGTCTTCAGATAAATCAGCAGTTTTTTTTATTACTATTAATTTTGGTCACGAGTCTCAGAAAAGAGCTTCAGAGAATCATTAATCAGTTTTCCACAGATTCTGAGAAATGTTTAAAATATAAGCATTTCCCCTAGACCTTACTTGTAATTAGGGATGGGCCGAACACCCCTCTGTTCGGTTCGCACCACAACACACCGCGAACAGGCAAAAAATTCTAGCGAACCCTTTTAAAGTCTATGGGACACGAACATGAAAAATCAAAAGTGCTAATTTTAAAGGCTTATATGCATGTTTTTGCCATAAAAAGTGTATGGGGACCCGGGTACTGCCCTAGGGTACATGTATCAATGCAGTTTTTAAAATGATTGTTTTTTCAGGAGCAGTGATTTTAATAATACTTAAAGCGAAACAATAACAATGAAAGATTTCTTTAAATATCATGCCTGGGGGTCCTATAAGTCTGCCTGTAAAGTTAAAGTGGCGCATCTGTGCGATGTATAGAACAGTGCCGCAGCAAAATTACATTTTTAAAGGAAAAAATGTCATTTAAACTTGCTCGCAGCTGTAATGTATTGCCGGCTCCCGGCAATATAGATAAAAACTCAAAGAAAAAAATAGCCACTTCCCGATAACCCTGGCCATTGGTTGTCTGCAGGTGGGGGGGCTTATCTGAATCTGGAGGGCCCCTTTAACAAGTTACGTAATTCAGTTCATAAAGTTGGTTCAGGGAAAGTTTAATCCCTAGGTACGACATATCTTGGTCGGCCCAAGTATAGGGGAGGTTCTTTTTTAAAAGAGATTCTTGCTCGTCAGGGAAGTTTAGTGGGAGGAATAGGGATTTGTTGGAGTTAAGTTTTTAAAGGGATACTGAACTAAATTGGTGGAGAGTTTCCTGAATCACCTGGAGGGAGCAATCCGTGTTAGAGACCATAAAAATAATGTCATCCGCAAAGAGACTAATCTTATGGTCTGTACCGATGCAGGAAATTCCAGAGATACGTTGGTCATTTCAAATTTTAGATGCTAGGGGTTCCATTAAGATAATAATAATAGGGGAGAGAGGACAGCCCTGGTGAGTGCCATTGGAGATCCCGAAGGGCTTGGATAATGATCCTTCAGTCAGCACTCTAGCAGAGGGGTTGGAATATAGAGAGAGTATTGCTTCTTGGAACCATCCCTGTATGCCGAATTTAGAGAGTACCGCCTTCAGAAATCCCCAATGCACTCTGTCAAACGCCTTCTCTGCATCCAGAGAGAGAAGCAGAGAAGACGTTCATGTTTGGTTGGTCTGGTGGATCAGATTGATGACCCTCCTAGTCGCATCAGGAGCTTGTCTATCGGGTACAAACCCGACTTGGTCTGGGTGGACCAAGATTGGGAGGAGAGGCATCAATCTGGATGCCACCACTTTGGCATATAACTTCACGTCAGTGTTAAGAAGAGAGATAGGTCTGTAATTGGCTGTGGAGGAAGGATCCTTGTCTGGTTTAGGGATAGTAATAATAATCAAGCGTAACATATCTAGTGGAAAAGAACCAGAGGAGGCAGCAAAATTGAAGAGAGTATTGAGATGTGAGGAAAGGATGTCTTTGAATTGTTTGAAGTACTTATTGACAAATCCGTCTTCCCCTGGAGACTTATTGGTGGGAAGGGTTTTAATAGCTTTTATAATTTAATCGTTTGTGAAGGGCTTGGATAGCTGATGAAGTTGGTCAGGGGTGATGGTTGGGAGGTCAATTGATGACAGGAATGTTTGAATAAGGGGGTCTGTTGGTTGTGGGGTGGTGGGGTCATTGCTAGGTTAGAGAGGGAGGAATAGTAGTCACTGAAGGCATTTGCTATGTCTTGGGGATTGGTTAGTAAGCATTTAGAAGTGGGGTGGTGGAGGGAAAGATTTTACATTTGGTTCTTTGAGCCTTAACTTGACGGGCTAGAAGTGACCTGGTTTTGTTACCCAAAGCATAGAAGTTGGCCTTGCTAATTTTAAGATTGGTTTCAAATTTATAGAGAAATACAGAGCTGAGTTTTTGCCTCTGGGCAAGGAGCTCGTTAGCTATGCTGTGGGAAAGGGATTGTTTGTTTACACTTTCTAGTTGGTCAATATGGGATAGTATCTCTTTAAGAATTGTTTAGAATTTCTGATGCAGATATATAGTTGGTAAAATGAAAATAAGATGAGGGTAGCTGGTACAGGTATGGAGGAGGGTAAATAAAAAGGGAGAGCTCGAGAAGAGGTGAAGTTCTCAAGCTCAATGGGCAGTAATTACTGCACAAAACCACAAGGGTGGGGGTAGATAGACTCACCGTGGAACGAGTAGGTCTATGATCAACAGTCTAGGCAGACAGGTGCAGATGAACGAAGCTGCAGGTAGTCAGCATCTGTTGAATCAGAGGTAACAGGGTCATAATATAGCTTCAAGCATTTTGGTAAGCTCCTCCAGTCTTCATTTGGTGGTTTGATTGGTCTTGAGGGTCTAGGGTATCTGCAGGTGTGATGGCTTTTAATAGTTGGAGACCCAAAGGGAGCGTTCTCACCACATGGGTCTTGTTCTGGTGGGTGATAAGTAGCTTGGTGGGAAATCCCCATTTGTAAGGGATTTTGTGGTTCTGGAGTGCCTTGGTAATCGTAGCAAGTTGGCGGCGGTTTTCCATGGTGGCTTTGGAGAGGTCAGCATAGAGATTGATAGAGTTAAAGGGGTCTGGAAGTCTAGCTGCGCATTTCTCTGCATACATAATGCGCTCCTTGACCGTAAAGAAATGGATGCATGCCAAAACATCTCTGGGAATAGAGGCTGGTAAATGGGGAGGTTTAGGGAGTCTGTGTGCCCTGTCAATCTCCAGGTCTCTCTCAGACAACTCAAGTATGAGTGAGCGCATTAGGGATTGGATGAATTTTGTTAGGTCAGCCTGTTGGACCGACTCTGGAATATTGTGGAATTTTATATTGTTCCTTCGAGAACGGTCCTCGAGGTCTGCCAGCTTGAGTCAGATTTGTTGTAGTTCATCCTCATGGTCAGTGACTGCATCCACCATTTCATTATGGGCAGTGTACAAATCACCCACTCTGGACTCTATAGTGTTAATGCATTGGTCATGGTGCTGTACTGAGACAGACAATGATGATACAGCTGTGGACAGGTCAGTGTACAGGGTCTGTCTGTTGGATAGGAGCATGTTCTTCATGGTTTGTTCAGACAAAGGCTGGTCTAAAGCAGGGAATAATTCCAGCACTGATGACTGCTGAGGAGGAGGGAGAGAGAATAAACAGGAAGCTGTGCTGAGCTGTGTGTGCTCTGGCTCTGTGTTTCTGAGCCTTGATTTAGCTGGGCTTGCTGTGGAGGGTGAATTGGGGGGAAAGATTCACCCTGGTCGTCTGTGGAGGGGGGTGTCACAGAGGTCTGGAGGAATTACATTCCTGGAGAGGGTGAGGAGAGCTGCGCTGAGCTTCCACAGGTGCCGCAGGCGCCATCTTGGCCGTCAGTGATACCAGGCAGTGAGAAGTAAGTTGTCAGCCCTGTTATCTGTCGCTGTGTGGTTACTATAGCTGATTATCCTGAGGAGCTAAGGGATTAGGCAGCCATTCACTCACACCGTCAAGCCACACCCCCTCTAGTCCCTGTTGTAGGTGCCGCAGGCGCCATCTTGGCCGTCAGTGATACCAGGCAGTGAAAAGTAAGTTGTCAGCCCTGTTATCTGTCGCTGTGTGGCTACTATAACTGATTATCCTGAGGAGCTGAGGGATTAGGCAGCCATTCACTCACACCGTCAAGCCACACCCCCTCTAGTCCCTGTTGTGGTTTTTACTTTTTGACACTTCTTTTGGTGAATGGGTAGGGGTACAATGTACCCGATACCCATTCACATAGAGGGGGACCAGGATCTGGGGGCCCCCTTGTTAAAGGGGGCTTTTAGATTCCCATAAGCCCCCCGCCCGCAGACCCCAATAACCGATGCCCAGGGTTAACGGGATGGTATGGATTTTGGGGGGGGGCAATTATTTTTTTAAATTTTGGCATGTTGTTCACCTTAAAATCTATGCCAGACCTAAAAGACCTGGTATGAATTTTGGGGGGCACGTTGTATTTTTTTTAAATTTTGGCATGGAGTTCCCTTTAAAATCTATACCAGACCCAAAGGATATCTAGTGTATATATATATATATATATATATATATATATATATATATATATATATATACTAGACTGCCTGAACTGTATATATAGTCTACACTACACATACTATACAGTATATATACTAAACTGCCACTAACTAACCTGCCTAATCTAACTCAAGTTCTCTCAATCTCCACATTATCACAGTACATACGGCCGCCGTGTAAGCAGCCTTATATAGTGTGGGGCATGGACTTAGTACCCTGAGCCATGATTGGTCAAAGACACCCTGCCTTTGGCCAATCATGGCTCTCACAGCAGATCTCGCTGTGATTGGCCAAAGCATGCAGGTCAGGTGCATGCTTTGGCCAATCAGCAGCCCTCATCTCAATCTCGCAGTGCATTATGGGGAGCTCCGCGGCACTCAAATTTGCAGTGAACACCCCATATGTTCGTTTGTTCTGTGAACAAATGAACAGCGGATGTTCGACTCGAACATCCAGACCATCCCTATTTGTAATTTGAAGTAACATTAGGCTACATTATTAATTCTCTAGTAAATCAGTCCCATATATTTTAGGCTGCTGTGCAATATTATTAACCTCAAAGGGCATAAAACACTGTTGTGTTAGCTACACAGTAGCTTATCACAGCTCATAGCATATGCTTGGTTACCTGAAATTACTTACTGACTCATGCCATGCTAACAATAACAGAGGAAACCATGCTGTGGTAAATTTACCAGGGTGTTGGTAATTTCCCTATCAAGTACATTCCAGTTTGCTGGAGCATAAATACTGTATGAACAAATGATTGTTGAAAGCCAGCAGCAGTTCAGATCACCAAAAAAGCCCAGTACTAATAACTGTTCATCAGTTTCCTAGCAATCAAACCAAGGTAAGCTAGTAAAATAATCAGGAGTACCCCATACAAGAACGGTTACATTCTCGTAGTGAAATATCTGTGACTATAAAGGCCCTACAAATTAATAGGCAAAACCAAAAGAGGAAATCAGGTGAAGAATAAATCAAAATGATTCATTCCCACTCCTAAATGTACAGTACCTCAAAATATGAAATAAAAGTATATACTTTGTTGATATTATCCCTTGTTTGTTTGAAGCTACAGTTGTAGCTAACGATGAGCTCAGGCGTGTTTGTAGCGCAACGTGCCTGCGCCCGCCAGGAAGCTGACACTCCACAGCGCTAATCACAGGCAGTGAGACATTTCCCGATCCATGACTGCACAGATCGGGAAATGTCTCACTACCTGTGATTAGCGCTGCGCAGTGTCAGCTTCCTGGCGGGCTCGTGGAGTTACGAACACACCTGAGCTCATCCTTAGTTGTAGCTATTGTAGCTACAGTTAGAGAGCCTCTACACTGTATCTGAACATCACAAAACAAAAAACACTATTTATTTTTAGTAGTCAAAGCAAACTCCCCCATCCATCCATGTCTCCATGCTTTATTTTGCTGAGAAATCACTCCCTAGCATTTCTGGCCATGGCCATCTTGAGTAAGGGCAGATGATTCGTGTAGCATTTCCTTCCTGGAATCCATCTTCCTTTAGCGCAGGCAGAGAAAATCCTCCCACCCTCCTAAAGACTCCTGGAATATATGTCAAATGTTGCCTAGACATAGAAACCAGGAAGTAACTGAAGAAAATGGGTTTAAAAAAGTTTAAAACAAGTCAATATAATATACTGTACCTGCTATCTATTTACTAATTCTAGCAGCATAAGGATTAAAAATAGTCAATGTTGATTGAGAGTGAGTGAAGTTCCACTAAATGTGACCTGCATGTTTCCAATAATCCAACGTGAAGAGCGTATGCCTCTCTGTTCACTATTTGAATCATAATATAAAAACATTACAGATATATATACCTTTCCTATTAGCACAATATACAAAGGGTTCTCGTTATACTTTGTCATTCTACCTTATCCCTTGGGTGATTGTGTTAAGAAAATTCCTTTGCTAACTTCTCCAAATCCATAGGGCATGAAATGTTATGGTTTTATGTCTGACCAAACTTCTTTAATAATACAAACAGCATCTGTGTATGGTATACATCCATTCGCATTATTTATGCCTGAGGTATTTGAAAGAGTCCTCATTTAAGCAATTGAAGTTCCACTCGGACTGTTCCCACTATATTATTTTTCATCAATGAGTACATGCAGTAATTTCACAGACCAATAAAACTCTTGAAAAGGGCAACATCAGTGCCCACATTTGCACAAAGCTCTCAGGGCATGTTCTCTGTGTGTCATCTGAAACTAATTTCACCTTCTCATTAGCATAAAATGTACACTTGCGCAACCATACAACTTAGAATATTGATTTTCCACTAGTAAAAAGAATATTTGGCTGAATTCTGTGACAAGTATTATTTAAAGTGTGAAAAAAAATATTTGCACTCATTAAAATATTCTTTTTTCTTCTTTTATTTGTATTTTCTTCTTGCTTTTTGTTACTTTCTTTTCTTTTCCTTATCTTATTTTTTTCTTCATTTTTAAATAATTGCCAAACAGTTTTAAATGTATTGTCCATGATTTTGAAAAATAAGCTTTACTGCAATACTTACCACACTCCTGTCACTGTCAACAGCAGATGCACTGCTCCCATTCCAATTCATTGAACCCACTTCCTGTGAGGCCAAACTGTCATGGACACAATTAGGTCTCTCTTAAAACATTTTTATTTTCTCCTTTGTTTCCCATTCCTTCCCTTTCATTCTATCCTGTTCTTCTATCCATCCTTCTGTCCTTCCTCCCATCTATTCTTCTGTTCTTCTTTCAATTATTTTTTCCTGACCCAAACATGATAGTATACACTGTATATGGGTATAACTCACAGGACCAGTAAGACTATAAATGAAACACGCACTATTAGACATTATTCGTTTTTTCCTCACTCCTCATGCTCAGCCAGTTATGCCATTACTAAGAACAGATTTTTCACATTTACCTTGCCGGGTTCCTCCAGCCAGCCACACAGGTTTACCCTCTCCTGTTATGAAGTTTCCTCTGTACCAGTCACTAAAGGAATCCCCCCCATATGGATGCAGGAATATTGTTTCTAGGGATTGTTAGGCCCCTTGTGTAATCTGGTTACCTTGTTCATCATGACGCTACATTTTGAACAATCATCTGACTTCCTGCTGCCTATAGAGTGCCCTCACCCTCCCTTTCTGCCAGGGTGGCATTATTTAAACAGCAATGGTGTGCCACTTTGTGTACAAGTTGGATGTTTTGCCATTGGTATACTTTATCAACAGTTCTTTGCAGGCATGTGCTATCATGCCCTTTACTGCTCACAGCAGGCATCACAGGTTTTCAGTGGCAGTGCATTCATTAGGGGCGCTCAGGCACCGACCCCTCTCTCCAGCCACCCGCTCTGTGTACTATGGATAGATCCATGCATTGTATGAATCTATCCATGGCTGCTGTAGCCATCCCCATTCAGGCGTCCGGCCCCTTTTTGGGTGCCGGGTGCCTGAATTCCAGCCGCGGGGGGGTGTTTTTGAAGCACCTGATTAGAGCCATAGGCTCTAAACATTAGGCTCTAATAGAGCCATAGGCTCTAATAGGCTTTAAAAAGGTGCACTCCGAGCGCAAACCATTGCTCTCGCAGTGCACCCAGGTGTGTTAGAAAAGCAAATAAATATTTGCTTAGCTAACACAGAACCGCCTCTCAGCCAATCAGGATGCCTGGATGTAATTGGCACATGATTGGCTGAAAGTAGAGGCGATCCCATTGGCCACTGTGCAGAACAGGAAGAAGACATGCACGGAGGAGTCCTGCATCCATTGCCGCACTACACATTCCACAGCTCACTGCCTGACCTGCTGCCTGACCCACCACAACGATGGGGTATATTATGGAAACAAAGACTGCAATTGATGGAGCACAGTTGGCTGCATTTGCGGGGCACATTGGCTGCATATTATGGGCACAGAGGCTGCATATGATGGGCACAGTTGGCTGCATATTATGGGCACAGCTTGCTACATATGATGAGCACAGTTGGCTGCATATTATGGGCACAGTTGGCTGCATATGGGCACAGGGGCTGCAATTGATGTTTTTGTGTCAGTATTTTTCAGAATTTTTCAGTTAGTTTGCACCCACCCAAAAAATTTTGAGCACCAGCCGCCACTGCAGGTTTAATCCTTTTGACTTCTGCTGTTTTATTCACAGTTCTTGTCCATTTTGCCTTTAACTCTGTCAGTGCCCTGCAGGAAAATCTATCATTAATGACAGGAATAGTACCACTGGATTGGTGTAGGGCCAATGTGGTGCCTATATTTAAAAAGGGAACAAAGTCTTTACTAAGTAACTATAGACCTGTTAGTTTAACTTCTATAGTCAGGAAGATACTGGAAAATGTAATAAAAGACCACATAGATGATTTCTGGCTAGAAAAAAATATTCTAAGCAACAGACAGCATGGATTCATGAAAAACAGAAGTTATCAAACAAATCTGATTTCTTTTTATGAGGAAGTAAGTAAAACCATGGACATAGGGGTGGCGGTGGACGTGGTATACTTGGATGAAGTCTACAGGCTTGGAAATATCAGTTTGTAAATGGATAGAAAACTGGCTAAAAGACCGAATGCAGAGAGTAGTGGTTAATGATTCTTACTCTGAATGGTCTAAGGTTATCAGTGGTGTACCCCAAGATTCAGTGCTGGGACCCTTACTTTTAAATATCTTTATAAATGATATAGGGTCTGGGATTAAAAGTACCATTTCAGTCTTTGCAGGTGACACCAAGCTATGCAGTGGAATAACAGGAATAACAGGTCCTTACAGGATGTCTCCAATTTACAAGCTGATCTCAATGCACTGTCTAATTGGGCGACTATGTGGCAGATGAGGTTTAATGTTGATAGTTGTAAAGTTATGCACTTGAGGGCTACGAATATGCATACATCATACATACTAGGGGGGGTACAACTGGGGGGATTAATAATAACATGCAATGCCAAGCTGCGGTTTCAAAAGCATTGTATTAAGAAAGGTATGGACTCCAGAGAGAGAGATATCATTTTGCCCCTGTACAAATTATTAGTAAGAGCTCATCTGGAATATGCAGTTCAGTTTTGGGCACCAGTTCTCATAAAGGATATCGGGGAACTGGAGAAAGTGCAGAGAAGGGAAACCAAACTGATAAGATGCATAGAGGAGCTCAGTTATGAGGAAAGATTAGAGGAACTGAATGTATTCTCTCTTGAGAAGAGGAGATTAAGGGGGGAAATGATCAACATGTACAAATATATAAGGGGTCCATATAGTGAACTTGGTGTTGAGTTATTCACTTTACGGTCAACACAGAGGACAAGGGGGCACTCTTTACATTTAGAGGAAAAGAGATTTCATCTCCAAATATGGAAAGATTTCTTCACAGTAATAGCTGTGACAATGTGGAATAGACTCCCTCCAGAGGTGGTTCTGGCCAGCTCAGTAGATTGCTTTAAGAAAGACCTGGATTCTTTCCTAAATGTACATAATATAACTGGGTACTAACTATTATAGGTAAAGTTGATACAGGGAAAATCCATTTGCCTTTCGAGGGATCAGGAAGGAATTTTTTCCCCTACTGTAACAAATTGGATCATGCTTTGTTGGGATTTTTCGCCTTCCTCTGGTCAACTGTGGGTATGGGATTGTGTACAGTGTGGACGGAAAGTATTCAGACCCCCTTAAATTTTTCACTCTTTGTTATATTGCTGCTATTTGCAAAAATCATTTAAGTTCATTTTTTTCCTCATTAATGTACACACAGCACCTCATATTGACAGAAAAACACAGAATTGTTGACATTTTTGCAGATTTATTAAAAAAGAAAAACTGAAATATCACATGGTCCTAAGTATTCAGACCCTTTGCTGTGACACTCATATATTTAACTCAGGTGCTGTCCATTTCTTCTGATCATCCTTGAGATGGTTCTACACCTTCATTTGAGTCCAGCTGTGTTTGATTATACTGATTGGACTTGATTAGGAAAGCCACACACCTGTCTATATAAGACCTTACAGCTCACAGTGCATGTCAGAGCAAATGAAAATCATGAGGTCAAAGGAACTGCCTGAAGAGCTCAGAGACAGAATTGTGGTAAGGCACAGATCTGGCCAAGGTTACAAAAAAATTTCTGTTGCACTTAAGGTTCCTAAGAGCACAGTGGCCTCCATAATTCTTAAATGGAAGATGTTTGGGATGACCAGAACCCTTCCTAGAGCTGACCGTCCGGCCAAACTGAGCTATTGGGGGAGAAGAGCCTTGGTGAGAGAGGTAAAGAAGAACCCAAAGATCAATGTGGCTGAGCTCCAGCGATGCAGTCGGGAGATGGGAGAAAGTTGTAGAAAGTCAACCATCACTGCAGCCCTCCACCAGTCGGGGCTTTATGGCAGAGTGGCCCGACGGAAGCCTCTCCTCAGTGCAAGACACATGAAAGCCCGCATGGAGTTTGCTAAAAAATACCTGAAGGACTCCAAGATGGTGAGAAATAAGATTCTCTGGTCTGATGAGACCAAGATAAAACTTTTTTGGCCTTAATTCTAAGCGATATGTGTGGAGAAAACCAGGCACTGCTAATCACCTGTCCAATACAGTCCCAACAATGAAGCATGATGGTGGCAGCATCATGCTGTGGGGGTGTTTTTCAGCTGCAGCGACAGGACGACTGGTTGCAATCGAGGGAAAGATGAATGCAGCCAAGTACAGGGATATCCTGGACGAAAACCTTCTCCAGAGTGCTCAGGACCTCAGACTGGGCCGAAGGTTTACCTTCCAACAAGACAATGACCCTAGGTCTGGAGAGACCTAAAAATTGCTGTCCACCAACGTTTACCATCCAACCTGACAGAACTGGAGAGGATCTGCAAGAAGGAATGGCAGAGGATCCCCAAGTCCAGGTGTGAAAAACTTGTTGCATCTCTCCCAAAAAGACTCATAGCTGTATTAGATCAAAAGGGTGTTTCTACTAAATACTGAGCAAAGGGTTTGAATACTTAGGACCATGTGATATTTCAGTTTTTCTTTTTTAATAAATCTGCAAAAATGTCAACAATTCTGTGTTTTTCTGTCAATATAGGGTGCTGTGTATACATTAATGAGGAAAAAAATGAAATTAAATGATTTTTAAAGGATTTTAGCAAATGGCTGCAATATAACAAAGAGTGAAAAATTTAAGGGGGTCTGAATACTTTCCGTCCCCACTGTATATGGGATTGTATGATATAATTTTTTATTTATTAATTCCTTTTATGGTTGAACTAGATGGACTTGTGTGTTTTTTTTCAACCTGACTAACTATGTAACTATAATACCGATATTTACAGGTGTCTGCCGTTTTTTACAGAGCTCAGGCTTTTGCCTGTTGTGCTATACCTTTCCAGTGTTTCTGCCTATTATGGATTAATCTTTCAGTGTTTCTATCTATGGCGCCTGAACCATTTAGTGTTTCTGCCTATTGTGCATTAGCGTTTCAGTACTTCTGCCTATTGTGACTTAACCTTTCAGAGCCCTGCAGGTAAGTATTTGGATTGTCACCACTGCTACTATCCCAACTGGTACTTAAATATATGAATTATTATGCCTGCACTCCATCACCTCATCTGTGAGCCAGCAACCATGAGCTCCCCTAGAGACCAACCATGCTCAGTAAGGTAAGGGTCAACAGGTAGGTATGTATTGTCCTAAAAAAGAGTGCATTTTATGAACCTAATAGATTGTAAATCTTTCCAGGCCTTAATGCCAACACCATTCCTCAAGAGGCAGAGACACAACTCACTTCCTCCACTGATCCTATTCAGGCATGTATGACATTACTACAAATTCAAGGTCCTACCATAAGAACCGGAATCATATCATAAGAATTGTCCAAACTTTGAACACTGCTGGACTTGTGGTCAGCCCACATCTCCTGAACAAAGTGGATGTAGTTTTACCAATGAGACTATTAGAGACCATATTAAAAAGTTATTTATGGGTACGCCTAGTCAGACAGCCACATCTGTGTCAAGTCTGCCTCTAGCTCAGAAGCAGTCCTACAGGTAGTCTTTACCAGCATCTCTTTCAGGTGAAGAATCTCCATTTGAGAATTCTTTGGTGATTGGCCTTGATCTGGCCTCTAGTTAGGGCACATCAGGGAGACGTTTTAGTGGCAGGAATGAGTGGAACAGCCTTCTAAAACCAGGATGTATTATCCACAAACAAAGAAATGAGTGTCACTGTTTCCTCTAATAGAGAAAGTTAGAGATTTCATTTTAGACAAAGAAAGTGGAGAGAAAACCCTCTCTGTCAAATTGGTTCACCAAGATGTACCCATTCAAGGAGGATGAGTGCCATTCCTTTGTCCCTTGCATTCTTAGTTTATTTGGCAGTTATCAGAGTGGCAAGTCATGGCGTATTGATGATGCATTTTTTTTGTAGTGGTCCCCTTGATATGAAAATAGATTTGGAGTTGAAGAGGTTTTATACCTCTGCATGTAGTCCCTGTAAGCTTACTTTGGCACTCACAACTATTGCTAGGGCATGAGTCTCTGGTTGGAGAGGGTAGAAGCAGACCTATTGGTGGGTAATGACTGTTTCATCAGTTTTGTGGTCAGACTTTGGACAACTCTTTCAAGTCAAACTGGTGCAAAATCCCATTTGATGGGTCCTCCCTGTTAGCCAACAAGTTTGAATTGGTGATATCTACAGTCATAGGAGGCAAGTCAAGATTAACCACTTCAATACAGGGCACTTATACACCTTCCTGCCCAGACCAATTTTCAACTTTCAGTGCTGTCGCACTTTGATTGACAATTGCACGGTCATGCTACACTGTACCCAAGCAAAATTTTTATAATTTTGTTCCCACAAATAGAGCTTTCTTTTGGTGGTATTTGATCACCTCTGGGATTTTTATTTTCTGCTAACCAAATAAAAAAATGACCGAAAATTTTGAAAAAAAAATGTTTTCTTTTTTGTTTCTGTTACTAAACTTTGTAAATAAGTACGTTTTCTTCTTCACTGATGGGCACTGATGGGGCTGCACTGACGGGCACTGATAAGGCGGCACTGATGAGGTGGCACTGATGGGCACTGATGATGGGCACTAATATGTGGCACTGATGGAACACTCATAGGCGGCACGGATGGGCACTGATAGGCGGCACAGATGGGCACTGATAGGTGGCACTGTACATTAATAAATGGTACTGATGGATGCCAATCAGTGCCAAACAATAATGCCTGCCAATCAGTGATGGCCATTGTGGGCACTGATTGGCATCCATTGTGGGCACTGATTGGCATCCATTGTGGGCACTGTTGGCATCCCTGCTGGTCTAGGGTGGCATCCCTGGTGGTCCTAGTGGTGTCCCTGGTGGTCCAGTGTGGGCATCCTCAGGGGGGCTGCACTGATAATCGATCAGCACAGACCCCTCTTTCCGGGGAGCAGCCGATCGGCTCTCCTCTACTCGCGTCTGTCAGACGCGAGTGAGGAAAAGCTGATCACCGGCTCTTCCTGTTTACATCATCATCAGCCGTGATTGGACACGGCAGATCACGTGGTAAAGAGTTTCTGTCATAGACTCTTTGCCTGGATCGGTGTTGCGAAGTGTCAGACTGACACCCCGCAGCAACGATCGCTGCAATGCTGGATGTCATATGACGTCCAGTCAGGATATTGAAACCACTTTGCTGCCGTCATTTTGCTATATGGTGGGCGGCCAGTGATTATTCACACATGATAGAGGATCCCAGTGCCAATACTAGCAAATGCACAGGAGGCAAGCAAGCAATATATTTAGGGATAATAAGTCTATTAGATCTCGGGAGTGGAAAAAATCTTTTGAGGGTTCCTCCACCCAAACTTCCCCAGTAAGTGCCAGGTTGTGAGAGTTTACACAGTTTTGGGATTTCACCTCTCCTTCTTCTCTTCCCCACTTTGTTCTCACCAAAGTTGGGCAAGACACAGTGGTACAGTGGTGTAGTGGGTAGCACTCTTGCCTAGCAGTAAAAATGGTCGCTGGTTTGAATCCCAACCACACCACAACACTACCTGCTTGGAATTTGCATGTTCTCCCTTCCCACACTCCAAAGACATGCTGGTAGGTTAATTGGCTTCTGTCCAAAATTGGTCCTAGTAAATGAATGTGAGTTGGAGACCTTGGATTGTGGGCTCCTTGAGGGTAGGGAGCGATGTGAGTGTGCAATGTTTGTGTGGAGCGCTGCGTAAATTGATGGAGCTATATGGGTACCTTAAATAAAAAATAATAACATAAAAGATGAGCATATTAATGAGACACAATGTACAGGGATAGGCACAATTGTAGACACGTACACACACTGACTGTGGACTGGTGTCTTTATTCAACCTTAGTAACTATGTAAAAATTCCTTAGTACCCAAAAAACTTCAGGCTTTTCATGCATATATCCAAACATTGTTGCAAAAGAATGCCATCTAAATAGTACCTATTTAGGAAAGGTTTCTATTCTCCATTTTTTGGATTAAAAAAAAGACAGGAGACTTTAGATTGTATTGGACCTGATGGCATTGAACAAAAAATTCAGAGTCCAGAAGTTTTGCATAGAGTCACTAATCATGCCACAATCAAGACAGCCAGGTGACTAGATGTTGTCTTTTATCTGGTGAATGCATGTTTACGTGTTTTTGTACATTCACACTTCATTGAAACCTCAGTCATCCAAGTAGGATTTTTGAGGCAATGGAGAAGGCAGCCCCTGCATCAAAGGATAATATTAACCCTACATTTGAGAAAATCTCTATAGTGCTGGCTAAAGCACTCCTCCCCTACCTCCTAGTCCAAGGTTAGTAGTGGAGTAAGTAAGGGGATGAAGTGGATGAAGTAAATGTTTAGACTGACCATTTTAAGAAAAAAAATAAGGTAATTTTGAAATTGATAGCAGCAACATATCTTGAAACAATTGGGACAGGGCAACAAAAAGCTGGCAAAGTAAGTGGTACTAACAAGGAAGAGCTGGAAGAATATTTGGCAACCAATTAGTCTAATTGGCAACAGGTCAGTAACATGACTGGGCTTAAAAAGAGCATCTTAGAGAGCCATGGTGTCTCAGAGGCAGAGGTTCAGCAATCTGTGAAAAGCTGCATCTAAAAAGTGTCAAACAATTTTAGAATAATGTTCCGCAACATAAAATTGCAAAGATTTTAAATACATCATCAAGTACCGTACATAATATCATCAAAAGATCCAGGGAATCTGGAGAAATCTCTGTATACAAGGGACAAGGCTGAAATGCAATTTTGGATCCCCATGATCTTCAGGCCTTCAAATGTTAAATTAAAACAGGCATGATTCTGTGATGGACATCACTGCATGGCTCAGGATCAGGAATACTTCCAAAATCACGGTCTGTGAACACAGTTTTCCTTGTCATTCAAAAATGCAAGGTAAAGCTGTATCATGCAATAAAAGAAGCCATATCTGACCATGATCAAGAAAGGCCGTCTTCTTCTTTGGGCTAAAGCTCATTTAAAATGGTCTGTTGCAAAGTGGAAAACTTTGTGGTTAGGCAAATAAAAATTTTACATTCTTTTTTGGCAACCACTGCTGCATCCTCCAGACTAAAGAGGAGTGGGACCTTCTGGCTTGTTATCAGCACTCAGTTCAAAAGCTTGCATCCCCTATATTTTGGGGGTGTCTTAGTGCATATAGAATGGACAGCTTGGGACCTCAGGTAGCGAGATTAACCATGTACTTACCTAAATTGCAAGGCATCCCCGGTCTCCCACTTCACCAGGTACTACCAGGCGGCCGAAATGGCCCAGTTACCAAAATGCCACGCCTCCCACAAAACTCCTCTCTGGGTAGCATTGGAATCCATAGTGTGACCCCCTTTCCGTGGCCAACTTACTGTGGCTTCGCCCTAGCGACCGCAAGACAGTGAGGAACTGTCAACTTGCCATTCCTTGCGGATATGGGATAATCTTAAAACTATATTTAGACTCCAATCTCCCCATAAACCTCTTCTATCCTATCTACGAAACCCCGCTTTTTATCCAGCATGGACATCCCCCTCCTCCTTTAGCCGATGTTCTGCAGCCAACCTAATCCCTGCCCATAAATTCACAACCCCGGACACCTTTAAG
Source organism: Lithobates clamitans (assembly GCA_037952925.1). Taxonomy (NCBI): domain Eukaryota; kingdom Metazoa; phylum Chordata; class Amphibia; order Anura; family Ranidae; genus Lithobates; species Lithobates clamitans. Next base: position 1,650,660 of record JBBGZY010000273.1, read on the forward strand.
ACATTCTCCACTCTACGTGAAACATACGGAATCCCCGATTCCGGAATTTGCCGCTACCTCCAACTTAAACATTTTTTCTCTTCATGCTTACGCACAGACTCCTTCTTACCCAACATGACCAACTTTGAACAGATTTGCAAGAAAGATGCCTATGCACAAGGCATAATCTCCTCTTTCTACTTACAACTGTTAGATCCAACACCTCACACATCTCTACACTATGTAAACAAATGGGAATCTGATTTGGGCCTCCAATTGGATGCTACTGACTGGTCCAACATTTGGGCTGCCACAAAGTGTTGTAGCCTCTGAAACTAATTACAAAGTATTGATGCACTGGTACCTGGTCCCTTCCTGGGTTGCCAAATATTTTCTGTCCTACTCTCCTGCTTGTTTCTGGGGTTGTCCAGACAACGGGATGCACCTCCATATCTGGGCCCGCTAGCCCAAAACACTTTGGGCTTACATTTTTCATAGTCTTTCCACCCCTGTTGGTTACACTTTAGCCCCGACCCAGCCATAGCTCTACTCAATAAGAAACCTCCTGATGTAACCTATCTCTAATTCAAACTACTCCTGCAGGTTATGACTGCTGCAAAGCAAACCATTGCGAAATACTGGAAAACCCCCCACCTCACTGTCTTGGAAACAAAGAATAGAGTTACCAGAGCCATGATTCATGTCAAAACAAAAGCAGTTCTCCTAGACAGGGTCAAAAAGTTTGAACACCTTTGGAAACCCTGGGTCGACCATTACCTTCCCCCTGACTTCGATAAAGCTTTTCTGCTACCTTGAATAACCTTATTTATCACTTTGTTTACCCATAGAGACCAGACTCCTATCTCCTCCCCACTCCTCCCAGTGAACTCCCTCCTTGTCCTTCACCTCCGCCTCCTGAGCTACCTTCCCCCTCTTTCTCAACTTCCCCTTCTCTTCTTCCTTTCGCTTCTCTTCCTTTCTTCCTTTTCCCTTCACTTTTCAGCTCCCCCCTTCTGGATGTAAACCTTTCAGCTCTAAGCAATCTATCTGCCCATCATGCTGAGGCTGGACATTCCCCTCTAACTGCAACCCCCCTAAGTTAAGACCTAAAAATGCTCTCAATGTTTATCATGCAATTTAACCTTTATCCATTTGAAATACTCTTAGACACCTGTTTGTGAACCTTGGGGTAACTCCATCTGGAGCCCTCGGTAACTAACCTTTTTTTATAGAAATCAAATCGGTTCCTGGACTTTACTTACCAATAATCTCGTAAACGTCCCCAAACTAACCCACACCGTGTAGTCTTACAATGTCTTTTTATGCCTTGCTGTTATTTTTTATATGTTTTGCTACAAAGGGCTGCCACCCTACCTCTGCATTGCGTTATTTTACCACTATTGCCTCCCGTTATCCTGTTATCCTGGGGGGGAGATTTCTTTCTGATGCATCCGGTTGTGATTTATTGTTCTTTCCTTCAATAAAAAATTTGAACAAGAATGGACAGCTTGCACATCCTCCAAAAAGGGCATTTATACCTCTCTGGGGCTTGGAAGTAGTGTTAGACATGCTCTATCATCTGCTTTTCCTTTTGTGCAGTCATCCTCAGTATGGACAGTAAACTTAACAACAGTTACTTCAGGATGGAGGGTGGGTATTGAATATCCAAGTCTTGGGCTGTAATCCACCATACTGCTTCCATTTCTCAGACAGGGTCGTCCTAAGGACCCTTCCTGCTCATCATCCAAAGGTGTACAAACCTTTTCATCCAAATCAGGACATTACCCGGCTAACATTCCAGAATAAAGTTACTGATTCCCCTTATGCATTAGATGTTGGCAATATGTTGAAAGAATATATTGAGGTGACCTCTTGGTGGTGGAAGTCAGAAATGTTTTTCACCATTCACTGAGATGATTGTAGGGCTTTTCTGTCAAAGAGGATAGATCTGCTTTTTAGTCTCAAGGCTCACTCCATTTTGTCCTCATGAGTGGAGTTCAGAGGTGTATCTCCTGAATTAATCTGCAGAGTAGACATGTGCATTCGATTTCGTCCGAATGCATTTTCGTCCGAATTTCAGGTATTTTTGTTATCGTTTTAACAAATTATAACGACAGTGCAGAATACGAAAACCGAAAGATCCGACATAAACAAATGCTTTATTTTCGTTTTCGTTGCGACAACAGTTTGATATAGATAGAAGATTCGACATGACGCTGACAATAACAATCTGTGTCTAACGAACCTGTGGTCGAATGTGCCTAACCTTAACTCTCTTAGTCCAAGATTATTCTACATAGAGAGAAAAGATTCGACATAGAAAGAAAAGATTCGACATAAAGAGAAAAGATTTGACATAGAGAGAAAAGTTTGCTGTTGGAATTGGGTGGGGGTAGTAAAATAAAAATAATGATGATGATGAATGTTATTGGCCGATTGTAACCAAAGAGGAATTTAAAATAAAATAGCTAGAACTAAGTACACACGTACAGCCAACTTACTTTCACTTACGATTTGCTAGCAGAGGGAGACACACACACACTGAATCATTTCAGAAGACAGTCAATCTTAGCTGGTCCGTTTGTCAGAGAACCTGAATTATTTAGCAATTAAGCATTAACACAGCAGCAGAACAATAGTGAAGCAAGCTACAGTTCAACTTAACTTTTTCATAATAATCTGCTGCTATTGTGTTAGTGTTGTGAACTTGATAATGATACTAGTGTTGCTAGTGTTGTGATAGCCTCAGAGGCTGGCCATGTTATAGATTCTATATTATAATGCCATATCAATATCTGACACAACGTCGGATGCCGCGCCCGCCGTTGCACTTGGAGATTGAGAAACGAATGTGAAAGTTGGCTGACTGTTGGGGTAGAGTAGACCATTCAACATGAACGACGAAGATTCGACAAAGCAGCGAAAAACATACAAACATCGAATCTTTGGCTTATGTTGTCTGTCGAAAGTTCTAAGAAGATTCGATGGAGCAGCTAAACTGTACGACGCTGCAATCATACATTTCCGGTCAAATGCATCTGCCCATAAGCTATAGAAAAATTCTAATGTTGGTTGACTAGTAAATAATTAATAAATAAAATTTGTACTAGTCATACAACATTAGAATTCTACTACAGCTAGCTTGTAGGCGGAAAATTCGACCGGAAATGTACACGTACAGTTTAGCTGCTCTGTCGAATCTTCTTTTAACATTCGACAGACACCATTACCCTTCAATGACAGATTCGACCCTAATTAATTTGGATTTTCGGACGAATGCAATTTTTAACGAAAAACAAAATGAATAAAAATGAATTTTGGGAGTAACTACATAAATTTATTTTTCAGACGAAAACGAAATTCCGAAAAGAAATATTTCAGTGTCTACTGCAGAGTAGTAACCTGGTTTATGCGAGGGATGTTTTCAGCCCATAACAAAGTCAATCTAGAAGCAATGACAACAATGGAGTTATGTTGTTCTGTTCTGAATGAATCTAATGATTTTTCCAATGGTGAAAATGTATTTATTTATTACAGGTACTTACTGTATATAGCACCGTCAATTTACGCAACACTTTACATATATATTGCACATTCACATCAGTTCTTGCCCTCAAGGAGCTTACAATCTCGGGTCCCTAATTCACATTCATTCACATACTAGGGCCAATTTACACATGACCCAATTAACCTACCAGCATGTGTTTGGAGGGTGTGAGAAAACCACACAAGCACAGGGAGAACATCCAAACTCCAGGAAGATAGCATCATGGTTGGGATTCAAACCAACCACCCTAGTGCTGCTAGGCAGAAGTGCTATCCACCTAGCCACTGCACTGTCCAATGATTTCAGCGCTGCCTTCCTTTGGATATACAATTTTCCATTTTTCTTTTCTAACTAACAGGCATGAAAGCTCCTTTAAAACCTTCAGCTAAATAGATGGTTATGAAGAAAGAAAACTTTCTATAGATATTACCATGCTCTGATTTTCAATTAGCATAGTAACCGAGTGTGGTACATTTCTGTAATTTCTTCAGGGAGCTATTCTATGCCCTCAAAGCATCTTCTATATCACTTATAAATCCATGACTATGAACTCTCTAATCAGATTCAGTTTAACATCATAAAAGTAGGGGTTAAATTACAGCATAATGCATAACACTAAGAGAAAATAACCTCCAGAACTTAAGCTTAATGCTGAGATATATGAACTTTGACATTACTTATCTACCAAGCCCTTTGGGATTAGGATGAATAGAAATATAACTATCTAGGCAACAAAGTGAATCATAACACTTAACTAACTATTATTGCAGTATTCTTTAAATGAAACAGTTTTAGAAAAAAAGTAATCATTTATAAAAGGGCTATTATTTATCATGCCCTCTAACACAGGTGACTCAGTAATGATATATATGCAACAAGCTGTCTCCTTCCCAGCCATGTGTTTTCCTTGTCATAAAAGTAATTCATTGTATTTTTGGCTTTTTAAATTAGAATTCAGTGTAGTCACACATCCACACATAAGCTAACCAGCTGAAGTCAGATAAAGAAAACAATATGCTCTTAACCTATGCTGTTCAGCCACAAACATATGAAGTGATACAAATACAAAAGGGCCATAGGGCATTTCCTTTTCATTCTTTTGGAAGCATATTTAATACATATTTTATTTATTAGAGCACATGCAGAGACATACATAACAACAAGGATACAGTACTATAATACTATACATCTGACATATTGGGCATGCTTAGCTAAAATAGTAAATACTGCCTGTAAGGTTATGCAGTAATCACTCTCCCTCACTGGCAAAATGATACTTCCTCAATATCTTTGTACATGCATGCCTAGATTCCTAAATCATAACTAATATAGGCAATAAATCAACAAAGAAATATATTAAATACCGGTAATTCTTTTTGAATATTTTCTAGCGCAAGATTTCAGTAAAAAGTGTACAGTTAGAAATATGTTTATAGCATTTCTAGAATATTACATAAAAAAAATGAAAAGATACATTCAAAATAAATGTTTTTGAAATTATTGTTTAAATAATATAACATAATTGTATGAACTGCTAAACAAACACACTTAGGTACCAAATACATGGAGAGCACGAACATAGAGACCAAAGAGAAGTAGAAGTTTTTGTATTTGGGAAAGTAGTATGGCCAAAAGGTTATAGGAGTACTAGCAGATACATGATTGGATCACTGATATTAAAGGGATTGTAGAGGCACAATTTTTTTTTCATTAAAATAAGAAACATGTCATACTTACCTGCTCTGGGCAATGGTTTTTCCCCAATTCTTCTCTTCTCAGGTCGCCCGCCAAAGCTCCTGGCTTCTACCACAACCCCCCCACACCGCCACCACCACCACCACTACCGTGTGCCCTTGTTGCAAGCAGCTTGATGTGAGGGCACTCCTGGATGCTCATTCCAGAATGGGGGCTGGGCCCTACCCCCCACTATCTGCTCACTGGCTGTGATTGACAGGAGCAGGAGCCAATGACTGTGTCTGATGCAGCAAAGAGAGAGAGAGAGAGAGCTAAGAGATCTTAGGCTCTTGTGCACATTGCTGGATCGAGATCAAGCTCAGGTAAGTATAGAAAGATGAGAGGGAGTTTGGGGGGAAGGTGCTTGCAGAACATTTTTAACCTTAATGCATAGAATGCATTAAGGTAAAAAAAAAAAACCTTCTGCCTTTAGAACAACTTTCACACTTGCAGTGACAGTTGCAATAGCAATTGCAGTAACAGATATGATTTGTACTTCACTCTGACACAGTACAGCCCCTGGCAGTATACTGGTGCAAGCAAGTTATCCATAAATTGTACTAGCATGTCACAAAACATCAACACAGGTATGCAAGGCAAGGCCTACAATATCCAGGGCGGCATCTGATGGAGAGGTGGTTGACTAGCAGAATTGCCAGGCTCAGCTAGTGGTTCTCTGAGACCATAAGAAGGTGACTTGAGGGGTGTATCTCTATGCTTTCCCTTTTCCTGAAGTAATCTTTCTCTAATGCTATATCCCTCTCCAAGGTGAGTACATGCCCCTATCCTGTCCACTAACAGAATTCATACCAAACCTTGCAGGACACTGGTATTTATTAGTACTGCCCCACAAAAGATGGCCACTGAAGGTCACCGGGCAATGCAGCATCCAATCAGACAGCTGCTCTCCCTAGGATACTTACAGGGCCTGTAGAGGAACTATGTTCCTATAAACCTCCACTCCATCTGTATACTGTCACAGCACCACCTACTGGATGGAGGGTAAACTGCACCTGCCTACAAGTGTATCTGACTTTTACCAAACATTCACTCCAGGTGAATCCTCCTGGTGCTTGTGGTTTAAAAGACAATGATCAATTCAACACCAGTAAATGCTTAGTGAAATGCTTAGTGAAAGTCATATACACTAAATATGCCTCATAAAATCCCATTTTAACCACTTCAGGTCCGGACACTTTCACCCCCTTCTAGTCCTGGCCATATTTCAATCTTCAACACTATCATACTGTGATAGACAATTACTCAGTCATGCAACACTGTACCCAAATTGAATTTTAAGCATTGAGACAGATTGAGCCTTCTTTTAGTGGTATTTCATCACCACTGTTTGTTTTTTTGTTTTTGCTGTATGATATATATATATATATATATCTATATTATTATATTGTATTTATTGATGATGTGACTGCTGACATAAGCAGCAGGATGAATTCTGAAGTGTTTCAGGCAATATTATCTGCTCATATTCAGCAAAATGCTTCAGAACTCATTGGACGGAGCTTCACAGTGCAGATGGACAATGACATGAAGCATACTGCGAAAGCAACCAAAGAGTTTTTTAAGGGAATGAAGTGGAATGTTATGCAATGGCCAAGTCAATCACCTGACCTGAATCCGATTGAGCATGCATTTCACTTGCTGAAGACAAAACTGAAGGGAAAATGCCCCAAGAACAAGCAGGAACTGAAGACAATTGCAGTAGAGGCCTGGCAGAGCATCACCAGAGATGAAACCCAGCGTCTGGTGATGTCTATGCGTTCCAGACTTCAGGCTGTAATTGACTGCAAAGGTTTTGCAACCAAGTATTAAAAAGTGAAAGTTTGATGGATGATTGTTAGTCTGTCCCATTACTTTTGGTCCCTTAAAAAGTGGGAGGCACATATACAAACTGTTGTAATTCCTACACCGTTCACCTGATTTGGATGTAAATACCCTCAAATTAAAGCTGAAAGTCAGCAGTTAAAGCACATCTTGTTTGTGTCATTTCAAATGTTTTGCAAATAAATAATCTTTTTTCATAAATTTGGGGCAACATGTATTCTTCTACATTTCTTTGGTAAAAAAAAACCCAAATCAGTACATATAATTTAGCCTGTGATAGTTATAGCGTCCTCAAACTATGGTATATATATCTTGATCAATCCTGATGTACTGACTATATTTGTCTCAAATGCCAGGACAGTATGAATACCCTGCCCCTTTCCTGACCGGCCAGGCTGCATGCCTGGTTAAGGGTCTGGTATGGATTGTGGGGGTGACTCTATATCACTTTTTTTTTTCATTGTGGAGTAGGGTTCCTGAAGGGCCTGGTATTAACTTGGGGGATCTCCAAGCTGTTTTTTTTTACACTTTTAACACTGGCACTGGTTTGTTTATGTAGCGGGTGTCTCACTCTATAACTCGCAATTCCACCAAGCTGGTCGGAACGATGTACACAGACTTTCCAGCTTGAGTTAGGGAGAGCTGCCTGCTAGCAATTGTAAGGGGGATTTTTCACCCCCCTTCCTGCATTTTTTAGTTTATTAAAAGTCAGCAGCTACAAAAAGTGTAGCTGCTGACTTTTAATAAACAGACAATCACCTGTCCCACAGTCCAGTGATGTGACCGCCCAGAGCCTCGCTCCTCTCTCCCTGTTCTCCGCTGGGACCGTCATAGCCACTATGGGCACCTGGCCATGACAGCTTTCGGCTTCATGGCCGGGCACAAGTTGGCTGACTGCTGGAAGTCACAGCCTTATGTCATTTGCAAACAGCTGCCAGGACTCCCAGTGTATCAAATCTGGCCAGAAGGGAGCACAGGCCCACTGAAGACTTGGCATCGCAACCATCTGTTGCCTCTGTCGGAAGCAGTTCATGTGCCCACACAGCCAGATTCACAGCCCACATCCATAGCCTCTTAGAGATCCAGACTGGTGACTAGGTCTCAGTCTTTGCCTCTTGCTGAAGAGGATGAGAATAGCGAGAATGAAGAGATGGGAATGGATTGGCTGTGGCCATCCCAAATGCCAGGGCCTGCCACCCCCCCTTCGTCTCCTCCCAAGGTGAAAGACATTGGGATTCTCAGACCAGAGGCTCCTGAGTTTGTGCCTTAAAGTCCCCCTTCTGAAAGGTTGAAAGAACCTGAAGACTTCCCATCCTTCATTGAAGAGGAAACTGAGGCTGATATGCAGGAAGAAGAAAAAGCTGTGGATGAAGCAGAGACCAGTGTGCCTGTAACTCCAGAGCCTAAAGAACAGAAAGAGTGAAGAGCTATTCATCCACCTAAGAGACTGACCTATGATACTCTGGGTGAAAGCTCTGAGGAAGTTGTTTTCACTTCAAAAAGGACTCTTGAAGTGCCTGCTTCTTCCACCAAACATTTAGTGGAGGACAACCCCAACTCACCCCTTGGCACATCTAGCTGGACCATTCAAGTTCAGATGGCTTGTAGGCAGGACAACCTCCCTTCCTATGCTCATTGGTGGGAGGTTCCTCTGCCAGGTTCTTATGCAAATACAAACTGTTTGTTTTCCTATGTACATTAACCTGTTTCTCTCTGTGTGTATTCATGTACCAGGTCAAGGACTGCTACTTCCTTTGGGGACCAAAGGTTCTTTGGTGGGGGGAGTGTGTAGCGAGTGTCTCACTTTAGAACCCACAATCCCACCAAGCTGGCCGGAACAATGCACACAGGCTTTCCAGCTTGAGTTAGGGAGAGCTGCCTGCTAGCAGTTGTAAGGGGCATTTTCACCCCCCCTTCTTCCTGTTTTTACTGACTGAGTTAATGTAATATGAACTGACACACACAGAGCTCTGCATTCAGTGGCATCTACTGTGCACCTATTGGCCAGAAGAGGAAAACCTATTAAGAATACAGTTACAACAGCCAATAGAAGAGATTTACTGAACTGCAGGGAGAGCTGCAATAGATTCTGGGACATGCAGTTCCCACACAAAATTGCCCCATAGACTGGTATACAGGGAAAAATACAAATCCCAAGAGTCTTTGCTGACAGGAAAGTAAAAGACTTAATTTTGTGTCCTGAGGTAAAGTTCAGTCAGCCTTGAAGGAGGGAAGAGACCAGATCTGAGGGAGAGATGATCTCTGTCAGAAACCACAAATCAGACCAATACAGAAGCACAGTTAAATCATACTTGTTTAATAATAAAAGTAAATAGAACAAAAGTAGTCAAAACATAGACAAAGTTTGGTAACCGAAACGGATAGTCAGACAAGACAGAAAGTCAGAAAGCCAGAAATGAGCGTAGTGGAACAGGATCTTTAGCCAAAAGGAATGTCAGCCAAGCAAGTCTTTAACAGGAGTGCAGGAGAAAGTCTCTGTGGTCTTGACCAAGGCGAAGGCAGAGATCATCTGGGCTGAACGGCTTAAGTAAGGACGACTGACGAGCAGGATATCATCAACAGGTGTGTCACTATGGAGAGATAGGAGCTGGCAATTAGCCGATAGCTGAACAGCCAGCTCAGAGAGGGAAGGACTGAGCCCAGCCCTGACAGTACCCCCCCCTCCCCCTCAGGGGACCACCAGGCTTGAAGGGAAAATGTCAATGGAAATCATGGAGGAGGACAGGGGCATGTACATCCAAGGGTGAGACCCAAGAGCGTTTCTCAGGTACTGTATGTGCCCATGGAACCTATGGGAGTCAACAATGGACTGTACTTCATACTTCTCATGGTTCTATACAGTACCTGACCGCGAGATTGTGTTTCCAGCGCGATAGAATCGCGCTGGTTCTCGGCGACAGGGTACTGTGCGTGTCGCGTTGGCTCACTCATCGGGAAAGGAAAACTTTGTTTTCCTTCCGCGATGAGTGACAGGCAGTGCTGACAGCTGTCTGGTATGAATCCTGAGGCGGGAACACCGTGCCAAATTTTAAATGAAAAAAACGGCGTGGGTTCCCCCCCAGGGGCATACCAGGCCCTTAGGTCTGGCATGGATTGTAAGGGGAACCCCCTACGCCGAAAAATTGGCATGGGGGTCCCACCAAAATCCATACCAGACCCTTATCCGAGCACGCAGCCCGGCCGGCCAGGAAAGGGGGTGGGGACGAGCGAGCGCCCCCCCTCCTGAGCCGTACCAAGCCGCATGCCCTCAACATGGGGGGTTGGGTGCCTTGGGGGAGGGGGGCGCCCTGTGGGGCCCCCCCACCCCAAAGCACCTTGTCCCCATGTTGATGAGGACAAGGGCCTCTTCCCGACAACCCTGGCCGTTGGTTGTCGGGGTCTGCGGGCGGGGGGCTTATCGGAATCCGGGAGTCCCCTTTAATAAGGGGGCCCCCAGATCCCGGCCCCCCACCCTGTGTGAATGAGTTTGGGGTACATGGTACCCCTACCCATTCACCTAGGGAAAAGTGTCAATTTAAAAAAAACACAGTACACAGGTTTTAAGAGTAATTTATTAGTCAGCTCCGGGGTCTTCTTCCAACTTCGGGGGGTCTCCTTCCGTCTTCTCCCGGTGTTCGGCCTCTTCTCCCAGTGTTCGGCCTCTTCTCCCGGGCCCCGCCGCTATCTTCTTCCAGCTCTATTGCCAGCGAGGGGCCCGGTCTGCTGCCGTTGTCTTGTCGCCGCTGTCTCGTCGCCGCTGTCTCGCCGCCGCTGTCTCTTCTTCTCTTCTTCCCCGATGTTGACACAACGCTCTCTCCGGCTCGAATGCTGTGTGCGAGCTGCGGAGCCATTTATATAGGCGGTGACCCCGCCCCCTTACGACGTCATGGTCCCAGCATGCGCAGGGACTCTGGGGTCACGCCCCCTGCGCATGCTGGGACCATGACGTCGTAAGGGGGCGGGGTCACCGCCTATATAAATGGCTCCGCAGCTCGCACACAGCATTCGAGCCGGAGAGAGCGTCGTGTCAACATCGGGGAAGAAGAGACAGCGGCGGCGAGACAGCGGCGGCGAGACAGCGGCGGCGAGACAGCGGCGACAAGACAGCGGCAGCAGACCGGGCCCCTCGCTGGCAATAGAGCTGGAAGAAGATAGCGGCGGGGCCCGGGAGAAGAGGCCGAACACCGGGAGAAGAGGCCGAACACCGGGAGAAGTCGGAAGGAGACCCCCTGAAGTTGGAAGAAGACCCCGGAGATGACTAATAAATTACTCTTAAAACCTGTGTACTGTGTTTTTTTTATATTGACACTTTTCCCTAGGTGAATGGGTAGGGGTACAATGTACCCCAAACTCATTCACACAGGGTGGGGGGCCGGGATCTGGGGGCCCCCTTATTAAAGGGGGCTCCCGGATTCCGATAAGCCCCCGCCCGCAGACCCCGACAACCAACAGCCAGGGTTGTCGGGAAGAGGCCCTTGTCCTCATCAACATGGGGACAAGGTGCTTTGGGGTGGGGGGGCCCCGCAGGGCGCCCCCCTCCCCCAAGGCACCCACCCCCCCATGTTGAGGGCATGCGGCTTGGTACGGCTCAGGAGGGGGGTTGCTCGCTCGTCTCCACCCCCTTTCCCGGCCGGCCGGGCTGCGTGCTCGAATAAGGGTCTGGTATGGATTTTGGGGGGACCCCCACGCCAATTTTTCGGCGTAGGGGGTTCCCCTTACAATCCATGCCAGACCTAAGGGCCTGGTATGCCCCTGGGGGGGAACCCACGCCGGTTTTTTCATTTAAAATTTGGCGCGGTGTTCCCGCCTCAGGATTCATACCAGACAGCTGTCAGCACTGCCTGTCACTCATCGCGGAAGGAAAACAAAGTTTTCCTTTCGCGATGAGTGAACCATCTCGGCGCTGGCTCCTGCGACGGGGCTCGCAGGTGTCAAATCTCGCCGAGAAATGCGGCGAGATTGACACAGACTCGCGGTCACCTACTGTACCTGTACAGGGTGAGGATGTGGCACCGAGGTGGTAAAGTGGTTGCAGACCGAAGGTGACATGAAAAACATTTGAGATACGTATATTAGAAGGAAGGTCTAACACGTAAGCCACTGGGTTAATCCTGCGGTGAATACGGAAAGGCCCAATAAACCAGGGTGCTATTTCAGAGACGGAACACAAAGTCGGAGGCTGCGAGATGACAGCCAGACCCTGTCCCCAGCCTGGTAGGAAGATGCAGGCAGGTGTCTGCAGTCAGCACTGAGTCTGTACCTATCATTAGCATGTCGCAAAGCCTCCTAGACTTGTGTCCAAGTGGAACGAAGACCACGGAGATGCTCCACTAATGCAGGAATACTTTGCGGTCAGGCAACATGGAAGGTTGGAAACCATAGTTCGCCATAAACAGGGACAATCGGGAAGCAGAATTCAAGGTACTATTGTGAGCAAACTCCACCCATGGTAAGAGGTCTGACCAGTTGTTATGATGGTCAGGAATATAGCAATGTAGGAATTGCTCTAATGACTGATTGGCTCATTCTGCGGCCCCATTAGACTGCGGGTGATACGCAGAGGAGAAAGCAAGCCGTATTCCCAACTGTGCACAAAAGGCTCACCAGTACCGGGATCTCCCGAGCAAAAATGGAAGCCAGTTCCTTAGAAGTTGGCAACTTTTTAAGTGCAATACAATGAGACATTTTTGAGAACCGGTCAACCATCATAAGGATAACTGTTTTGCCCTGGGAGTTGGGTCACTCCACAATGAAATCCATAGACAGGTGGGTCCAGGGCCTCTCTCCATTGGGTATGGGTTGTAGGAGGCCCACTGGAAGGTGTCGTGGAGTCTTTCTCTGAGCACATACGGAACAGGCAGCTAGGAAGACGGTTACATTAGCACATAGACTAGGCCACCAGAATTTTGGGGAAATGGCCCAAAAGAGTTGATTATTCCCAGGGTGGCCAGCAGCCTTGGGAGAATGGTAAGTCTGGAACACGGCAATACGGAGACTCTCTGGGACAAAGCACAAGGTTTCTCAGGAGGAGCATGGACCTGAGTGGCAAGAATTTTGTCACCCAAAGGAGAAGTGAGACTGGTGCGAACCGTAGCCAGAATATGACCAGGAGGAATCACAGTAACCGGAACCAACTCCATCTTGGAAGTGCAGGAAAATTGTTGTGACAAAGCGTCAGCTCTTACATTCTTAGTACCGGGTAAGAATGAGACAATGTAATTGAAACTTTACAAGAAAAGAGCCCATTGCGCCCTTCTTCAAGAGAGACGTTTAGCCTCAGACAAGAATGTGATATTCTTATGGTCAGTAAGAATGAGAACCGTCACAGTGGTACCTTCGAGGAGGTGTCTCCATTCTTTCACAGCTAAAATGATCGCTAACAGCTCTCTGTCCCCAATCTCGTAATTGCACTCCGCAGGTGACAATTTCTTGGAAAAGTAGCCACAAGGATGCATAGTGCTCTCAGAGGTAGGACGCTGAGACAGAAGGGCGCCAACTCCAGTCTCAGAAACGTCAACCTCAAGGATAAAAGGTAACGTAGGACCAGGATCTGCCAACACAGAAACGAAGGCAGCCTTGAGACTCTCAAAGGCCTTAATGGACTCCAGAGACCAACTCTGTGGGTTACCGTCCTTTCTGGTCATATCAGTCAGGGGCTTGACCAGAGACAAGAAATTATGAATACATTTCCGATAATAGTTGGAAAAGCCAAGAAAATGCTGCAGAGGATGTAAACCCAGAGGCCGAGGCCACTGTAGGACTGCTGAAAGTTTCTCTGGGTCCATTGAAAAACCAGCAGTGGAAATGGCATAACCCAGGAATTTAACCTGTTCACAATGGAATTTTTCTCCAATTTACAGTAGAGATTGTTCTCTCTTAGTTTCTGAAGCGCACAGCAGACATCTGTGTGGTGGCTCTCCAGGGACTGGGAAAATATGAGGATATCATCGAGGTAAACCACCACACATAACTGCAACAAATCTCGGAGGACATTGTTAATAAATTCCTGGAAAACTGCCGGAATGTTACAAAGGCCAAATGGCATTATGATGTACTCATAATGGTCTATTCTGGTATTAAACACAGTTTTCCACTCGTAGCCCTCCTTAATCCTCACAAGATTGTATGCCCCTCTCAAATCAAGCTTCGTGAAAACCATTGTTCCCTTGAGGCGGTCGAATAACTCTGTAATCAATGGAATTGGATAAGCATTCTTAATCGTGAAACGATTGAGACCCCTATAATCAATACAAGGTCTCAGTTCACCACTCTTTTTCTTCACAAAGAAGAAACCAGCAGGAAACGGGGATTTGTAGATGAAACCTCGAGAAAGTGCATCTGCAACATACTCCTCCATGGCCCCATCCTCCAAGACCTACAAAGGGTAAACCTGGCCACAAGGGGGTATGGCACCAGGTTGAAGGTCAATTTCACAATCATATGACCAGTGTGGAGGTAAACTATCGGCTTGACCTTTGTCAAAGACATCACTAAAATCGCTATACTCCTCCGGCAGGGAGGAGAGTGAAGAGGTGCACAGGACCTTGGCTACCTTATGGAAACATGTCTTACTGCATTGTGGCGACCAGGAGAGAACCACAGCATGGAGCCAATCAAGGGGTTGTGCCTCTGTAACCAAGGATAACCAATAACCAGCGGAACCTTACGTCAAGAAATAACTTGTAATAGGATAATTTCATGGTGAAGAGCCCCTACGGCCAAGGACAACTGAACAGTCTCATGAGTCACATGGGCAGGCTGTAGAGGTCTCCCATCAAGAGCCTCAATGGCAAGTGGAGTGTCACGCAGCTGCAGCAGAATCGAGTGCTTCGATAAAAAGGCAGCATCAATGCACAGGCCTGCAGCCCCAGTCGATTAGAGCCTGTATCTCGACGGACGACTCAGCCCAAGAAAGGGTAACCGGAACCAGGGGCTTTCATTCTGGATAACTGGGCACAAAACACTTAAGGTCTGTCCATGACAGGACCTCAAGGTTCGGGCGTTCCCTGGACGGGTAGGACAATACCTCAAAAAGTGACCTGCCTGGCCACAATAAAGACACAATCTCTCCCTCCTCCTAAGGGCTCTCTCATCCGCAGAGAGACATGTGAAGCCCAAGTGCGTGGGTTTACCTTCACTGACAGACTCGGTACTAGGAGGCATGGGAGGTGAGGGAGGAAGGGGAAGGGGGGGGACTGCAAAGATCTGAGCCTGTCATGAACTGGTGCGACCAGAACTGTGTGAACCGATACAGAGTGAACAAACACGTGTAAAGTTAAAAGTAATATAATTTATTATAAGAAAAGTAAATAAATAAAAGTAAACGCACGTCTGATATGACAAACAGTGATTAACCAGCAACCAACCCCAGTGACACACAACAAGTAACTGCCTAAACCAAAAGTATATACAGGTATAAGATGTAATTGTAAACAAACCAGGGTCATTCACAGGAGATCAAGCAGATTGGGCTGGGAACAAGACAGGACAGGGAGAGGGTAACAGAAGACAGGGGGAACAGGCCGAAGGGATCAGGCTGCAGGGCAGGGGTTCAGGAACGGATACAGGGTCACAGAAATGGAACGTGCATAAACATCAAATACCCTTTTAAAGGAACTCACAAACTCTGGGTAACTCAAGACAATGTTTTTTGCGTCTCCCATAGAGGGTTTTCCCAGGCCAAGGCTCTCGCAGAAAGCAATGATATCACGAATCCTACTTTGCTTCTGTCCGTGGAAAATGCCTGGGGCATTATCTCAAAGTATATCTCAAGCTGGTTGAGAAACTCTCTGCATTGGACTGGATCGCCCCCAAATCACTGGGGAAGTGGAGCAAAACCAGACATACCTCTTATAGAGGTAATACTCGAGGCGGGTGCCTACACAGAAACTGGGGCAACAGCAGGGTTGGCCTGCAACTCAGGTTCTACTGGAGCAGGCACAGTGGGAGATTCCATGTGAGTCGTGCGACTCAGGAGCATCTGTAAGGCCATGAAAAACTGATCCATACGGTGATCTTGGTCATCCAATCTGGAAAAAATATTACCAACAAGTGGATTAACTGCATTTTCTGAATTCATGACCTTCGCCTACTGTCAGAAACCATAAATTAGACCGAGACAGAAGTACAGTGAAATCACACTTGTTTAATAATAAAAGTAAATAGAAAAAACGTAGCAAAACATAGCCAAAGTTCGGTAACCGGAACGGATAGTCAGACAAGACAGAGAGCCAGGAAGCCAGGAATCAGCATAGTGGAACAGCAAGCAGGATCTGGAGCCAGAAGGAATGTTGGCCAAGCAAGTCTTTAATAGGTGTGCAGGAGAAAGTTTCTGTGATGTTGACTAAGGCGAAGGTAGAGATCATCTTGGCTTAACGGCTTAAGTAAGCAGGACTGACGAGCAGGATATCATCAACAGATGAGTCACTGTGGAGAGATAGGAGCTAGTAATTAGCCGACAGCTAAGCGACTAGCTCAGAGAAGGAAGGGCTGAGCCCAGTCCTGACAATCTCTCTGCACGATTCAGGCCTCCACTGCCAGTTGGGACATCCAGCCTGAGAGATGGGGATCCCAGGTGTATATCGAGGCACATCTCCACCAACAGTGAACAGTTCCAGTGTGAGGGGATGAGTCGGGTCGCCGGCAAAAGCCTGCCTGTTCCAGGACGTTCGATTTGGCCCTGTTCGCAGGAATTGGTGAGAGGGCATTTCTGCCCATCTGCAGGGAACAGAGATACTGCACTACAGAAGGAGTTATTTGAACACTGTATACAAACATCATCTTGCTGACACTTGTAGCACTACAGGGATAAATAATAAGGTTATCCATTTCTGGGACATTGTATACAGACATCATTGTCCTCTCACCTTGTTGAACAACATCCTGTCTGTTTCACTTGATAATCTGGGCCAGTTATGTTGTTTGCCCTGCTACCTAGCTGTTAAAGTGAACAACGAAAGTGGCTAGCTGAAGACACAAAATTTTATCTTGGATTCAAAAAGGGACTGAAGCTGTTAGTGCCATACGGATCTGCACACACATATTTAGGGCTCTGCATATGCATTGGGTGTGTGGGACAGTTTATCTATAAAGTTAAACCATTGTTTATTGACTTGAAAAGGTGTGTAAAGTTGGGCCTGTGGTGTCAGGGTACAGTAGAGAGAGGCCTGATACAAAGGGTGTCATTCCTTTGCTCTCCTCCTGCCTGGACTCATAGAGCCAATCTGAGTAAAGGTAACCAATCTAATTTGAAGTGCCATATTGTGCTTCATTTACCAATCAAGAGTGCCTCTGTTCTTGGGGACATTCTAGTTTTTGGAATCCCCTGAGAGCAGCTTAAGAGCTATGTTGCTCTTAATCTCAGTTATTGCTCTCCAGATGATTATTTTGAATATTGATTGTTACTGTTTGTTACTCTTTTCCACAGAAATATTGCAGTAAAGACAAAATTCTGTGTTTTATCATAACCTGTGTGTTTCTCACTGTTCATTGCACTTACACTATTGCCAGGTGTGCTAGAGGGGCTGAGGCTGTTGTTGGAGTTGAGAGGCAAAGTGGCGGACTGAATTAACTTAAGAAGCTCCTGCGGGGGTATCGCTACATTTTTATGGGTCATGGATGTTGAGTATGTGGCAGCTGGGAGCACGCCCCGCTCCTTACCAACCAGCTATTATCAAATTAATTTGAATCGTTTGTTTTATGTGTATGCTTCAAACATAGTTACATAGTTACATAGTTAGTCAGGTTGAAAAAAGACACAAGTTCATCTAGTTTAACCAATAAAAAAATAAAATAAAATAAAAAAAACAACCATACAATCCCATATACACAATTCTATACCCACAGTTGATCCAGAGAAAGGCGAAAAACCCCAGCAAATCATGATCCAATTTGCTACAGCAGGGGAAAAAGTTCCTTCCTGATCCCTCGAGAGGCAATTGAATATTCCCTGGGTCAACTTTATCTAAAATTGTTAGTACCAAATTATATTATATACATTTGGGAAAGAATCCAGGACTTTTTTAAAACAATCTACTGAGCTGGCCAGAACCACCTCTGGAGGGAGTCTATTCCACATTTTCACAGCTCTTATTGTGAAGAAACCTTTCCGCCTTTGGAGATGTAATCTCTTTTCCTCTAGAAGTAAAGAGTGTCTGTGATGACCTTAAAGTGAATAGCTCAACACCAAGTTCACTATATGGACCCTTTATCTATTTATACATGTTTATCATATCCCTTCTTAATCTCCTGTTCTTAAGAGAGAATTTCAGTTCCTCTAATCTTTCCTCATACAGTGCCTTGAAAAAGTATTCACATCCCTTGGAATTTTCCACATTTTGTCATTTTACAACCAAAAACGTAAATGTATTTTATTGGGATTTTATGTTACATAGTTACATAGTTGGTAAGGTTGAAGAAAGACACACGTCCATCAAGTCCAACCTGTGTGTGTGTGCTTTTATGTCAATATTACATTGTATATCCCTGTATATTATGGTCATTTAGATGCATATCTAATAGTTTTTTGAAATTATCTATGCTCCCTCATGGAAAAGTTTTAGCCCTATTGTGGGGTCACCAGTAAGGTATTTGTACATTGAAATCATATCCCCTCTCAAGCATCTCTTCTCCAGAGAGAATAAGTTCAGTGCTTGTAATCTTTCCTCATAACTAAGCTTATTTAGTCCCTTTATTAGCTTTGTTGCCCTTCCCTGTACTCTCTCCATTTCCAGCACATCTTTCCTGAGGACTGGAGCCCAGAACTGGACGGCATACCCCAGGTGCGGCCGGACCAGAGTCTTGTAGAGTGGGAGAATTATCATTCTATCTCTGGAGTTAATTCCTTTTTAATGCATGCCAATATTCTTTTTATCAGAGTAAAGGGAGCTGAATACAAATGCACGCCATACTTTTCTGGACATTTATTTGTAAAAAAAATTGGAAAACCATTTATCATTTTCATTTTTTTTTCAACTTCACAATTATGTGCCACTTTGTGTTGGTCTATAACAGAAAATCCCAATAAAATACATTTACGTTTTTGGTTGTAACATGACAAAATGTGGAAATTTACAAGGGATATGAATACTTTTAAAACGCACTGTAGCTCAGCTCCTCCATGCCTCATATCAGTTTGGTTGCCCTTCTCTGCACTCTCTCAAATTCTCCCATATCGTTTTTGAGAACTGGTGCCCAAAACTGAACTGCATATTCCAGATGTCTTTTAGACAGTTTTCTATCCATTTACAAACTGATCTTTCCAAGCCTGTAGACTTTACCGTACACATTAGCTGTGTGTGGGAAACTGTGTCAAACACTTTTACAAAATCCAAATATACTATGTCCACAGCCACCTCTCTGTCCAAGGTTTTATTTCCCTTCTCATAAAAAGAAATCAGGTTTGTTTGACAACTTCTGTCTTTCATGAATCCATGCTGTCTGTTGCTTAACTACTTTAGCCCCGGAAGAATTTACCCCCTTCCTGACCAGGCCATTTCTTTCAATATGGCACTACGTCACTTTAACTGACAATTGAGCAGTCATGCAACATTGTACCCAAACAAAAACTGTTTTCCCCACAAATTGAGCTTTCTTTTGCGGTGGTATTTGATCACCTCTGTAGTTTTTATTTTTTGCGCTATAAACAAAAAAAGAGCGACAATTTTCAAAAAAACACAATATTTTGTACTTTTTGCCATAATAAATATCCCAAAACATTAAAAAAAAAAATTCTTCATCAATTTAGGCCGATATGTATTCTTCTAAATATTTTTGATAAAAAATAAAAACGCAAAAAGAGTATATTGATTGGTTTGCACAAAAGTTATAGCGTCTACAAAATAGGGGATAGATTTATGGCATTTTTATTTATTTTTTTTGTTTTTTACCAGTAATGGCGGTGATCAGCAATTTTTATCATGACTGCGACATTGCGGCAGACAGATCGGACACTTTTGACACTTTTTTGGGACCATTGACATTTATACAGCGATCAGAGCTAAAAATAGCCACTGCTCCACCTTATGCTGCAAAGGCAGCAGAGGGAGGAATAAATATGCTGTGGCCGCAATGCTTTGTACCTCCTGCAATGCAAGCAGTTGTGGCACACTAGTGTGGGGTTCAAGGGGTTAAAACAGGCGGTGAGGAGGTGAAACAATGCTTCCTTACTGCCTGCCAAATGCCCTCTGCCGAGCGATCAGAGCATGGATCGCTCTTCGGGGAGCAATCTAAAGCCTCGTACACACGATCGGATTTTCCGCAGACAAAACCTTGGACCTTGTGCCTGGATTTTGTCTTGTACACAAACAGCAAGGAATTGTCGGCCAACAAACACGAACATACTGATGTACTACATGGTTTTTCAGCTCTTTAGTGCCACCCTTTGGGCTCCTTCTGCTAATTTCATGTTAGTAGAAGTTTGGTGAGTGTTGATTCGCGCTTTTCATTTTGCGCTTTTCAGTTCGCGCTTTTCATTTCATGCTTTTCAGTTCATTTCTGAACGTCCATTCGTCAACCAGACATGTTGCGGAATCTGAGGAGATAACGGGTTATTTATTAGCCTTGGAGTTTTTGCTTTGACCCAAGTCCAGTCCAGGAACAGGAGGAGGAGGATTTCTTGGACCAAAAACTGGTTGCTTTATTAATTATGACCAATTATATCATATGCCTTTGCTGTGAGAGCTCCAGGAGAATAATCCAGATGACTTTCGGAATTATCTTCGGATGACGGACCCCTGCTTTCACCAACTCTTGGCATTACTGACCCCCTATATTAAGGAGCAGGAAGCTTTTAATTTTATTTTTTGGTTGAATAATAATGATTTGATTTGTTATATTTTCTACATTTTTTGGATGCATATAATGCACTTTTTGGTTAAGTTCTATTGGCAGATAGCATGTCTAATTTTATTGGTTTTCTTTTTTTAATGCACAATAAAAATTGTGTAGAATAATACTTGGCTATGTGTTTTACTTCAAATGACAGTTTGGGAGTAGGCAGTTACATTTAAAAAAAATACAATGTAAAACAAGGGACAATGTGGTCTTTTATTAAACTTTACAGTATCTTCCCAACTATACAAGTTAAACTAACAGGTCAATAGTAACTTGGTAATGACTTTGATCCCTTTTTAAATATAGGCACCACATTGGCCCTACGTCAATCCAGTGGTACTATGCCAGTCATTGAAGAGTCCCTAAAAATTAGAAACAATGGCTTTGAAATGGTAGAGCTCAATTCTTTTAGGATCCGTGGCTGGATGCCATATAGTCCAGGTGCTTTATCCAACTTTATTCTGTCTATTTCTGGACAGTATCACTTTTGTGCCATTGTGGATGATTTGGGGCTGTGTCAATGCCATCCCCATTATGGACATGAGCTCCTTTGTATACTCCTTTGTATACACAGAGCTGAATAAAGTATTTAATACATTTTCCTTCTCTGCCCTTTTCTTGCCATCTGAATGAAACAAATTAATTTTGTTTATTTTGTTATTGTTTATTTCGGATTTGTTGAAACGTCTTACTGTTGTATTCAGAAATTTGGATAGATCCAAATTTCGAATCAGAAGAATACGAACCGCACATGTCTACAAAGCATAGGCAAGCACTTACAGGATGATGAGAATATAGCAGCACAAGTGAAAATGCCTCCACACTATCCCCTTTGAGAATGTCATGTTTGACATAACTGGTCAGGGCAGGTCCATGTGATCATTGCGATCTGGATGTGTCCTTCATGTTGCTGTGATATTACAGTGCTGTATCTGCCTTTGTTCCGTGTAAGTGCAGTTTCTAGCTTTTTTTAAAATCTGGTTCACACTATGTGAAGCATGGATCTCCTTTTATGTTTTTTTAGAGTAGCAAGTGCAAGGGAGTTTGGGACCAGGGAAGAGGTCAAGCGACGACTGTGTGTATAGCATTCTCTTTTGGATCTAGGCTCACAGCCTGATGACAACGGCTGGAGCCGACCCGTTTTCACAGATACATGGGCTGCAATTAGTGTCAGTTTGACACTTTTGAATGAACACTCCTTTCACATGGGGTAGACTCCATGGGAAATCTGTCCACTGATTCCCTCTAAGTAGGCTTATGCAGAGCAGACGCAGACACAGCCCGCTGTCCTCTATGTACATGGACCGCCTGTCCGTTTACACCCGATGGCCATCTGATACGCCATCTGTTTTTGGCGGATTGGATGTCAGCGGGTGTCAACAGACATATGTCCGTTGACACATGTCGCTCCATACAGGGCAATGGATGGTCCGATCAGGTCCACCTAAAAACTTACAGACAGACCCAGTCGGTCTGCCCATGTGAACGGGGTCTAAGTGTTTAGTGTCACTTCAGTTTTTAATAATAATAAAACAATATTGCACTATGAAGGTTTCTATCTTCTTCTTTTTTGGATGTCTTTGAATAAGTGGGTTTCTTGTGAGATAATTTGCAGAGGTAAGGTGCTGTGAAGTTTCTTCCTGAGGATCCATGGTAGGTTTCTACTATATGCGAGTGTGCTGGTTTTGAATAAATTCAGCAAATCCATCTGGTGAGTGATTTGGAGGAAAAGGTGGTGGAGATCGCTAGCTGGTGGTGGTGTACAGTAAAGGACTGAAAGACAGACTGAATATAAAACTCTGAATTCATCCTCTTTATGCACTAGGCACTTTTATACTCAGAGCACTTTATTGAAAGAGAGCACTTTTTGGGTGTTTGCTTTGAATAAATGGATTCATGAAACCGAAGCACGCATCTAAGTTTGTTGATAAAGCACTAATCACTTTATTTTAAAAGCACATGTCACTTTAATATTTGGTATCTATTTATGTTTTGAAGTTATACAATATTTTAGTTTGTTTTGCACAAGTGATCTGTATCAGAGCAGAGTACAATCAGAGCAAGCACTGCTTCTATTTGTATTATAGTTTCTGAAAACTGTTGTAGTTATTTTTCTGTTTCAATAATTTTTTATTGAAAATGTTCAGAAATATCATATTAATGCACAGTTTATATAGACATGTTCCAGATGCAGATACATTCAATTGCATGGTAATGGTATGCAAGCCCCTAGTGATGCATTGAAGAAGAGTATAGTATTTTTTTGTTTATTATTAATAATACAAACATTATTCAGTTCATAATTGATACCTTTGGATTCATTTACTAAAGGAGTAGAGGCTGTTCACTTGGCAAAGATTATGTTCGCTTTGCAAAATGAATATTAGTAAATAAGGAATTAATTTTGAATACCCAATTATGTGTAAGGCATTGTTTAAATTTGACTTTGGAAATCAGTAAAAATGAGGCTGAGTCACATATTTGCCACCCCTCAACTGCTCCACCTTATGCTGCAAAGGCAGCAGAGGGAGGAATAAATATGCTGTGGCCGCAATGCTTTGTACCTCCTGCAATGCAAGCAGTTGTGGCACACTAGTGTGGGGTTCAAGGGGTTAAAACAGGCGGTGAGGAGGTGAAACAATGCTTCCTTACTGCCTGCCAAATGCCCTCTGCCGAACGATCAGAGCATGGATCGCTCTTCGGGGAGCAATCTAAAGCCTCGTACACACGATCGGATTTTCCGCAGACAAAACCTTGGACCTTGTGCCTGGATTTTGTCTTGTACACAAACAGCAAGGAATTGTCGGCCAACAAACACGAACATACTGATGTACTACATGGTTTTTCAGCTCTTTAGTGCCACCCTTTGGGCTCCTTCTGCTAATTTCATGTTAGTAGAAGTTTGGTGAGTGTTGATTCGCGCTTTTCATTTTGCGCTTTTCAGTTCGCGCTTTTCATTTCATGCTTTTCAGTTCATTTCTGAACGTCCATTCGTCAACCAGACATGTTGCGGAATCTGAGGAGATAACGGGTTATTTATTAGCCTTGGAGTTTTTGCTTTGACCCAAGTCCAGTCCAGGAACAGGAGGAGGAGGATTTCTTGGACCAAAAACTGGTTGCTTTATTAATTATGACCAATTATATCATATGCTTTTGCTGTGAGAGCTCCAGGAGAATAATCCAGATGACTTTCGGAATTATCTTCGGATGACGGACCCCTGCTTTCACCAACTCTTGGCATTACTGACCCCCTATATTAAGAAGCAGGAAGCTTTTAATTTTATTTTTTGGTTGAATAATAATGATTTGATTTGTTTTATTTTCTACATTTTTTGGATGCATATAATGCACTTTTTGGTTAAGTTCTATTGGCAGATAGCATGTCTAATTTTATTGGTTTTCTTTTTTTAATGCACAATAAAAATTGTGTAGAATAATACTTGGCTATGTGTTTTACTTCAAATGACAGTTTGGGAGTAGGCAGTTACATTTAAAAAAAATACAATGTAAAACAAGGGACAATAACATAGTTGTAAATTAATAAGCGGTCCTTCTAGGTATAATGTCCTGCATACACAAGGTTAACCACCACTGCGCCTCGGAAAAACAGTCTAGATGATGATAATCACCAGTTGGTATAGCCTATCTATAGCTGCCACTTAACCACTTCAGCCCCGGAAGGATTTACCCCCTTCCTGACCAGAGCACTTTTTACAATTCGGCACTGCGTCGCTTTAACTGCTAATTGCGCGGTCATGCAATGCTGTACCCAAACGAAATTTGCGTCCTTTTCTTCTCACAAATAGAGCTTTCTTTTGATGGTATTTGATCACCTCTGCCGTTTTTATTTTTTGCGCTATACACGGAAAAAGACCGAAAATTTTGAAAAAAAATGATATTTTCTACTTTTTGTTCTAAAAAAAATCCAATAAACTCAATTTTAGTCATACATTTAGGCCAAAATGTATTCGGCCACATGTCTTTGGTAAAAAAAATGTCGATAAGTGTATATTTATTGGTTTGCGCAAAAGTTATAGCGTCTACAAACTAGGGTACATTTTCTGGAATTTACACAGCCTTTAATTTATGACTGCCTATGTCGATTCTTGAGGTGCTAAAATGGCAGGGCAGTACAAAACCCCCACAAATGACCCCATTTTGGAAAGTAGACACCCCAAGGAATTTGCTGAGAGGCATGTTGAGCCCATTGAATATTCATTTTTTTTGTCCCAAGTGATTGAATAATGACAAAAAAAAAAAAAAAAAAAAAAAATTACAAAAAGTTGTCACTAAATGATATATTGCTCACACAGGCCATGGGCATATGTGGAATTGCACCCCAAAATACATTTAGCTGCTTCTCCTGAGTACGGGGATACCACATGTGTGGGACTTTTTGGGAGCCTAGCCGCGTACGGGGCCCCGAAAACCAAGCACCGCCTTCAGGATTTCTAAGGGCGTACATTTTTGATTTTACTCCTCACTACCTATCACGGTTTTGAAGGCCATAAAATGCCCAGATGACATAAACCCCCCCCAAATGACCCCATTTTGGAAAGTAGACACCCCAAGCTATTTGCTTTGAGGCATGTTGAGTCCATGGAATGTTTTATATTTTGACACAAGTTGCGGGAAAGTGACAATTTTTTTTTTTTTTTTTTTTTTTTTGCACAAAGTTGTCACTAAATGATATATTGCTCACACAGGCCATGGGCATATGTGGAATTGCACCCCAAAATACATTTAGCTGCTTCTCCTGAGTACGGGGATACCACATGTGTGGGACTTTTTAGGAGCCTAGCCGCGTACGGGACCCCGAAAACCAAGCACCGCCTTCAGGATTTCTAAGGGCGTACATTTTTGATTTTACTCCTCACTGCCTATCACAGTTTCGGAGGCCATGGAATGCCCAGGTGGCACAAACCCCCCCCAAATGACCCCATTTTGGAAAGTAGACACCCCAAGCTATTTGCTGAGAGGCATGGTGAGTATTTTGCAGCTCTCATTTGTTTTTGAAAATAAAGAAAGACGAGAAAAAAAAATTTTTTTTTTCTTTTTTCAATTTTCAAAACTTTGTGACAAAAAGTGAGGTCTGCAAAATACTCACTATACCTCTCATCAAATAGCTTGGGGTGTCTACTTTCCAAAATGGGGTCATTTGGGGTTTTTTTTTGCCACCTGGGCATTCCATGGCCCCCGAAACTGTGATAGGCGGTGAAGAGTGAAATCAAAAATTTACGGCCTTAGAAAGCCTGAAGGCGGTGCTTGGTTTTCGGGGTCCCGTACGCGGCTAGGCTCCCAAAAAGTCTCACACATGTGGTATCCCCGTACTCAGGAGAAGCAGCAGAATGTATTTTGGGGTGTAATTTCACATATTCCCATGGCATGTTTGAGCAATATATCATTTAGTGACAACTTTGCGCAAAAAAAAATAAAAAAAATAAAAAATTGTCTCTTTCCCGCAACTTGTGTCACAATATAAATTATTCCATGGACTCAACATGACTCTCAGCAAATAGCTTGGGGTGTCTACTTTCCAAAATGGGGTCATTTGGGGGGGGTTTGAACTGTCCTGGCATTTTATGCACAACATCTAGAAGCTTATGTCACACATCACCCACTCTTCTAACCACTTGAAGACAAAGCCCTTTCTGACACTTATTGTTTACATAAAAAAATAATTTTTTTTTGCAAGAAAATTACTTTGAACCCCCAAACATTATATATTTTTTTTAAAGCAAATGCCCTACAGATTAAAATGGTGGGTGTTTCATTTTTTTTTTTCACACAGTATTTGCGCAGCGATTTTTCAAACGCATTTTTTGGGGAAAAAACACACTTTTTTACATTTTAATGCACTAAAACACACTATATTGCCCAAATGTTTGATGAGATAAAAAAGATGATCTTAGGCTGAGTACATAGATACCAAACATGACATGCTTTAAAATTGCGCACAAACGTGCAGTGGCGACAAACTAAATACATTTTTAAAAGCCTTTAAAAGCCTTTACAGGTTACCACTTTAGATTTACAGAGGAGGTCTACTGCTAAAATTACTGCCCTCGATCTGACCTTCGCGGCGATACCTCACATGCATGGTGCAATTGCTGTTTACATTTGACGCCAGACCAACGCTTGCGTTCACCTTAGCGCGAGAGCAGGGGGGACAGGGGTGCTTTTTTTTTTTTTTTTTTTTTTTTTTTCTTTATTATTATTATTTTTTTATCTTATTTTTAAACTGTTCCTTTCATTTTTTTTTTTTTTAAATCATTTTTATTGTTATCTCAGGGAATGTAAATATCCCCTATGATAGCAATAGGTAGTGACAGGTACTCTTTTTTGCAAAAATTGGGGTCTATTAGACCCTAGATTTCTCCTCTGCCCTCAAAGCATCTGACCACGCCAAGATCGGTGTGATAAAATGCTTTCCCAATTTCCCAATGGCGCTGTTTACATCCGGCGAAATCTAAGTCATAAAATGCTCGTAGCTTCCGGTTTCTTAGGCCATAGAGATGTTTGGAGCCACTCTGGTCTCTGATCAGCTCTATGGTCATCTGGCTGAATCACCGGCTGCATTCTCAGGTTCCCTGTTGAGACAGGAGAGCCAGAGAAAAACACGGAAGACGTTGGGGGGGGGGGGGCATTCCCTCCGACTGCTTGTAAAAGCAGTCTAGAGGCTAATTAGCCACTAGGATTGCTTTTACATGAAAGCTGACCGCTGGCTGAAAAGAATGATACCAAGATGATACCTAAACCTGCAGGCATCATTCTGGTATAACCACTCAAAGTCGTGAATGGCGTACCTGAAGACAAAAAAATGGTTAACAATAAAGCACAGTAAACGGTAAGGTATAAATAATTACATACCTGAAAAGCAAACATGATAAAACATAATAACAATAAAACATTGCAGAATAGAATACAGTAAAAAAGAGCAGAACAATAGAGAGAGAATAGAGAGAGAGAGAACAATAAAACGCCAACTATTTTTTTTTTTATTTTATATTTTTGTTTGTGTTTTTTTTTTTTTTTCACTTTTTTTTGTAACTAACTTTTATAACTGTAACCGGTTCCAGGTTCGGGTCTCTCAAAATGCGATGGCATCTTGGGAGACCCTGTGAAAGTGTGCCTAGTCTGTGCAATGCTGTACCCTACGCTAATACTCAATTAGTGAATGGTAGCATTCAAAACATTCACCAATGCAAAGACCAGGATTGTCAGGACAGGTGGGACAATAATAGTGGGTGTCACGCCTATATCCGCGCTTGCTGCAGACACGACATCTTTTTTGGGGGGGTTCGTTGGGTAGGGGTACTCGGGAGGACATAAAAATGCCTCTCATGCAGCCGACTGCATTTGGTTGGGGATGTGAATGGGGGAAGTACGGGCGCTGCAGAAGTGGTGGGTTCCCAATTAGGATTGGCGAATGCAGCAGGAAGGGCACTATGGGCACGACGGGACTGTGTTTGTCTTTTTGGTGGCAGCGGGACACTACTTGTGCTTGCCACCTCACCAGCTTGAACTGCACTTATGGGACTCGCCACGTCACCAAGTGTTACTGCAGTGCTGGTTTGACTACGACCGGGGTGTACTAGGCCGCTGGCGCTTGCCAGTTCACCAAAACGCTACCAAAAAAACTGTTAGCGATCGCAGGGATCAGGCCTGACTCTGCGAACGCTGCAGTTATGCGTTTAGTGTTTTGTAAGTGTCAGTGATCGATCGATACTGCACTTGGGTGGGCTGGGCTGGGCCGGGCGGAGGGGCAAAACGCAGGTGCTAGCAGGTATCTGGGCTGATCCCGCTAACACTGCGTTTGTGGGAACCCTAAACTGCTGGGGACGCTAGTATAGATCTGATCGGATCAGATATTGATGCGATCAGATACTATACCACTAAGGGAGGTGTATGCTGCGTGCGCGGGTGTCAGCGGTACTGGCGCTAATCTGACGCTGCCTGGGGCTGGTGCTTGCCAGCTCACCAAAACGCTACCAAGAAAACTGTTAGCGATCGCAGGGATCAGGCCTGACTCTGCGAACGCTGCAGTTATGCGTTTAGTGCCTTGTAAGTGACAGTGATCGATCGATACTGCACTTGGGTGGGCTGGGCTGGGCCGGGCAGAGGGGCAAAACGCAGGTGCTAGCAGGTATCTGGGCTGATCCCGCTAACACTGCGTTTTTGGGAACCCTAAACTGCTGGGGACGCTAGTATAGATCTGATCGGATCAGATATTGATCCATACAGATACTATACCACTAAGGGAGGCGTATGCTGCGTGCGTGGGTGTTAGCGGTACTGGCGCTAATCTGACGCTGCCTGGGGCGACGCATATCACCGCCGGGCGATCGGGGGGCTAAACCTTTATTCGGTAATAAACGGCGGGTGCCCTGACACTATAAAAAATAAACGAACTAACCAGCGTCAACCGTAACGGTTATACGGTGATCAGTGGTGAAAGGGTTAACTAGGGGGCAATCAAGGGGTTAAAACATTTATTAGGTAGTATAGGGGGATCCCTGTCGCTATAAAACGCTGACGGCGAACCTAAATATTTACCTCACTAACTAGCGTCACCAGCGACACTAATACAGCGATCAGAAAAATGATCGCTTAGCAACACTGGTGACAGGGGGTGATCAAGGGGTTAAAACTTTATTAGGGGGGTTAGGGGGGTACCCTAGACCTAAAGGGGGCCTAAGACTCACTGCCCTAACACACTAACTGACACAAACTGACACCAATACAGTAATCAGAAAAAAAAAAAAAAAAAAAAAAAAAAACCTGCTTGGTGTCAGTTTGTGACAGGGGGGGGGGGTGATCGGGGGGGGATCGGGGGGCGATCGGGGGGGGGATCGGGGTGAAATGTATGCCTGGCATGTTCTACTGTGTGTGTGTGTGTTTGTGTAACTCACAGTTCAGTCTTCTCTCCTCGGCCCGGAACGGAAAATACCGAGCCGAGGAGAGATGACATCATTTCCTCTGCCTCTGTTTACAATACAGAGGCAGGGAAATGATTCCATTGGCTGGGAGCGATCGCGAGGGGGGGCCACGAATGGATGGCCTCCCCCTCACCACCGATCGCCGGGGGACATTTGCCGACCGCCGCAGGCACCGGGGGGGGGTCCGATCGGACCCCCCACCCGCGGGCAGGCAGGGACGTACAGGTAAGCCCTTTTGCCTGCCCGTGCCGCTTTGCCGACGTACATCGTCGTGCGGCGGTCGGCAAGTGGTTAATGAATATCAATATATGAGTAATATTTTTTAAATCTTGTGACGTGACAATGGTGTATTACAACCCACGTGAAGAATCAAAAATGTGGCGCTATCCTAATCACCCTCTCTGTGGTGTCACTATTATCAGTGAATATCCTAATCTAATAAACACTTTTAAAAGTGTGTGAATGAAACAAATATTTGTGAAAAATAATAAAAATTCCAATGAAAACAAAAAACACCAAACTCAATGCAATACCTAAAGTGACTCAGTGATGATATTGCTGGAAAACCACAAATGTGTCACTCCTATAACCAAGTGTGTAACAATTCAATGTACATATTCAACATAAACTTCGTGACTTAATGAATAAAAGTCCAAAATAAGTGCACATATGTGTAAAAAAGAGAGTCCGTGATAAAAATGCAAAACAATTGTGCCACAGCAAATCCTTGTAGTTCCTGAAGTTAACGTGAACTTTCCACCACACCTCTGTGTTCAGTGCTCCCTCTCCCAATAGACAGTATCTTACCAGCTCTGTATGCCTCCACTTTCGTATGAGGCTAACAAGTATAAGAGTTTCCAGGTAATCAGAAGGGGTTAAATGTATTCCATTCAGGGACTCGTTCCATATGCAAATGAAAAATAACTCCCAATAGTGTGATAACGTAAAAACTTTTAATATACACACTTCAAGATACACTTCAAAAGATCCACTCACATTGTGTCAACTCTATAAAAGCACATCAAAAAAATCCACGGCAATCTGTACACTGCAATCTCAACACAGCAACCTGGGTAGGCTTTCCTAAGGGATATGCGGTCGCGGAGGACCTTGCCACTGATGGCGTGTAAAGGGGTCTATCTCACCCTCTCCTCGCTCGCTCTTCCAATGGGCCCTCCGTCTCCCCTGACAAGCGAACCGCAGCCCTTTGCTTCCTTCTGTCACACAGTATCTGGTGTTTATCCTTCGCTCGGGGGCAAAGCCGAGGTAACCGCTAACAATAGCTGCGCTTTACCACCGCCGCTGTCGCCGCCCCAGTGTAAAAGGGGCTTTAGGGTAACTTATAAACTTTTTTTGCCAGCACTGGTTCACCTTATTTACTAATATTACTTTCCAAAGTCACTATTCACTTTGCTCAGTTGACAGCCTCGCCCTCTACTGCTTTAGTAAAAGAAATTATATAAAGGAAAGTCTGTGTTACAAGGGTGCACTAAAGCTCAATGCGAGCTGGTATATGTTGCTAACTCCTTTAAAATACCTTTTTGTGTATATCCTTAAGAGGTGTAGTATAATCATATGCCATTTTATCTTCGAGCTAATGTAATGACTCTGAATCTGCATAAATCTTACTTAACAAGCCCCCAGTAGTGAGTTAAACACTTCTCTAATTGCTGTGTCCATGTCTGAAGCTAATTAGCTGACACCTGATAACGTTGTTGTAGATAATTGTAAACAGTACTGCTGTCTGGGCTGGTAGAAAGTTTTACTGGGAAGCCTGCTAAGAAATATAGTGCATGCTGAGTAGAGGTATTAGCTTTACAAATATTTTGACATCACCCTTCTATTTGGTCTAAAAAGTTTGAAGACAGCATGGTTTCTGTCCTAATCCGAAATGTGTTAATTCCTCCGATCCACCATTATCGACTTGTTAGTATGCATCTAATTGTCTGAGATGAGCTCTTGGGAAAACAAAGGTTAGATGATCTAGTCTAAATTGCTAGCAAATTACTGTGCTACCGAAAGCAAAACTATCCATGCAGTGAAATCTTCTTGACGCTGTCCTTAGAAGTTCATTCATCAAAGTGGAAAATTCCTTCTCCACTGATTTCAATCCATTCCACATGTAAAAAATGCCCTTTAACGTTTAAAAAGTTAAGTCAAGTAAAGGAAACCAAATTATATACTATATATACATACCATATAGCATTGGTACAACAGTTAGTGCTCCAGTAGTGACATAGTCCAGTAGTGACATTAATTAAACATTACTCTTGATTACACTCAACTGGAATAAATACTATTTATTATTAATGAATGATTAATATTTACCAGTAATTAACCACTTGACCTCCGGAAGATTTACCCTGCCTTCATGACCAGGCCATTTTTTGCAGTGTGTTACTTTAACTGACAACTGCGTGATCATGCGACGCTGTACCCAAATAAAATTGATGTACTTTTTTCCCACAAATAGAGCTTTCTTTTAGTGGTATTTGATCACCTCTGCAGTTTTTATTTTCCGACGGGATTCTGCTCAAGTTTGCCTTGCATACACACGGTCACGCAAAAATTCGCTGAAATTACGACCGTCAAGAGCGTGGTGACGTACAACGCTACGACGAGCCGAGAAAATGAAGTTCAATGCTTCCAAGTATGTGTCGAATTGTTTCCGAGCATGCATAGGGATTTTGCGCGTCGGAATTGTCACAGACGACCGCATTTTCGGATAGGAACTTTTCCCGACCGAAAAATTGAGAGCACGCCAGCAAAAGACTGATGGAGCATACAGACGGTCGCATTTTCTGATGAAAAACTCTCATCGGACTTTTGCGGGCTGAAATTCCGATCGTGTGTATGCGACATTAGTGATTTTACATGCACATCTCATATAGGTGCAAAGCCACATAAAGTTATAGGGAAACAGAAAGTTTGGAGAAATCTCTCAAAGAGGTATAAGTTCCTCTCCTTTCCCAATCTATCCAAAGCAAAAAAAC
Organism: Lithobates clamitans; assembly: GCA_037952925.1. Lineage (NCBI taxonomy): Eukaryota > Metazoa > Chordata > Amphibia > Anura > Ranidae > Lithobates > Lithobates clamitans. The sequence goes on from JBBGZY010000273.1 coordinate 1,683,527, forward strand.
AAAACAAAAAAACTTTGGCTGGAATTCTTAATTAGCAGATGCCAAACTTAAATAAACTTTTTAGCCTAATGTTAGAAAAAGAAAGGCATAGAGAAAGGTTTCCTTAAAGTAAGAGCCAAAACAGGATGGCATGTTTCTAAATACACAAAATATAACTGATATTAATATTTCTAAGTATAACACTGCAAATTGTTGATCTACAGAGACTCATTACCTTAGGGTCACAAAGATTTTTGGGAGCAAATTGGATAATGTTTTATAAGGATTTTTTGTCTACCTCTGAACCAACCTTGATCCAGGTTTTTTATCCATGACATGTATCTTTTTGATATGATTAATGATGTAACTTATGAGGGAAAGATCTAATAGTATACAAAATAAATCAATATGTGTAGGCCACTAAGACCCCCAAGTGTTAAAATATAAGTACCCGTATTTATCGGCGTATAACACGCACCCCAATTTAGGAGGGAATTTTAAGGAAAAAAAAACTTTTAGGAGGGAAGTTGAAGGGAAAAAAACTTACATTTAAAAACCCATCATTGCAGCCTTGTCAGTGCAGCCTTGCCCCAGTGAAGCAATGTCAGTGCAGCCTTGTCAGTGCAGCCATGTCAGTGCAGCCTTGTCAGTGCAGCCTTGTCAGTGCAGCCTTCCCCAGTGCAGCCTTGTCAGTGCAGCCTTCCCCAGTGCAGCCTTGTCAGTGCAGCCTTCCCCATTGCAGCCTTGTCAGTGCAGCCTTCCCCAGTGCAGCCTTGTCAGTGCAGCCTTCCCCAGTGCAGCCTTCCCCAGTGCAGCCTTGTCAGTGCAGCCTTCCCCAGTGGAGCCTTATCAGTGCAGCCTTCCCCAGTGCAGCCTTGCCCCAGTGCAGCCTTGCCCCAGTGCAGCCTTCGATCCTCTATCCCTGCCATCCTGGGCTTCAAAATTGCCGACCGCGATTTGAAAATGGTGCCGCTGGCGCCGAAAAACACAGAGCCGGTCCTCGGCTCTTCCCGGCGGCTCTCGTTCACTTTCGGCTCCACTCATAGTCCCGAGCGGAGCTATCCGAACCTAGCCGAGTAGGTTCAGATAGCTCCGCTCGGTACTACGAGTGGAGCCGAAAGTGAACGAGAGCCGCCGGGAAGAGCCGAGGACCGGCTCTGTGTATTTCGGCGCCGACGGCGCCATTTTCAAATCGCGGTCGGCGATTTTGAAGATGTGACAGCTCGGGATCGCAGGGGATCGGCGTATAACACGCACCTGCGATTTTCCCTGGATTTTAAGGGGAAAAAAGTGCGTGTTATACGCCGATAAATACGGTATATTGTGAATACAGTGTACTGTTAGAGCCATGGCCATGGGAGATTTAAAGGCCTTGTACTAAAAGCCACCTAAGTATAAAGCCATTTTACATTTTTAAGGCCATGAATTACACTTTATTGTCAAAAGTATTGGAACGCCTGCCTTTACACACACATGAACTTTAATGGCATCCCATTTTTAGTCCATAGGGTTCAATATTGAGTTGGCCTACCCTTTGCAGCTATAATTTATATATAAATCCTGTATAATAATAATAATATAACAGCTTAAACTCTTCTGGGAAGGCTGCCCACAAGGTTTAGGAGTGTGTCTATAGGAATGTTTGACCATTCTTCCAGAAGTGTATTTGTGAGGTCAGGCACTGATGTTGTACAAGAAGGCCTGGCTTACAGTCTCCGCTCAAATTCATCCCAAAGGAGGTCTATCAGGTTGAGGTCAGGACCCTGTGCAGGCCAGTCAAGTTTCTCCACCCCAAACTCGCTCATCCATGTCTTTATGGACCTTGCTTTGTGCACTGGTGTGCAGTCATGTTGCAACAGGAAGGGACCATCCCCAAACTGTTCCCACAAAGTTGGGAGCATGAAATTGTCCAAAATGTCTTGGTATGCTGACTCCTTAAGAGTTCCCTTCACTGGAACTAAGGGGGCAATCCCAACCTCTGAAAAACAACCCCACACCATAATCCCCCCCCAGTGCACAAAGCAATGTCTATAAAGACATGAATGAGCGACTTTGAGGTGGAGGAACTTGACTGGCCTGCACAGAGTCCTGACCTCAACCCAAATAATTGAAGCTGTTATAGCTGCAAAGGGTGGGCCAACGCAATATTGAACCCTACAGACTAAGATGGGGATGCCTTTAAAGTTCATGTGCGTGTAAAGGCAGGTGTCCCAATACCTTTGACAATATAGTGTATGTTTGGGTTAAGAAAAACTATAGATCATAAACTTTTTTTTTCATGGAGTAATAGAGCATTAATGCTGTCTCTGCCTAGTCTCATTAGGGAGATTTCCCTTCCCTATATATTACCAAAAGGAGGGAAAGTCCTCTCTTAGACAGTTGTCAACGTAACAGGTGTCCTCAATGGGGGATTGTCCCTTTACCCCTGTTCTGGTGGTAGACTCCAAATCTTGAATTTCCATAAATTTCTGTTAAAATGGCCATGGTCACCGGGAAGAAGACAGAGGGTGAGTTCCCCAGTAAAAATACTGTAAAAAAGTAAAAATACTGTTACTTTTATGAATAATAATGAACAAAATGCCATAAACATACAGTGGGGCAAAAAAGTATTTAGTCAGCCACCAATTGTGCAAGTTCTCCCACTTAAAAAGATGAGAGAGGCCTGTAATTGTCATCATTGGTATACCTCAACTATGAGAAACAAAATGTGGAAACAAATCTAGACAATCACATTGTCTGATTTTTGAAAGAATTTATTTGCAAATTATGGTGGAAAATAAGTATTTGGTCACCTACAATAAAGCAAGATTTCTCTCACAGACCTGTATCTTCTTCTTTAAGGGGCTCCTCTGTCCTCCACTCATTACCTGTATTAATGGCACCTGTTTGAACTTGTTATCAGTATAAAAGACACCTGTCCACAATCTCAAACAGTCACACTCCAAATTGCACTATGGTGAAGACCAAAGAACCAGAGACAAAATTGTAGACCTGCACCAGGCTGGGAAGACTGAATCTGCAATAGGCAAGCAGCTTGGTGTGAAGAAATCAACTGTGGGAGAAAAAATGGAAGACATACAAGACCACTGATAATCTCCCTCGATCTGTGCCTCCATGCAAGATCTCACCTTGTGGGGTCAAAATGATCACAAGAACGGTGAGCAAAAATCCCAGAACCACACGGGGGGACCTAGTGAATGACCTGCAGAGAGATGGGACCAACGTAACAAAGGCTACCATCAGTAACACACTACGACGCCAGGGACTCAGATCCTGCAGTGCCAGACGTGTCCCCCTGCTTAAGCCAGCACATGTTCGGGCCCATCTGAGGTTTGCTAGAGAGCATTTGGATGATCCAGAAGAGGATTGGCAGAATGTCATATGGTCAGATGAAACCAAAGTAGAATTGTTTGGTAGAAACACAACTCGTCGTGTTTGGAGGAGAGAGAATGCTGAGTTGCAACCAAAGAACACCATACCTACTGTGAAGCATGGGGGTGGCAACATCATGCTTTGGGGCTGTTTCTCTGCAAAGGGAACAGGAAGACTGATCCGTGTACATGAAAGAATGAATGGGGCCATGTACCGTGAGATTTTGAGTGCAAACCTCCTCCCATCAGCAAGGGCATTGAAGATGAAACATGGCTGGTTCTTTCAGCATGACAATGACCCCAAACACACCGCCCGAGCAACGAAGGTGTGGCTTTGTAAGAAGCATTTCAAGGTCCTGGAGTGGCCTAGCCAGTCTCCAGATCTCAACCCCATAGAAAACCTTTGGAGGGAGTTGAAAGTCCGTGTTGCCCAGCGACAGCCCCAAAACATCATTGCTCTAGAGGAGATCTGCATGGAGGAATGGGCCAACATACCAGCAACAGTGTGTGACAACCTTGTGAAGACTTATGCCCTGTACACACGGTCGGACTTTCCGACGGAATATGTGCGAACGGAGCTTGTTGTCGGAAATTCTGACCATGTGTGGGCTCCATCGGACTTTTACCATCGGAATTTCCGACACACAAAGTTTGAGAGCAGGCTATAAAATTTTCCGAAAACAAAATCTATTTGCGTAAATTCCGACCGTGTGTGGACAATTCCGATGCACAAAGTGCCATGCATGCTCAGAATAAATTAAGAGATGAAAGCTATTGGCTACTGCCCCATTTAGAGTCCCGACGTACGTGTTTTACGTCACCGCGTTCAGAACGATCGGATTTTCCGACAACTTTGTGCGACCGTGTGTATGCAAAACAAGTTTGAGCCAACATCCGTCGGAAAAAATCCATGGATTTTGTTGTCGGAATGTCCGATCAATGTCCGATCGTGTGTATGGGGCATTACAGAAAACGTTTGACCTTTGTCATTGCCAACAAAGGATATATAACGAAGTATTGAGATGAACTTTTGATATGGACCCAATACTTATTTTCCACCATAATTTGCAAATAAATTCTTCCAAAAATCAGACAATGTGATTGTCTGGATTTGTTTCCACATTTTGTCTCTCATAGTTGAGGTATACCATGATGACAATTACAGGTCTCTCTCATCTTTTTAAGTGGGAGAACTTGCACAATTGGTGGCTGACTAAATACTTTTTTGCCCCACTGTAACTTATGCAACTTCTTGACCTGTTCCAAAAAAAATTCATATATAACAAGGGTAGGTAATTTAAATTAAAAAAAAAAAAAGTATTACCAGTAAATGCAGAATTATCCTTTGACATTTATTAAAACTGAAAAATATACACAGCTGAATTTGTCCTAGAGATCCTAAAATAGATCCTTAGACCCCTTTCACACCGAGCCACCTATAGCGTCAGCGGTAAAACGCCCGCTATTTTTAGCGATGTTTTACCGTCAGATTTGCGGTGCATTTCGGCCACTAGCGGGGCGCTTTTACCCCCGCTAGCGGCCGAGAAAGGGTTCAAACCGCCCACAATGCGCCGCAATAGCGGTGTTTTGCCGGCGGTATCCCAGCACTGCCCCATTGATTTCAATGGAGAGCAGCAGTGGAGGAGCGGTAAATACACCGCTCCTTCACCACTCCAAAGAAGCTGCTGGCAGGACTTTTCCTGACGTCCTGCCATCGCACCACTCCGGTGTGAAAACCCTCAGGCTTTCACACTGGAAACAATGGAGCAGCTGTTTGAGGGCGGATTGCAGGCGCTATTTTTAACGCTATAGCGCCTGCAAAACACCCTCGTGTGAAAGGGGTCTTAGGGTATCCAGTTCTCCTAGAGGGAGATTCAAATTTGGGAAATGGCAATGAACCTCTTCTCACTTGCTCTACACAAATATGTGGTTGGCCTTAACAACATGCTGCCACATATATGCCACCAACACTGTTCTGTGTTGAGAGCATGCTCAATCACTTTCCCCTCCCTAGCACTGTGAATGAACATCACCAACAGCTTTCAGTCATGTGTACGTTTGGAAGCTGGCAGGATTGCTTCCAAAAATGTGACTACTGTAACAGCCAATCACAGTGATCACATGTTCAGTAAGCAAAAAGGAACGCCTCTGGTGTTAATATCCCATTAAAAGGACTGATTCCCACCAGCAAAAATATTAATGGCATGTATAGATGGGTTATATCTAAAAAAAAAAAAAATGATATTTATATGCAAAATTACAAAAAGGAACTTTACAGGTTTTGCGTAGGGGATTATTGACCAATTTAGAGACTCTTGCTTATATTGCCAGAACATTTCACTTACGTTAAAAATACTTTTTATACACCATGCAAGAGAAACACCTAAAAAGGGTTTATTTTTGTTTCTTATACAAACCATGATCCCAGAATTGCATGAGGTTTAACCACCGATTCGGCACTGCGTCGCTTTAACTGACAATTGCGCAGTCGTTTGACGTGGCTCTCAAACAAAATTGACGTCCTTTTTTTCCCACAAATAGAGCTTTCTTTTGGTGGTATTTGATCACCTCTGCAGTTTTTATTGTTTGCACTATAAACAAAATTAGAGCGACAATTTTGAAAAAAAAGCTATATTTTTTACTTTTTGCTATAATAAACATCCTCAAAAAATATATAAAAAAACAAATTTTTTCCTCAGTTTAGGCCTATACGTATTCTTCTACATATTTTTGGTAAAAAAAATCACAATAAGCATTTATTTATTGGTTTGCGCAAAAGTTATAGCGTCTACAATATAGGGGATAGTTGTATGGCATTTTTATTAATCATTTTTTTTTTTACTAGTAATGGCGGCGATCAGTGGTTTTTATCGTGACTGCGACATTTTGGTGGACACATCGGACAATTTTGACACATTTTTGAGACCAGTGGCATTAATACAGCGATCAATGCTATAAAATTGCATTGATTACTGTAAAAATGTCACTGGCAATGAAGGGGTTAACTACTAGGGGGCGGGGAAGGGGTTAAGTGTGTCCTAGGGAGTGATTCTAACTGTCTGGGGGATGGGCTAGCAGTGACATGACACTGATCGCTGCTCCCGATGAGAGGGAGCAGACGATCAGTGTCCTGTCACTAGGCAGAACGGGGAAATGCTGTGTTTACACTGGCATCTCCTCATTCTTCAGCTCCGTGACACGATCGCGGGCACCCAGCGGACATTGAGTCCACGGGTCCCGCGGGCACAGTCATGGAGCTCGAGGCAGGCGCACGTGCACCAGGCAGGAAATTCAAAGTGATGTACAGGTACGTTTCTTTGCCCAGCCGTGCTATTCTGCCAACGTATATCGGTGTGAGCCAGTCTTTAAGTGGTTAATAGTTATGATAGGCATAGCGTAGTAACAGCCTCATGTCATGGTGGCATTGCTTCTGCATCTACAATGTATCCACAATCCTGCATGTTGGTCATAATCTATGCAGATGGATATAAAACAATATGCATTACACAGATTTCCTTTGCTGTAGGCACACTTGAACAACTGAAATGTTTGTGTTTAGCTCTCTTAAATAGATACAGAAACCCAGTTAAATTTTGTCTATGACATTAAGAGATGTAAGCTTAATTAAAACAAATGTTGTCCGAGATTTCACTCACATAAGATGTCAATTACACACACTGTCTGTACACAATGTCATGTTGTTATCTCTTTGAATTATGTTTTTTTAAAGAAGGCATTTTGTTGAAATACAAGTACAACACTGTTCCTGATGTTTCATATACAATTTTGACAGCAGGTATAATGTATTGTAATGAATGCAGCATTTTTAGAGGCTTTCTATGTCTGCTACTGAAAAATAGTTGGGGTTATGACATTTTACAACCTTTTTGAAGTTTTAAGTTTTAAAAAAATATTTTTAGATAAATATTAACAGTATATTTGCTAAATATGGAAGTCAAAGGAAAACTGTAATGCCCCGTACACACGGCCGGACATTGATCCGACATTCCGACAACAAAATCCTAGGATTTTTTCAGACGGATGTTGGCTCAAACTTGTCTTGCATACACACGGTCACACAAAGTTGTCGGAAAATCATTCTGAACGCGGTGACGTAAAACACCTACGTCTGGACTATAAACGGGGCAGTAGCCAATAGCTTTCATCTCTTTATTTATTCTGAGCATGCATGGCACTTTGTGCGTCGGATTTGTGTACACACGATAGGAATTTCCATTTTATAGCCTGCTCTCAAATTTTGTGTGTCGGAAAATGCGATGGAAAATGTGTGATGGAGCCTACACACGGTCGGAATTTCCGACAACAAGGTCCTATCACACATTTTCCGTCGGAAAATCCAACCGTGTGTACAGGGCATAAGGGTGTCCTTTGAAAGTCTATGTAAAGTTTTAAAAAAGCGTTATAAATTTCCTGTGTTTAAGGCAGACCTCCATCCAAAAATAGCAACAATAAAAAAACAAATTAACCCATTATTTATTTATTTATTTATTTATTTATTTCAGGTACTTATATAGCGCTGTCAATTTACACAGCACTTTACATATACATTGTAAATTCACATCAGTCCCTACCCTCAAGGAGCTTACAATCTAAGGTCCCTAACTCACATTCATACATACTAGGGACAATTTAGACAGGATCCAATTAACCTACCAGCATGTCTTTGGAATGTGGGAGGAATCCGGAGTACCCAGAGGAAACCCACGCAGGCACAGGGAGAGTATGCAAACTCCAGGCAGGTAGTGTCGTGGTTGGGTTTATTAAAAGACAAATTAAAAAAAGCAGCTTTTGATAAAATATTCAGCTTCTGTGCAGAGATTTCCCTTACACTACTTCTTTTCTGCTTAGGAATGCCATCAGTCTGATGGCCCTTGGCCAGCATCAATCAACCCACCTTCTGAGGTCATCCTGGACCCAGCCCAGCCTGTTACTGGACAGTGAAAGAGAAGCAACACAGTAATAAGTTGTGCTGATTTTTTGGGCTGCTGCTTACTCTCACACTCCAGCTCTGCTGTACAGAGACTGCAAAGGGTGATACAAGGTCAAATTTGGGTACTAACACTGCTGGCATTTAAAAAAATACTTTTCATTATTGGATACAAGAGTGGGCCATTATTATTGGTCCAATCTAAATGTCATTAATGGGCTAGCAGTCCCATTTTATGTTACACAACAAGTGGCTATACATAAACCACATACTCATCTCATACATACTTATGCTTCATTCACTATTCCAATTATTCCATTAAATATTTGTCAACTTCACAAGTCAGCTATATTGCTCAGCATAAACAAATTTGTCAGAAAACCTTTACTTTCCTTTCAGACTCTACATTTTCTATGGAACTCTATGCTACAAAATACTCCCACAAATGCGGGTCATTGATTGCAACCAAGATTTCTTAATTTGCACACAAAAAATGTTTTTTTTCTAACAAATTCGTTCAAGACCATGTTGCAAAAATGAATACACCCCAATAAAAGTTTTAGGAGTAAAGCTACATTTTAGACTACAAAATACTAATTGACAAAAATTCAACTACAGATGAGTCTAATTATTCATTAAACAGATGTCCAGCAGACAGTTGATTATAAAAGGGCCTTACTTAACACCGCATGGAAGACGAATGTCACAAGGCCTGAAAGAAAATTATTTCTTTACACTAGAAAGAAGAAGGCTAGAAGAAGATCAGCAAAGCTTTACTTATCAGTCAGAATACTGTAGCAAAAGTGATACAAAAATTTAACAAAGATGGAACTGCAACCACCTCACAGAGACGTCCAGGCCATCCATGGAAGTTAACACCTCGACAGAAGTGTCTTCTGATGAGAAGGGTTGAAGAAAATGCAAGTTCACTGCAGCACTGCAGTTAGCTAAAAAAGTAGAAAGCCAAACTAGGGTGATTGTTTCCCCTGACACAAAATGGCATACACTGCAGAGGAATGGCATGCATCGGTTTCGTCCACGAAGGAAGCCTTTCCTAAAGCCCATGCACAAAAAAACCCACCTAAAATTTGCCAGGGCCCATGCTGAAAAAGAAGAAGACTACTGGGACTCTGTACTCTGGAGTGATGAGACCAAGATAAATGATGACTTCAAAACTGTAGGGTGTCGCAAAGGTGAGGAGTACAAAGAAAAATATATTGTGCCTACAGTGAAACATGGTGGTGGCAGCGTCCTTCTGAGGGGCTGCATGAGTGCTGCTGGTGTCGGGGAGCTGCATTTCATTGATGGTATCATGAATTCACAGATGTACTGCTCTATATTGAAAGAGAAGATGCTACCATCACTCCATGCCCTTGGTCATCGTGCACTTTTCCAACATGACAATGATCCAAAACACACATCTAATGCCACTGTTGAATTTCTGAAGAAGAACAGGGTGAAAGTGATTTAGTGGCCAAGTATGTCTCCTGATCTGAAACCAATTGAACACCTATAGGGAGTTCTGAATAGACAAGTTGAGCATCACTCTCCATCCAGCATCTGAGCTCTAAAAGAAGTTGCTGGGAGGAAGGAGAGAAAGCATGATAAGTCATATTTAGCTAGGGTTATACTGGGTTGAGGACTGTCTCCCCATCATATGTTATAGTGTTAGATTAACCACCAGCCCTGTTACAAGAGAGGCAGGAGCTTGAGTACATGCCCTTCCATACCTGTAAATACTTTCATCATTACAGAGGTGAGAGTGCGAAAGTAGGCTGGGTATGTTAGGGCCCCAAAAATCACAAAGTGACCCCATGGGATTGCAAACCCATGGCACCCCTTTTAGTTTAATTTAAGTTAAATCAGGGCAGTTGAAAAGGATTTTTGAATTGGGCAGTTTCTGTCTTTTCCTTTTGTCTGTTTCAGGTCATCCCTTGTCCCCTTGTTAGCTGTCTCCAGGCAGGAATTTTCTTATCAGCTATCACTAGGTAGATCTACCTGTATCTTTTAGCTTGTATTGGACCTGGACTTTTGGAGGGACACCCTGGCAACCAATTGTGGATCTGACGCACCTTTAAATATCTTTGCTTCTGAGGCTCCTGTCAGCAGATGGATCTTCATTCAAGCTTAGCTATCCTGCCCCCCCCCCCCCCCTAGTTGCGGCTATCCCTTGTTGGAGACATTGTTGTCCACTTTGGTGGGTAGACAGTATGATAAAATACTTTAATGAACTAGTTACATTTAGCTCAAGTCTTGGTAACAGCACTTAAGCTGTTTGGTAGTTTTTGTTTGGTTTATGGCTATTCATTTTATATAAAGTTCTATTGGTTTAATTGATATGTTTTTAACCTCAATAATAGGCTGCAGCCTAATACTTTCCAATATTCTTGTCTTGATGTTTTCTTAATTACCTTACTTTCTTTTCAGTTTTTTTTTTTTTACTGTTGTTGTCTCGGGTTCTGTATAGAGTCTGCAATCCCATGTACAGTGCCTTGGAAAAGTATTCACCCCCCTTGGCATTTTTCGTGTTTTGTTGCCTCACAGCCTGGAATTAACATGGATTGTTTATGGATTTGCATCATTTAATTTACAGAACATGCCCACAACTTTGAAGATGTTTTTTTTTTATTGTGAAGCAAACAATAAAAAGGAAAAAATAACAGAAAAAGTCAATGTGTATAACTATTCACCCAATACTTTGTAGAGCCACCTTTTGCAGCTATCACAGCTCCAAGTCGCTTAGTCTCTATGAGCTTGCAACATCTTACCACTGGGATTTTTGCCCATTCCTCCTTGCAAAACTGCTCCAGCTCCTTCAAGTTGGATGGTTTGCGCTTGTGAACAGCAATCTTTGAGTCTGATTACAGATTTTCTATTGGATTGAGGTCTGGGCTTTGACTAGGCCATTCCAACACATTTATATGTTTCCCCTTAAAATACTCAAGTGTTGCTTTAGCAGTGTGTTTAGGGTCATTGTCCTGCTGGAAGGTGAACCTCCGTCCTAGCCTCGAATCACACACAGAGTGGTACAGGTTTTAGTCAAGAATATGCCTGTATTTAGCACCATCCATCTTTCCCTCAACTGTGACCAGTTTCACAGTCCCGACTGCTGAAAAACATCCCCGCAGCATGATGCTGCCACCACCATGTTTCACTGAGGGGATGGTGTTCTTTGGGTGATGTGATGTGTTGGGTTTGTGCCAGACATAGCGTTTTCTTTGATGGACAAAAAGTTCAATTTTAGTCTCATCAGACCAGAGCACCTTCCTCCATACAATTTGGGAGTCTCCCACATGCCTTTTCACAAACTCAAAACATGCCATTTTGTTTTTTGCTGAAAGTAATGGCTTTCTTTTGGCCACTCTGCCATAAAGCCCAACTCTATAGAGCGTACGACTTATTGTTTTCCTATGTACAGATACTCCAGTCTCTGCTGTGGAACTCTGCAGCTCCTCCAGGGTTACCTTAGGTCTCTGTGCTGCATCTCTGATTAATGCTCTCCTTGCCCGGTCCATGAGTTTTGGTGTGCGGCCGTCTTTTGACAGGTTTACTGTTGTGCCATGTTCTTTCCTTTTGCTTATGATAGATTTGATGGTGCTCCTAGGGATCATAAAAGATTTGGATATTCTTTTATAACCTAACCCTGACTTCTCAACAACATTGTCCCTTACTTGTTTGCAGAGTTCCTTGGTCTTCATGGCAGTGTTTGGTTAGTGGTGCCTCTTGCGTAGGTGTTACAGCCTCTGGGGCCTCAAAAAGGTGTGTATATGTAATGACAGATGATGTGACACTTAGATTGCACACAGGTGGACATCATTTCACTAATTATGTGACTTCTGAAGGTAATTGGTTGCACCAGAGCTTTTAATGGGCTTCATAACAAAAGGGGTGAATACATACGCACATGCCAATTATCAGTTTTTTATTTCTGAAAAATTGTTTTATGTATATATTTTTTTAATTCAATTTCACCAACTTAGACTATTGTGTTCTGATCCATCACATATGATTCAGATTTAAAAAAAAAAACATTGAACTAAAGGCTGTAATGTAACAAAATAGGTAAAAAGCCAAGGGGGTGAATACTTTTGCAAGCACGGTACTGCTGTTGAAAGGGTCAGTTTTTAATAGTTACATTGATGGCCTCCAGACCTCCAGAAAATCAGCTCAATTCATAGTTGAAATACTGAAATGTTACTTTTTTACCTGGCCAAGGATTTTTAATTTTTGACAGCCTATCTTGAGATACAGTATATACATACCTACAGTATCTCACAAAAGTGAGTACACCCATTACATTTTTGTAAATATTTTATTATATCTTTTCATGTGATGACACTGAAGAAATGACACTTTGCTGTCCCCTCAAAATAACACAACACACAGCCATTAATGTCTAAACCGCTGGCAACAAAAGTGAGTACATCCCTAAGTGAAAATATCCAAATTGGGCCCAAAGTGTCAATATTTTGTGTGGCCACCATTATTTTCCAGCACTGCCTTAATCTTCTTGGACATGGAGTTCCCCAGAGCTTCACAGGTTACCACTGGAGTCCTCTTCCACTCCTCCATGATGACATCACGGAGCTGGTGGATGTTAGAGACCTTGCGCTCCTCCACCTTACATTTGAGGATGCCCTACAGATGCTCAATAGGGTTTAGGTCTGGAGACATGCTATGCCAGTCCATCACCTTTACCCTCAGCTTCCTTAGCAAGGCAGTTGTCGGCTTGGAGGTGTGTTTGGGGTAGTTATCTTGGAATACTGCTCTGTGGCCCAGTCTCTGAAGGGAGGGGAGCATGCTCTGCTTCAGTATGTCACAGTACATGTTGGTATTCATGGTTCCCTCAATGAACTGGAGCTCCCCAGTGCCGGCAGCACTCATGCAGCCCCAGACTATGACACTCCCACCACCATGCTTGACTGTAGGCAAGACACGCTTGTCTTTGTACTTCTCACCTGGTTGGCGCCACACACGTTTGAAACCATCTGACCCAAATAAGATTATCTTGGTTTCATCAGACCACAGGACATAGTTGCAGTAATCCATGTCCTTAGTCTGCTTTTCTTCAGGAAACTGTTTGCAGGCTTTCTTGTGCATCATCTTTAGAAGAGGCTTCCCTCTGGGACGACAGCCATGCAGACCAATTTGATGCAGTGTGCGGCGTATGGTCTGAGCACTGACAGGCTAACCCCCACACCTTCAACCTCTGCAGCAATGCTGGCAGCACTTGTATGTCTATTTCCCAAAGACAACCTCTGGATATGATGCTGAGCACGTGCACTCAACTTTTTTGGTCGACCATGGCGAGGCCTGTTCTGAGTGGAACCTGTCCTGGTAAACCACTGTATGGTCTTGGCCACCGTGCTGCAGTTCTGTTTCAGGGTCTTGGCAATCTTCTTATAGCCTAGGCCATCTTTATGTAGAGCAACAATTTTTTTTTTCGGATCCTCAGAGAGTTCTTTGCCATGAGGTGCCATGTTGAACTTCCAGTGACCAGTATGAGAGAGTGAGAGCGATAACACCAAATTTAACACACCTGCTCCCCATTCACACCTGAGACCTTGTAACACTAACGAGTCACATGACAACGGGAAGGGAAAATGGCTAAATGGGCCCAATTTGGACATTTTCACTCAGGGGTGTACTCACTTTTGTTGCCAGTGGTTTAGACATTAATGGCTGTGTGTTGAGTTATTTTGAGGGGACAGCAAATTTACACTGTTATACAAGATGTACACTCACTACTTTACATTGTAGCAAAGTGTCATTTCCTCAGTGTTGTCACATGAAAAGATAGAATAAAATGTTTACAAAAAGGTGGGGGGTGTACTCACTTTTGTGAGATACAGTATATCTTAATATGAATCTGATGATGTAGTATTACTGCTTCATAAATCAGCTTTAATGATTTCTAGGTCAGTTCCCTGCTTATATAACAGAGAGATGGGGTGACTAGCTAAAGGAGTAGAAGATGTTTACTATGCAAAGCGAATGAAGTGAAACTGTATTGACTTTGTATACCCAATCATCTACAAAATAAATTAAAAAATTAACAGGATTTTTTTTTTTTTTTTGCTCACAAAAGTGAATTCACTAAACCAAGTGAAAAATCTCTTAGCTTAGTGCATGAGATGAATCACCCTCTATGTTGATCTATAATGAGGATACTGGAGGTGCAGAAGTGACATAGGAAGCTAAACTGCTGAACCAAGAAGATAAATTGATTAATAGGAAAATATGTGTGTCATCTGTTAGAGCATGCAGTGTTGAAAATTTGTTAAAAAGAATTTGAAATCATTTGGGAAGAAAATCAGTAAACATATATGTTTTTAAGTGGTGCTACAGTATATAACTGTTCTCCTAGTGCTTTAATTATTTGAGGAAGGAAAATAAATACCTGGAGCCGCACATCACTCAAAACTCATATGTAAAGAGTGGGAGCAGCCTCAGCCTAGACTTCAACTAGGCCCCACCTTTGACATGTTTCACCCAACCCACGGGGCTTAGTCATTCATTTATCATGAACATTGGTATAGTAGTTAACGACACAACCTGGATCCCATATGTGTTGTGCAGCAATGATCTATTCAGTTTGTTAGGGTTTACATGTTGTCAAGGCTTGAGTTCACCTTCCTGAATCAATGTTAACATCAAGGTCCACAGCTTTATTTCTAATAAAATCTGTAAATATAAAAAAAAATATTGTTTTGGTCACATTTTTGTGCCTTTAATATCTTTTTTTTTAATATCTTTTTTAGTTTAGTTATCTTTAGTTTTAAAGGTTCCCATAAGTATAAATGGATTATTGTTTGATTAGACCAAATACATCCTTTGACATACCAATCCAAGATTGGTGCAAGGCATGTCTACTTACAGTATGGCAATGGCCAGTCTTATGCTTTGTTAAGAAAGGTAGATAAAAGGTCTACTATCAGTGGCGGTGCGTCCATAGGGTCCATAGGGACGCATGGGCGCCGCCCCCTCTCTCCTGCCACCTTCACTATCACCAATAGATAGATTCATGCATTGCATAAATCTATTCATGGCCGCCGCTGCCACCCCTAATTCAGGCACCCGGCCCCTTTTCGGACACTGGGTGCCTGAATTACAACGGCGGGGTATTTTTTGAAGCAACTGATTGGAGCCATAGGCGTCAAAAAAGGTAAACAGCGAGCGCCATGCTTGGCACTCGCAGTTCACTCAGCTGTGTTAGAAAAGCGCATGAATATTCGCTTTCCTAACACTGAACTGCCTCTCCACCAATCAGGTGTTCGGGTCTGTTACCTGTCACCCGTTTGGCTAAAACAACAGGCGCTGCTACTGGGTGCCTATCAGGAGGAGAGGACAGGATATGAGGATGGCAGGAAATGCACGAAGGACCAGAGTTGTCACCATCACCCGCTGCCCCACCAAGACAGGGTAAGTGCTGGGCAGACGGCGAGCAGGCGGGGGTCACACTGGTGGCATTCAAGGGCACACTGGCAGCATTTGATGGGCACACTGGCAGCATTTAATGGGCACACTGGCAGCATTTTATGGGCACACTGGCAGCATTTAATGGGCACATTGGCAGCATATGATGGGCACACTGGCAGCATTTGATGGGCACACTGGAAGCATTTGATGGGAACACTGGCAGCATTTGATTGGCACAGTGGCAGCATTTGATGGGCACAGTGGCAGCGTTTGATGGCACAGTGGCAGCGTTTGATGGGCACAGTGGCAGCGTTTGATGGGCACAGTGGCTGCGTTTGATGGCACAGTGGCTGCGTTTGATGGCACAGCTGCAATTAATGATTTTTTTTTCAAAAAATGTTTGCGCACCAGCCGCCACTGGTCTACTTTAACATTTTGTGAGTTGTTTTGTCTGGCAAATTGCAAAACAACATTGAATGCTATAGGTTCTAAATGTCCTAATTCAGTAAGTCAACAATGGTTCAAAATGAATTAAACATTCTTTATGGAAATCAGTTGAAATGTGTCGGAATAAACAGAAGCACCAGTGAGCCAATTATGTTTAGCAATTAGAGAAGGTTCCTAGAGTACAAGAAATTGATTTTTCTTGAAATGCTTGGAAGCTTTGTGTTTCCTGTAGTTTGTAAAAGCCGTTCAAAGTGATTAAAAAACAGCTCTGTTATATTTCACAGCATCGAGATTGCCAAAGTCATTTTCCTTCTCTCCTTTAATGAGGTACATTAGTCAAGAGCCAAATGACCTTTAACCCTGGGATCAAGTGCCTAGTCTGAAACACAAACGTGTGGTGCAAGATTAGAGCTTGACATGAGACATCTGCATAAATTAAATATAATGACATATAGAAATAACTTAGAATAACTGAATATGCTGCATATTTTATATTCAATAATATTGTCAAATAAAATAACATATGTATACAAATGGCGTTTACAGTTATAAACATTATTGTAGCTGCCTAATCCCTATTCTATGGGGAGTTCTTTCTTCCTCTTTATTTTTTGGGGTGTTCTTTCACCCTCATATTTGCCGAACAGCAAGCAGGTATGTCAGGAAATGTAGCTTCCCTCTATATACATTCTTGGTGGACTGGTGTACCCCTCTGCTCCTTAGGTAGGGATGAGTCAAACTTATCTGGATTCAATTCAAGGCAGGTTTGACACACATTACTAAAGTTCAGGTGCTGAACCCAACCCTATTGAAGTCAATGGGAGCTGAATGTTAAAAAACAGTAAGAGACATTTTGTAGGCCAATAGGCAAGGGGTTGTCAAATAAATGACATGGGGGGAGGGGGGGCTGGGCATTGCCCTAGGAAACATTTATCAATGCAAAAAACATTTTTTTTTAATTCTGTTTGGTGGGAAGCAAAGATTTTAAAAAAGATTTAAGGGCAACATTAAAAAGCAAAATTCCTTTAAATAACATGTCCGAGGTGCCCTTAACCTGTGAAGTAGCACATCTGTACAATGTATAAAACCTACTGCAACAAACTGACATTTACAAGAGGAGAAAATCCAAAAAATACCTGGTGCCCATCCAAAAACCTGCTTTTGGTAAATGGTTTATATATATATATATATATATATATATATATATATATATATATATATATATATATATATATATATATATACAGTAAAAATATATACACAATATGACCAAAAGTTTTGGGACACCTGTCTTTACACACATGAACTTTAATGGCATCCCAGTCTTAGTCCGTAGGGTTCAATATTGAGTTGGCCCACCCTTTGCAGCTATGAACAAAAACAAGCTATTCCCCTGGGGTGGGATTTTAGAGGCATTACCACAAAACGTATATTAAAGTAGAAAAATATTTTATTACAAAAACAGAAAATATAACACACAATGATCAAAGTATACCATAGCACACACAGAAATACACATAAAAAGATGCATCGGGAGTGTAGGTAACATCAATAGGTGGTATATATCACATACGACAATAAATGTGACACAAACTGATGTGAAGGGATGGAGTGGGTCTCACTAAACCAACGCGTTTCGGAGATTCCTTCGTCAGGGTTTGACGAGTGAGAGTCACCACCCAATACAAAAATAGAATAAAAGAAAAACGAACAATCAATGTATAAAATCAGCTCTGCTGTGGTGTCCCAGGTCGCATGCACATGCTAGGAGTCCAAAAGTAGATAGGCAGGATACTAAGAATGGATCCGTGGAGGGAGTGTTCTACCCCTAAATGCTGAGAAGACACCGCGTCCAAATGGGGCGCAGTGCCTGTGCGCAGGCTGGGGTCCAATAGGATCTTGGGACCTGCGATTTGGAGCTGGAAGGGACACCTACAGTGTGTGATGTAAGGAAAGGAGGAGAGGCTAGTATGGTATTGAACCAGTTTGTGGGTTGGCCAAGGAACAAAAACCTGTAGCAGCCCAGAGCGCAGCACTGGTGCACCGTCCACCTCCGGTCACGTGACCGGAGGTGGACGGTGCACCAGTGCTGCGCTCTGGGCTGCTACAGGTTTTTGTTCCTTGGCCAACCCACAAACTGGTTCAATACCATACTAGCCTCTCCTCCTTTCCTTACATCACACACTGTAGGTGTCCCTTCCAGCTCCAAATCGCAGGTCCCAAGATCCTATTGGACCCCAGCCTGCGCACAGGCACTGCGCCCCATTTGGACGCGGTGTCTTCTCAGCATTTAGGGGTAGAACACTCCCTCCACGGATCCATTCTTAGTATCCTGCCTATCTACTTTTGGACTCCTAGCATGTGCATGCGACCTGGGACACCACAGCAGAGCTGATTTTATACATTGATTGTTCGTTTTTCTTTTATTCTATTTTTGTATTGGGTGGTGACTCTCACTCGTCAAACCCTGACGAAGGAATCTCCGAAACGCGTTGGTTTAGTGAGACCCACTCCATCCCTTCACATCAGTTTGTGTCACATTTATTGTCGTATGTGATATATACCACCTATTGATGTTACCTACACTCCCGATGCATCTTTTTATGTGTATTTCTGTGTGTGCTATGGTATACTTTGATCATTGTGTGTTATATTTTCTGTTTTTGTAATAAAATATTTTTCTACTTTAATATACGTTTTGTGGTAATGCCTCTAAAATCCCACCCCAGGGGAATAGCTTGTTTTTGTTCATCGTATTAAGGGATGTGGCATACCCATTTCTATTTGCTACTTCTGGTCAGAATTCTCTTTTTACCCTTTGCAGCTATAACAGCTTCAACTCTTCTGGGAAGGCTGTCCATAAGGTTTAGGAGTGTGTCTATAGAAATGTTTGACCATTATTCCAAAAGTGCATTTGCGAGGTCAGGCACTGATGTTGGACGAGAAGGCCTGGCTCTCAGTCTCCACTTTAATTCATCCCAAAGGTGTTCTATCAGGTTGATGTGCAGGCCAATCAAGTTCTTCCACCCCAAACTCGCTCATCCATGTCTTTATGAACCTTGCTTTGTGCCCTGGTGTGCAGTCATTCCCAAACTGTTCCCACAAAGTTGGGAGGATGAAATTGTCTAAAATGTCTTGGTATGCTGATGCCTTAAGAGTTCCCTTTACTTGAACTAAAGGGCCAAGTCCAACCCCTGAAAAAACAACCCCATACCATAATCCCCCCTCCACCAAATGATTTGGACCAGTACACAAAACAAGGTCCATAAAGACATGGATGAGTGAGTTTGGGGTGGAGGAACTTGACTGGCCTGCACAGAGTCCTGACCTCAACCCGATAGAACACCTTTGGGATAAATTAGAGTGCAAGCTTGTGAAAGTTGTGCGTTTTATTTATAAGACAAGAATAGAAAAGAAAAAATGACGCATAATTTTTACGCTAGGTGTACTAAGGAATCTCAGAGGTCTAAAGCCGATTTCAATTACAGGGTAATATCGTGACAGCTATCCCCTCACTACAGCCACCGAAGGTTTTCATATCCTAGACTCAATAAGGTTCTAGTCATTTTTTAGGAATTAACCTATATGCACTGGATACTTTTTGCCTTTATTATATATAATATGAGGACCTTTGACTGTTGATGAGCTGTGCATTAGAATACTCTCTATCTTTTTAGACCATCTTAATCTTGATGATACATCTCCACAGCCTCCGCTTTATCCTGGACACTCGCCTATGTTCTTATTAAGTCCTACTTACCTGGAATAAATACTAATGTATGCCTAAGCTCCTGAAGAAGCACTTTTGCACGTAACATGTAGAGTTGAGCTACAGCACACCTCTATTAAATATCTAATCTATTATGTCTGTTTAAATATTTTTCATTTCCAATGGTTTTGTAATAAAGATGTGTATCTCAGTGCCTATAAAGTCTTGCGCCAATTTTTCCAAATAGTATTCTATTTCAATAGGACGTGGCGCATTTTTACGATCTGTGTATGCAGGGGCGTTGCTAGGTCTACAAAAGATCTAGGACTAGAGCCCAGAGCAGCGAAGTAAAGAAAGTCATACGTTTGGGCGGGCACCCTGAGAGCCTCTCCTTGCATCAGGGTCCCCAGAGAGCCTACCTCTTACATCAGGGTTCCCAGAGAGCCTTCCCTTTACATCGGGGTCCCCAGAGAGTCTCTTCCTTACATCAGGGTCTCCAGAGAGCCCATGCATTACATCAAGGTCCCCAGAGAGCCTCCCCTTACATCAGAGTCCCCAGAGAGCCCCCTTCCTTACATGAGGGTCCCCAGAGAGCCCCTTCCTTACATCAGGGTCCCCAGAGAGCCTCCCCTTACATCAGTGTCCCCAGAGAGCCTCCCCTTACATCAGGGTCCCCTTAAAGCCCCCCCACTTACATCAGTGTCCCCAGAGCCGGCTTCATTACATTAGGGTCCCCAGAGAGCCCCCCTCCTTACATCAGGGTCCCCAGAGAGCCCCTTCCTTACATCAGGGTCCCCAGAGAGCCCCTTCATTATATCAAGGTCCCCAGAGAGCCTCCCCCTTACATCAGGGTTCCCAGAGAACCTACCCTTACATCAGGGTCCCACAGAGCCTCCGCCTTATGTCAGGGTTCCCAAAGAGCCCCCCCTTACATCAGGGTCCCCAGAGAGTCCTTTCCTTACATCAGGGTCCCCAGAGAGCCTCCCCTTACATCAGAGTCCCCAGAGAGCCTCCACTTACATCAGATTCCCCAAAAAGCCCCTTCCGTACATCAGGGTCCCCAGAGAGCCTCCCCCTTACATCAGGGGGATGCTCAATCTTGAGTTCTTCCTGAGAATGAATGCTTATTTTTGGCATACTTCAGTATTTCCCGCTGACAGGGAAATGTTCATTACTGTTGGACACATGAACTGCACAGATGATCCTAGTAGTGCATCTTCAGGTTTTCATCTAGAAATGATCCAAGGCCTACAAAGGAGATTGGCTATACTGTACACAATATCAACATTTTTTGGCAAACTGCTTCTCTATGAAGACAAAGCCTTTTAGATGTAAGTGTAGAAATGTCATTACATATATTTTCCAGATGACAAGCCCATACCAGCGAAGTTTGTGTTTTAATGAAAGTTCAATTTCTGTCCCACACACAAAGAAACAAATTCTCATTTCTTTTTCAAGTTGCCCTTATGTCTCACAAGCTATTTCATAGCACAGGAAAGATGAAACTTTTTAAACCCTTGGTTAATAAATCCTACTAAAGGAATTTTTTTTTTTTTTAAAGATGAGACTTGAGGGTTATACAAACATATATATAAATTTAAAAAGAAAACAACTGGGTCATATTTTGTATGATCTTTAATTTGTTTCAAAGTTATGGAAACACAGGAAATGAACGTCTTCATCACACTATATAATTAATGAATGGTTGTGAGGTTGAAATATTACAACATTTATGATTAGTGATGAGTGGATCAGCCTGGGTTCAATTTGAGGGCCATTTGCCAAACCCATCCTAAAATCTGGGAACCCCAAACATAGCAACTGAACCCCTAGAATTCTATAGGAGCCAAATCTTTTTTTTTCAAGGAAAATGTGTAAACTATTGTTAAAAAAAGGTTAGGGGTAGCTTGGCACTCCCATGTATCAATGTAGAAACATTTTTTTAAAATACTGATTTTGGTAGGGAACGGGTCTTTGAAAAGGCTTAGTGGGCAACATTAAAAATACATTCCACATGAAATGATGCACCTGTAGGATGTATTACAGCAAAAGTGACATTTACAAAAAAACTTTTGCTGATAAAGGATATTTCCCAGCCAGATTAATTATTTTTTAACTGCTTACCGACCGCGCAATAGAATGATGGCTACAGTGCGGCTCGTTAACTCTGGGAGTGCATACATTGACATCCTCCCAGAATCCCGCTCTCTCAGGAATATCCGTGACTGTCGGGTCCGCATCACGGATCACAGTAAACGGATGCTGATAGCGGCCGTTTACCATGTCATTGCTCCGTCAAATGACGGAGCGATCACTTGTAAACAAACCGGCGTCACGTCCGGTTCTTCTCTCCCCTCTCTGTACAGATCTGTACAGTGTGAAGGGAGAGGGGAGAGATCAGTGGCAGCAGCGCTGTGGGCTGGATGTGTAGTGCCCACAGCGCTGATACGTGCCCATTCCAGCCATCCATCCATCCATACTCAGCCATCCATGCTCAGCATACCCATCCATACTCAGCATACTCATCCATCCATCCATGCTCACCCATCCATACTCAGCATACTCATCCATCCATGCTCGCCCATCCATACTCAGCATACTCATTCATCCATCCATGCTTACCCATCCATACTCAGCATACTCATCCATCCATCCATGCTCAGCCATCCATACTCAGCATACTTAGTCATCCATACTCAGCATACCCATCCATACTCAGCATACTCATCCATCCATCCATGCTCAGCCATTCATACTCAGCATACTCATCCATCCATGCTCAGCCATCCATCCATCCATCCATGCTCAGCCATCCCATCCACCCCATTCATAATTAGCAATACCCAGCCATACCCAGCCATACCCAGCCGTACCCAGCCATACACAGCCATACCCAGCAATACTCAGCCATACCCAGCCATACTCAGCCGTACCCAGCCGTACTCAGCTGTACTCAGTCATACTCAGCCGTACCCAGCCATACTCAGCCATACCCAGCCATATTCAGTTGTACCCAGACATACTCAACCGTACCCAGCCATACTCAGCCGTACCCAGCCATACTCAGCTGTACCCAGCCATACTCAACCATACCCAGCCATACCCAACCATACCCAGCCATACTCAGTCGTACCCAGCCATACTCAGCCATACTCAGCCATACCCAGCCATACTCAGCCATACCCAGCCATACTCAGTCGTACACAGCCATACTTTGCCATACTCAGCCGTACCCAGCCATACTCAGCTGTACCCAGCCATCCCATCCATACACAGCCATACCCAGCCATACCCAGCCGTACTCAGCTGTACACAGCCATACTCAGTTGTACCCAGCCATACTCAGTCCTCAGTCGTACCCAGCCATACTCAGCCATATCCAGCCATCCCATCTATACCCAGCCATACTCAGCCGTACCCATCCGTACTTAACCGTACCCAGCCATACTCATTCATGCTCAGTCATCCCATCCATACTCAGCCATCCCCATCCATACTCAGCCATCCCCATCCACGGCTCATCCATCCCCATTCATGCTCATACATGCCACTACAGTGCCTCACAAAAGTGTAATAGGTAGTCAAATTAGATTTGAAACTTATGCCCCTAGAATACCTGACGGTGCTCCCTGCATGTTGGGCCTCTCTATGTGGCCATACTGTGGAAAAGTCTCACACATGTGGTATCGCCATGCTCAGGAGCAGTAGGAGAATCTATTTTGGGGAGTCATTTTTGTTATGTACATACTATGTGTTAGAAACATTGTGTAAATGGACAACATTGTTTCTTTACACATTTTCCAAAAACTTGTAGAAAAAAAATTACATGTTTAAAAGACTCATTATGCCTCATAGATTATACATTGGGGTGTTTTCTTTCCAAAATGGGGTAATTTTTTGGGTGTTTTCATTGTCCTGGTTCTCCAGGGCCTTCAAAAGTGCAAGAGGTAGTCAAGAAATTATATGTGTAATTTATGCTCCAAGAATGCCTGATGGCGCTCCCTGCATGTTGGGTCTCTGTATGTGGCCACGCTGTGTAAAAGTCTCACACATGTGGTATCGCCATACTCAGGAGGAATAGCAGAAGGTGTTTTGGGGTGTAATTTGTGCTATGCATGGATTTTTTTAACAGAAAAGACTTTGAGTCCCCTCAAAACTCATATGAGTACTATATATGAGCACGTGTTGGGTCGATGCAACAAAGCATCGACCCAAACTCAAAGCTCATCACTATTCATGATTTTTACATCTTACATAAAAGGAAATATGTATGCACTTTTAGGATAGATAGATAGATAGATAGATAGATAGATAGATAGATAGATAGATAGATAGATAGATAGATAGATAGATAGATAGATAGATAGATAGATAGATAGATAGATAGATAGATAGATAGATAGATAGATAGATAGATAGATAGATAGATAGATAGATAGATAGATTCGTTTGCATTATTGATCCCTTTCTACATACAGTATTGTGCAAAAGTTTTAGGCAGGTGTGAAGAAATGCTGTAAAGTAAGAATGCTTTAAAAATATATATATTTTAATTGTTTATTTTGAATAGTTTACAAAATGAAAAGTGAGTGAACAGATGAAAAATTTAAATCAAATCAATATTTGATGTGACTACCCTTTGGCTTCATCAATTTTTACACTTGCACAAAGTCAGATGTTTTGTCATTAGAGTCAGGTGTATGATTAACCACTTTCCGTCTGAGCTATAGCCGAATGACGGCTACAGCGTGGACCTACTTTGCCATGACACCGTCATATGTCCTCCCGAGCTAGAGTGTCCGCGCTCTGTGATCTATGAGACTCGGCTGAACACAGATCAGAGTAAGGGGTTGATCCCGGACCCCTTACTACGTGATCAGCTGTCAGCCAATGACAGCTGATCATGTGATGTAAACAGAGCCGGTAATCAGCTATTTTTCTCCTCATGCTGATAGAGTAAGGAGAAAAAAAAAGCCGATCACCAGCGGCTGTCAGAGGGACATCGGTCCTGATGGCGGGATCATCTGTGCTGAATAGTTAACCAATTACATCAAGAAGTTGCTAATGATCATAATATTCATATGTAAGTTGAAACACACTCATCAACTAAAACAGAAACAACTGTGTAGGAGGCTTAAACATGTGTGAAGAACAGCCAAACTCTACTACTAAGGTGAGAATGTGGAAGGCGGTTTAATGTCACAGGTCATACACCATGGCAAGTCTGAGCACAGAAACAAGACTCAAGGTCATCAAGGCATCGGTAAAGTCTCTTCCAGGCAAAGATTTTAAAGCAGACTGGATTTTCAAGATGTGGTGTTCAAATTCTTTTGAAAAAGCACAAAGAAACAGAAAACATTGAGAACCGTAGGCGCAGTGGTCAGCCAAGAAAACTTAATGCAGCAGATAAAAGAATGCAAGACACAACATGCTTACTTCCCTTCGACATCGGAAGATGTCCAGCAGTGCCATCAGTACATAACTGGAAACAAGTGGGACCCAGGTACACATATCTACTGTCCAGGGAAGTCATACCTCCAACGTGGAAACAAGGCTTAGTGACTCAACTATGAATGAAAACATAGTCACTGGAGTGCAAAAAAATGGCAGAAAGCGCTCTGAGTCAAAATTTGAAATATTTGGCTGTAGCAGAAGGTAATTTCTTCATCGAAAGGCTGGAGAGCGGTACAATGAGTGTCTGCAGACAACTGTGAAGCATGGTGGAAGTTGCTTACAAGTCTGGGGCTGCATTTCTGCAAATGGAGTTGGAGATTTGATCAGAATCAATGGTGTCCTCAATGCTGAAAAATACAGGTAGATACTTACAATGTATCTATCATGCCATACCATCAGGGAGGCATGTTATTGGCCCCAAATTAATTCTGCAGCAGGACAATGACCCCAACCATACAGCCAATATCATTAAGAACTATCTTCAGAGTAAAGAAGAATAAGGAGTCTTGGAAGTGATGATTTGTCCCCCACAGAGCCCTGATCTCAACCTTATTGAGTCCTTTTGAGATTACATGAAGACACAGAAGGACTTGTGGTAGCCTACATCCACAGAAAATCTGTGATTAGTTCTCCAAGATGTTTGGAACAACCTATCTGGAAAGTGTATCTAGAATTGATACTGTTTTGAAGGCAAAGGGTGGTAACACCAAATATTGATTTGATTTGGATTTTTCTTCTGTTCATTTACTTTCCATTTGGTTAACCACTTGACCACTGGGCACTTAAACCCCCTTCCTAATCAGACCAATTTTTAGCTTTTGGTGATCTCACATTTTGAACGACAATTACTCAGTCATACAACACTGTACCCATATGAATTTTTTGTCCTTTTTCACAAAAATATAGCTTTCTTTTGGTGGTATTTAATCACTGTTGGGTTTTTTTTTGCGCTATAAAAGAAAAAAGACTGAAAATTCGGTAAAAAAATGAATTTTTCTTTGTTTCTGTTATAAAATTTAGCAAATTAGTAATTTTTCTTCGTAAATTTTGGCCAAAATTTATACTGCTACATATCTTTGGTAAAAATAAGTACAAATTGGTGTATATTATTTGGTCTTTGTGAAAGTTATAGAGTCCACAATCTAATTTCGTGAGACCCTAACATGCCAGAAAAGTACAAATACCCCCCAAATTACCCCTTTTTGGAAAGAAGACATTCCAAGGTATTTAGAAAGATGCATGGTGAGTTTTTTGAAGTTGTCATTTTTTCCCACAATTATTTGCAAAATCAAGATTTTTTTTTCTTTTTTTTTCACAAAATTGTCATATTAGCAGGTTATTTCTCACACACAGCATATGCATACCACAAATTACACCCCAAAACACATTCTGCTATTACTCCTGAGTATGGCGATACCACATGTGCAAGACTTTTACACAGCGTGGCCACATACAGAGGCCCAACATGCATGGAGCACCTTCAGGCGTTCTGGAGCAACCAGGTCAATTCTGACATTTCTCTCCTACATGTAAAAATCATCATTTATTTGCTAGAAAATTACATAGAACCCCAAAACATTATATATGTTTTTTTAGCAAAGACCCTAGAGAATACAATGGCGGTTGTTGCAACTTTTTATCTCGCACGGTATTTGCACAGCAATTTTTCTAACTAATTTTTTTGGAAAAAAGACAGTTTTGTGCTTTAAAAAAAAAAAAAAACAGTAAAGTTAGCCCAATGTTTTTGCATAATGTGAAAGATGAAGTTACGCTGAGTAAATAGATACCTAACATGTCACCCTTCAAAATTGCATGCGCTCGTGGAATGGCGCCAAACTTCCCTACTTAAAAGTCCCCATAGGCGACGCTTTAACATTTTTTACGGTTACATGTTTTGAGTTACAGAGGAGGTCTAGGGCCAAAATTATTGCTCTCGCTCTAACGTTCGCAGTGATACCTTTTCATATGTGGGCGGGAATATGTATGCATTCGCTTCTGCATGCGAGCACACAGACAGGGGCGCTTTTAAAAAAAAATTTTATTGTTCATTTTACTTTATTTATTTTAGTTTGACACTTTTTTCCAAAAAAAAAAATTTTGATCACCTTTATTCCTATTACAAGGAATGTAAACATCCCTTGTAATAGGAATATGGCATGACAGGTCATCTTTACAGTGAGATATGGGGTCAATAAGACCCCACATCTCACCTCTAGGCTGGGAAGCCTGAAATAAAAAAAAACGATCCTGGCTTCGATCGTAGCGGTGAGTCAGGGGGGGGACTTCCCCTCTCGCCTCCCGTAAGAACGATCAAGCAGTGGAACAGCCACTATGATCATTCTTATGGTGTAGGGAATCGCCGGCTGAAAAAGCTGATATCTGAATGATGCCTGTAATAATAATATAATAATAATAAAATTAATTCTCAATTCTGCAAGTGTTCTAATTTACTATCGCTGTTTTCTAGCTGGTCTAAAACCACTTTTGACGTAAAGGGACACTTTTTGATTGCTATGGATGATCTCCAGGCAGAAAGAACAGTATATATCATATAAAACTGCATGCAGGGCACTGGACAAAGCACTGGGCACAAAAGGGATGTGAAATAATTTCATGCAGTAATGTAATCTGTATGATTACAGCGTACTGTGTGTGTTATGATTTTTCAATTTTTTGAATTTGCTGCCGGGCTCCGCCCTCATGCGTCGCGACGCTCGCAGGGAACAGAGCCCGGCACAGAGAGGCATCGGGCAGAGGACAGAGCCCACGGACACAGCGGGGGGACATCGCAGGATCCTAGGGACAAGGTAAATATACTGCACAAGGATCCTGCAATGCAATCCCGAGTGTGGCTCGGGGTTACCGCTAATGGTACTGAAACTTAACCCCGAGCCACACTTGGGAAAACCGCCAGGGAGGTTAATATTAAAAGTCAGAAGCTACAGCATTTCTAGCTGCTGACTTTTTCATTTTTTTCATGGGGGGGTGGAACACCTCTTAATTTACAGCATTTTTTCACCCCTGCCCAAAACAATTGCACGGTAGTGTATTTCACAAAAATGGTTGTTGAATATGTCCACTGGTCTACCAAATTCTAGACTTGTATATTATTATTATTATTATTATTATTATACAGGTTTTATATAGTGCCAACAGTTTGCGCAGCGCTTTACAACATGAGGGCAGACATTACAGTTAGATTACAATTTGGTACAAGAGGAATCAGAGGGCCCTGCTCGTTCGAGCTTACAATCTAAAAATGTGAAGTGAGCAGAGTTGATTCCTGGACAAGCTATGTTGACCATCCAGCACCATAATAAAGAATTATTACTGTCCAGGTCACACAAAGAATTATTTTATAAGCTGCTAAAAGACTTCAGATGATCTTAAACCTGGTACACAGTCTTTTTTTTTTGTTCAACCCAGCAGGCTGAACAAAAAAAAACTGTGGAGCTCGGGAGGAGCTCATTGTACTAGCTATGCAATGTTAGTACAGTGATCTCTCCGCTGCGCTTTTGTGTTCTGACAGGGGGACTGCCT
Source organism: Lithobates clamitans (assembly GCA_037952925.1). Lineage (NCBI taxonomy): Eukaryota > Metazoa > Chordata > Amphibia > Anura > Ranidae > Lithobates > Lithobates clamitans. The sequence continues at coordinate 1,712,394 of JBBGZY010000273.1, forward strand.
TGACCCTCCAGATAATCATCTGGCATCTATCGGACAGGCAGCTGCACACATGGGCCAAACGTTATCCGATTTCTGTTAAACTGCCCATGCAAGCTTTAGCCCAGTCCTAGGATGACCAAGCCTTTCAGATAAACCTATCCCTAAAGGGCAACCAATAACCTCTTCAGATGTCCCATGGCTGTGAAATCTCAGTTTTGGCACTTCAGGATGGATTGTCCCATCTGATCTGCATTGTTGTCCCAAGATAAAGATGTCTTCTCGCTGCATTGCTATGTATGCTACTATGTATGCTGCTCTGATGCATGCATGCATGCTTAGTACACAATTACTTGAGCCCCATTTGATATCTCAGAGTTGTGTAGGCTACAATCAGTTTTCTGAATTTTACATGTGTAGTAAGTAAATAGTGATGTACAGTGCTTTACTTCTGTAAAATGTTTCCGTATGGAATAGACACTTTAGTGGAAACTGGTTTACTAAAAATAAAAATGCAGCAAGCAGAATTTTTCCATGCCCCACAATAATAATGGCTTTGGAAGATCATTTTAAAATTGTGAAGTTTAGGAAGAATGAACCACCTGTCTGATTTATGTGACAATGGAAAATGTTGGACAATAGACAAGGCAGCCCATAGATGATTTTTTTTTTTTTGTTCAAGCAGCGAGTTAAAAAAAAACAAAAAAAACTCAACTTCCCCATCCACACATTCAAGGTAGAATTGTGGAATCTTCCCAACTGAGCCTTTGTATTCTTGCAGCGGGGAGGCTTCCCTACTGTCAGAATATATTACACTAGCCAGCAGCGCTGATTGAGCGGAAATTTTCCAACAGGGCAGTTGTACAGAAGTCATTTGGTAGATCAACTTCTGCACAACCACCCTGTCCATACATGGATTAAGATTTGGCTGGTCCCTGCTGAACCAGCTGAATTTTCAATCCAGCTATGGCTTATAAAGATGTGGGTGAACACAAATATGTCCTGCAACAAAGGCATATGTGTATACGAGGAAAGAATGAGAAGTATAAATGTATTTTTTTCAAAAAGTATATGCACTTAGCAAAACGTTTTAACTTAAAGGTTTATTTAAAGATTTCATAATATAATTGAAAGTGATCAATGTACCCATATTAACATTCTTATTGTCATCTCAATACAGTCATATAGCAGACACAGTGTGCTACAGTTTGACACTTGTGTACATCATGTATGCTATTTCATTTCAAGGATTCTTTCCTTTTCTAGTTTCTAAGAAATCTATATGGGAACCTTCAGAGCAAATCCAAGTCATGTGGCTTGGTTTTTGCTTTATCTTTTTTTTTTTACTTCAAATATCTAAGCACCTGCAAGGGATGTTTTAAAATTACCTCTTAATTGGCTTATTATAACTAGATTTTTTATTGCCCCACGGATAGTCAAAAAAGACCAGCAGCTAATGTATAGTTATAATGTATAGTTCATCGCAGCAGAACTGCATGGCAATGAGAAATGAATATGAAGAAGAGACAGCACAGCCAGAATAGTCATCATCTTTAATTAACGTTTAGAACAGTCTTGTTTTGCAATAGGGAAGACTGGAGTAAGGCAGGGAAAGATTTATAGTTATGGAAGTCGGCATGTGTGCCGGATTTCTTCCAATACATATCAGCTCTGTGTGTGTGAGCTCTGAGTATGTGTGTGGGAGTCTAAGCAAGCAGAGAATATGTGGGTTAACAACAGCAAAGTTGTTAGCTCTAAAATAAAGATTCAATGAAGAAATGATGGAGTTTTTAAAATCTACCACAGTGTCATGATCTGACCAACAAATATGAACAAAGTTGCTTGAGCTTCTTGGAGAAGCAGGCATTGTTTACCTGAGCTAACCAGGATGTTGTAGAGGATTTTGCCAATGGGAATATGGAAAATGTCACAGTAAATATAAATATAACACAGTTGATTTTATTTTTTGATATACCTAAAACTATTAACCAAATCATAAATCTAAAGAATATGAACAAAAGAATTATATAAAAATTTTGAAGAAAGGCAAAACTACTAATAAATAATTTGAATGTTTGTTAAAGATCACTTTGTAAAACAATCTATTCAGTTTAAAATAGAAATGAAAGGCACATTTGTGTAATAAAGCATTATAGTAATACATTTTCCCCCCTTTTTTATAAGTGATCACATTCTCTCTATTTTCAGCAGCATAAGAGCTGGGGGATAAGAAACACCAGGACACTGATTTCCCAGTGAATGGCTGTGCAGGGAAGGTGTGTCAGGATAAGTCTGATCGTTGGAGGAGAGCAGGCTAGAGAGCTGACCACAGTGTGTTCTCCTGCTTAATGTAGTCAGTTTTTAATAGGAAAGCGGAGGGACTGGCAGGAACACCAGGGATTTCACACAAAGGAAGCAATACAAAGAGAACAGGATACTTTTTCATACAAGTACATGGTACAGCAGGCATACATCAGGAATATGAAATCTTGGGGTAACATACTCTTTAAGGACACAACAGAAGATGAAGGAAAGTAAAAATTTTACCCATAGATTGTGATTTAGTAAGCAAAATAGCAAAGTGAGAGGGAGCTGTGTAACTTTTTAACTCTGCATCTCAGATGTATTCAAACTTTTCACGTCCACTGCTTGGATACCCTGCCTATGCAGAAAGGCTTCTTGCTTATACAGTATACCTCTATTAAAAATTAAACAATTTTAGTTAATTGACTTCATCAAAAAAAAAATTAGCACTGCTTCTGATTGACCTGAATATGCAGTATTAAATTGTACCCGTATGTGTTACCTTTGGTATAATGTAATCTACTGGCCAGCTTGGCCCATTAGTTGCCCATCCACTGTATATTTTTATATACAGCTGTCCAGAAAGTTGCTGGCAGCTTAAAGTTTTGTTCAATCTGCTAAAGCAGCATTGGGCTGTCAATGTATTTAGGATTATTTAATAAAGCATTGGAAAGCACTGAGTTATGGCATCTTGGCACATGGTGACTTTCCCAGCAGTTCGAGTCTATTGTGGTTAGCATGTTTTGCTATGCAGTAAAAAAAAAAACTGGATACTTTCATTGCCACTGCTAACAGCAGATTTTTATGTTGCTCAGTATTCAGCAAGTATACTCCTTATACTTCATGCTACTATTTTTTCATTTACTAAGGATTCAGTATTGACATTTTTAATTTACTGTCCCCAGAAACAAGAGTTATGCCACGTACACGCGATCGGACATTCCGACAACAAAATCAATGGATTTTTTCCGACGGATGTTGGCTAAAACTTGTCTTGCATACACACGGTCACACAAATCTTGTCGGAAATTGCGAACGCCAAGAATGTGGTGACGTACAACACATACGACAAGCCGAGAAAAATGAAGTTCAATAGCCAGTGCGGCTCTTCTGCTTGATTCCGAGCATGCGTGGAACTTTGTGCGTCGGAATTGTGTACACATGATCGGAATTTACGACAACGGATTTTGTTGTCGGAAAATTTGAGATCCAGATCTCAAATTTTGTGTGACGGAAATTCCAATGGAAAATGTCCGATGGAGCCTACACATGATCGGAATTTCCGACAACAAGCTCCCATTGAACATTTTCCGTCGGAAAATCCGACTGTGTGTACAGGGCATTAGAGATGGGTTTGTGCCTTTTTATTTTATAAATCTATATGTTTAAAAGCCAAAAAGTGTATAATGTGTTAGTAAAATCTTAATTATGATTAGGGAGAGTGAATTGTGTCACACATGAGGTAAACCAGCATATCCTCCAACAATCCATTATTTATGGAACATTGTATGGCTGTGCTGAATTGGTGTGATGGACAACAAAGTTAGAAACCTTACCCAATCACTATTTTTTTTTATCTGATGCCTCCTCCCCTTCCTTCAACACTGCCCTATCCTGGAACACTTGAATGGTTTGAATGCTTCTATTTAAAGGAGAAAGCGACAAAAAAAAAGATGCTTTATTTGCATTATGCATTAAACACCTGTTCAATTTTCCTTTCCATCTATGATCTGACAACAAAGCTGGGCTTATTATGGTCAAGCCAGGAGATTGCCTCTGCTGCAGATTCAATATAGTGGGCTTGACCCTTTTTAGCGATTTTTAACTTGGCAGGGTATAACATGGTGTATGGTAACTTGAAGCCTTTCCCTAATTTCTGTAAATTTAGCTCATCTGCGCTGAACTTCTGTGGTAAAGTACCGATAAAAGGACACTTTTGCCCTATTGTATTGTATGTTGTATTTATCACTGGCAATGTGGAGAATGGTTTCTCGATCTTTATAATTCAGTAATGCCAGTATTGGTCTTGGTGTGTGGGATGGAGGCAAAGCCCTAGGCGACATTCTTTGGACGTGTTCAACAATAAAGAGAAGTGTAAATGCATGCTTGCCAAAAATTTTAAGTAGCCACCCTTCCACAAACACAGTGTGGTCTCTGTCCTCCACTCATTCTGACAGGCCCATTATGTGTACATTACCTCTAAGCTGGTTTTCAATGTAATCTGCTCTGTTGTTAGTGGCAGTGGCCAGCTGGGGAAAGGCCCTGGCATCTTTAGCTAAGGGAGGGAGCTGATCCTCTAGGTCGCTGATGCAACTTTCTGTGGCTACAGTGCACTCCCTGATCTTCTCAAGATTCTGGCGTAAAAAGGAAACCTCCTCCCTAAAGCTGCCAAAATGTTCCTTAAGTTTGTTAACTGAAGCAGTACATTTATCAACTGTTCACAAGATTTCACCTAGAGTAGGTTGTTCAGTGTCATCAGTAGCCAGCCTTTTTGCTACTGTGTCAGTATCCTGTGTGACTGCATGAGGCCCGGTATTAGAAAATAGGGCTGCTGTCCCCACTCCCCATGGTGCACACTGTGGTAAGGGGAAGCTGGGCACCATCTTGGCTCTCTGAGACTGCTGCTTCCTCCCTGACTTTTCGGGTCATCATATGGGTGTTCTGTGTCAGTGGATGGGACCTAGGCTGGCTGCTGAGTCATTTGGACTGGTGCAGTACAAGATAAACACTAGGGGAGGATCAGTGCACAATGTTTAGTGGAAGCTCTGTGATGCACAGCAGCTCACATGCAGTTCAAGGTCAGCCCACCCCCCCCCCCCACATTCATTCTTTATAGATATTTATTTTAGTACTGTACAAACCTTACAAATAGTTTGTTTTTATTACTTTAAACCCACATAGAAAAATGAATGAACTCTCCTTAACATAACCTCTGTGAAGCACCTCAGAGGTCGGTCCACTTACACATATGTCCGGATTAAAGACACACGGTAAAGTGTATGTAAAGCCAAATGCTTTTTTTGGTTTGTTTTGAATAGAATATAGAAGGGCTAAAACCTAACAAATTTTACTGCTCAGGAAGTAGAAGAAATGTGTACAGCACTGGATTTCTTAAAGCAGTAGGTGTTCCCAGTCAGCTCTTCCAGAAGTGTTGGCCAAAGGTCAGCTCTTTGCTCAAGCAGGGACTAGGTGTGCAAGGAGGTAATTAACCAAAAGCAGAAGGTATGAAGGCCAGATTCAGTTTTACTCAGTTATAAAAATCAAATGCATTTCAGGGGTTTAAAGGGTTCTTGCTTTTCATAAGGATGAATGTACACAGCTTATGTATATTTACAAGCACATCCAAGTTGCAAAATTGCTGCAGTCATCAATTAATAAGGACTGGACAAAAATAATTCCTTTAGTCAAGAATTGTGAAATTTTAGATAGTCGGTCAACATAATACACTTAACCTCCCTGGCGGTATGATTATTTCGGATTTTAGGTGCTGAAAGCGGTACAATTATTTTGCATGGAATTTGGCGTTTTATATTGTAGGTCTGTAATTCTTAACAATAACACACTTAAATCTGTCCAAACAAGAGTCTAGTAGATATCCCGGGTATGATAAAGTTTGAAACACAAAAACATAAATTATAATATAATAAATAAAAATAAATAATTAAAAAAAAAAATAATAATAATAAAATAAATTTCCCCACGATTCACTATCGTCCAATTCTGCAAGTGTTCTAATTTACTATCGCTGTTTTCTAGCTGGTCTAAAGCCACTTTTGACGTAAAGGGACACTTTTTGGTTGCTATGGACAATCTCCAGTTTCCAGGCAGAAAGAACAGTATATATAACATAAAACTGCATGCAGGGCATGGGCCAAAGCACTGGGGACAAAAGGGATGTGAAATCATTTCATACAGTACTGTAATCTGTAAGATTACAGTACTGTATGTGTTATGATTTTTACAATTTTTTGAATTTGCCGCCAGGCTCCGCCCCCGTGCGTCGCGACGCTCGCAGGGAACGAAGCCTGGCACGGAGAGGCTTCGGGCAGGATCCCGGGGACAAGGTAAGTAAAGCCACAGCAGGATCCTGCGATGTAATCCCGAGTGTGGCTCGGGGTTACCGCTAATGGTGCTGAAATGTAACCCCGAGCCACACTCAGGAAAACCGCCAGGGAGGCTACCCAAGTACCGTAATTCACTTGATTTTGTTCTTTAATGCAGCATTTTTGTTCTGTTGATATTCTTTTTCCCTGTAAGGGGAGTGTAGTTATAGGTGTAGAGACAAAGTTGTCCAATTTTAACCAAGGACTGTTTTTTTTTTTTTTTTGTGGAAGGATCAGGACAAATTTACAATGTCATTTAAATTATTGGTTATAAAAGATTTGACGGATTTTTAATACTGCTCTAAATGTCCTCAATACCCTTTCCTTTCTCTTTTTTTAGATTTATGATTAAGTTCTCCACTAAAAACTGATTTTCCCTACACCTTAGTTTGTATTCTATATAAATAATTTTAGTAATAATAGTGCTTTAGTTTTTAGTGCATATTCAAAAAAAATGTGATCCAATTGAATTTACCAAGAGAAAATCTTTTTCTTCAACATCACTAGAAAATGTTTAAATGAAGCTATTCCAAGGGAGCCGTGATCATAGCATGAACACATTCAATCTGGTGATCTGTGAACACTGCCTCCCTCTAGGAGTTCTTAAATTAATTACTTTAGTCCACTTGACAAGGTCAAATCCATTCCCCCACATGATGGATCTCATCTGTTGCAGCACTTGAAGAGATGTTTTCCCTCTCCTGTGACTGCAGTAGAAGCTCATCCATCTCAGAGTTTCAAGAGTGATCTGCCTAGATCAGAGAGAAAAGGAGTTTCCAGGGGGCAGCTGATGGCCAGTATGATACATTGTCTTCACTTTAAAGTGGTAACAAGTGATATAAAACAGCCCCACCACAAGCGCTAGCATTTTTATGCAACTTTATCAATTATGTGTAGACCAAGAAAAGAAAATAGAAAATGACCTATAATGTGAACACAGCTTGGAGTATGTGTAAAAGTGAACAACATCAACTAATAATTCAATATCTAAAGCCAAAATATCATTTTACTGAGAATGCCGAGAAATGGTTATGTAGCTAGCATTTTATGACATTTTGAAATGAGCTTCAAATATATAAATTGAAACCTGGTCAGTGTAAATCACATAACATATACAACATGTATTAATAATAAAACAAAAAACTGGACCATATGTTTAAAGCAGAACTACAGTGCATCTGCACAACACAAATCAAAAATGCTAGTTGATTCATTTTTAATAATCAAACCAAACCCACTCATCCATCCATGTATCCATGCTTTATTTTGCTGTGAAATTACTTTTAAAAAAAACACCCCCTAGCATTTCTGGCCATAGTCATCTTGAGTAAGGGATAATGATTCATGTAGCATTTACTTCCTAAATCCATCTGCCCTTAGTTTAGGCATGCAAGCAGGGAGGTGTGCTTAGCTGAGAAAATGTGTATGACATCATTTGCCTAAGCCTGGAATCCAGGAAGTAACTGAAAAAAAAAAGTTTAAAACGAGTAAACATGATATACTTTCCCATTAATTTTCTAATGGTGGCAGCATAATAATTAAAAACAGTCAATATTAATTAAGAGAATCATGTTCCGCTGTAACTGTATTCCATAGGCAGGTGCATTTTTAATAAAATTATACAGGATTCCTTTAAAACACTCGCTGAAGTGATAGAGAAACTCTCAGTGGAAACTTTAAAAAATTTAGAAAAGTGTTAATGTAAATAGAAAGATAAATTATTTTTACATAACAACTTTTTCATATATTAACGTCTTGCAGACGTTAAAAAAAAACTTCCCACTACTTGCTCTCCTCCCCATCCCTAAACATATAACTGACTGCTCTTACCACTCCAGTGGTGTGCTGGCTGCAGCATCTTTCCTCCCTCTTCCTGGTCTCACAGGAGACATTGAGGGCAGTGGGAGACATTGGCTCCTGCTGCTGTCAATCAAACTCCTGTAAGGAGGGATTGAGGGGAGTGGCTTACTGGCACTGTGGATCTATGGGAGGTCCTTCTGAGGAGGCCTGGACGGACGTAATGCATAATGGCAGACTCCACTGATGTCATCCCACTCACAGCCACCTTCTTGCTGGTGATCTCTTATGAATACTGGATGGTTGAGTAAATGCTTTTGTTCCCATTGCTATATGCAGCCTCTGTATATAAGCTACTTGTACTCTGTGCTATGAGGCGCTATGATCAACTATTAAATTTCAACAGTGTGATCTATTTTTTTGCAATTTATGCTTTCTTTCATGTCCCGTGAAGAAATGCATGATTAACGCTTTGGCATCTGGTTACCTTGCACTAGTGCACAAGTGCTGGTACCCAGTGAATTCTCCAGAACACTGTGCAGACACAGAGATCAATTTAGGGTCTTTACCCACAAGTCCCCAGGACAACTGCACATACCCAACCTCCCTCGGACAGTGAGGGAGACAGTCCTTCTCTAGACCAGATCTCTTTGGAGAAATCCTGTAGTCAAGTCCAGGTCACTTACAGGTCCCAGCTCTGCACCAGTGAGACCTCACAGAAACCCAGATAGTAAGCAATTGTGCTGCAAGTTTGAAAATGACTTGCTAAGCTATTGCTAGACTTGCCAAGTTTCACAAGTTTGTTGCACAAATGCAGCAAGTCCGCATTGCATGACTGCAGGTCAACATTCTTTTCAAACATTCTGCAAGTCTGCTGCAAGTTCTGGTTCAGTTATGTTGACCAATAGTCATCCTACCACAGGGGTCACTTTGACTGAATTTTCATGCTGTAGACTTGCAGAGCTCTTGCTGTAGACTCACCATTGCAACTTTGCTTTTGCTAGAGACTTTAAACGCAAATGTGCTACAAATTGTAAAAGTGTCAACTAGAACTTGTGCTTCAAGTGCTCTGCAAGTGTACAACTTGCCCAGGAAAATATGCAGCAAGTTAACAGACTTTCAATTCGACACTGCCACAAATTTGTGGCAAATTATCCTTGCTATCTGGAACATTAATCCAGTCCATAGGCTGCCTCAGGAGCAACAGCTCCCTGAGGCTTGGAACTTGAAAAGACCCTCTCTAGGCTCCAGACTTTTTATTAGCTTCCAAGCCACCCTCTGGGCACACCTCTCCGGGGATTGGCTAGGCCCTGATTAATATTCAGGCTAGTTATTTGAATTATCCCTCCCTAAGCTCTAGAAGCTTCTTCTATAGGCAGGGGGGAAGCAGTCAAACTCCCAACCTGTCAAAACTTGGGCGGCACAGTGGTGTAGTGGTTAGCACTCTTGCCTAGCAGTAAAAAGGGTCGCTGGTTTGAATCCCAACCACGACACTACCTGCCTGGAGTTTGCATGTTCTCCCTGTGCCTGCGTGGGTTTCCTCCGGGTACTCCGGTTTCCTCCCACACTCCAAAGACATGCTGGTAGGTTAATTGGCTTCTGTCCAAAATTTGCCCTAGTATATGAATGGGGACCTTTGATTGAGGGTAGGGACTGATGTGAGTGTGCGATGTACAGGGTTAGGGACAAGGGTCAGGGTTGTAGACACACACTCACTCAAGGTTGAACTGGATGGACTGGTGTCTTTATTCAACCTTACTAACTATGTAACTATGTAACTATGTAACTATGTACACTAGGTCAAAGCAAACAATCTCTGCTCCCTGAAGGAGACAACAACTAAATTTTCCTATCAGCCTATCTAGGAGGGTGCTACATAGGTCAACCTATAAAATGTATAATATAAATGGACTGTCCTAAAGAACGATTTTAGGGACTTAGGAGCTAAATTGAGGAAAAGGACCTCCAAGGTAGTATTCTCAGGAATACTACCGGTACATCGAGCCACACCAGAAAGGAAGAGGGAGATTAGGGAAGTAAACAAGTGGCTGAAGAGCTGGTGTAGTAAGGAGGGGTTTGGGTTCCTGGAGGACTGGGCCGACTTCTCAGTCGGTAACCGGTACTATAGAAGGGATGGACTGCACCTAAATGAGGAGGGTGCAGATCTACTGGGAAGGAAGATGGCCAAAAAGTTAGAGGGGTATTTAAACTAGGCGATGGGGGAGAGGGTCCAGAGGCAGAGATAGCCAGCGTGGAAGATATTCCAGAGGGTAGTATTGGGGGCATTAGTGGTAGGTTAACCAAAGCACAAAAACACAAGGTGAGTATAGTAGCAAGTCCTAGTTGCAATCTTGAAACGCCCAATACGAAGACAATATGCGACCGGTCTAAACTTTGTGGCATGTTCACCAATGCCAGGAGCATGGCGGACAAGATGGGTGAACTAGAGATACTGTTGTACAAGGAGGATTTGGAATTTGTGGGAATTTCAGAGACCTGGTTCAACAGCTCTCATGATTGGCTGGCAAACATTTAAGGGTATACCCTACACCGCAAGGATAGAGAGGGTAAAAAAGCGGGAGGGGTATGCCTATATATCAAGAATAATGTAAAAGTGAATGTGAGAGATGACATCACTGAGGGAGCTAGAGAGGAGGTGGAATCCTTATGGGTAGAGCTCCAAAGGGATGAAGCTAAGGGGAAAATAATACTGGGAGTATGCTATAGGCCCCCTAACCTGAGGGAGGAAGTGGAGACGGATCTCCTATCACAAATTGGAGTAGCAGCAAGGATGGGAAGTGTTATCATAATGGGGGATTTTAATTATCCAGACATAGACTGGGCGGAGGGAACCGCGCATTTATTTAAGGCTCGCCAGTTCCTTAATGTCTTGCAGGACAATTTTATGGGTCAGATGGTAGACGCACCAACTAGAAATAAAGCGTTACTGGATCTACTGATTACCAACAATACAGACCTGATCATGGATGTGGAAATGCGGGGCAATTTAGGTAACAGCGATCACAGGTCAATTAGTTTCAGTATAAATCACACAAATAGGAAACATAAAGGGAATACAAAGACACTGAATTTCAAAAGAGCCAACTTCCCTAAACTACAAACCTTGCTAAAAGGCATAAACTGGGATAAAATATTAGGAACAAAGAATACGGAGGAGAGATGGGTTTGCTTTAAGAGCATATTAAATAAGGGCATTAGCCAATGTATCCCATTGGGTAATAAATTTAAAAGAGCGAACAAAAGTCCTGGATGGCTTAACTCCAATGTAAAAATGCATATAAAAGCAAAGGAGAAGGCCTTCAAAAAATACAAGGTTGAGGGATCATCCTCAGCATTCAGACTTTATAAAGAATGCAACAGGAAATGTGAGGGTGCAATTAGGACAGCTAAGATAGAACATGAAAGACACATAGCGGAGGAGAGCAAAAAAAATCCCAAGAAATTCTTTAAGTATGTAAACAGTAAAAAAGGGAGGACAGACCATATTGGCCCCATAAAGAATGAGGAAGGACATCTGGTTACAAAGGATGGGGAGATGGCGAAGGTATTGAATTTATTCTTCTCCTCAGTCTTCACGTGTGAATCGGGGGGCTTCAGTAACCAAAACTGCAGTGTTTATCCTCATGACACAACACAGGAAGCACCTCCATGGTTAACAGAGGACGGAATTAAAATTAGACTTGAGAAACTTAACATTAATAAATCACCGGGACCAGATGGCTTGCATCCGAGGGTACTTAGGGAACTCAGTCAAGTGATTGCCAGACCGTTGTTCCTAATTTTTACAGATAGTCTACTGACTGGAATGGTACCAGCTGATTGGAGAAAAGCCAATGTAGCACCTATATTTAAAAAGGGCCCAAAATACATCCCTGGGAATTACAGACCAGTTGCCTAACATCAATAGTATGTAAACTCTTGGAGGGGATGATAAGGGACTATATACAGGATTTTAGTAATACAAACGGTATCATTAGCAGTAATCAGCATGGATTCATGAAGAATCGTTCTTGCCAAACCAATCTATTAACCTTCTATGAGGAGGTGAGTTGCCATCTAGATAAAGGAAGGCTCATAGACGTGGTGTATCTGGATTTTGCAAAAGCATTTGACACAGTTCCCCATTAGGGATGAGCTTCGTGTTCGAGTCGAACCCATGTTCGACTCGAACGTCGGCTGTTCGGTCGTTCGCCGAATTGCGAACGATATGGGCCGTTCGCGCCAAATTCGTGTGGCGCGTCAAGGCCCATAATTCACTGCAGCATCGCAGTGCATTGCTTGCTGATGATTGGCCAAGCATGCACTATGACCCGCATGCTTGGCCAATCACAGCGCCGCCTGAACAGAGAGCCGTAATTGGCCAAAGCCAAGGAGGCTTTGGCCAATTATGGCTCAGGGGATTTAGTACACGCCCCACACTATATAAGGCCACCTGCACGGCGGCCCTGTACAGTGTGTTCCGGTGTGCTTAGAGAGAGAGAAAGAGAGAGACAGTGTCATTTCATTTGAGTTAGCTAGATTAGGCAGGACAGTCAGTCAGTTAGCTGCACTTAAAGTGTATTGTGTATATATATATGCATCCCAGGTGTTGCATATATATATATATACACTGTATTCAGTTTAGCTAGATCCGTTCCTGTTATCTTCTAGACTATTTACATTTAGTGCAGTGCGTCCTGCTCACAGTGTTCAGCTAGATCCGTTCCTGTTATCTTCCTACTGACAGGCAGGCTTGTCTTGTTACAGTATTTACAGCTACCTAAAGAAAATTACTGGTGTTCTTTTGATCCTATTAGTACCACAGTCAGGCAGCTAGACTATTTACATTTAGTACAGTGCGTCCTGCTCACAGTGTTCAGCTAGATCCGTTCCTGTTATCTTCCTACTGACAGGCAGGCTTGTCTTGTTACAGTATATAAAGCTACCTGAAGAAAATTACTGGTGTTCTTTTGATCCTATTAGTACCACGGTCAGGCAGCTAGACTATTTATATTTAGTGCAGTGCATCCTGCTCACAGTGTTCAGCTAGATCCGTTCCTGTTATCTTCCTACTGACAGGCAGGCTTGTCTTGTTACAGTATATAAAGCTACCTGAAGAAAATTACTGGTGTTCTTTTGATCCTATTAGTACCACGGTCAGGCAGCTAGACTATTTACATTTAGTGCAGTGCGTCCTGCTCACAGTGTTCAGCTAGATCCGTTCCTGTTATCTTCCTACTGACAGGCAGGCTTGTCTTGTTACAGTATATAAAGCTACCTGAAGAAAATTACTGGTGTTCTTTTGATCCTATTAGTACCACGGTCAGGCAGCTAGACTATTTACATTTAGTGCAGTGCGTCCTGCTCACAGTGTTCAGCTAGATCCGTTCCTGTTATCTTCCTACTGACAGGCAGGCTTGTCTTGTTACAGTATTAACAGCTACCTAAAGAAAATTACTGGTGTTCTTTTGATCCTATTAGTACCACGGTCAGGCAGCTAGACTATTTACATTTAGTGCAGTGCGTCCTGCTCACAGTGTTCAGCTAGATCCGTTCCTGTTATCTTCCTACTGACAGGCAGGCTTGTCTTGTTACAGTATTTACAGCTACCTAAAGAAAATTACTGGTGTTCTTTTGATCCTATTAGTACCACGGTCAGGCAGCTAGACTATTTACATTTAGTGCAGTGCGTCCTGCTCACAGTGTTCAGCTAGATCCGTTCCTGTTATCTTCCTACTGACAGGCAGGCTTGTCTTGTTACAGTATTTACAGCTACCTAAAGAAAATTACTGGTGTTCTTTTGATCCTATTAGTACCACGGTCAGGCAGCTAGACTATTTACATTTAGTGCAGTGCGTCCTGCTCACAGTGTTCAGCTAGATCCGTTCCTGTTATCTTCCTACTGACAGGCAGGCTTGTCTTGTTACAGTATATAAAGCTACCTGAAGAAAATTACTGGTGTTCTTTTGATCCTATTAGTACCACGGTCAGGCAGCTAGACTATTTACATTTAGTGCAGTGCGTCCTGCTCACAGTGTTCAGCTAGATCCGTTCCTGTTATCTTCCTACTGACAGGCAGGCTTGTCTTGTTACAGTATATAAAGCTACCTGAAGAAAATTACTGGTGTTCTTTTGATCCTATTAGTACCACGGTCAGGCAGCTAGACTATTTACATTTAGTGCAGTGCGTCCTGCTCACAGTGTTCAGCTAGATCCGTTCCTGTTATCTTCCTACTGACAGGCAGGCTTGTCTTGTTACAGTATTTACAGCTACCTAAAGAAAATTACTGGTGTTCTTTTGATCCTATTAGTACCACGGTCAGGCAGCTAGACTATTTACATTTAGTGCAGTGCGTCCTGCTCACAGTGTTCAGCTAGATCCGTTCCTGTTATCTTCCTACTGACAGGCAGGCTTGTCTTGTTACAGTATTTACAGCTACCTAAAGAAAATTACTGGTGTTCTTTTGATCCTATTAGTACCACGGTCAGGCAGCTAGACTATTTACATTTAGTGCAGTGCGTCCTGCTCACAGTGTTCAGCTAGATCCGTTCCTGTTATCTTCCTACTGACAGGCAGGCTTGTCTTGTTACAGTATATAAAGCTACCTGAAGAAAATTACTGGTGTTCTTTTGATCCTATTAGTACCACGGTCAGGCAGCTAGACTATTTACATTTAGTAAAGTGCGTCCTGCTCACAGTGTTCAGCTAGATCCGTTCCTGTTATCTTCCTACTGGCAGGCAGGCTTGTCTTGTTACAGTATATAAAGCTACCTGAAGAAAATTACTGGTGTTCTTTTGATCCTATTAGTACCATGGTCAGGCAGCTAGACTATTTACAGTTAGTGCAGTGTGTCCTGCTCACAGTGTTCAGCTAAACCTACAAGTTAGTGGGGTGCGTCCACCTCACAGTGTTCAGCTAAAGCTACCTGTAGAAGGTTGGTGGTGTTCTCATACTACAGGCAGGCAGTTGATTTTGCTAGCTGCAGTATCAGTACATATATATATATATATATATATATATATCCCAGCTTAGTGCAGCTACAGGCCATTAGTATGTCTGGAAGGCCAAGAAGGAGAGGCAGACAGTCACAAGCCAATAAGAGAGGGCAAGCAGGCTCTGTGTCTAGTGCTGGTCGTTGAGACGGTGCATCCTCATCAGCACGTGGCCATGGGACACGCTTGGCCTTTTTTTCGGCAGCTGGCCGTGTTGAGCCGCAACATGCGGAAGACTTGGTCGAGTGGATGACCAAGCCGTCCTCATCCTCCTCATCCTCTCTCACCCATGCCCAGGGTGCTTTGTCTGGCAAAGTAGCGGCCTCTTCCCTCGGCTCAATGTCATCAGTGACTCCTTCCCTAGCTCCACCATGTCCTCCTGAGGAGTCCCTCAAATTGTTTGACCACAGTGTTGGGTACATGCTCCAGGAGGATGCCCAGCGTTTGGAAGGCTCTGATGATGATACTGAGCTCGATGAAGGCAGTAACATGAGCACGGACAGAGGGGGTGCCCAAGAAGGACAGCAATCTGGCAGTCATGCTCCCCCTGCTGCAGCATACTACCAGGTTTGCTCCAGTGATGAGGAGGGAGGGGATGATGAGGTCACTGACTCAACGTGGGTGCCTGATAGGAGAGAGGAGGAGGAGGAGGAGGAGGCGGCACATCACCAACGAGGCAGGATGCCCTCCAGGGGCCAGCCTAAGGGCAGCACATTGACTGCATCACACCCCAAAGCTCCACATGTGCAGGGCGCTGCAGTCTCTGCGCGTTATTCAAAAAGTTCTTTGGTGTGGGCCTTTTTTGAGACGAGTGCATCAGATCGCACCGCTGCTATTTGCAACATATGTCTCAAGCGTATCTCACGTGGCCAAAACATCTCCTGCTTGGGTACCACATGCTTGACCAGACATATGTTGACCTGCCATGCAGTTCGTTGGCAAGCGTATCTAAAAGACCCACACCAAAGAACAAAGAGGACCTCTCCTTGCTCCTCATCAGCTGAGATTTCCAACCCCACTAGACCTTCAGTCCTCGTTCCTGCGTTCCAACTAGAGTGTCTGTGAGGGGTTACAGTGTTGTGGCACCAGCACCAGTGCCTTCGGCCCAATTTTTCAGCCCTTGTTTAACAGGGGCGTGTAATTACAATTTTTGATGCAATAATTTGCAGCAGGGCTCGTTCCTGCGTTCCAACTACAGTGTCTGTGAGGGGTTGTAGTGTTGTGGCACCAGCACCAGTGCCTAAGGCCTAATTTTTCAGCTCCTGTTCAACAGGGGCATGTAATTACAATTCTTGATCTAATATTTCACAGCAGGGCCCTGTGAGGGCTTACAGTGTTGTGGCCACAGCAACACCTAAGGCCCAAATTTCTGCTGAGTATATAGGGCAGGACCCTACTTTCAAACATTCAACTTACAAACGACTCCTACTTGCAAACGGAAGGAGACAACAGGAAGTGAGATGAAATCTACCCCTAGGAAGGGAAATTCTCTCCTGTAAGAGTTAATATGGGAAAAAAAATTCTCCTTTCCACTGATGCTTTCCAATCCTTGTTCCACAAAAAAAACCCAAATTTTCAAAAAACATTTTTCATTGGGACAAAAAGTGAGGTGAAATCTTCTGAAGAGGAGGAAAGACAGCAAAACAAATGTCACAGGGGTGATAACCCTTCCCTATGTTTTCCAAAAAGCTTAAAAAAGATTTTTTGGCTGGAGCTAAACACGTTAAAAATGTACCCGTTCAAAATTACAAAGAGATTCTACTTAACAACAAACCTACAGTCCCTGTCTTGTTTGCACCGCCTGTATATTGCTGTTCAGAGTATATAGGGCCTGGTGGCCCCACACCTTTCCTTATTTTAATTTGGGTGCGGGGTTCCCCTTAATATCCATACAAGACCCAAAGGGCCTGGTAATGGACTGGGGGGTACCCATGCCGTTTGTCTCACTGATTTTCATCCATATTGCCATGACCCGACATTACATTAAACCCGCAAGCAATTTTAAATGAGATTTTTTTCCTTTAAAAATGACATTTGGTGCAGGGACTGTTCTAAACACGGGAAACACGTGTCACTTTACAGGCATACTATAGACACCCCCCAGGAACGATATTTAAAGGAATATTTCACTTTTTTTTTGTATTTTAAGCATCATTAAAATCACTGCTCCCGAAAAAACGGCAGTTTTTAAAAGTTTTTTTTGCATTGATACATGTCCCCTGGGGTAGGACCCGCGTCCCCAAACCCTTTTTAGGACAATACCATGCAAATTAGCAAGTCCCATAGACGTCAATGGGGTTCTAACGTTCGTGCGAACTTTCGGTCCGTTCGCAGGTTCTGGTGCGAACCGAACCGGGGGGTGTTCGGCTCATCCCTATTCCCCATAAACGTTTACTGTACAAAATAAGGTCCATTGGCTTTGACCATAGGGTGAGTACATGGATTGAAAACTGGCTACAAGGGCGAGTTAAGAGGGTGGTGATAAATGGGGAGTACTCGGAATGGTTAGGGGTGGGTAGTGGGGTTCCCCAGGGTTCTGTGCTGGGACCAATCCTATTTAATTTGTTCATAAACGATCTGGAGGATGGGATAAACAGTTCAATCTCTGTATTTGCAGACGATACTAAGCTAAGCAGGGCAATAACTTCTCCGCAGGACGTGGAAACCTTGCAAAAAGATCTGAATAAATTAATGGGGTGGGCGACTACATGGCAAATGAGGTTCAATGTAGAAAAATGTAAAATAATGCATTTGGGTGGCAAAAATATGAATGCAATCTATACACTGGGGGGAGAACCTCTGGGGGAATCTAGGATGGAAAAGGACCTGGGGGTCCTAGTAGATGATAGGCTCAGCAATGGCAGGCAATGCCAAGCTGCTGCTAACAAAGCAAACAGAATATTGGCATGCATTAAAAGGGGGATCAACTCCAGAGATAAAACGATAATTCTCCCGCTCTACAAGACTCTGGTCCGGCCGCACCTAGAGTATGCGGTCCAGTTCTGGGCACCAGTCCTCAGGAAGGATGTACTGGAAATGGAGCGAGTACAAAGAAGGGCAACAAGGCTAATAAAGGGTCTGGAGGATCTTAGTTATGAGGGAAGGTTGCAAGCACTGAACTTATTCTCTCTGGAGAAGAGACGCTTGAGAGGGGATATGATTTCAATTTACAAATACTGTACTGGTGACCCCACAAAAGGGATAAAACTTTTTCGCAGAAGAGAGTTTAATAAGACTCGTGGCCACTCATTAAAATGAGAAGAAAACAGGTTTAACCTTAAACTACGTAGAGGGTTCTTTACTGTAAGAGCGGCAAGGATGTGGAATTCCCTTCCACAGGCGGTGGTCTCAGCGGGGAGCATTGATAGCTTCAAGAAACTATTAGATAAGCACCTGAATGACCACAACATACAGGGATATACAATGCAATACTGACACATAATTGTGTCTTTTTTCAACCTCACCTACTATGTAACTATGTAACTATGTATACCAGTGCAAAAAGATAATATAACATTGGTCAACCTGGTGAAACCACTGTGGGATAGTTGGTAATGACTGGGCACCAGTAAGCTAGGATTGATGCTTTACCAGCACTAAATGGGGTGTAATGGACTGTTTATATCAGCCTTTTGATTCATCTGTACAATGAAACAATATGCACCATAGACTCTGGGGGACTTTAAAAAACATCATCTAGTGCTCTCCTTTTGTATCTAATTTATTAAAACAAATACCGTATATACTCGAGTATAAGTCCAATTTTTCAGCACATTTCTTTGTGCTGAAAGTGCCCCCCTCAACTTATACTTGAGTCAAGCACTTTTCTGCAGCAAAAAATTTCATTTTCCGAACCGACTTTGGGGCCCCGTATCTCAGGGCCACTTGGTGCTAGGAACCCCAAATTTGGTGTGCAAACCCAGTGCAACTGGTACCACAACATATCCAAAGATGAAGTTCCTAGCACTAAGTGGCCCTCAGATACGAGGCCCCAAAATTGGTTCGGAAAATGTCATTCTCTGCTGAAGAAAAGTGCTTGACATTTTCTGAACCGACTTTGGGGCCCCATATCTCAGGGCCACTTGGTCCTAGGAACCCCAAATTTGGTGTGCAAACCCAGTTAAACTGGTGCCATAGCATATCCAAAGCTGGGGTTCTTAGCACCAAGTGGCCCTGAGATACGGGGCCCCAGATCCGGTTCGGAAAATGTCATTCTCTGCTGCAGAAAAGTGCTTGACATTTTCTGAACTGATTTTTGGGGCCCTGTATCTCGGGGCCCCTTGGTGCTAGAAACCCCAGCTTTGGACATTTTATGGTGCTAGTTCCACTGGGTTTGCACACCAAATTTGGGGTTCCTAGCACTAAGTGGCCCCAAGATACGGGGCCCCAAATTCGGTCAACTGTGTCCATCTGCAGCAATGTCATTTCAGGACCCTTTGGGTTCAGAGACCCCAAATTTTGGCTGCAGCTAGGGGGCATCTAGGAACCCTTAACTACCGAGTTTGAAGTTCAGGGGACCTATGGCTGCAAATGGGCACAGTGAGGCATGCAAATGGGCATTGTTAACCCTCTTTTCCACTTACAGTAGCTGTGCATTTCTCACCCTTGTCTTATACTAGGGTCAATAAGTTTTTCCCATTTTTTTTGTAGTAAATTAGGGCCTCGACTTATACTCGGAACGACTTATACTCGAGTATATACGGTAGTAGATATGAAAAGTACTTTTACATATACAAAGATTCCCTACAAGGTGGCCCAATCACACAGCTTCAGTTTCAGTGCTCCCAGCAGCTGGTGCGGCTCTCCCTCATAAGTGTGTGAGCTTATTTTGTCTAGGGAAAAAGAGAAACAATTTTACTTACCTAATGCTCTGCTCCCTTAGCAGGTGGCCCTCCCCTTAAAAATGGTGGTGGACTGTCCCTCAGCATCCTCACATCCAGTGCAGGGCTATTAACCCTGCTTTGGTCTTGATGACATCAGGACTATGGAATTGTGGAGTGTTGGAGTTGCTGATGCTATGGGCTCCAATGTAGCTGCAGGGAGGAGCTGAGAATCAGGTAAGTAAATTATGTATGTAATGTGCCCCTTTCTTGTATGCATTGTAGGATTCTAATGGACACCTCATTCCTGGATATACCTAC
This sequence comes from Lithobates clamitans, assembly GCA_037952925.1. Taxonomy (NCBI): domain Eukaryota; kingdom Metazoa; phylum Chordata; class Amphibia; order Anura; family Ranidae; genus Lithobates; species Lithobates clamitans. The sequence goes on from JBBGZY010000273.1 coordinate 1,732,709, forward strand.
TATACAGTTACCATACCTTATCCTGGGCCCCCAATTTCCCACCTCGGTCCCCCTATGTGTGGTCTATCCTCCTATCCTCGGCTGGCTGGCCCCTCCACCCCCCACCTAGCCTGCATGTCCATATGGGCGCTGGGTTGGGGGGATTGCACTGGGCTGGGTTTCCCCGCCTCAACCCCGGGGGAGACTAACATATCCAGGCTTTGTTCATCTAAATACAGTAGCAATGGGTACACACCCATTGGATACGTTACAGGTTAGTACCATCACTACATCTTCTTTCTAACTAGTGAGCCTAACCTACTATATAGATATCTGACGTAGGTAAATTTACTCATTTACTTTCCATTTTTACTTATTTTTTAGCATCCTACTCCTGATGATTGGCTTCAAACGCCATGAAACGCGTTGAGTCCATACTCAAGGGTGCCAGGTTTACAGCGTGTTTTAATATTATGAATTCATCTTACCATGTTGTTTATAAATATTTATTATTATCAATTTTGTACATTAATTCTTCATTATTGTTGTCTGTACCAATCATGTCCTTCTATGTATAAACATTAAATATGTGACTATTGTGCATCGAATATGTTTATATCGTGCCTATATTGTACACAAGAAATATTGTTTTGTTCATGATAGGGACTACCCCTTTGGGGATTGGTTACTACCAATAAGTTGACATTCCATACTTGCAGAGACATACACCTCATTTAAAGTCCCATAATCGCTCTTTTTATTGTTTTTTATAATGTCCCAGGGATGGAGATGAGTATCTGCTTTTCTATGTTTGGGCGGATGTGGGTCACATTTCGGTTTCTTTTATTTTTATTTTTTCAAATGTATTTAGGGTGGAAGACACCCATTCCTTGATGTGACCCCCTATGCCCAACATATTACTTTCAGTTATATCCATTTATCCATACATATCCATAGACTCCTACTTTAGCTATAACATAGGTTATACTTCATTATTATTAATTATTAGAATTCTTTTCCAGCAAGATTATCCATAATTCCTATGTCCATGTAATCATCTTTATTCAACTAGTCTTAGACTATCTCCCTAAGGGTTTCACACTAGCTTGCCTTACTTCCCCTAGTCTTATGTCCATGGCCATGGGTTCTGTGGTCTCGCTCCGGGGTTGCGAGGTGCCTAGTTCCTCCCCCTCGCCTGTCCCATATGTGACGGGGTAGGGGTTGACCTCTGCACCTCGACATCATGCTCACGCACTCTCTCGCTCGGCCTCTCCCTGCGTGCCGTTCGAGGGGTGTGTATTCTTATCATCTCACGCTGCGGCAACCATGGAGTGTATCTCCTCCTCGCCGCTTAGCGTGCACGCATGACGTTGGCGGGGTCCCGCCCCTTTTGGCGGGTATTTCAGCCGGGAGGGAGCTGTGGGCCACTCATAGGCTATTACCATCTAGTTGGGACAACAATATTCATCTCCATCTTGTTTGACCTAGGTATGTGAGGGTTTCCCCAGGATTTGACATTCATTTTCTTTTTTATATATATAATACATGTAATTACATTTACTTAGCCCCTTTCTTGTATGCATTGTAGGATTCTAATGGACACCTCATTCCTGGATATACCTACTATACAGTTACCATACCTTATCTGGGGCCCCCAATTTCCCACCTCGGTCCCCCTATGTGTGGTCTATCCTCCTATCCTCGGCTGGCTGGCCCCTCCACCCCCCACCTAGCCTGCATGTCCATATGGGCGCTGGGTTGGGGGGATTGCACTGGGCTGGGTTTCCCCGCCTCAACCCCGGGGGAGACTAACATATCCAGGCTTTGTTCATCTAAATACAGTAGCAATGGGTACACACCCATTGGATACGTTATAGGTTAGTACCATCATTACATCTTCTTTCTAACTAGTGAGCCTAACCTACTATATAGATATCTGACGTAGGCAAATTTACTCATTTACTTTCCATTTTTACTTATTTTTTAGCATCCTACTCCTGATGATTGGCTTTAAACGCCATGAAACGCGTTGAGTCCATACTCAAGGGTGCCAGGTTTACAGCGTGTTTTAATATTATGAATTCATCTTACCATGTTGTTTATAAATATTTATTATTATCAATTTTGTACATTAATTCTTCATTATTGTTGTCTGTACCAATCATGTCCTTCTATGTATAAACATTAAATATGTGACTATTGTGCATCGAATATGTTTATATCGTGCCTATATTGTACACAAGAAATATTGTTTTGTTCATGATAGGGACTACCCCTTTGGGGATTGGTTACTACCAATAAGTTGAAATTCCATACTTGCAGAGACATACACCTCATTTAAATTCCCATAATCGCTCTTTTTATTGTTTTTTATAATGTCCCAGGGATGGAGGTGAGTCTCTGCTTTTCTATGTTTGGGCGGATGTGGGTCACATTTCGGTTTCTTTTATTTTTATTTTTTCAAATATATTTAGGGTGGAAGACACCCATTCCTTGATGTGACCCCCTATGCCCAACATATTACTTTCAGTTATATCCATTTATCCATACATATCCATAGACTCCTACTTTAGCTCTAACATAGGTTATACTTCATTATATTATTAATTAATAGAATTCTTTTACAGCAAGATTATCCATAATTCCTATGTCCATGTAATCATCTTTATTCAACTAGTCTTAGGCTCTCTCCCTAGGGGTTTCACACTAGCTTGCCTTACTTCCCCTAGTCTTATGTCCATGGCCATGGGTTCTGTGGTCTCGCTCCGGGGTTGCGAGGTGCCTAGTTCCTCCCCCTCGCCCGTCCCATATGTGACGGGGTAGGGGTTGACCTCTGCACCTCGACGTCATGCTCACGCACTCTCTCGCGCGGCCTCTCCCTGCGTGCCGATCGAGGGGTGTGTATTCTTATCATCTCACGCTGCGGCGACCATGGAGTGTATCTCCTCCTCGCCGCTTAGCGTGCACGCATGACGTTGGCGGGGTCCCGCCCCTTTTGGCAGGTATTTCAGCCGGGAGGGAGCTGTGGGCCACTCATAGGCTATTACCATCTAGTTGGGACAACAATATTCATCTCCATCTTGTTTGACCTAGGTATGTGAGGGTTTCCCCAGGATTTGACATTCATTTTCTTTTTTATATATATAATACATGTAATTACATTTACTTAGCCCCTTTCTTGTATGCATTGTAGGATTCTAATGGACACCTCATTCCTGGATATACCTACTATACAGTTACCATACCTTATCCTGGGCCCCCAATTTCCCACCTCGGTCCCCCTATGTGTGGTCTATCTTCCTATCCTCGGCTGGCTGGCCCCTCCACCCCCCACCTAGCCTGCATGTCCATATGGGCGCTGGGTTGGGGGGATTGCACTGGGCTGGGTTTCCCCGCCTCAACCCCGGGGGAGACTAACATATCCAGGCTTTGTTCATCTAAATACAGTAGCAATGGGTACACACCCATTGGATACGTTATAGGTTAGTACCATCATTACATCTTCTTTCTAACTAGTGAGCCTAACCTACTATATAGATATCTGACGTAGGCAAATTTACTCATTTACTTTCCATTTTTACTTATTTTTTAGCATCCTACTCCTGATGATTGGCTTTAAACGCCATGAAACGCGTTGAGTCCATACTCAAGGGTGCCAGGTTTACAGCGTGTTTTAATATTATGAATTCATCTTACCATGTTGTTTATAAATATTTATTATTATCAATTTTGTACATTAATTCTTCATTATTGTTGTCTGTACCAATCATGTCCTTCTATGTATAAACATTAAATATGTGACTATTGTGCATCGAATATGTTTATATCGTGCCTATATTGTACACAAGAAATATTGTTTTGTTCATGATAGGGACTACCCCTTTGGGGATTGGTTACTACCAATAAGTTGAAATTCCATACTTGCAGAGACATACACCTCATTTAAATTCCCATAATCGCTCTTTTTATTGTTTTTTATAATGTCCCAGGGATGGAGGTGAGTCTCTGCTTTTCTATGTTTGGGCGGATGTGGGTCACATTTCGGTTTCTTTTATTTTTATTTTTTCAAATATATTTAGGGTGGAAGACACCCATTCCTTGATGTGACCCCCTATGCCCAACATATTACTTTCAGTTATATCCATTTATCCATACATATCCATAGACTCCTACTTTAGCTCTAACATAGGTTATACTTCATTATATTATTAATTAATAGAATTCTTTTACAGCAAGATTATCCATAATTCCTATGTCCATGTAATCATCTTTATTCAACTAGTCTTAGGCTCTCTCCCTAGGGGTTTCACACTAGCTTGCCTTACTTCCCCCTGTCTTATGTCCATGGCCATGGGTTCTGTGGTCTCGCTCCGGGGTTGCGAGGTGCCTAGTTCCTCCCCCTCGCCCGTCCCATATGTGACGGGGTAGGGGTTGACCTCTGCACCTCGACGTCATGCTCACGCACTCTCTCGCGCGGCCTCTCCCTGCGTGCCGATCGAGGGGTGTGTATTCTTATCATCTCACGCTGCGGCGACCATGGAGTGTATCTCCTCCTCGCCGCTTAGCGTGCACGCATGACGTTGGCGGGGTCCCGCCCCTTTTGGCAGGTATTTCAGCCGGGAGGGAGCTGTGGGCCACTCATAGGCTATTACCATCTAGTTGGGACAACAATATTCATCTCCATCTTGTTTGACCTAGGTATGTGAGGGTTTCCCCAGGATTTGACATTCATTTTCTTTTTTATATATATAATACATGTAATTACATTTACTTAGCCCCTTTCTTGTATGCATTGTAGGATTCTAATGGACACCTCATTCCTGGATATACCTACTATACAGTTACCATACCTTATCCTGGGCCCCCAATTTCCCACCTCGGTCCCCCTATGTGTGGTCTATCCTCCTATCCTCGGCTGGCTGGCCCCTCCACCCCCCACCTAGCCTGCATGTCCATATGGGCGCTGGGTTGGGGGGATTGCACTGGGCTGGGTTTCCCCGCCTCAACCCCGGGGGAGACTAACATATCCAGGCTTTGTTCATCTAAATACAGTAGCAATGGGTACACACCCATTGGATACGTTACAGGTTAGTACCATCACTACACCTTCTTTCTAACTAGTGAGCCTAACCTACTATATAGATATCTGACGTAGGCAAATTTACTCATTTACTTTCCATTTTTACTTATTTTTTAGCATCCTACTCCTAATGATTGGCTTTAAATGCCATAAAACGCGTTGAGCCCATACTCAAGGGTGCCAGGTTTACAGCGTGTTTTAGTATTATGAATTCATCTTACCATGTTGTTTATAAATATTTATTATTATCAATTTTGTACATTAATTCTTCATTATTGTTGTCTGTACCAATCATGTCCTTCTATGTATAAACATTAAATATGTGACTATTGTGCATCGAATATGTTTATATCGTGCCTATATTGTACACAAGAAATATTGTTTTGTTCATGATAGGGACTACCCCTTTGGGGATTGGTTACTACCAATAAGTTGACATTCCATACTTGCAGAGACATACACCTCATTTAAATTCCCATAATCACTCTTTTTATTGTTTTTTATAATGTATGTATACAAAAAAAAAATTGGTTTTGGGGGGGAAAAAAACAAATTTAATGTAGTAGCACAATGTGTAGTGACAATTGACAAACATGGATATTTCAAGCCATAAAGTGGAAAGAAAATCTGTACAAAGAATATGAAAAAACTAACACTTCCTTTTAAAAACGATAACTACAGTGGTACCTTGGATTACAAGCATAATTCGTTCCAGAAGAATGCTTGTAATCCAAAGCACTCGTATATCAATCGAGTTTCCTCATAGAAGTCAATGGAAACTCAGATAATTTGTTCCACAGTGACTTCTATTGTATGCAGTACCACATGTGGCCAAAGGTGGGGGGGGCGCCGGAGACACTCGGAAACATTCGGAAACCACTTGGAAACACTCGGAGAGGCTCAGAAACACTGAGGAATGGAGTAATTCCAAATGTTTCCGAGTGGCTCCGAGTGCAACCGAGCGGCTCCGAGTGTCACCAGCGCCCCTGCACCATTGGCCAAATGTGGTACTGCAGACCGCAGAGGCTTGAATCCAGCTCATTTTGCGAGACAATGCATACCAAGTCAGGATTTTTTTTTTAAATAATAACTTGTGAAACACTCGTTAACCGCCTTACTCGCAATCCGAGGTATTACTCTACCTGGTTTCATGATGATCCATTTGCTTCCATTCTTTCTATGTGACCCAGAGCAAGTATACAGAGTTCTACCTTCACACTGATTCCACTTTCTACAAGCTTGTTCTGGGTCAGTGATTCAAAGTACTGAAGCCAGCTGCAGCAAGTAATTAGAATTCTCAGAAGGAGATCAGCAATTGCAATTTAAGGATTTCCAAGCGTTTATTGAATTGCTTTCAACGTTCACTATATTGCAACCAAATAAATTCCAGCTTACTTTAAGTCAAATTATTAGGGGGCAACAATGTACATAATATGGATTGGTGAGATGTGGTGTCATACATTCTTAAAAGGTTTCCCAATGTGCCTGGGTTGCAACCCGCAGTAATGCATTATCATGCATTGAGGTGTGTTGGATCACAAAAATTTATGAAGGTACATTTCTCTGTACAGTGCCAGCCTATTCAAATAAATAGGTTGCCTTAATGTAAAGTATTTCATCACAACGAGCTAAGTGCATTTATGCAATACACCAATGTGAAGGGGCACTTGAAATTTGCCTAAATGCAGAACTCTTTTATCATTGGGAAATGGAATAGAGAAAGGTTAGAGTGGGGAATGGTAAAAACTTCTGTTTCTTTCCACTAGACACAACAGAAGGGTGGAAAAAGGCAGCACAGTGGCTGTGATTAGCCCTTCCACCTAGCAGCACTAGTGTCATCGGTTCAAACCCCAACCATGACACTGTCTACCTGGAGTTTGCATGTTCTCCCTGTGCCTGTGTGGGTTTCCTCTGAGTACTCTGGTTTTCTCTCACTTCAAAGACAGGATGATAGGTTAATTGGCTCCTGTCTAAAATTGGCCCTAGTATGTGTATTTATGAGTTAGGAGTAGGGATGAGCCGAACACCTCCCCCCCCCCGGTTCGGTTTGCATCCAGAACATGCGAACAGGCAAACACGTGAACACGTGAACACCATTAAAGTCTATGGGACACGAACATGCATAATCAAAAGTGCTCATTTTTAAGGCTTTCATGCAAGTTGACATAAAAAGTGTTTGGGGACCTGGATCCTGCCCCAGGGGACATGTATCAATGCAAAAAGAAGTTTTAAAAACTGCCATTTTTTCGGGAGCAGTGATTTTAATAATAGTGAAACAATAAAAGTGTAATATTCCTTTAAATTTTGTACCTGGGGGGTGTCTATAGTATGCCTGTAAATGGGCGCATGTTTCCAGTGTTTAGAACAGTCTGACAGCAAAATGACATTTCTAAAGGAAAAAAAGTCATGTAAAACTACTATCACTACTACCTGGGGGGTGTCTATAGTATGCCTGTTAAGCATCGGTACTGATAAGCCCTCCGCCTGCAGACCCCCACAACCACTGGGCAAGGGTTGTGGGGATGAGGCCCTTCTCCCTATCAACATGGGGACAAGGTGCTCTGGGGGGCTACCCCAAAGCACCCTCCCAATGTTGAGAGCATGTGGCCTGGTACGGTTCAGGAGGTGGGTCTCGTCCCCCCCTCTTTTCCTGCGGCCTGCCAGGTTGTGTGCTCGGATAAGGGTCTGGTATGGATTTTTGGGGGGACCCCACGCCAATTTTTTTTAAATTTTGGCGTGGGGTTCCCCTTAATATCCATACCAGACCTGAAGGGCCTGGTATGGAATTTAGGGGGACCCCCACGTCATTTTATTTTTTAATTTTGGTTCGGGGTTCCCCTGTGGGGAATTCCCATGCCATTTTTATCAATGAACTTTTATGTGTATTGTCGGACCGGCAATTCATTAATAGCCATAAGTAGTTTTAAATGACTTTTTTTTCCTTTGAAATGTCATTTTGCTGTCAGACTATTCTAAACACGGGAAACATGCGCCCCTTTACAGGCATACTATAGACACCCCCCCAGGTACGAAATTTAAAGGAATATTACACTTTTATTGTTTCACTTTAAGCATTATTAAAATTACTGCTCCCGAAAAAACGGCCATTTTTAAAACTTTTTTTTGCATTGATCCATATCCCCTGGGGAAGGACCCAGATCCCCAAACACTTTTTATGACAACAACTTGCATTAAGCCTTTAAAATTAGTACTTTTGATTATTCATGTTCGTGTCCCATAGACTGGTATGGAGCAATCTTCCCCTTTCCCTCATTGGGCGTATCAACTAGGGATGAGCCAAACACCCCCCTGTTCGGTTCGCACCAGAACTTGCGAACAGGCAAACAATTTGTTCGAACACGCGAAGACCGTTAAGGTCTTCGCGTGTTCGAACAAATTGTTTGCCTGTTCGCAAGTTCTGGTGCGAACCGAACAGGGGGGTGTTTGGCTCATCCCTAGTTGATACGCCCAATGAGGGAAAGGGGAAGATTGCTCCACGCCTTCAGTTTGGATCTGACATCAGGAAAAAAGTCATGTAAAACTACTATCACTACTACCTGGGGGGTGTTTATAGTATGCCTGTAAAGCATCGGTTCCGATAAGCCCTCCGCCCGCAGACCACCACAACCACTGGGCAAGGGTTGTGGGGATGAGGCCCTTCTCCCCATCAACATGGGGACAAGGTGCTCTGGGGGGCCACCCCAAAGCACCCTCCCAATGTTGAGAGCATGTGGCCTGGTACGGTTCAGGAGGTGGGGGGCGCTCTCTCGTCCCCCCCTCTTTTCCTGCGGCATGCCAGGTTGCGTGCTCGGATAAGGGTCTGGTATGGATTTTTGGGGGGACCCCACGCCATTTTTTTTAAAATTTTGTCACGGGGTTCCCGTTAAAATCCATACCAGACCTGAAGGGTCTGGTATGGGTTTTGAGGGGGACCCCCATGCCATTTTTGTAAAATTTTTGGCGCGGGGTTCCCCTTAATATCCATACCAGACCTGAAGGGCCTGGTATGGAATTTAGGGGGACCCCCACGCATTTTTTTTTACATTTTGGTTCGGGGTTTTCCTGTGGGGGAATCCCATGCCATTTTAATCAATAAACTTTTATGTGTATTGCCGGACCGACAATTCATTATAGCTGGCGCTAGCGATAGTAGTTTTACAGTACTTAGTAGTGATAGTAGCGATAGTAGTTTTACATGACTTTTTTTCCTTTGGAAATGTCATTTTGCTGTCAGACTGTTCTAAACATGGGAAACATGCGCCCCTTTACAGGCATACTATAGACACCCCCAGGTACGAAATTTAAAGGAATATTACACTTTTATTGTTTCACTTTAAACATTATTAAATTCACTGCTCCCGAAAAAACGGCCGTTTTTAAAACTTTTTTTTGCATTGATACATGTCCCCTGGGGCAGGACCCAGGTCCCCAAAGACTTTTTATGACAATACCATGCATATAAGCCTTTAAAATTCGCACTTTTGATTTGTCCCATAGACTTTTAAAGGGTGTTCCGCGGCTTTCGAATTTACTGCAAACACCCCAAATCAGGTCAGGACCCTTACATTGTAAGCTTCTTGAAGGCAAGGGACTGGTGTGAATGTACAATATGTATATATATATATATATATATATATATATATATATATATAAATATATATATATATATATATATATATATATATATATATATATATATATATATATATATATATTGCTGTGTAAATTGTCACCACTTTATAAATATCTGTAGCACCATTCTAGTAAACGATGCTATGTAAATGTAATTTTTGGCTCTTTTGTTATTAATGGAACAGCTGTTGATTTCTTTCTATACCTCACAGGCTACAGGTTTGATTTCCCCCCTCTATTCTGGAAGCTTCCAAAACATAGAGGGCTTGGAAAATAAGGTGGACAGCTTGAATATTTATTGTGCTGCAGCCAATCCCTGGTAAGGTGTGTCCAGTAGGTGGATGGGGGAACTTAAATACTCTGATACCTGGAGCAGGCCCATTTATTTCCTGCTGGAGAAGCTTCCAGCCTCGGGGGCTGCTGTCCCTTTGAGGCAGTCCTGCTGGAGTCTGCTGATGTTCATCAAGGTCCCAGCTATAGCCAATATGCTGGGTCTATTTCTATTTACTCCTGGAGATAAAGATTTGGTCTGGAGGACCCACTGAAGAAGTGCCTGGTGGGAGCTGGGAGGTGACGCTGTGAGTAATGATCCAAGCTCAAGAATCCAATGACTGTGTGCTGTTATACTTTGGCCAGTGGAAGCTCTTTCTCTGAGACTGTCCCTACAGAGTCTCAGTTCTGACTTTCTTCTTGGTTGCTGCTTTAAAGTCTGCTCAAATAAGTTGCAACATGTGAAATGTGGCCTTCTGTACAGGTCAGCATTTTTGGAGTATCCCATAGCACCCCAGCCTTCTTCTGTTACAAGTTCTACAATCAATAAACCTTAAAGGGTAAGTTCACTTTTACAGAAAATCTGTAAGGTGAACTTACACTGGACTCCCTCCCCATCCCCCCAGTCCTGCTGTACCTGAGGCTGGCGATCACCCGCTAGAAGACATCGGGTCACTGCTAGTGGCTGAAATCACCATGGCTAATCTCCTAAACATACCTCATAAAGGTACATATAGGAGGCATTCTAATTGGTCAGTGCTATCGCATGAATGGCGCCGACCAATCGGAACCTGCCTAGCCCATCCTGTCAGCAGAGAAGAAAAGAGAAAGCCACAGAGATTTCGAATTCCCGGACCAGTGAAGAGGCGACCCAATGTCTCCTAGTGGGTGATCAATGGCCTCAGGTACAGCAGGACTGTGGGGAATGGGGAGGGAGTCCAGTGTAAGTTCACCTTACAGATTTTCTGTAAAGGTAAACTTACACTTTAAAAAGACATTTCCTAGACTGTTTATTGTCACCAGAATTAATGGACTGTTGCCTGCATGATTGGTAGCCCCTGCACTGTTTGGGGAAGAACCAGTTAAAATCAGCAACTCCTATGGGGGTAGCTCTACATATCTCTAATAATAAAAAACCCTCCAAATGAAGAAAAAGCTCTCTAAGACAACTGTTAATGAAATAAGTGTCTACATTGAAAGATCCCCCCCCCCCCACCTCCCTATTCATTTTATGGGGACAGCTCAAAATTTCTGATTGGATTTCTCTAACTTTCAGTCTTGGTGACAATGATCATCAAGAAAAACAGAAAGAATAAATGTTCCTAAGACAGACAGAGATAGCAATAAAACCGGAAAGGATTTCTAAATCCTCACCACTCTATTCTAAAACTAAAAAAAGTTGGGACATAATACAAACTTTAAGCTGGTTCCTAATGTTTGTCTTTGTTATTGCACCTGGGCTTTCTTTATTTACAGGTACTAATAGGAGTTTACAATTATACAGTTTCAACTTTTTACACCGGACTTAGTACTGTATTTTATGAGAAAAGATAGTTATAAAAAAAGTTTTATAGTACACAGCTTAGTATAAGCCAGGTCAGTTGTGGTGTATTTAACATACATCATGGCTTCATTTACTAAAAGTAACTAGACTGTTCCTTTTGCAAGGGAAGTTTCCCCAGACTTTAGCAAATGAGGTGGCACTTTCCATCAACCAATCATGTGCAATCAAATGTCGTTTTTTTGTAATTTCCTTGCATGTGATTGGGTATTCTGTGCAACGTGAAATTTTACCACATTCACTAAGCTCTGCATAGTGAAAAGTCTATTTACCTTTAGTAAATAAACCCCATTATGTCATATATTTATATGAACTGGCTGCCTAACAAACCACAATGGACTGAAAATCACAAATGTTTTTTTTGTATTACAGCATAACACACAGTACTGTGTTATTGTGTATTGTGATGTGCTGCAATGCAAGTGCTTTGGGGTGCCATTCAGAATGAGTGGCACTAAAGCAAATCAATGCACATAACATGGGATGCAAAGCGTTACCTCTGGTGGCGTGAATGAACACTAAAAGAAACCTGTAGATAAGGACTTATCATTTTACCGTGACTCATTGTCTGCATTCTTGCTCTCGATCAATGAAGGTAATGAAGTAAGAGAGTCAACATGGCAACTAGCACTTCCAGAAGACTACAGTTTTAGTTCACATATATTTCTAGTGAGAAGTTTATTTTAAAAGTTTATTAATAAAAAAAGTGCATGACTGTAATCCTTAAAAGTCAACTCAGCTCTACTCGTCAGTCCTCCCTCTCTTCCAAGAAGACCCCCCACACTTACACCCATGGAAGAAGACTAAGCACTAGGGCTGCTGGTAATCACGGGGCTCTATACACTTAACCTGTCAGAGCCCCCCGAAAATATCAAATTATATTTTCCATAAAAAATACACTAAGATTATTATCATGGGGGGAGTAAACAAAGTAAAACTCCTGCTTTATTCAAAACTTACAATTGTAATAAGTTAATAAGTAAAACTCTGTGTGAATGAGGTCTTGGGGCTCATTCACATTGATGTTGTGGCCTGTACAGTGTAAATCAGTGTTTTTTTTTAATGTGGACACAGTCTCCTGGAGCTGTGTGCAGGGCTGCTCACCCACACTTGCACACATGACAAATTAGGACCTGTAGCTGTGTTTGTACAGCCACTGTGTCCCCATAGAGTAAGAGGAGACTTCAACTGCATAAAAAAACTACTCCAAGGCCAGAGTACCTGTGTGAATGAGCCCTTAGGGATATCCCGGGTATGATAAAGTTTGAAACACAAAAACATAAATTATATTATAATAAATAAAAATAAATAATTAAAAAAAATAAAAATAAATAGTAATAAAATAAATTTCCCCACGATTCACTATCGCTCAATTCTGCAAGTGTTCTAATTTACTATCGCTGTTTTCTAGCTGGTCTAAAGCCACTTTTGACGTAAAGGGACACTTTTTGGTTGCTATGGACAATCTCCAGTTTCCAGGTAGAAAGAACAGTATATATCACATAAAACTGCATGCAGGGCATGGGCCAAAGCACTGGGGACAAAAGGGATGTGAAAAAAATTCATACAGTACTGTAATCTGTAAGATTACAATACTGTATGTGTTATGATTTTTCCTTTTTTGAATTTGCCGCCAGGCTCCGCCCCCGTGCGTCGCGACGCTCGCAGGGAATGGAGCCTGGCAAGGAGAGGCTTCGGAGGAGGACGGAGCCCACTGCGGGGGACATCGCAGGATCCCGGGGACAAGGTAAGTAAAGGCACACCAGGATCCTGTGATGTAATCCCGGGTGTGGCTTGGGGTTACCGCTAATGGTCCTGAATTTTAACCCCGAGCCACACTCGGGAAAACCGCCAGGGAGGCTACAACAGGTGGCCACCACCTGTCAAATGCTCTTTGAAGAGAAATCTGAATGCCGACCACTCTTCGGACAGCAGAGCATATTTTAATGAGCCCTTCATTTTTAAACCATTTTTTTCCATTTTTTTTATTACATTACAGAATTTATTGTTATTTTTTTTTTTTAACTATTCTGATGGTGGGGGGGATTTTAGTGAAATATCAGAGGTCTCACTTTTGAGCCAGAGTAAGTGACTAAGGACATCGATTCCCTTCCCTTGCAACCTCAGCTGCACTGGAGATAAATAAATAGGAAGCACTCTGAGGCTTCCTGTGCATTTACAAACTGAAGCATAGTAAACACAATTTACTACTACTTTATTTTCAGTTAAGAAATAAAAACAGTAACACATTACCAATCGGTACCCCAATTGCCCATGGAATTCATTCAGGAAAGGAAGGGTCAGTAAATATGGCAAATATGGCATATTTAGCAGACCCACCCCCTTACATGCTCCATCCTGAAACAATCCCCCTGTGTTCCCAGTTGCAGCTTCAGCTGATGAAAAGTAGAGGAGTGGAAGCTGGAAGCTCTGTAGGGAAGGGGGCACACAGGAAAGCCCAGACAGCAGGGACAGGGGTGATCAGAGAGGCTGGGGATGGGGGGGGCACAGATATTGGAGCTAATTCTCCTGTGGCTCCCTCTGCAGCACAGCTGACGGGAGGAGCAAAAGCTGGCTGTGCTGCAGGGGGAGCCACAGGAGGATCTGTTCCAGTGATAAAGCAGTATAGATGGTCCTCCTGGACCCCTGTTGAATTGATGGGCCTGGACCCAGTACAGGAGGGCCTGCTGTACCCCCTTATCGGAGGCCCTGGACAACACTGGAAAGAGGTAAGTATACAAACAAGAGTTGCATTTTTTATTTTTGCTAGGCAATTCATTAAAAAAAATCAAGTATATTTTAATACTTAAAATGCTTTTTCCATCTACCCACCTACAGTATCTCACAAAAGTGAGTGTGCCCCTCACATGTTTGTAAATATTTTATTATATCTTTTCATGTGACAACACTGAAGAATTGACACTTTGCTACAATGTAAAGTATTGAGTGTACAGCTTGTATAACTGTGTAAATTTGCTGTCCCCTCAAAATAACTCAACACACTGGCAACAAAAGTGAGTACACCCTTAAGTGAAAATGTCCAAATTTGGCCCAAAGTGTCAATATTTTGTGTGGCCACCATTATTTTCCAGCACTGCCTTAACCCTCTTTGGCATTGAGTTCACCAGAGCTTCACAAGTTTCCACTGGAGTCCTCTTCCACTCCTCCATAACGACATCACAGAGCTGGTGGATGTTAGAGACCTTGCGCTCCTCCACCTTCCATTTGAGGATGCCCCACGGATGCTCAATTGGGTTTAGTTCTGGAGACATGCTTGGCCAGTCCATCACCTTTACCCTCATCTTTCTTAGCAAGGCAGTGGTTGTCTTGGACATGTGTTTGGGGTCGTTATCATGTTGGAATACGGCCCTGTGGCCCGGGTTCCGAAGGGAGGCGATCATGCTCTGTTTCAGTATGTCACAGTACATGTTGGCATTCATGGTTCCCTCAATAAACTGTAGATCCCCAGTGCTGGCAGCACTCATGCAGCCCCAGACCATGACACTCCCACCACCATGCTTAACTGTAGGCAAGACACACTTGTCTTTGTACTCCTCACCACACACACTTGACACCATCTGAACCAAATACATTTATCTTGGTCTCATCAGACCACAGGACATGGTTCCAGTAATCCATGTCCTTAGTCTGCTTGTCTTCAGCAAACTGTTTGCCAGCTTTCTTGTGTATCATCTTTAGAAAAGGCTTCCTTCTGGGATGACAGCCATGCAGACCAATATGCAGTGTGTGGCATATGATCTGAGCACAGACAAGCTGACCCCCCACCCCTTCAACCTCTGCAGCAATGCTGGCAGCACTCATACGTCTATTCCCAAAGACAACCTCTGGATAGGATTCAGAGCACGTGCACTCAACTTTTTTGGTCGACCATGGTGAGGTCTGTTCTGAGTGGAACCTGTCCTGTTAAACCGCTGTATGGTCTTGGTATGGCCACCGTGCTGCAGCTCGGTTTCAGGGTCTTGGCAATCTTCTTATAGCCTAGGCCATCTTTATGTGGAGCAACAATTCTTTTTTTCAGATCCTCAGAGAGTTCTTTGCCATGAGGTGCCATGTTGAACTTCCAGTGACCAGTATGAGAGAATGAGAGCGACAACACCAAATTTACCACACCTGCTCCACATTCACACCTGAGACCTTGTAACACTAACAAGTCACATGACACCGGGGAGGAAAAATGACTAATTGGGCCCAATTTGGACATACTTTTTGTACTCACTTTTATTGCCAGTGGTTTAGACATTAATGGCTGTGTGTTGAGTTATTTTGCGGGGATAGCAAATTTACACTGTTATACAAGCTGTACACTCACTACTTTACATTATAGCAAAGTGTCATTTCTTCAGTGTTGTCACATGAAAAGCTATAACAAAATATTTACAAAAATGTGAGGGATGTACTCACTTTTGGGAGATACTGTAAATATCTTTAAAAAAAGGATTTCATATATAACTCCAGTCTATTACCGAGGATGATATACATAAATGGGTAGTCAGGTAAAGTGACATCAACCTCTGTTGACATCCAATAATCCACAGGGAAATTTAAAATTCAGAATGCCAACTTCACATGATTGGGTGTGTTTGAAGTTGAAGTCAAGGAATGATCTTTATTGCATAGTTATGTCGCAGCACCTCCTCTCCACCTTGTCCAATCAGGGAATGTCTTCTATTCATTAAAAAAAATACAAGACATTTTATAAATGAAGAAGGGTTACCTTCGAAACGCGTTAGCCAGCAGTAGTCCATATGCCTCCTTCCTGGGACCTGGAAAACTGCTACCACTGGAATAATTGCCTCTGTGCCATATACTATGCGATTTTTTCTTCGACCTTTGTGAGTAGTTTTTATCTTGTTTTTAATTAATAAATCTGTCAAGGATAATGCACTAGGCTGGTGCACTCTTTTTCTTCTTTTCATTTAACAATAGGACAATCCCATCCTTTGAAAGCAGCAAGGCCGAAATCCATAGTCCTTCTTGAACCCTTGGGACTTTTTAGCCTATACACCTGTGTGCAAGAGTACTTTTTGCTTCTTCTTTTTCTATGAATGGCATCAATGCTGAGCAAGTGACCACCTGTGCAGATGGGAAGCTTGGCACAGGACCCAGAAAATTTCAGAGATCACTGTAGTAGCAATGACTACTACAGTGATTGTCACCTTTCACAGCAGTTTCTCAGGTATGAGAAATGTATACTTACTGTACATCAGTCCAAGCTGGGCCGATGTACCTTAGCAATAAAGATAATACCTGGCATTTGGCTTTAATGTCTCACACTGCAATTTTCCACTATTATTGTGGGGTAAACCAATTATAATAAAAACACATCCAATAGGATTGGCTCCAAATAGAAGTTTACTTGTTCCTAACAGAAGGCATTATGTATACCAAAATGAAGCCTATTTAGGAAGATCAGCAAAACTATTTTGTTTATTCACTGCTGACTGTTTTGCAGTTTATAAATGTTTGACTTGAAAAGTTGTGATATCAAATGGCAGTGTAAAAAATTATGAACTGTAGACAGATTGGCAGGAGTTGAGAAAAATAGAACATTATTTTACTTCTATAGCTTTCCACCAATGAAATTACATTTGAATTTATGGTAAGAATAGTGTAAATTATTAGTGAGCAAAAAAGTCTTAGGAAATTGGTAAAGCCAAAAGTTGCCCCAGGACGACTTTATCTGTGACGAAACGCGTAGGGAGGAGTGACATGCTAACGTCACTGCATTTGCGCAAGTCCCAAAAGGACAGGCTGCTATATCAAGCCGGCTGGCTTTTTGGTATAATGCTCATTTTATACTTTCTTTATGTAAGTGCAACCAATTTTTTACTATTAAACTTTAAAGGATTTTACACTATGAAAGCTGTATTTTTTCTTTTTGTTCAACTGTGATCGGGCCCGTTTTTGGCTTCAGAGGCTTTACAGCGGGATTCCCTTGGAGGTTCAAAGGCTCTGGCTGGATATATAGCCACAGGCGGGAAGAACCGCACGTAACAGGAGGTCATAAGGTACTTGTAAGTGGCCATTCTCAAGAGGTGGAGGCTTTTTTCTGAAATTCACTTATCATACTGGTGAAAGGTTTAAGCACTGAGGGATTCATTGGATTTCACATCACTCAATGGACTTTCGTTTATATGTTTGCAATTGTCGTTATATTTGTGTAGCACAACTTTATTTTGAACTTTTTGATATGTACTGTGTTTATCTCACAGGAAAATTGCTGCTTGTTTTTGATATTTACTTATTGTTTGAATTTGACAGCGCTGTAATATTCGTTTTTCTATGACTAAGATCTGTCTTCAAGCAAGAACAGAAGGCAAATTGAGGACATCTTAACCGAGTAAAGATCTTTAATTTGTCATCCTTGAAATCCGTTATAAATAATTTTTCATATTAAATATTTACAAGTTTTATTTTTACCCCATTTTTCTTGTACTTTTTTCTAATCATACCTGCAGTGTGAACATCTCAGCCAAAACCTTGTGATCTCATGGTTTTGTTGATAAACAAAGCAATATCATTGATAGCTGCTACTGTATTTATTTCTGTCTTTAAATGTTGTAAAAAATAAAAATAACATTTTTAGAAATATTTACAAAGCCTACCAAAAATCATATTAATTTTTCCTTGAGTCATCAAAGTTAGGAATTTTGGTAAAAAGTCTAAATTTTCACAGAAATTTTGGCAAAATAAAAACTCTAAAATGTGCTTGTTACTATCAAAATGTTTAGTCACCTGAACCCCTTGAGTAAGTCTTATGCTAACTGAGCGTCTAAGCCCCTCAGGACTAGTTACTACCTAGTGGATCACGCCAAAAATATTGCCTAGTGGTCTTCATCATTGAAGGTCATTATTGGAAACAAAACAGTATTTCAAAAATGTAAGGTGTTTAGGCTTTGGCTGTTTTCCTTCATATTGCAGAAGGTAATAGAAAAACACAGGAATTGAGTATATTATTTACAATAGAGAAATGCAGCTGGGTGTATTTACTTTGGCTCAGCATTCCACATATGCTGAGACTTCTTGTAGAAGGTGACAACTCTTATAACTTCTTTGAAGAGGTTGTGGCTCCTCTCAGCAAGGGTCCTGTTTATGGAACTTCTTACAGGATTACTTCTCTGGATCATCTTCTTAATGTCAGGGATGAGATGATTTTATCTTTCAGACTATTTATAAAGGCCAGAAAATTCATGTGCCAAAAGCAACACTTAGCTGTATACTTAGAATACTTTATCTGAAATTATTTCCCTTGGCAGTTTCACATTCCGCTTCTGACACCTAACTCCCAAGTTCCTTAAAACCTCCTTTATGTACTGTGAATCATTGATATGTGGGGACATTTCCATTTGTTTTTAATTTGTTAATATAACTGTTTAGGAGTGTGTGTGCAATAAACATACACATACAAATGCATTTTTTTTCCTATGTATACTCTCACACGTTTTGAATAAATGGACTGACTTAGTGCAACACTACTCAATACAATAAAACTCACACAAGTGTGAAGTGTTCCTAAACGTTTTGACCATGAATGGTAAAAAAAAATAACTGAAAACAAATGAATACGTTAATAAGACACCAGAAAGTTGATCCCCCCAATGGTCTGCATTTTACATCCCATTGATAAAATGCAGGCCACTATGTGGATCCTGAAATGCCACTGCATAGTGCTTAAAGCTGAACAACAAGTAGATAAAAAAAACACAAAATAATGCAGCTCGGTAAACATTAAAGTAGAACTAAAGGCGCTTTTTTCCATTTTGATAGAGCATGGGAGGGTTATAACCCCTGTCAGATTTTTTTCGTCATCTGTGTCCCACTGTGGAGATTTCCCCAAACTTCCTGTTCCATAACCAGGAAGTTAGAGGAAACCCCTGCAAATTAAGGGAATTCATTGGAGACCCTCAGGTCACTAGAATTAGTGTCTCCATTGAAAGATTTCCCCTCTTTTCTGAGGACAACCCAAAATTTGGGATTTATTTTTACTTTCATGTTCGGTGATAATGGTACACTGGACAAATAGAGAGGATAAATCAACTTAACGGGGACACAGACAGCAATAAAAACTGACAATTTTTCTAATCCCTCTCCACTCTCCAATCTAAAACAAACAAATAAGCTTTGCCTTTAATTGTACTTTAATTTTAATTTATTGTTAAAATGTATTTTTAAATTCAGTGTAAATACCTGACTTTAACCTGGTATCTGCCTTGAGCAGTCCATGTATAGCAGAGATTGAGAATGAGAAAAAGAAGCATTATAAGGAGCCAATTAGTTCATGATCTAATGAAAAAAACTTGCTGATACAGTATCTCACTAAAGTGAGTACACCTCTCACATTTTTGTAAATATGTTATTATATCTTTTCATGTGACAACACTGAAGAAATGACACTTTGCTACAGTGTAAAGTAGTGAGTGTACAGCTTGTATAACAGTGTAAATTTGCTGTCCCCTCAAAATAATTCAACACAGTCATTAATGTCTAAACCGCTACAAAAGTGAGTACACCCCTAAGTGAAAATGTCCAAATTGGGCCCAAAGTTTCAATATTTTGTGTGGCCACTATTATTTTCCAGCACTGCCTTAACCCTCTTGGGCATGGAATTCACCAGAGCTTCACAGGTTGCCACTGGACTCCTCTTCCACTCCTCCATGATGACATCATGGAGCTGGTGGATGTTAGAGACCTTGTGCTCCTCCACCTTCCATTTGAGGATGCCCCATGGATGCTCAATAGGGTTTAGGTCTGGAGACATGCTTACGCAGTCCATCACCTTTACCCTCAGCTTCTTTACCAAGGCACTGGAGGGTACATGTTCTGCTTCAGTATGTCACAGTACATGTTGGCATTCATGGTTCCCTCAATGAACTGTAGCCCCCAGTGCTGGAAGCACTCATGCAGCCCCAGGTCATGACACTCCCACCACCATGCTTGACTGTAGGCAAGACACACTTGTCTTGGTACTTTTCACCTGGTTGCTGCCCCACACTCTTGACATCATCTGAACCAAATAAGTTTATCTTGGTCTCAGGCCACAGGACATGGTTCCAGTAATCCATGTCCTTAGTGTGCTTGTCTTCAGCAAACTGTTTGTGGGCTTTCTTGTGCATCATCTTTAGAAGAGGCTTCCTTCTGGGACAATAGTCATGCAGATCAATTTCATGCAGTGTGTGGCGTATGGTCTATGCACTGACAGGCTGACCCCCCACCCCTTCAACCTCTGCAGCAATGCTGGCAGCACTCATACGTCTATTTCCCAAAGACAACTTCTGGATATGACGCTGAGCATGTGCACTAAAAGTCTTTGGATGACCATGACAAGGCTTGTTTTGAGTGGAACCTGTCCTGTTAAACAGCTGTATTCACTTCCAGTGATCAGTATGAGAGAGTGAGAGCTATAACACCAAATTTAACACATCTACTCCCCATTCACACTTGAGACCTTGTAATACCGGGGAGGGAAAATGGCTAATTGGGCCCAATTTGGACATTTTCACTTAGGGGTGTACTCACTTTTGTTGCCAGCAGTTTAGACATTAATGGCTGTGTGTTGAGTTATTTTGAGGGAATAGCTACTTTATACTGTTATACAAGCTGTACACTCACTACTTTATATTGTACCAAAGTGTCTTTTCTTCAGTGTTGTCACATGAAAACATATAATAAATATTTACAAAAATGTGAGGGGTGTACTCACTTTTGTGAGATACTGTAGCAGGAGAAAGCAGAGTGACAGTAAAGATGAGTCAACAACTGTGCTGCTTCTTTCTTTCACTGCCCAGGCTCAGAGAAGGAAGGTTGGATCATGCTGACCATCAGATTTAGGACATTTAGTGGCAGCAAAAGGTACCGCATGGAAAAACTTTGAATGGAACTTGTTTATTGAGCAAAATCTGGTGTTGTTATTTTATTGTTAATAGGCCATTCATTTTTATCTTGTTATCTTTGGCTGGACTTTTGCTTTAAAACTGTAGAGAGAACTCTGTGATTGGAGGAGCATGACTTTGACAAGTCAGGAGACTGGGCTATGTTCTTAACTTTTTTTTTCTCTTCTTACATTTTTTTCAGAGTCCTGAAGAAAATCTAACTTAATGTGCATTTGTGAAGCACGTCACTTTACTTTATAAATTCTTTGCCAGTTATTGGATTTCCAACACTGCCATCTTGACTGTGGGAACTGTGACTTCCTGCCTTTGCACTGCGCATGTGAAAGATTGTGCTGTGCTCTCACACCAGCCTCCAAGGACATGTGACGTATGCCAGGAAGTTAAGGGCGGGGAGGGGGCGAAATTCCATAATTCTCGCCTAGGCGAGTATTGCAGAAGTGGAAGTGGGTACCTGTCAGAATAAAGTACCTGCTCCTCCCCAAGAAAAAGCTACCAATCATGGTGGGGGAGAGGTAGGATAAGTACAACCTTCACTTTTAAGTGAAGTTTCACTTTAAGCAGTGGAACGGCTATGGAAAGGCTGTACCATTCCTTTTTTACTGGAGGCCTTAACCCCCGTTCATGCTATAAGGGCACAATAAAAGTTATAAAAAGCATTCATGTTAGCCTGCAGTCACGTGCATTTTGTGTGTTTTTCTGCTTTTTTTCTTTAACTACTTCTGGTCCACCCCATAGCAGTTTTACTGCTACAGGGTGACAGCTGTGCACCGGATCACGTATATACACATGATCTGGCTCTACCAGGTAGGGGACACGCATGCACACCGCTGGCAGCTCGCTCCCACTGTGTGTGATTACACACAGCGGAAGCCCAGCTGTGGGTACCGTTGACTTGATGTCCGATGGCACCCACAGATAAACAAGCAGAGAAGAAGAACGACAGTCTGTAAACAAGGCAGATCACCATTCTGGCAGGAGGGAAGGCATGGCTCTTGTGTCCTTGCAAAGCTGGGACTAGGATCAATGTCTTCCCCTAGTAAAAACATCCCCCAGATTTTAGAAAAACACTGGTTAGGCACACAGTTAACCCTTTGATCACCCCTAATGTTAACCCCTTCACAGACAGTTTTATTAGTACAGTGACAGCACATATTTTTTTAGCACTGATTGTGTCACTGGTCCACAAAAAGTGTCAAAAGTCCCGCTTTAAGTCTCTGATTGCTGCCAATACTAGTAAATAAATAAATAAATAAAAATAAATAAAAGTATACCATAGTTTGTAGATGTTATAACGTTCATGTAATTCAATCAACATACACCTTAGAATTTTTTTTTTGCTAAAAAATATGTAGTAGAATACATATTTGCCTAAATTTATGAACAAATTTGATTCTTTCAATTTTTGTTATTGGATATGTTTTATAGCAGAACGTAAAAAATATTGCTTGTTTTTCAAAATTTTCTGTCTTTTTTGTTTATAGTGCAAAAAATAAAAAACCCAGAGGTGATCAAATACTGCCAAAAGAAGGACATCAATTTTACCTGGGTACAGCATCACATGACCGCGCAATTGTCCGTTAAAGTGCCGTATTGCAAAAAAAATGGCCTGGTCATGAAGAGGGTAAATCTTCCAGAGGCCACGTGGTTAAAGTAATATTTCCTTCAAATGTATTGTCGTGGATGACAGATTGCAGTGCAGTGCGTTTATGTGCATTTACACCCATTTATGTGTATTCCTGTGTGATAAAATAGAAACATGTTGCACTTTAACGCACATCTCTTGAACACATATAAACTGACCATTCTAGTGTGAACATGACACTATTGTTTTCTACATGTCATTGCAGTCACCCGTTTTCATCCAGAGAGGAAAAATGCAAGTAACTGAACTAGTGTGAATAATGGGCCCTAAGTGTTAAGAAAAGTTCAACTTTTATTTAAAGAAATATATAAAAAAATATTATTTTTTACATTTTTAAAAATGTTTTATTTATTTTTTTTAGTTAGAAAACTTAGAAAATATTTTTTTAAAACTGAAAATTCTACACAAGCAATATACTGGCAGCAATAACCTACAGGCAATATGCTGCCTAATAGTTTCATTCATTCCTTCAAAATCTTTGTGGTTACATTGTTTTAGTGTAACCACGAAGGATCCAACTGAATAAATGGGCTAATTAACCATAAAAGCATTGGAAATGGACCGTGAGAACCTCTCAGATCACTGTGTAGCTCATTGAGATTCTGTCAGATCGGAGCTTAAAGCTCCCACGTGAAGAAATGGGAGGTTTGTTCTCAAATTTGTAACTGTTGGATGGACTTATAAAGAAAAGGAAACAACTAAGGTAGAAAGCCCTCCCTGTTTACCTTGTGGGCCCAACAGGGATTCTAAAGAGGGAAGGCCACACATTGTTTTTTTCCGAAAAATCCTAATAACAAAAAAATGAAAAAAGATAGTGTGTTTAGTGAGATTAGCAGCATGCTGAACTATTCAACAAACAGTTCTAAAGTCTCTATCTATGAGGAGAGGGGGTGTGTGCCTTTCCTCCAATCAGCTGTCTTGGCTGGATGCCCAGGCTTCACTGCAGTGCTGAACAGAAAGAGAAAATATACATGTCCCCTGGGTACTGCCCCAGGGGACATGTATCAATGCAATTTTTTTGTTAAACGGCCATTTTTTCAGGAGCAGTGATTTTAGGAATGCTTAAAGTGAAACAGTAAAGATTAAATATTCCTTTAAATATCGTGCCGGGGGGGGGGGGTCTCCTTAATCTGCCTGTAAACTAGCGTATTTTTTCCATGTTTATAACAGTACTGCAGCAAAATGACATTTCTAAAGGAAAAAGTTGAATTTAAAATTGCTCGCGGCTTTAATGTATTGTAGGATCCCCGCAATATACATAAAAAAAAATTGAAAAAAAAAGACGAAGGTTCCCCCCCAGTCCATTACCAGGCCCTTCAGGTCTGGTATGGATATTAAGGGGAATTCCATGCCAAAATTTTTTAAAAAATGGCATGGCGGCCCCCCCTAAAATCCATACCAGACCCTTATCTGAGCATGCAAACTGGCAGGCTGCAGGAAAAGGGGGGGCGAGAGAGCATGCCCTCCCTCCTGAACCACACCAGGCCACATGAATGAATGAATGAATGAATGAATGATTTGTATAGCGCTGCAGTTGCAAACTGAATCGCCTCAAGGCGCTGGATCCGTCCTGTGTTGTCAAGCTTCTTCAACATGGGAAGGGTGATTTGGAGTCCCCTCAAAGCACCTTGTCCCCAGGGCCTCATCTCCACAACCCTTGCCCAGTGGTTGTGGGGGTCTGCGGGCAGGGGGCTTATCGGAATCTGGAAGCCCCCTTTGACAACAGGACTCCCAGATCCTGCCCCCTCCTATGTAAATGGGTAGGGGTACATTGTACCTCTACCCCCACGCCATTTGTTTTTATAATTTTGGCGCAGGGTTCCTCTTAACCACTTCTTTACACTATGTTATATAAACTACACTGCCTGCATTGACTGAATATAGAGTATACAATGAAAATATAGTCTACGCTAAATGCAGAGTATATATATATATATATATATATATATATATATATATATATATATATATATATATATACTAGACTGAATATATGTATATCAAATACACTGCCCTCACTGACTGAATATAGAATATAGACTGAATACACTGCCACTAACTAACCTGCCTGCCTAATCTAGTCCACACACAATACACCGCCGCTATGTAACCAACCTTTTATAGTGTGGGGCGTGGACTTAGTCCCCCTGAGCCATGATTAGCCAAAGGCACAATGTTTTAGACCAATTATAGCTCTCTCAGCAGAGCGTGCTGTGATCGGCCAAAACATGCATGTCATGAAGATCCTGCCAGTAACCGGCAATCCAGGCACCCGGGAACACGGCCACGGGTTCCACTGCGCATGCGCGCGCGTTCACGGGTGCGGTCACGCACGGGCACGCACGTGCGCACTCCCGCTGGTGTCAGGCGGGCTATTTAAACCGGTCTATCACACACTATCCCCGCTGTCTGCTCTACAGCGTTCTGTGTGTGTAACCTGATCTGATCTGAGTATCCTGCTATCTGACCCGGCTTTCCTGTTGACCATCCTGCTATCCGCCTGCACCAGACCCTCTTGGCTTGCTTGACCATCCTCTGTCTTACCCTGGTACCTCTGCTGCCCGACCGATACCGACCACCGGCTTGTTGACCCTTCGACCCGCTGTCTATGCCAGTCCAGCGTTCCAGTCTATTACCTGCTGTCTGTTCCAGTCCAGCGTTCCAGGCTCCTACCTGCTGTCTGTTCCAGTCCAGCGTTCCAGGCTCCTACCTGCTGTCTGTTCCAGTCCAGCGTTCCAGTCTCCTACCTGCTGTCTGTTCCAGTCCAGCGTTCCAGTCTACTACCTGCTGTCTGTTCCAGTCCAGCGATCCAGGCTCCTACCTGCTGTCTGTTCCAGTCCAGCGTTCCAGGCTCCTACCTGCTGTCTGTTCCAGTCCAGCATTCCAGGCTCCTACCTGCTGTCTGTTCCAGTCCAGCGTTCCAGGCTCCTACCTGCTGTCTGTTCCAGTCCAGCGTTCCAGGCTCCTACCTGCTGTCTGTTCCAGGCCAGCGTTCCAGTCTACTACCTGCTGTCTGTTCCAGTCCAGCGTTGCAGTCTACTACCTGCTGTCTGTTCCAGTCCAGCGTTCCAGTCTACTACCTGCTATTGTTCCTGGTTCCAGTCCAGTGTTTCCGGCTCTTACCTGCCGGGTTCCTGGTCCTCCCTGCAGTCCAGTCTCTGCCTTCAGTCTTCTCTTGGCTTCAGATTCCAGAGGGTGCCACCACTACTGAACTCCACGACTGTTGATCCTGCCAGGCACCCATACCACTCCTCACTCCTGGCCCTCTGTCTCTATTCCAGGGGATCAGGAGTGGGAGGTGTAAGGGGGGTCTCTCTCTGCACTTCAGGCTCAAAACCTACCAGGTAGGTGACAGTAGAAGACAACCATGTCTGAGCCTGAGCAGGGAACCCTCTCCCATGGAGAAACTTTGTGCACACCTGGCAGGATTGACTGAAGCAGTCAAGAACCTGCAGCAAGGATATACCAGGTTGGAGGAACGAGTATTAACTTTGTCCAGCCCCATGGGGGCTCCTTCTGCTCCTGCTCCTTCAGTCGGGCCTTCCTCAACGGTGGTGATGCTCCCCCCAGAACCCAAGGTTCCTACACCTGAACATTTCTCCGGAGATCGCCATAAGTTCAGGGCCTTCCGTAACTCCTGTGAATTATTTTTCGCTCTTCAGCCACGTACCTTTTCCCTGGAGGCTACCAAGGTGGGCTATGTAATTTCTCTGCTTTCTGGTGACCCCATAACCTGGGCCAATCACCTCTTGGAGCAAAAGGATATATCCTTAACCAACCTCTCTACTTTCTTTGACGCACTGGGTCAGTTGTATGATGACCCCCAGCTGTCCGTAACTGCGGAGATAGTCCTGCATACCCTTCAACAGGGTCGCCGGGCGGCAGAGGACTATGTGGCTAAATTCAGAAAGTGGAGTGCGGACACTAATTGGAATGATGCGGCTCTCCGCTATCAATTTCGGATGAGACTATCTGACTCTCTGAAGGATGAATTGGCCAGGGTGGGTACACCACTGACTTTAAATGCCTTAATCGATCTGGCCATTCAGATCGATCGACGTCTACGAGAGCGTAGGTCTGAGAGGGCGATGGGGTCTTCCCGTCCAACTTGGGTTACCCCTAAGGTTCCCCATCATTCAGCACCAGCACCACCTGTCTCCATGTTTAACCGACCTGAGCCAATGCAAGTAGGAGTCCTGCGGCCTTCTCTCACCCAGGAGGAACGACAACGTCGTCGAACAAATAATTTGTGCCTGTATTGCGGGGAACCTGGGCACTATGTCAGGAACTGTCCCATCAAACTCCGTAAGTGCTTATCTTTGTCCACGGACTATGTTGCACCTCTGGCTAAAAATACCACTCACCTCGCTCTCTCTCTTCTGCTACAGCTTCCAGGAAGGACTCTGCAAATAACCGCTATTATTGATTCCGGAGCTTGCAGCTGTTTCATGGACTCTCTTTTTGCCACCCAACATCAGATACCTCTGTTACCCAAAGCCCACGGGTTCTCCATCCACTTAGCTGATGGAACCGCTATCAAATCTGGACCTGTTACCCAGGAGACCATCCCAATACCCGTCTCCATTTCTAACGTACATCAAGAACAGCTACGCCTGGATATTATCACCTCACCCCTGTTTCCCATAATCCTCGGTATGCCATGGTTACAGGCTCATAATCCGGACATTAATTGGATCACGGGTGAGGTCACCTTCCCTTCTTCCTATTGTCAGCAGTTCTGCAGAACCCAGAATGCCCAGGAAAACCCTACTCTGCTCTGCCTGGATACAGACCCTAGTCTACATCCGTCCATCCCTGCTGCATATCATGACTTTTTGGACGTATTTAGCAAGCAGAGGGCCAAGGTGTTACCTCCTCACCGGGCCTA
Source organism: Lithobates clamitans (assembly GCA_037952925.1). Lineage (NCBI taxonomy): Eukaryota > Metazoa > Chordata > Amphibia > Anura > Ranidae > Lithobates > Lithobates clamitans. Next base: position 1,760,672 of record JBBGZY010000273.1, read on the forward strand.
TGACTGTCCAATCGAATTACTTCCCGGTGCTGAAATTCCGTTTGGAAGAATCTTTCCTTTAACTGAAGTGGAACAAGGGGCTTTGAAAGAATACATTGATGAGAAACTTAAAAGAGGCTTCATTCGTCCATCCACGTCCCCCGCAGGTGCCGGCATCTTCTTTGTGCAGAAAAAGGATAAGACCCTCAGACCTTGTGTGGATTACCGCGAACTAAACAAGATCACTGTAGAAAATCGGTACCCTCTCCCCCTGGTGCCAGAGTTGTTCCAAAGATTAGGGTCGGCCACCATATTCACCAAACTTGATCTCCGCGGGGCCTACAATTTAGTTCGTATTAGGGACGGAGACGAATGGAAGACCGCTTTTCGTACCCGCTATGGACATTTTGAATACCTCGTGATGCCGTTCGGCCTGTGCAATGCCCCTGCCACATTTCAGTACTTTATCAATGATGTGTTAGGTGACTTTCTTGATCTGTTTGTTATCGTCTATTTAGACGACATATTAATTTTCTCTTGCTCCTTTGAATCCCATCGCAGGCACGTCAGAAGTGTGTTGAGCCGGCTTCGACAACATGGTCTATATGCAAAGGCTGAAAAATGTGAATTTGAACAGTAAAGTATTCCATTTCTGGGGTTAGTCATTTCCAGTAAGGGCATCAAGATGGACCCTCAAAAGGTCACTGCAGTTCTAGATTGGCTAGTCCCGACAGACGAAAAAGGAATCCAGCGGTTTGTTGGGTTCGCTAACTTTTACCGTAAATTTATTAAGGGGTTTTCAGCTATCATTACACCTATCACCCAACTAACAAAACAAGGTACACGCTTCCATTGGTCTGCTGAAGCCCAAAAAGCTTTTGAGACTCTCAAAGGTCTTTTTACCTCCGCCTCTGTACTCAAACATCCAGATTCCTCTCTGCCATTCATATTAGAGGTGGATGCATCTGAAATCGCAGTAGGGGCAGTGCTATCCCAAAGACAGGGAACTAAGGCCCTGCTGCACCCTGTGGCCTTCTTTTCTCGTAAATTGTCCACAGCAGAGAGAAATTATGATTTAGACGACATATTAATTTTCTCTTGTTCCCTTGAAACCCATCGCAGGCACGTCAGAAGTGTGTTGAGCCGGCTTCGACAACATGGTCTATATGCAAAGGCTGAAAAATGTGAATTTGAATAGGAAAGTATTCCATTTCTGGGGTTAGTCATTTCCAGTAAGGGCATCAAGATGGACCCTCAAAAGGTCACTGCAGTTCTAGATTGGCCAGTCCCGACAGACGAAAAAGGAATCCAGCGGTTTGTTGGGTTCGCTAACTTTTACCGTAAATTTATTAAGGGGTTTTCAGCTATCATTACACCTATCACCCAACTAACAAAACAAGGTACACGCTTCCATTGGTCTGCTGAAGCCCAAAAAGCTTTTGAGACTCTCAAAGGTCTTTTTACCTCCGCCTCTGTACTCAAACATCCAGATTCCTCTCTGCCATTCATATTAGAGGTGGACGCATCTGAAATCGCAGTAGGGGCAGTGCTATCCCAAAGACAGGGAACTAAGGCCCTGCTGCACCCTGTGCCCTTCTTTTCTCATAAATTGTCCACAGCAGAGAGAAATTATGATGTAGGTGACAGAGAGTTGTTGGCAATCAAGTCAGCATTAGAGGAGTGGCGCTATCTGTTGGAGGGCACCGCTCATCCAGTTCTAATTTTTACAGATCACAAGAACCTGGAGTATTTGAGATCTGCAAAGAGGTTGAAGCCACGTCATGCCAGGTGGGCTCTCTTTTTCTCCAGGTTCTCCTTCCATGTCACTTATCGCCCTGGTTCCAAAAATACCAAACCTGACGCCCTATCCAGGATGTTTCATAAATCCCAAGAGATTTCTCCTCCAGACACCATTCTGGCTCCGGGGAATTTTCTTTTACTTCAGGGAAACCTGCTTTCCCAAATTAAGCAGGCTTCCGCAGGATTGGAATCTTCCATTAGAGCGGAACTCCAAGTTAAGGATGGGTTACTGTGGCATGAGAATAAGATCTTTATACCTGAGACACTAAGAGTTGCAGTACTAGAACTCTGCCATGATTATGCATTGGCTGGGCATTTTGGCACGGCTAAGACCACTGATTTGGTACAGCGTACATTTTGGTGGCCTCAGCTACGCGAGGATTGTAAAAGGTTTGTAGAGTCCTGTACCACCTGTATCAGAAACAAAGGGCACAGAACAAAGGCATGGGGACTCCTAAAGCCCTTGCCTGTCCCAGATAGACCCTGGAAAATGCTCTCTATAGACTTTATTGTAGAATTACCCCCGGCTGAGGGCTTCACTTCAATCTTTGTCATAGTGGACCGGTTGTCGAAGATGGCTCACTTTGTCCCAATGAAGGGCACCCCTTCAGCCACAGAGACGGCACAAGCTTTCATCAAAGAAGTCATCAGGCTTCATGGGGTACCAGTCAATATCGTTTCAGATCGGGGGGTACAGTTTACCTCCCGATTCTGGAGGTCTCTATGTAAAACTTTAAACATTGAACTTTTATTTTCATCAGCTTATCATCCTCAGACGAATGGGCAAACAGAAAGAACAAATCAGACCCTTGAACAATATTTGCGATGTTTTTCTTCTTTTGCCCAGGATGATTGGATTTCTGTTCTTCCACTGGCCGAATTCGCCTATAACAATTCTATTCACTCTGCTATCAAACAGACTCCGTTTTTTGCAAATTACGGTTTCCACCCTTCATTTTTGCCTAACTCTCTTCCAGAATGTACAGTACCCGCTGTCCAGGAGAAATTGGATTTCTTTTCCTCCAACAACCAAGTATTACAGGAGACCATGACCAGGACCCAGGAATATAACAAAGCAACCTTCGACAAAAAGAGGCGAGGTGAGCTATTACTTGCACCTGGGGATCAGGTATGGTTGTCCACAGTAAACCTCAGGTTGGCTTGCCCATCCAAGAAATTGGGCCCCAAGTTTCTTGGGTTGTTTTCCATTAAACGGAGAATTAATGAAGTTGCATATAAACTTGAACTCCCGGACTCACTAAAAGTACATCCAGTTTTTCACGTGTCCTTACTCAAACCCTCTGCCTCCAATCCATTCCCGGGTCGAAGTACGGATCCTCCTGATCCAATCTTGGTAGATGGGGAGGAGGAATTCGAGGTGGAGGCTATCATGGACTATAGGAAAAGAGCTAACCAGAATCAATTTTTGATAAAGTGGAGGGGGTTTGGCCCAGAAGAGAATTCTTGGGAACCAGAAGATAATATTCATGCTGAAGATCTGTTACAATCTTTTAAAAGATCCCATCCAGAGAAATTCTCTCAAAGGGGCATCCGGAGGCTGCCCCTTGGGGGGGGCAATGTCATGAAGATCCTGCCAGTAACCGGCGATCCAGGCACCCGGGAACACGGCCACGGGTTCCACTGCGCTAATGCGCGCGCGTTCACGGGTGCGGTCACGCACGGGCACGCGCCTGCGCACTCCCGCTGGTGTCAGGCGGGCTATTTAAACCGGTCTATCACACACTATCCCCGCTGTCTGCTCTACAGCATTCTGTGTGTGTAACCTGATCTGATCTGAGTATCCTGCTATCTGACCCGGCTTTCCTGTTGACCATCCTGCTATCCACCTGCACGAGACCCTCTTGGCTTGCTTGACCATCCTCTGTCTTATCTACCTCTGCTGCCCGACCGATACCGACCACCGGCTTGTTGACCCTTCGACCCGCTGTCTATGCCAGTCCAGCGTTCCAGTCTATTACCTGCTGTCTGTTCCAGTCCAGCGTTCCAGGCTCCTACCTGCTGTCTGTTCCAGTCCAGCGTTCCAGGCTCCTACCTGCTGTCTGTTCCAGTCCAGCGTTCCAGTCTCCTACCTGCTGTCTGTTCCAGTCCAGCGTTCCAGTCTAGTACCTGCTGTCTGTTCCAGTCCAGCGTTCCAGGCTCCTACCTGCTGTCTGTTCCAGTCCAGCGTTCCAGGCTCCTACCTGCTGTCTGTTCCAGTCCAGCGTTCCAGGCTCCTACCTGCTGTCTGTTCCAGTCCAGCGTTCCAGGCTCCTACCTGCTGTCTGTTCCAGTCCAGTGTTCCAGGCTCCTACCTGCTGTCTGTTCCAGTCCAGCGTTCCAGGCTCCTACATGCTGTCTGTTCCAGTCCAGTGTTCCAGGCTCCTACCTGCTGTCTGTTCCAGGCCAGCGTTCCAGTCTACTACCTGCTGTCTGTTCCAGTCCAGTGTTCCAGTCTACTACCTGCTGTCTGTTCCAGTCCGGCGTTCCAGTCTACTACCTGCTATTGTTCCTGGTTCCAGTCCAGTGTTTCCGGCTCTTACCTGCTGGGTTCCTGGTCCTCCCTGCAGTCCAGTCTCTGCCTTCAGTCTTCTCTTGGCTTCAGATTCCAGAGGGTGCCACCACTACTGAACTCCACAACTGTTGATCCTGCCAGGCACCCATACCACTCCACACTCCTGGCCCTCTGTCTCCATTCCAGGGGATCAGGAGTGGGAGGTGTAAGGGAGGTCTCTCTCTGCACTTCAGGCTCAAAACCTACCAGGTACATGACAATGCAGGTCAGGTGCATGCTTTGGCCAATCATCATACATCAATGCACTGCGATCTTGCAGTGCATTATGGGGCATTCTGCGGCGCACCAATTTCCCGCGAACTCCCCATAATATTCACTGTTCGGTGAACGGGCGAACACCCGATGTTCGAGTAAAACTTACATTTGATTTGAACATCGAGCTCATTCCTACTGGGTATATGTGAGGGTTTACATCCACTTTAAGACTGTCTGCTGTTGGTGGAACTTTGTACATACTAACACATGTTCTGTATGTGTACAAAGCTACAAAGTTACTGTCTAGAGGCCTTTGATATCATTAACACTTGCCTGCAGATGACCCTACCATCATCTCCAGTTTTAGCCCTACTGGGCATATATGAGAACATACAGAAACCTCATCACACAGAGTTGTTAATTTCATGCCTATTATACTAAGAAATAGTCATTTTTAGGAGGGAGTGTTTGTGGCTCAGAGCTCATCCTTCCCCAAGGAGTTTGTGTGGCTGCAAAGGAGCAGCACGTGTGCACATGCTAGTGTTGTTTGATAGTCTGCGTGGAAGCAGAAGAAGGGTCTGAGTAGACCGAGATAGCTAGGAGGCTAAAGTTAAGTATTTGTGTTGCTAGGGAAGAGAGATGCTGAAAACCCCTGTGAGGATAACTCTCTTTGATGTTTTGTGAAACTTTCTTTTAAATAAAAGTGGGCAAGACAGCCCAAAAAAGAACAATTAGCAAATGGCAGATTCCTTGGAAGCTCTACCTTGAGCTAGTCTTCCTACAATACTACAATATAGATAAATTATATATATATAATATGTCACTTTAATCAAAATGAAACGACTATTTTTCCATAACATTATGCAGAATCATTAATATATTTTTGTTATTCTCTGTGTACTTTTACATTAGGAAATCCTTTTTCAAGAAGCCTGTTTTCCCACTCATCCGAAGCAGCTTGGAATGTGACAGGCGAAAGGGGAGGAAAAGTAAATCAAAGCATGGAGCAATTCTCCAGATGCAGCATATTTTTCCCTTCTTTTTTTCCATAAAGTTTCTTCATACATTTTTGACATTTTAATCCCTTCTGTGGAGACTTTTTATGGAATTATAGTACAGAATTTGCAGCCAGTTTCTTACTGTGAAAATATATGGTTATGCTTCCATTTTTAGAAATGTCTTTCCTTCATTAGATAAATAAGTCTATAAAAGTGTTCAGAATGATGATTTAAATGATGCTATGTTATATTTGAAGTGTTAGATATACATATGAAGGAGATCAACTCCTGTAATTATGTATATGCACAGGGACAGCACATTTAATCTTCCTGTTTTACTGTTGAAAGTAGGGGGAACACAATAGTCCCCCCTTCTTATGGGAATGAGGAACCAAGCAAATGGGCAGTTTAAAGGTATAGTTATTTTAATTTGTTACTCACCTGTTAGCTGATATTTAAAATTCTGGAAGATTCTGCAGTTTTGTCAGGTGACTCAATGAACCTATAGAAAGAAATAAGTGGTTATAAAAGACATCAGACCAATGGTTATACATCAGAAAAACAGCTGCAGCAGAAGAAAAGGTATCCTCTGTGTTGTTCTCCCTCTCACCATGCATTCTTTACTGTGTCAGTTGATGGAGAGGGCCTCTGCTCCTGATAGTGATGCTTGGATGAGATTCTGCCTGACATCCGCTCCTCCCCTGGCTTCTCTGCTGCCTCTTCCTCCTCCATTGTTTGCTTGTGTTCCTGGCTTGTCCCCTCCAGTGTGTTCTGTGCCTCTTGCCACCACCGCTGCTTCTTCCTCTCCCCATGTATGCCTTCGGGTCCCAGCGGTATCTACTTCCCTGTATTTTCTTCAAATTCGGCTCCTCCTCTGGTGCAGCTCCTTACTGTGCCCCCAGCTCCTTCATCGAGTGGCTGATCCTCCGTCTCGCCTCTGACGTTTCCCCTCCTTTGGCCTCCGTGCATAGTTCAGATGTTGTATGCGATGCGGGTGCATGCACAGTACACCTGGATGTCCACAGCGGAGAAGACAGAAGCCAGTTCACTGGATCGAATCCCAGGGACCGCCAGCATCTAAAAAAAGGAGAGGTATTGGCATTACTGTGATTCCTTCCCTGCACTCAAACTCTGCTTTATCTGAAGACAATATGGCTGTTGAAACTGTTGATGAATTCTCCCCCAATGCCTCATCTGATGTTTTCTCTGTATCTACCTGTCTGCCTACTTTAATGTTACCAGCTCCTTCATTGAATAAGGAGCATTCTCTTGTTAACCCCTTCAATTCCTCAGGTGGAAGTTCTTCTAATGTTACTTGTTTAGCTGAGTCTCAGTCTGCGTCATTGTCGTTTGACAACCATATGCCCGCAGTTTCTTTACCTCTTGTTAATTTACCAGATGCTTTGTCGGATCCATCGCAATCAGCGGAAGTTTTCCACAAGTCCACTGAACAGACAGCAATCTCGACTCCTATATCACAGATTAATAATAATGGTGAGTCTGAACAATTACGTTCACTATTGCTTTCATTTAATTCTTTTACTGATTATTTTAAAAGATGTCTTGGCAGCTTGCCTTCTTGTACCGACAATTCTTTTTTGCAGGCATCGAAAGATATGGATGTTTCAGCTTCTCGGGTAACGGCGAGAATTATTTTACCACTTGTGCCTTTGTCGCCTGCGCCTAAATGGGTTTCTGTTACTTCGGTTCCAGAAAGCTGTTTTAAAGAGGTGATGGTTTGTGACGTTTCGCCTCTCAGGTTTCATTTATCTGTATCAACTAAAGATAAGATTTGGAAAGGCGATTATATTGGCCTCCTTTCTCTCCTTCCTTCCTTTAAAGATAATCGTTTGGATAAAAAAGATTCTGATAAGTCTGATGATGATAGACGCAAGTCAGCTACACTCTCTTTTAACAATTGACTACAAGCCTTTTGCATTTATGCTAGCCTTATGGGCGAAAAACATCCACATTTGTGTTGCGGGATGTTGAAATTATCCTTGAAGCATTCAAGAATTTTTCAAGATTAGCATGGTTCTATTACGATGAATCATTTCAACAAAAATTGGCGGTTCACAAAACCTTGAAATGGGGATCTAAAGATGTGGGTGTGTGGCTGAACCTCTTCATCCCTAGGAAACAAATATCGCCACCTCAGTCTTTTCAGCCCACCCCTTTTAAAAAAGGTTTATGCTTCGGGTTCAATAAAGGGCAATGTAAATGGCCCAATTCATGTCGGTACAAACATGAATGCGCTACTTGTTCTGGAGCTCATCCCGCTCTTTGCTCCTTCAAAAAATTATCTTCAGCTTCTACGTCTCATTCTAGAGATAATTTTAGTTCTGGCAATAACGCCTGTGAAGTTAACCACCATGTTACCATTTCTTCAAATTTGGCCAGACCGTGTGATGACAGATCTAATAATTAATGGTTTTTCTGTTGGTTTTCAATTGCCGGAATTTACTGGCGTGGGTTGTGTTTGTAACCTCCCTTCAGTTAGTCGCTTCCCTAGCATAGTTTCTGAAAAAATTTTGAAAGAAGTTACAGAGGGTAGAGTTGATGGCCCCTTTCAGTTGCCACCATTTGAGAATTTTAGAGTTTCTCCTCTTGGCTTGATACCTAAGAAAGAAAAAAACAGTTTTCGATTGATACATCACCTGTCGTATCCTTCTGGTTCATCTCTTAACAATGCTATTGATCCTGTTGCAAGTTCTGTTTCTTATGCATCGTTTGATGACGCAGTGGTTAAAATCCGTATGCTTGGAAGGTCTGCTTTGCTTGCAAAAGCGGATATTAAGTCAGCTTTCTGCTTGTTACCAATCCATCGTCCTGCTTTTAATTCTCTTGGTTTTTATTTTAATGGAGCCTATTATTATGATAAATACTTGCCCATGGGCTTATCTTGCAAATATTTTAAAGCTTTCGCTTCCTTTCCTGAATGGACAGTGTAATTTCAAGCGGATTCTACCAACATAATACACTATTTAAATGATTTCATATTTATTGGTCCAGCTGATTCTTCACATTGTCTATATTTATCTAGTAAATTTAGAGTCATTTGTAGATGTTTAGGTATTCCCCTAGAGGAGGACAAATCAGTTTGGCCTACTACTTGCCTCGAATTTTTGGGCATTACCATTGATACAGCTTTGATGGAGTGTCGAATCCCTCATGTTAAAATATGCCGTTTGCGTGATTTAGCCTCTTTTATTCTTAATAAACCTAAAGTGACGGTCCGAACATTACAATCCTTATTAGTTTTGCTTGCATTTGCGACTCGAATCATTCAGATTGGTCAGGTTTTTTCTAAACGGTTATATAAAGCTATAGCAGGTTTTAAATCTCCTTAACATTTTGTACGTATCACGTCTGTTATGGTAGGTGGTTTGTCCTCGGTGACAGCAGTTGTTACAAATTCTTTAGCCGCTTCCACATGGGCACAGTACAACACCGCGTGGTCTTTGTGGTGCTCTTTCTTAAACTCTGTCCATTTGCCTATTGATTCCTTCTCCGAACTATTGGTTTTGTCTTTTCTGGATTCTTTAATGAGTAGATCCTATTCTTATTCTCATCTAGTAAACATTTTGCAGGTATTTCCTTTTTTAATAAAATGAAAGGTTTTCCTCTATGCTCAAATGTATTTTCTGTTACACAAGCCCTTAAAGGGTATCGTAAACAAATTTTTTATGTTGAAGACAGGGTGCCGATTACATCTGCTATTTTACATTGCCTTTTAGTTGCTTCTTCGACTATTTGTTTTTTAGATAACGAATCTCTTTTTCAAGTTTTTTGCCTCAGTTTTTTGGAGCATTTTGTATTTCCGAATTGTTTACAAAATCTTCTTTGCCTTCTGGGGGCCTTTTAGTCTCTGATGTCGTTATGAATGTTGATTGTGTTCAGATCTTGTTACGTTTTAGCAAAACAAATCAACTAGGGAAAGGACGTTGTATTGTCATTCATCAAATTCCTGGATCCCCGAACTGTGTTTTTTCTTTATTATCCAGATACTTACCTTTACGCCTAATATCATCTGATCTTCTTTTGGCCCATAGCTCAGGCCTCCCTCTTACTCAATACCAATAATGAAGCTCTTCTTTTTCAAGTTATTTGCCTCAGTTTTTTTGAAGCATTTTGTATTTCCGAATTGTTGCCAAAATCTTCTTTGCCTTCTGGGGGTCTTTTATTCTCTGATGTCGTTATGAATGTTGATTGTGTTCGGATCTTGTAGATCAATTAGGGAAAGGACGTTGTATTGTCATTCATCAAATTCCTGGATCCCCGAACTGTGTTTTTTCTTTATTATCCAGATACTTACCTTTACGCCTAATATCATCTGATCTTCTTTTGGTCCATAGCTCAGGCCTCCCTCTTACTCAATACCAATTCAAGATGGTTTTAAAGAGATGCCTTTGCCAAATTGGTTTGGGTCACTTACATATAACTTTGCATTCTTTTCGAATTGGCGCTGCAACGAAAGGCCACTAGGTTGGTTTTGTTATCATCTGCTATCAAAGGTCTGGGTGGTTGGAAATCTGATTGTTTTCGGTCATGTCAGGCCTAATTTATGTTTTTTAGGTGTTTTTGTAGGATCCCCTTATTATATTTGGATTATAGGACATTCTTTTGTATATTGAGTGAACATGCAAGCTTCCCTGAGATGTTATGGACTTAACTTGGGTCTCGACAGTGCAGCTTTTGAAATATTTTGGTACGGCTGTAAATGCATGTCCTGGTTCGAGCTTCGTCCTTTTTTGACTACTTTGTTTTCCTCTTGGCCTCCTCCTGCGGTTATTATTTTACATTTATCTGGCGATGATTTAGGCACTTATAAGACGTTAGATTTAGTTGCTCAAATTAAGGTTGATCCTTTGCATCTTTATGTGGTTCTGCCATCCACGATTTTGATCTTCTTTGAGATTGTTCCAAGGATCAAATGGTTACTTGATACGGAACTTATATACCTGGAGAAGAACCGTAAGTGGGTTAACAGAATGATATAAAATGTTATGCCTTCGACTGATGGGCTATCCTTCCGTCATGTAGATCTGGAAGGTGGTTTACCTGGGTTTTATCATTTTGACCATCTTTTTGACATAGGTTGGGATATTCTAAACCTTGATTTTCAATCTTGTGTAGAGTTGGCCATGGCCCGGGTGGGGTGCCAGGCTTGTTTAAGTTAAAGAGCCTGGCGTGTGGGATAGTGGTTTTATTGTTATAACATGGTTGGTTCAAGCTTTTATAGCTGAATCATTGGTATGTTTTCTTATGTAATGTTATTAAAAATGTTTTATCGTTATAATAAATTGGTTATTATTGGTAATATATTGCCATGGCCGTGGCCATTTATACCACATTTTAAGTCTAATAGTTTTGATTATATTCAATAGTATTTATAGATTTAAAAATAACATTTGAGTTTGGTCTGTGATCTCACCTGGCTAAGGTAGATTTGGGAATTTTAATTTTAATTTTAAATTATAATGTGCGTTGGTGATAGTGATGACCCCTATGGGTTAATGTGAAGTGTGAAATTTAAGGATAGTTGACTTTAAAGTACTGGTAAATGAATTAAGGAAGTGTAGTAATACAAGTAATTTATATAGAAAGGCTCATATTAACTTTGGCAAATTTAAAACTTGAAAAAACCCAGGCAGAAATGAATACATTTAACATCTCATGTAGCTTGTTTAAAGCTGTCTTTTTATCTTGATTGGCAGCTATGCATGGCTTTTACAAAATGTCATGTAGGGACTCTGACCTAAGGTGGAATGTCCCAAGCTTAAAGAGGAACTTCAGTTCTCTGTTCATTTGCTCCACCTTCCCCCCTGGTGCCTGCGTAGATGTGCCGAAGGGCTCTGCCTGGCTGTTGGGTCCTGGCAGAGCCCTTCAGCACCTTTTCGCACATGCAGGGTATTTCCCATGGAAAGGGAAGTTTTGTGACTTCCATGCTGCCTATCTTTGCATTTACACAGGGAATTACACACATGCATAGATGTACAGGGAACCTGCGCACACACCACAGGGCTGGGGGTCTGATCCAGTGTGTCTGTGCAGAATCCAGGAGAGGGGTCCCAGACGTCTTTCTTGCCTATACAAGGAATGAGAAAGTGCTGTTTGGCAGCACAATAGATGTTTTATAATAAATAAATAAACAAATATTCAATTCAAAGACATGGAAGGGAGAAGAGGCAGGACACGAGGACATTAGGTTTAGGGTGAAGGTCCACTTTTGCAGGTAGGCTGTAGTCAGCCTGACCTCTGAATTGTTATAGTTTTGCCTTTACAGGGTTTTCCCTAAGCTCAAGTATAGGGATATATAGAATATAGCTGTGTTTATTTCTAGGCGGGTTCAGCAGACGTTACTGAATTCAGGTGCCGAACCTGTTCCCGAATATAGTGAATGAGAGCGAATGTTAAAAAAAAAAACAATGACCATTTTCTAGCCTGATAGTTTAGGGACTGTCAAACAAATGAAATGCGGGGCTGGACATTGCCATGGGAAAAATGCACCAAAGCAAAAATCATTTTAAAAAATAATAATCTTTTGACAGGGAGCAGCACATGCATAGCTATCGATCGCCTTATGTACAACCACCCTGTCATGTTTTGTCCATACGATCAGTGCCACCAGCTATAGCCGGCAACATTGATCATTGTGTTCTAATGGCAAGGATGGCAGTGATTCCCCCATCCATCTCTAATCTGCCTTAGACTCTCACTTTTGCTTATGGCGCAGTAATTAGAGTATACCGTATTGTCTATGTGTATGTGTGTGTGTACAAGGTCTGTTGAATATGTGTCATGTATATTTGTTTAATTTACCATGGCCTTGTAAAACCTTTACAAATGTATACATTTCCATAAGACCTTTAGTGCAAATTGGCCGCAGATGCTGCTTTAATACTTTTCACCAGAGCACGGGGGAGGGGTGTTGGTAAGTACCCACATTATTAGTAATGGATTTCATATTGCATGATTTTCCAGAGATCAGGACGTTCTGCATTTAAATATACAGAAAAAAAAATAAAGTTTACCTAAAGTGAAAACCTATTTCATTTTGGATACAGTAGGGAAGAGTTAAAATAGCTTTAATTTTTTTCCCATCTGTGTCCCAATCAAGAGGTTTCCCTTTACTTTCTGTTCTGTAGACCAGTGGTGGACAGTGGTCAACTTAGAAAAATATAGGAGGCGTTAAGTGCAGCCTCGTACATGTCCAGAGGACCACGCAATAGTTTTAAAAGAATTGTGTTGCACTAACATGCAATAAGGCTCATGTTTTATCATACATTACCATAATGCATAGTATCAAGTGCAATGTTGTGCATGTGTTGCGATATAAATAATTCTGAATGGCACCCCTAAACACTGTTACAGTACTGGACAATGCACACACAATGCAGCATATCATGACATATATACCATGCTTTGTGATATGTTGTGTCTCTCCTCCAGGAGACACAAGAAACCCCACTACGGGAACATTACCACTATTTGCAATTGCGACATTGGATCTCGACTCTTCGTTGTACTTTCACATACCCATATCTAGGGCTTTTTTTCAGCGGGAACTCGGGGGAACAGTGTCTATTGATGCTGGCTGCTGGGGGATCTATTGTTACTGGAGGTGCTATTTTTTTGCAGGGGTTTTTGTTGCTGGGGAGGTCTATTGTTGCTGCCGGGGGACCTATTGTGACTGGAAGCAATCTATTTTTGCAGGGGGAGGTCTGTTGTTGCTGGCGGGGGATCTATTGTTGCTGGTTGGATTTGGAGTTGTTGTTGAGGGGATTTACTGTTGAGGGAGCAGTCTATTGTACCTGGCTGCTGGAGGGTCTATTGATGCTGTCTGTGGGGGGGGGTCTGTTGTTGCTGCCAGGGGTCTATTGTTGCTGGAGGGGGGTATTTTTCACAGGTGGCCCATTGTTGCTGGGGGGGGGGGAGAAGGGGTCTATTGGTGGCTGCAGGGGATATTTTTTATACTGCTTTTCTTGTTATCATTAACAAATTTTATACAAATTACATAGTACCACAAATGTTACTTGGTTCTGTATTTTCTAAAATGGGCAGTATTGGGAGGTGGACAGGGGGTAGAACCAAGTAACGGTGCTCAGAGGTGGGTATGAGCAGAGACAAGGGCTAACTCCGAAAGGCAGAGTTCCTGCACCTATTCTCTACGAAAAAAAGCCCTGCCCATATCTCAATATTTTAGCACATTTGCCAGCACTAACCGGGGTCTCCTGGTCTCATCTCAACATGCTATGCCTCTCTTAACAGTGGGACATCCTTAACATGCCTTTCCTATGTGACCCAGTGTCTGATAGGCTTTTGGTCAAGGATTTTTGGCCTGCTGCAGACATTGTTTCATGTGACAGTTCATAAAGATATCTGGTTGGCTCTCCTACATTGTCCTATACTGGGCCTTTTTGCACATCAGCAGAAATTGGCTTCCTACCTTTTTATCTCTGCCAAACTTACCATAGATCAGGCCTGGAAGACTCCTATGGTTGCCTTCCAGGGTGTGAAAACCCGGTTGACCGCTATGATGGTCAATGAACAGATGTCCAGTATTCTTAAGAATTCACATCCAAAGTTTCTCAAAGTCTGAGAACCCTGGATATGCTACTGCTTCCCATCCTTACCTCCGACCAGTTATGGTCATTTATAGGTGTTGTCCGTGCCGATCCAGAGTCTGTGATACTTTTTTCTCCTCTTGCTCTTCTCTCCTTTCTTGCTTTCCTCTCTCTTCCTTTCTTACTCTTTGTTCTTCAGTTCTTTAACAAGATGAGACTTGTTATTGGGGATTGTTACTTCTTAGAGGACAGCTTGGCAAAAATAGCAATGTTTGCTCTGACTTTCCTACTGGCCCTCTTTGGTTTTGGCTAGTCCTTTGCTGATTTAATATTAAACATTGCCTATTTGTACTTGTTCTTCAATGTGACTGTTTAGCTCCACCCCAATGTGGGCAAATTGTGAGCTTGTCTTGTTTATCCTGAAAATTCAATAAATATATTGAAACAGAAAATTCAAAAAGAGTCATGTGTGATTTTTAGGTGTATTATGGTGTGCTGCCAACCCATTAAAAATTTATGGGCTGCCTTACTACAATGCACAGTAACACACATCGCCATGCATGCAGTAACATACTGTGGTGGATTTACTAAAGGCATATGAACTGTGCACTCTGCAAGTGTAGTTACTCCAGACCTACCTAGTAAATGAGGTAAAGCTTCACTTTGCAAAGAATACCTAATCACATGCAAGGAAAATATTAAAAAAACAGCATATTTGCTTGCATGTGATTTGATTATGCTTCTTCTCACTTACTAAGCTCTGGAGTAACTTCCCTTGCAGTGTGCCACTGCACTTTGCAAAGTGCACAGTCTATTTGCCTTTAGTAAATCAACCCCACTGCATCACAAAGATGTGAAGGACCCTTGCACACAAAGCAGTTTTGCATTTATATACATTAACTGAACTTACAACATTTGTAAAGAAACTCTCATCCACTGTGATCCTATTTTATTTTAACTTTAAAGTTCTTCAGCACTTTATTTCCAGAAGGGTACCCACAGGACTGACAGACCCCGCAGGGCCCTACCTCATGACAACCTGTGTTTCCATCCTCCACAGCTGGGAGCTCAGATATTGAATTACAACCCCTGGCAAAAATGATGGAATCACCAGTCCCTGAGGATGTTCCTTTAGTTGTTTATTGTTGTAGAAAAAAAGCAGATCACAGACATGGCCAAAAACTAAAGGCATTTCAAATGGCAACTTTCTGGCTTTAAGAAACACTAAAAGAAATCAAGAAAAATAATTGTGGTGGCCAGTAACAGTTAGATTTATAGAACAAGCACAGGTAATACATTATGGAATCACTCAATTCTGAGGAAAAAATTATGGAATCACCCTGTAAATTTTAATTACAAACACTAACACCTGCATCAGATTAAATCTGCTTGTTAGTATGTAGGTAAAAAGGAGTGATCACACCTTGGAGAGCTGTTGCAACAAGTGGACTGACATGGAGCATGGCTCCAACACCAGAGATGTCAATTGAAAAAAAGGAGAGGATTATCAAACTCCTTAAAGAGGGTAAATCATCACGCAGTGTTGCACAAGATGTTGGTTGTTCACAGTCGGCTGTGTCTAAAACATGGACCAAATACAAACAACATGGGAAGGTGGTTAAAGGCAAGCATACTGGTAGACCAAGGAAGACATCAAAGCGTCAAGACAGAAAACTTAAAGCAATATGCCTTGAAAACAGAAAATGTATAACAAAACAAATGAGGCGCCAATGGGAGGAAACTGGAATCAACAGCTGTGACCGAACTGTAAGAACGGCTTAAAATAAATGGGATTTACATACAGAAAAGCTAAAAGAAAGCCATCTCTAACGCCTAAACACAAAAAAACAAGGTTACAATGGGCTAAGGAAAGGCAATCGTGGACTGTGGATGATTGGATGAAAGTCATATTCAGTGAAGAATCTCGAATCTGCATTGGGCAAGGTGATGATGCTGCAACTTTTGTTTGGTGCCGTTCCAATGAGATTTATGCAGATGACTGTCTGAAGAAAACATGCAAATTTCCACAGTCAATTATGATATGGGGCTGCATGTCAGGTAAAGGCACTGGGGAGATGGCTGTCATTAAATGTTCAATAAATGCACAGGTTTACATTGAAATTTTGGACACTTTTCTTATCCCATCTATTGAAAGGATGTTTGGGGATGATGAAATCATTTATCAAGATGATAATGCATCTTGCCATAGAGCAAGAACTGTGAAAAAATTCCTTGAAGAAAGACACATGAGGTTAATGTCATGGCCTGCAAACAGTCCAGATCTCAATCCAATTGAAAATCTGGGGTGGAAGTTAAAGAAAATGGTCCATGACAAGGCTCCAACCTGCAAAGATGATTTGGCAACAGCAATCAGAGAAGGCTGGAGCCAGATTGATAAAGAGTACTGTTTATCACTCATTAAGTCAATGCCTCAGAGACTGCAAGCAGTTATAAAAGGCAGAGGTGGTGCAACAAAGTACTAGTGATGTGTTGGAGTGTTATTTTGTTTGTCTGTTTTTCATGATTCCATAATTTTTTCCTCAGAGTTAAGTGATTCCATAATCTATTCCATGTGCTTGTTCTATAAATCTAACTGTTACTGGCTACCACAATTATTTATTAAATATTTTTATTTTTTAAGTGTTTCTTAAAGCCAGAAAGTTGCCATTTGAAATGCCTTTAGTTTTTGGCCATGTCTGTGATCTGCTTTTTTTCTACAACAATAAACAACTGAAGGAACATCCTCAGGGACTGGTGATTCCATCATTTTTGCCAGGGGTTGTAGTAGCCTTTGAGGCTTTTTAATTTGGCTCCACCACTAGTATGTGGCTGGCACTTCAGGAGCCAGTGAGTAGGTACAGATCAGCCATGTCCCAGAGGCGGCACAGGTAAAATGTCAACAATGGCTGTCAGTGAGTAGGCTGCTGATTGGGATCCATTACAAATGTGTTTTCCTGGTGCCCAACACCCAGTGGGATGCACACATTGGCTAATGGGCCACATGCATTTCTTACACTATGTGTTGATCACAAGGGCTGTAGACACAAAAGAACATAGGAGCAAAACTCTGCAGTGAGGAAAATCTCCTTTTGGACAGTTGTGATCTGAACATTTTTCCCTGTTGGAAGATTCCCTTGCAATTCATGTTCTTGTGACAGCTCAAATGTTTACATTTTCCCTTACTTTAAGGCACTTCACACTTGTACGTAAGGCACTTCACACTTGTACGACTCCAAAGTTGCGCCGACTTTGGAGTGCAACTTTGATGCAACTTTAACACAACTTTGGATGGGTGCAACTTGGATGCGACTTTGGCTTTGACCAGTGATAATGGACAACTGTTGCACAAATGTTGCAATGTATAACATTCAGGTATGATTTTCATACAACTTTTGAGGGTGAACATTGAAGTCTATGGCCCTCATTAAAAGTCGGACCAAAGTACATTTAAGTCGCACATATATGAATGGTTATCATTGGAGAACACGGGGACTGACTTGTCATGCGACTTTGATGTTCAAAGTTGCATGACAAGTCGCACGAGTGTGAATGGGGCCTGAGACCCACTGACAATGGTCACCAAGACAAAAAGAGAGAGTGAATATCCCTAGCACTGTCCCTGCAATAAGAACTTGACAGAACTTGATCAGTTACAATGCTTTCATACTCATAAACCTTAAAAAAACATTTTGAATTTAGATATATTTAAGTTAATAATCAGCAAATCTGTAATTCACCTGATTTGATCATCACTACTCATGAACTCCTGAAATGTCCCTATTTATTTGTGTCTGTTAGTAAAAATAATTTGCAGTTTAGCTTTTAAAGTATACATATACATAAGGTTGCCCATAAGCAAAAAATATGTGAGCGGTATGACCATGCCAATGTTCTTCATTCAAAAGAAGAATTGTAAACTGTTAACAGTCTTGGAGGGTGAAAGCAAAATGAAAGCATTTTGCCATGAACTACTTCAACATGTTTATTGCTCCTTATATGAGTGTTCCCTCTTGCTGGCTACCACTGCTTTTTATTTTTACAGTGCTAGGAAATTCCACTTGACATAAATTGCTCTATGAATGTAGTTAAGGGAGGGAGGTTATTTTCTGTGTAATTTCTCTGGACAGTGCTATAATCAAACAGAAAATAAACTGCCACAATTGAGTCCTTTACAGCAAAGATTGCCAAAGAGAATATCAAGACGCGTGCTGGAAAATGACAAAATCAGGTAATGATGGTAGGGTTAAGGTGATGAAAGGTTTACATAGAAAGGGCATTGATAATATCTATTTGCTAAGCAAAGGAAAAACAAAACAGTTTATAGTGATGCAGAGGGTTTTGCCTAAACTATATCCCACTCGCCAGAACTTCAACGCTGGTATTCTCATAATAACGTCTGTTAATATTTTACATGTTTGACCTTTAAATTTTGTTTAACAGTAAGCCCAACAAAACTGGAAAGCACTTTGATCTTCCCATGTGTTATTAATATACAATAATACAAATCAAACCTAAAATTGGTTTGAGAACATCTTTTGTTCTTAAAGCACTCTCCCTCAAAGTACTGAACTAAACAATAAAACATCATCTGTATATGAGACATGTTCACAAACATAGATTATGTTGCAGGTAATATACTAATATATAGCGGTTGATTTACTATAACTGGAGAGTGCAAAATCTGGTGCAGCTGTGCATGGTAGCCAATCAGCTTCTAATTTTAGCTTGTTCAGTTAGGCTTTGACAAATAAAAAAATCTGGTTTCTATGCAGAGCTGCACCAGATTTTGCTATCCCCAGTTTTGAAAATCAACCCCATAGTCTGGTTAGATTGTTAATCAATGCTAATTTAATGCTAAGACAAGGGCATTTGTTAAAATAGTAGAGAAGGGACATAGGATAACTCGTGTAGGCTGAAAATTGGAGGTACGTTTTTATTTTAATAATTATTTTCTAAAGAAATTGTAAAGTATGCATAGCTATGTCTCATCAGTAGAGTTGATTTGCAAAATTATCCGAGGCTGTTCACTTTTGCAAAGAGAATGTTTGAGCCCTGGTTCACACCAGTGCGGCTTTGAAATCACGCTACTTCAGCACCATTTCAAAGCCACAGACCTGTATGATTTGAACCTCCGATTTCACTGCAGATTGCGACTTCGTTTAACAGAAGTCAATGCAGGTCGAAAAAAAAATCGCAAATAAATAGTGCAGAAATCTTTTTCAAAGTCCCTGTGACTCGATGATTTGAACTGTTCTATTGCCGGTGTTCTATCGATATGTGCCCTCCATCGAAAAGTGCCCACGTATGTGACGGACGGAGCCGCACTCCAGCTGATTTCCCGATCAGCTTGAGTGACGTGACCATGATGCATGCGCACATCACAGGAGGCATTTTTCGATGGGAGAGAGAATGTCATGGACACTATTCAGAGCTATTCACAGCGCAAAGGGGGACACCGTAGTTGTTACATTATGCCTCGCAGTTGCAGGGCGGCTTGTGGCTGTGTTGAAGGGCAGGTTTTGTCTGTGTTGCAACCCACCCTTAGACACAGGCAACAGGTGCTGATCAAGACACTAAAGCCGCTATGCACACTGAAAAAAGGCGACCTTGAGCAGACTGAAACTCCGCCCCACAACACGAGGCACAATATGAGAACTATGGTGTCCCTCCGCTCTGTGAATAGCTTTTAATAGTGTCCGTGACATTCTCTCTCCCGTCAAAAAAGGCCTCCTCTGATGTGCGCATGCACCATGGTCACATCACTCCAGCTGATCGCCAAATCAGCTGGAGTGCGGCTCCGTCCTGCGCATGCGCGGGCACTTTTTGATGGAGGGCACATATCGATAGAACACTGGCAATGGGGTGTAACTTGTCATGCAATTTTGAACTGTCAAATCACATGACAAATTGCATTGGTGTGAACCAGGCTGAATACCCAGTCATCTGCTAGGGGAATGAAAAAATGTGAGTTTTGATGATTAATTGATTAAACACAGCTTCACTTAATTTATGAAGCTCTACATGAAGCCCTTACTCCTTCAGTAAATCAAACCCAGTGTGTACACCTTACAGAAAAGTATATACACTTATAGTTCAGCTGCAAACACATGAGGAATTATTATGACGTCTGTCAGGTTTTAATTGCTTAAGATGGCCATAGTACATAAATGTTTTTCATTCAGCCTTTAGGCTGAATTAAAAAAAATATCTTACAAACTCCTCCATCGATGTTAAACGGTGCTTGTGGATAAATCCCCTATTGCAGATATTGTATTCTGACAGCTGGAGTCACCGGCTGTCAAAATACCCAAACAGTTTCTGCACTGTTAGGCCAGCCGTACATGGTTTGAATCTCGACCGGTTCAATAGGAACTGGCCAAGATTCGAACCGTTGAAGGGTAGGCTGAATGTACCAAGTTGATTGATCGATCAACTTGGATACAACCAACCTGCTAAATTATCTTCCGATCATCCATAGTGGCTGCTATAGCCGCTAGCAATAATCACTGTCTCCCCCCCCCCGCTGGGAGAAGACAATGGCCCAGCATAAGGGATTCCCGCATTAACACTGTCTGTGTTGATGGGATAATTGCGCAATTTGCTCCATGTATGGCCGGCAATTTTCCACCTGGCCCCCCACAAATTTTTCAGTATCTGTCAGGCAGATGCCAAGAGGGCATTTCAGCCAGTTCATGAAGAACTATTTGAAAATTGGCTCAATGAATACGTAGCTTACCATTCAACATCCTGTCCCTCACTGTCACCCACAGTCAGTATAGAAGGGTAAGCAGCCAACAGTGTAATCTTACAAATCCAAATCCAATACAAATTCATACATTTTCTCATACCTCCTGCTTTGGTAATTACTGGCAGTTAGCAGGCTCTCAGTGTAATAGCCTCACACTTTCTGCCCAGGCTATAACAGTGGTCTATACAGGAAGTTAAAACAAACCTCCCCAATAAGGACACAGCTGTAAAAACTTGACATAGGTTGTAACCCTGTTCTCCTATGTGCGAATGAAAAAAAAAATAGCTGGAGTTCAACTTGAAAAAAATATGCCAGGCATTCAAAGAGGTATTCCATTAGCAATCATAAAGTGAAATATCTATGACCATATTACTACTCATTGGCCATTTCCTCTCAGCTTGTACCTACAATGATCAGTTGTTTGAATTTAGTTGTAAAGAACCTTTGTTTCCACACTCATAGATGACCAATATTCACCCATTTGGTACAGCCTAGCCATGGAAAGCCATTTGCATAGCAGAAAATGTGTCCCATAGCTACTTTGGAGTTGTTTAATAGCCCCTTTTGAACAGCTGACACAAGATGGGGTACAGGTGAGAAGTGGAAGTGACATACACAAGAGTTTCAGTAAGCATATATGTAGTGATTTGCTGAACAGTTTTATATAAGATATTTGGACTTTTACCCCCGTCAAAAATGACGTAACTTTAGAGGTAAATAAAAAATCATAAGGTCTTCCTAAAAATAAATATTTACTGAGAGAAATATGCAGGCTTCTATTGCTGGCCTCTCATTCTGAAAACGCTTGGTACCTTGCTTATGCTAACTGGTTTGCTTCAGTTTTTGAATCACTGGCCCAGAACAATAATCAAGATAAGAACTTCTGACCTGTTGCCCTGACTTTACTGATCTGCTTGCTTGTCACCAGTGACTTAGAACACACTGCTGTTGATTTACTAAAATTGGAGAGTGAAACATCTGGTGCAGCTGTACACGGTAGCCAATCAACTTCTAACTTCAGCCTGTTCAATAAAGCTTTGACAAAAAAAAAACTGTCAGGTGATTGGTTTCCATGCAGACCAGCATCGGATTTTGCACTTTCCAGTTTTAGTATATCAACCCCATTAACACTAGTAGGCATGCTACCTGGACAAGTAGCCGACATTGCCAAAGAACCACATTTAATATTCAGGTAATGTAATGTTATAGAAAGCTGTGAGGAATAGGAATTGGTCAAAGTCTGGGGGAATGCTAGGGGAAGTGTTCCCATTGGAACATTTCCCGTTTTACTACTATAGTGGTGGCAATTAAAAATTTTAGACTTTCCCTCACTTTTCATCCAGATGCCAACGGTCAACTAAGCCACATACAGTAATAAAAACCTACAGATTTTCTTACCTTTCCCTACTGTATCCAAAACAAAAGTACTGGTACATGGATTAAAAATACATTTTTAAATATAATCACAGGAAAACAGCTAAATACACTTGAAAACCTACCTGTTTGTATTTATTTCAACCGTTCTTGAGATTTACACACCTTTGGCATAATGCACAGTCAGGTGAGTGACACATTTACTTCCTAGTTCAGCAATTTGGTTTTCTGGTTCAGCAATGCATCTTCTTGTGTTCCTTTACTACCCTTAGCCTGCTGTTAGGACAAGGCATCAATATAACCACCTACAGTATGTCCAAGTACCAGGACAAAGGCTCAGTAAATAATTATGCATGTAAACTGGGTATCTATCTGGTTGCTTGAGCTTTCACTTTAAAGGAGAAGTCCAGCCTAAGCTTGTTTGGCTGGGCTTCTCCTATGGGTCACAGGAGCGCAATTTGTTTTGCACTCCTGTGACCCGTTTTCAGCAGAGAGCGGACTGAAGTCCGCTCTCTGCTGATGTCACTGGACTGACACCCATCTCAGCCTCTCAGCGAGAAGCTTAGAGCCTGAGACGGCCGCTCCCCGCCCCTCCACAGCTCAACGCTCCAGTGAGCATGGAGGGGGCAGAGCGGAGAGTTGCTGATTGACAGTCAGCAGCTCTCTGCTCAAGGAGCTGTGAGAACCGAGCCATCAGGGGTGTTCGATCGCTCAGTTCTCAGTGCAGAGGTGGCGGGGACAGATGCAGCATCGGACCAATGCTGCATCCACCTAGGTAAGTATGAAACTGGAGAAAAAAAAACATACTTCTCTTTTAAAGGTGATGGTACATGCATCTTCATCATTCAGCATAACAACATTATGAATTGCTCATGTATGTATTGCAAATAACTTTGGATAGTGTACCAAAATGTCACTTGCAATTGCATTGAAGGCAAAATATGGTATGGAAGTACATGTGTGCTTATATAATTACCATCCAGTAAGCACAATTTCATCAGTCTGGATGGCCTTATTCATTCAGAAATATGTAAAGAAAAACATGACTATAAAACAGCTGTGTCTTCTAAGAAAAGGGAGTGGGGCAAGACTCTCTGGTCTTGCTACAGGTGGTGGACAGAATCACATGCCACATATTATACGGTAGATGGGGTTCAAGCAGCATTTTATAGACTTCTAGGAGGTGAATACAACAGAAAGCATTTCAACTAACACCAGGGAAGTTGTATTCTGAAGAGACTGTACAATTAAGTGGACTTTGTATACATTTTTGACCAGCTTGCAGAAGTCATTCAGCTCCTGGGATTTTCTTTACTAAAGGAGCAAGGACTGTTCAGTCACATTGAAAAATGTATTTTGGTAAATAAGGTGAATGGCGTTCATTTTAAATACCCATAAGCATGGCAAGTTAAATAATAAAGGTTTTTTTGCCAGCACATGATTGGATATTCAAGAAGAACTTAGATTCACTTTTACTACTAACTTTCACTTTGCTAAGTGAATGTGAACAGTCTCTTCTGTTTTAGTAAATCAGCTCCATTGACTACTACCTGAATGAGGGGATACCCAACAAAGTACCCAGTGATTTACATTTCATTTCATTTAGGAAAGTACTGAAATTAACTTATTTATATTTTTTGCAGTTATGGACTACAACATTAATGCATTATATTTTAAGTTTAGTGCTTATTATATTTATTTATAACATAAGAAATACTTTACAAGGTTTCATTGAAAAACACGATTTTCTGAAAAATATTCTGCATGTTGGCTTTATACATTGTTAAATATTACAAAATATAGTGTATCCACTTGAAGTTTTAAGTAACAGTCAAATTTACATAGCCCATGAAATATTGGCTGTGTGTTCTTTGGCTTTCATTCGAAGAACAGCAATACTGGATGACCGCCTTTCAAACTCTGGTTTAGGTTCAAAGGAGTGTCCATTTGTAGATCCCGATAATAATGATTCGGTAAAGAAATTGTTAAGTGGCATATGGCTGAACTGATTCTGGTGATTTGTGAAGCTGGCATATGAAGAATCTGTACGGGAAGAATGAGAATAAGGGGACATACAAGAAGAAGGCTCTCGGGGCAGCATACAGGACGTCACCACAGATCCTCCAGTTGGATTTCCTGTCCACAAGTTGTTCTGAATCTGTTAAAAAAAAAATTAAAAATGATTATAAACTAAACAAATCCATGAATATGCGACTTTGAATAAAGTGATTTGGAATAAACATAATAACATTGTCAAAAAGTTATATACACCCCATCAAAAATAGTCATCAGTAGTGTAGAAAACCATACTTTGGTTTGAACATATGATTCAGAATTATTTTAATGAGATTGCTAAAGGGTGTGGAGTATTTATGTCACACATTTTACTATCATCTCATAAGAGCAATTATTGGATATCTGTTGTCAGTCCAAAATACCATGGGCAAAGTCTCTCATATTAAAATGGATCAGAACTTACCTATAAAACTGCATGTTATGTTTCATCATTTGTAAGTTTTTTAGGTTATATTTGATAATGTAACAGTAAAGGAAAAAATAAATTAAATTGTACTCAGTCAAATTTTAGAGTTCTTTGTAGAAAATGGATTTATGTTTAGTTGTGGTGAAGTGCTATGTATTGTATGTTTTTCCTATTGTCTATAATAAAAACTTTTAGTGAATAAATTATTTAATGAATGCATTTAGGAATGAATAAATGTGTATGAAAGTATTAATAGTCAAGCAATCTAAAGCTGTAACCTTGTTTTTGTGAACTGCTACTACTACACTAAAGGGACAATACTGGAGGTTTTCACATATCTTGGAACAGTTAAAAAAAGGTAGAAGCTGATATTCAGCACAGATAAGATGGTTTTCCAGTTGATATAATGAAGATTTGCTTTTTATGGACAGAACATGTTTAAAAACATTATTAGCAACAAAAATATGTTGCACAGAATGCTGGTAAATTGTGTAGCTTTAAAACAGCGGATAACATAAGGGCATACATCCTGGTTTTATTTTGTAGGCACTCAGTCGCAAAAAGCAGGTATGGTCTGAAGGTAGACTGCCTGGGAATAAAAAAACGTCCCATTAGCCAGGGATGAATGCAGCATTGCCTCTAAATATATACATATATATATATATATATATATATATATATATATATATATATATATATATATATATATATATATATATATATATCTCAACTGGCAACCTGTGAAGGTATCAGATCTTTCATCAAACACATTTTTCATCCAACAACACGATGTCTAGGGTATGACCACCAGAAATTCCAAATGTATTTGAGTACCAACATACTAGGGTAGAAAAGTTGCTTAGTAGTTAGCAACTCTGCTTTGCTTCACTGGGGTCCCAAGTTTTAATTCCATGCAGGACACTATCTGCATGAAGTATGCATGTTCTCCAGTGCTTGTGTAGGTTTCCGCCACGTGCTCTGGTTTTTGCTCACACTCCAGAGACTGTTGTTATGTTAGTTCTTAAATTGTAAGCTTGAGGGCAGTGAATTATGTGATTGTACATTATGTAAAGCGTTGTATAAATCTTTGGCGCTATAGAAATACCCAAAATATATTAAAAAAAATTACAGCCTATATTGACAGGTTTGGTCATGTCTGTATGATTAAGACAGCTAATATTTAGAGCTTATTCCAGCATTGCTCATATATATATATATATATATATATATATATATATATATATATATATATATATATATGCATTAATGAGCCTACTGCTATCGTTTTCATACATTTTCATTCTAAAATATACTTTTGAGAGTACCAAGAAAACTAAAACAAATAAAATTGTTGTGTTAATTAAAACATTGGCAACAACAAACAATGATTCACATAATAATACCACAAAATTGTACTTCTTTCAACATCAACTTTCTGAAGCATAAGACCAGTTTTGTCTTGTGCAAGTAAAAGGGGAGATGGAGCAACATTTCTGATAGAGCATTAAAAAAAAAAAGGACAAAGGAGAAATGAAAACAGATGTCCTGGCTGGAAAAGTTTATTTCATGCAATACTTTGCCACTAGGAGCCAAGTTTTACCAAAAAAGTGCCCAAAGGTATAATAGTATCTTATACTGAACAGTTTATTCAAGAGTTTACAAAGCCAAAAAACTACAGTAAAATACTTCAGATCTCAAAGAATTTCAGTTACTATGCCTGGAGATTTGGTAACATTGATCTTATTTTCCATCAAAATCCTACTCAGACATTTAGTCCTTTTTTCACAGAAGAAATCTGTTTGACAAAAATAAACAAAAACATAGACGCAGTCCAAACAAAATACGGTTAAAAGAACATCAAAATTGAAAGCGGAGAGGAGTATGTCTATAGCCTTAATGTGCATTAAGTTGTTTACTTAACAGCAAGCACCACTTAGGACTAAAAATGAGGTTTTGGATATATGAGTTTACATTTACTATCCTGAAACTAGTATGCAGCCCAGAAGTCAGAGCAATTTTTCATCGAGAATGTAAGGCTAGCCATACACATTTAAATTTTTTGATACAACCCTTTGCTAAACATTGTGGATGGCGGTATTTTCCCAGCCGGCTCTCTTATTCTGACAGCTGCTGACACCCTCGGCTGTCAGAGTACTGCAAAATTAACTATATCTGAAAGAATATTTGGTTGACAATTTTTCACCTTGCTCCTCCTAATTTTTGAGCAAGGTGGTGTTGGCAAGGCCACCCACAGCTTGAATTTCAGCATATTCAGGAGGAATTGGCTGAATATAGTAGAAAAAGCCCAACAAGAGCCCAGGTGTCAAACAAGTAAAAACGGCATCCAGGCCATGTTCCCAATGTGTTTTGCCTCGCCCACAGGTCTTAGTCATAGATGTGCCCACAGGACTCCATGACTAAGCCCTTTGGGCAGGGTGAAACATGTCAAGGGGCGTGGTCTGAATTAGCATGCAGAGTTTGGGCTTTTTGTCTTGTATACACATATATTGAGCCAGGGTGAGCTCCCTGCTGGCACCCTTCTAGTGTGAGTCACCAGAGTTTATTGGAGTGGGGACCAGGAGCGGCCCCCAAATTTCCTTGCTTTATAGTTACAGGAATTGCCAAATTCCAATTTAAGGTGCCCTGTGATGCTGCATAAAAGGTTCATGCAGAATACCCGTTCCCCTAATTTAGAGGACTTGTCAATGAAGGTTCTCCAAAGGTAATTGTATTTTATAATTTATCAAAAAGGTGACAATAGCATGGCCACATGCAAGCTATCTGGTCATTTCAGCAGCACAAAGCTGGGATTGTTTGCTAAGGCTTGCCATATAAGTTAGATTTCTCTTGTTCAGCCTAGAAGAAATCAATATGTTACCTGAACTATGCTAAACAGTGTGGATGGAGGAATTTTCTCTGATGGTTATTGTATTCTGACAGCCCCTGCTCCTTGATTGCCTGCAGTCACTGTTTGGCTGAGAATTTTCTTCTCGCTCCTTTGATTTTCAGATTGAAGCTTTTTGAGCTAGATGTTCCTGGCAAGGTCACCCATGGCTCAAATTTCAGGTGATTCAATATAAATTTGAGCTTGAAATGGTCAGCCTTACCCTACCTTGCTATGAAACTTTAATGCCAATGATGGCCTATTAGTAAGCACTGCTGCTTCTTTATACTCATTTTACTTTGTAGGCTTAAAGAGTATATCCAGTCAAAACTTTTTTTCTTAGTTTTGGATAGATAGGGGATCGGTTAAAACCTCTATTATTATTGCTATGCAGGATTATGTTAGAAAGATTGTTTTACCAGACAGGAAGTGAAGGGAACTCTCCAACAGCAACAGAGAAAGAAATAAAACAGCTTTTCTTTAGTAGAGTGGAGGAAAGCTAGAACCTTTGTCAAATTATTATTTCTATCTGTGCCCGTATTGTGGATTTTTATTTCTGCTTGGTGAAACCATTGTCAGCAGGACAGGAAATATGGGTAAATCTCTCTAACAGAGTTCCGTATGGCTATGAAAACCATCAAAGAGTTCTAATGCTTCTTCCTCTATGCAAAACTAGAAAATATATTTTTGGCTTGACATAGACTTTTCCTTAGCAAGGCAGTAGAGATTTTTTCCTTCGAAAAGTGAGTGCTCACTTTGCTTCTTAACCAATTAAGGACCGAGCCTCCTTCTGAGATTTGTTGTTTACAAGTTAAAAACAGTTTTTTTTGCTAGAAAATTACTTAGAACCCCCAAACATTATACATTTTTTTTTCTAACACCCTAGAGAATAAAATGGTGGCCATTGCAATACTTTCTGTCACACCGTATTTGCGCAGCGGTCTTACAAGCGTACTTTTTTGGGAAAAAATACACTTTTTTTTAATTAAAAAATAAGACAACAGTAAAGTTAGCTCAATTTTTTTTTATTGTGAAAGATACTGTTACACTGAGTAAATTGATACCCAACATGTCACGCTTCAAATTTTGCCCGCTCGTGGAATGGCGACAAACTTTTACCCTTAAAAATATCCATAGGTGACGTTTAAAAAATTCTACAGGTTGCATGTTTTGAGTTATAGAGGAGGTCTAGGGCTAGAATTATTTCTCTCACTATATCGATCGCGGCAATACCTCACATGTGTTGTTTGAACGCCGTTTTCATATGCGGACGCTACTCACGTATGCGCTTGCTTCTGCACGCGAGCTCGTCGGGACGGGGCACGTTTCAAAAATAAAAATGTTTTTCTTATTTATTTTACTTTTTATTTTTTATTTTTACACTGTTTTTTAAAAAAGAAAAAAAATTGTCACTTTTATTCCTATTACAGGGAATGTAAATATCCATTGTAATAGAAAAAAAGCATGACAGGACCTCTTAAATATGAGATCTGGGGTCAAAAAGACCTCAGATCTCATTTTTACATTACGATGCAAAAAAAAAAATATTTGTAATTTAAAAAAATAATTAAAAAAATGGCCCTTTAAGAGCTGTGGGTGGAAGTGACGTTTTGACGTCGCTTCCGCTCTGCATTGTTATGGAGACGGGTGGGGGCCATCTTCCCCTTACCCGTCTCCACACCTAACAGGAGACAGGGCGCGATCGCCTCCGCTGCTGCTGTCGGCTCCGGTAAGCGGCAGAGGGCACTGGATCGCGGCGGGAGGGGGCCCTCTCCCGTCACCGATAAAAGTGATCTTGCGGCGAATCTGCTGCAGAGACCACTTTTATCTTGTAGTGAACCGCTCGCTGAAGAAGAGAATACCAGGGTTATGGCAGCTAGCTGCTGCCATACCAATGACATCCTCCTTCAAACAGCCGACGTAAAACTGCGGTGGCCGGTCCATAAGTGGTTAAACAGGGTTATGTTGTATTCACCTTAACCACTTGCCTACTGGGCCCTTTAACCCCTTTCCTGCCTAGGCCATTTTTTTATCTTTCAGCCCTGTCACATTTTGAATGACAATTGCGTGGTCATGCACACTGTACCCATATGAAATTGTTATAATTTTTTTCACATAAATAGAGATTTCTTTTGGTGGTATTTAATCAGCACTAGGTTTTTATTTTTTGTTAAACAAACTAAATAGGACCAAATTGTTTTTTTTAACAAAACATTTTCCTAGTTTCGGTACAGCAAATAAAAGATCCACGCTGCTCACAGGTGAGCCGCCTCCAACAGCACGATCTCCTCACTGCAGGGTGCTCACCCAGTCGCAGCTGAAGCAATGATGAAAGGAGAAAAATCCAGATGGCTGCACACCCAATTGCTTTTATTCGCATAAAACCCAGCACAATTCATGTGCAAAACATGTAAGCCATTCCTCCCTTGCTTGTACATGTAGTGCTCTAATGTTCTTCATTGTTTTATGCAAATAAAGGCATTTGGATCTCAGTTTGGTGTGCAACCATCCAGATTTTCCTTTCATTATTCTTCCTAGTTGGTTATAAAATTTTGCAAACAGGTATTTTTTCTCCTACACTGATGTGCGCTGATAAACATGCACTGAAGGGCACTAATGGGCAGTGATAGGTGGCATTGATGGGCAGTGATAGGTGGCACTGATGGGCACTAATGAGGTGGCACTGGTGGTCACTGATGAGGAGGCACTGATAAGGCTGTACTGATAGGCAGCACTGATGGGCTCTATTACCCTGTTTCTCCAAAAATAAGACCTAGCGTGATTGTCGGTGATGGCTGCAATATAAGCCCTACCCCCCCCAAATAAGCCTTAGTTAAAGTCCTTTTAGGTCATATTTTCAGAGTAGGGCTTATTTTAGCTGAAACAGGGTATGGCTTATTTGGGCGGTAGGGCTTATATTGCAGCCATCACCGACAATCACGCTAGGTCTTATTTTCGGGGAAACAGGGTAGGTGGCACTGATGGGCACTGATAGGTGGCACTGATGGGCCCTGGAAGTCGACACTGAAGGGCACTGATAGGTGTCACTGATAGGCATCAATGAAAGGTGGCACTGATTGGCACTGATAGGTAGCACTGATGGGCACTGATAGGCAGTACTGATGAGCACTGGTAGGCAGCACTGATATGAGGCACTGATGAAGAGGCACTGATAGGCACTGATTGGCAGTACTGATGGGCACTGATTGGTAGCACTGGTGGGCACTGATTGGTAGCACTGGTGGGCACTTTTGGGACTGCACAGATAATCAGGAGACGTGATCAGCTGTCATTGAACACAGCTGATCATGTGGTAAAGGGCTGCTGTGATTGGCCATTTACCCCAATCTGTGATCAGCCAAGTTCGAAGGACTTGACGATTACAAAGCGCGCCACCCATGCACCGATGAGCGGGCAGCGTGATCACGCGAGAACATCCATGTACACCCTCCAGACAAAGTAAGCCCACGGAAAGCGGTTAATTATGCAAAAATCCAGTTTTTAAGTTTTGTTTTTTCTTGCATGAGGAAGTGCAAAGTGAACACAACATACCCTAAACACTACGTGAACATTCATAACTTTGTAGTAAATAAATCTCCTTCCCTGATGAAGATTCCCCCTGATGAAGGCACGTGATCCCGGTGCCGAACACGCGTAGGGGAGGAGCCTGGACGGAGCTGTCAGCAGAGAGGGAGAAGGAGAGTTTTGAGACACACACCGCATCGCATGCCACACTGCGAGATTAGCCGTTCTTTGTTCGTTTAGGATGGTGCACTCACGCACCCATAGTATGTGAGTACCCCCGCAAGGGGAGAGAACCTTTTTAAATAAATATCCTTTGATTACATCTTGCAATATTGCGCTATGGAGTTTTTTTCTTTTGCATATATTATCTTCACTGAGAGCATTGAAGGTCTGCACAGCTGGTTCCAATAGAGCACAGGAGTGTCTCCAAGGCTTTGTTTGGCATAGTTTAATCACTGTGTCACACATAGGAAGGTGAGCAGATATACCTGTGGGGGTGGCTGGAAGACACTACAGCATGTTTCTTAGTGACACACTTTTGGAAGGAAAGATGTGCGAGCTTCACTAATTTATGGACTATGTTTTTTGGGCACTTTTATATTTCCAGATATACACTGATTTGGACTCTATCTTATTCACCAGTGGATATATCCCTTTTTACTTTATTTGATTCAGTGTTTATGTTATATGTTTTTTGATTGATCACTCACATTGTGTGTTTTATGTAGCACTGTGCACTTTTCATTGTAAGCACCTAGTGGTATTATCACTTTAGTGTATTATTGGTCAACATCCATGTTTCTTATACATTTATTATTTCTGCATTTTTGATTGATGTGACCTTTTTTCTAGCGCAGACACATTTTTTTCATTAAATCTCCTTCCCTGATGATGAGTGTGTAGTGCAAACGCATTGGGTGGAGTCTAGGCTTGTGACATCATCTTAGTTTCTGCATACTGTGATTTCTTCATTTACCTCATGTGAGTGGATTACCACAATACATTTTTATGTTTTAAGATATGCTATAATATGTGTTTCCCCTTATTTCTGTCTTTACCTCATATGCCATAGGAATGAAGCCATAGCAGACCTGAGTAGCTGTTGGACATACTGTGGTTGGGTCACCATCAGGCACATTTGATCTCTATAAGTTGCAATCTTTCCATCTGTCTGGAGCCATATCAATATATATATATATATTGATATTGATATTGTGGCTATATCACAGCAAAGCGTAATGGGTTTATTGAGATCTTTCCATCTGGTAAGGAGTGTGTAAGCACTAGTGTCATTAACTTGGAGAGCATTTATCATTTGGATCGATTCACAGTTCGATATTGTCTACTTTGGAACTTTTTGCGCTTTATTTCACATATATGGGCTTTTTATTGATCTTTGATTGTTTCAATTCTGAATTATTTTCATATTTTTGCACTAATTCTATTAACAATACATTGTTGTTGTAACTATATTTGTACGAATAGCACCTTAAAGTGGCAGCACACCTATTTAGTGAATAGTAAATATTACTCACTGGGTAAATGTACCCATTAAAGATCCTTCAACTTGACCGGATCGACAGGTAGCTAAATTTATCAAAGGTTAACCACTTCAGTACAGGGCACTTATACACCTTCCGACCCAGACCAATATTCAGCATTCAGTGCTATCGCAGTTTGAATGACAATTGCAATAGAATTTTTTGCTAAACAAATAAAAAAAGACGGAAAATGTTGAAAGTTTTCTCCTTCACTGATGGGCACTGATAAGGCGGCACTGACAGGCACCGATAAGGCGGCACCGATGAGGTGGCACCAATGAGCGGGCACTGACGATGGGCACTGATATGCAGCACTGATGAGCACTGGTAGGCGGCACTAATACGCAGCACTGATGGTCATTGACAGGCAGCACTGATGGGCACTCAGGGGTGGCACTGGTGGGCACTGATGGGCACTGATAGGCGACACTGATGGGCACTGAAAGGCTGCAAAGATGGGTTCTTATGGGTGGCACTGATAGGTGGCACTGCTGGGCACTGATAGGCGGCACTGTTGGGCACTGATAGGTGGCACTGCTGGGCACTAATGGGCATTGATACGTGGTACTGATGGGCACTGATACGCGGCACTGATATGAAGCACTGATAGGCATCCCTGGTGGCACTGGCAGTGGTAGGCATTGTGAGTGGGCACTAATTGGCAGCTGCCTGGGCATTGATTGGCAGCTGCCTGGGCACAGATTAGTATTTCTCTGGGGGTCTAGGGGGGCATACCTGGTGGTCCAGTGTGGATGGCCATCCTGGTGGTCCTAGGTGGCATGATGATGGTCCTGGGCGGGATCCGAGGGGGGGCTGTGCTGATAAATAATCAGCACAGACCCCCCCCTGTCAGGAGAGCAGCCGATCAGCTCTCCTCTACTCGCGTCTGTCAGAGGCGAGTGAGGAAAAGGCGATCACCGGCTCTTCCTATTTACATCGTGATCAGCTGTGATTGGACACGGCTTATCACGTGGTAAAGAGTCTCCATCAGAGACTCTTTACCTAGATCGGAGTTGCGGTGTGTCAGACTGACACACCGCAACAACGATCGCCACGATGCGTGCCCCCGGGGGCGCGCAGCGGCTTAATATCCCGATGACATCATATGATGCCCAGTCAGGATATTGAAACCACTTTGCCGCCGTCATTCTGCTATATGGCGAGCGGCAAGTGGTTAAGAAACACACACATAAACTCATATATACACATCTGGAAAAGTTGGAAAAGTTAGAAAAAGAATGGGATTTCAAATTGTAAAGGGACTTTGTACTCCTAGGGCTCATTCATATGGACTCTAAAACACTGCATTTAAATGCGTACAGCATAAAGTTTTGTACTCATCTAAACATAGCACTATAGGAATCATTGGGGCTATACACAGCTGTGCCCACAAATTAAAATGTGAAATGTGTTTAGCAGCATACAAAAAAGTAGGACAAAGTTGCTTCCAGGGCCATGTACTGTATATCTGCAGATTCTAAATATGTGCATGTGTAAAGTTATTCAAATAACTGCATACACCTAAATATAAGTATTTTAGGCATATATTTTATACAGGATCTTCTGCTAACTTGGTCAGTGAGTTCCATGCAAAAAATACAAAAATGCCAATGTTATAGAAAACCTTTACTGACAGAAGCTGTGATCCCACAACCAGATGTTCAATACCCCAACAGATATCAATAA
The DNA here is from genome assembly GCA_037952925.1 of Lithobates clamitans. Lineage (NCBI taxonomy): Eukaryota > Metazoa > Chordata > Amphibia > Anura > Ranidae > Lithobates > Lithobates clamitans. The sequence continues at coordinate 1,795,023 of JBBGZY010000273.1, forward strand.
ACTACAGGAGCTTTTATCACCTGTATACTGTATATCGTGCACTGCTCATGGTGGTTGTGGTAGTAAAGGATTGATTCTTCAGCTTTAGTGCACTGATTCAAGAAATTAAAAACTTTATTTTCAATATCCAGTTTACCTTAATCTCTTACTGTAATTTTTTTAAATGTACATATATATATATATATATATATATATATATATATATACAGTCAGGTCCATAAATATTGGGACATTGACACAATTCTAATCTTTTTGGCTCTATACACCATCACAATGGAATTGAAATGAAACGAACAAGATGTGCTTTAACTGCAGACTTTCAGCTTTAATTCGAGGGTATTTACATCCAAATCAGGTGAACAGTGTAGGAATTACAACAGTTTGTATATGTACCTCCCACTTTTTAAGGGACCAAAAGTAATGGGACAATTGGCTGCTCAGCTGTTCCATGGCCAGGTGTGTGTTATTCCCTCATTATCCCATTTACAAGGAGCAGATAAAAGGTCCAGAGTCCATTTCAAGTGTGCTATTTGCATTTGGAATCTGTTGCTGTCAACTCTCAATATGAGATCCAAGGGCTGTCAATATCAATGAAGCAAGCCATCATTAGGCTGAAAAAACAAAACAAACCGATCAGAGAGATTGCAAAAACATTAGGGGTGGCCAAATCAACAGTTTGGAACATCCTTAAAAAGAAAGAATGCATCGGTAAGCTCAGCAACACCAAAAGACCCGGAAGACCACGGAAAACAACTGTGGTGGATGACCGAGGAATTCTTTCCCTGGTGAAGAAAACATCCTTCACAACAGTTGGCCAGATCAAGAACACTCTTCAGGAGGTAGGTGTATGTCTGTCAAAGTCAACAATCAAGAGAAGACTTCACCAGAGTGAATACAGAGGGTTCACCACAAGATGGAAACCATTGGTGAGCCTCAAAAACAGGAAGGCCAGATTAAAGTTTGCCAAACAACATCTAAAAAAGCCTTCACAGTTCTGGAACAACATTCTATAGACAGATGAGACCAAGATCAACTTGTACCAGAGTGATAGGAAGAGAAGAGTATGGAGAAGGAAAGGAACTGCTCGTGATCCAAAGCATACCACCTCATCAGTGAAGCATGGTGGTGGTAGTGTCATGGCGTGGGCATGTATGGCTGCCAATGGAACTGGTTCTCTTGTATTTATTGATGATGTTACTGCTGACAAAAGCAGCAGGGTGAATTCTTAAGTGTTTCGGGCAATATTATCTGCTCATATTCAGAACTCATTGGACGGCGCTTCACAGTGCAGATGGACAATGACCCAAAGCATACTGCAAAAGCAGCCAAAGAGTTTTTTAAGGGAAAGAAGCGGAACGTTTGCAATAGCCAAGTCAATCACCTGACCTGAGTCCGACTGAGCATGCATTTCACTTGCTGAAGACAAAACCGAAGGGAAAATGCCCCAAGAATAAGCAGCAACTAAAGACAGTTGCAGTAGAGGCCTGGCAGAGCATCACCACGGGTTAAAACCCAGCATCTGGTGATGTCTATGAGTTCCAGACTTCAGGCTGTAATTGACTGCAAAGGATTTGCAACCAAGTATTAAAAAGTGAAAGTTTGATGGATGATTGTTAATCTGTCCCATTACTTTTGGTCCCTTTAAAAAGTGGGAGGCACATATACAAACTGTTGTAATTCCTACACTGTTCACCTGATTTGGATGTAAATACCCTCAAATTAGAGCTGAAAGTCTGCAGTTAAAGCACATCTTGTTCATTTTATTTTCAAATCCATTGTGGTGGTGTATAGAGCCAAAAAGTTTAGAATTGTGTCGATGTCCCAATATTTATTGGCCTGACTGTATATACACACACACAGGTGCATCTCAAAAATGTGAATATCATCAAAAAAGTTATTTTATTTAAGTAATTTAATTCAAAAAGTAAAACTCATATATTTTATATAAATGTGTTACACACAGAATGATATATTTTAAGCCTTTCTTTTTTTTTAATTTTGATGATTATGCCTTACAGCTGGTGAAAACACCAAATTCAGTATCTCACAAAAATAGAATATTACATAAGGCCAATAAAAAAGGGACTTTTAATACAGATATGCTGGCTTACTTAAAAATATGTGCATGTATAGTATGATATGCACTTTACCAATACTTGGTCGGGGCTCCTTTTGCATTAATTACTGCATCAATGTGCCACTGCTGAGATGCTGTGGAATCCCAGGTTGCTTTGATAGCAGGTCTGCATTGTTGAGTCTGGTGTGTCTCATCTTCCTCTTGACAACACCCCACAAATTTTCTGTGGGGTTTAGGTCAGGCGAGTTTGCTGGCCAATCAAGCACAGTGATACCATGATCATTAAAGCAGGTATTGGTACTTCTGGCAGTGTGGACAGTTGCCAAGTCCAGCTGGAAAATGAAATCAGCATCTCCATAAAGCTGGTCAGCAGAGGGAAGCATGAAGTGCTCTAGAACTTCCTGGTAGAGGGCTGCGCTGACTTTGGACTTGATAAAACACAGAGGACCAACACCAGCAGATGACATGGCTCCCCAACTCATTATTTACTGTGGAAACTTCACACTGGACCTCATGCAACTTGGATACTGTGCCTCTCCAGTCTTCCTCCACTCTTCCTCTGGGACCTTGATTCCCAAATTAAATGCAACATTTTCCATAGTCCTTGATGATTTGGGGAGCCATGTCACCTGCTGGTGTTGGTTCACTGTGTTTTATCTATACATATATATCTATAGATATATATCTATATATATATCTATAGATAGAGAGAGGGAGAGAGAGAGAGAGAGATAGATAGATAGATAGATAGATAGATAGATAGATAGATAGATAGATAGATAGATAGATAGATAGATAGATAGATAGATCTATATATTTACATTATTTGCACAATACACAATAGTTCCACTTAACAAGTGAAGAAAAATTCTTGAAATATATCGCTCTGTGTGTAATGCATCTACTGTATATAAAATATATGAGTTTCACTTTTTGAATTGAATTACTAAAATTTAAAAAAAAAAACTTTTGATTCGATTCAAATATATATATATATATATATATATATATATATATATATATATATATATATATATATATACAGTGGGGACGGAAAGTATTCAGACCCCCTTAGATTTTTCACCCTTTGTTACATTGCAGCCATTTGCTAAAATCATTTAAGTTCATTTTTTTCTTCATTAATGTACACACAACTGTACCCCATATTGACAGAAAAATACAGAATTGTTGACATTTTTGCAGATGTATTAAAAAAGAAAAACTGAAATATCATATGGTCCTAAGTATTCAGACCCTTTGCTGTGACACTCATATATTTAACTCAGGTGCTGTCCATTTCCTCTGATCATCCTTGAGATGGTTCTACACCTTCATTTGAGTCCAGCTGTGTTTGATTATACTAATTGGACTTGCTTAGGAAAGCCACACACCTGTCTATATAAGACCTTACAGCTCACAGTGCATGTCAGAGCAAATGAGAACCATGAGGTCAAAGGAACTGCCTGAAGAGCTCAGAGACAGAATTGTGGCAAGGCACAGATCTGGCCAAGGTTACAAAAAAATTTCTGCTGCACTTAAGGTTCCTAAGAGCACAATGGCCTCCATAATCCTTAAATGGAAGACGTTTGGGACAACCAGAACCCTTCCTAGAGCTGGCCGTCCAGCCAAACTGAGCTATCGGGAGAGAAGAGCCTTGGTGAGAGAGGTAAAGAAGAACCCAAAGATCACTGTGGCTGAGCTCCAGAGATGCAGTCGGGAGATGGGAGAAAGTTGTAGAGAGTCAACCATCACTGCAGCCCTCCACCAATCGGGGCTTTATGACAGAGTGGCCCAATGGAAGCCTCTTCTCAGTGCAAGACACATGAAAGCCCGCATGGAGTTTGCTAAAAAAAACACCTGAAGGACTCCAAGATGGTGAGAAATAAGATTCTCTGGTCCAGTGCTGGGACAAGGTTATCTAGAGCCCAGGGCAAACATGTCAAAATGCGCCCCCCCCCCCATTATGTATGAGCATTATGTGTCAGCAAAAATCCGCCCCCCAAAAAAATTGATCGCGAATATGCATGATCACCCCCCAACCACCCAGCTCAAATCCTCTCTCTCCCCATATGCCCCCAGCACAAATCCCCTTCCCCCAAAAATGAATATTCCCCCTCCTATCACAAATCCTCTACCCCTCAACTTTCCCCTCCAAACACAACATCCCCCCACTCTAAACCCACCCTTTCTCCCCCACAAACTTCCCCTCCTAGCACAAATACCCCCCAATCACTCCTACTACCCCCCAAAAAAATCCCCTCAAGCATATTACTTCTATAGCACAACCCCCCCCCAATCCCCCCTCTTAGCACAAATCCTCTTCCCCATCCCTCTTCCCAACACAAATCCCACCAAATTAGCATTCCTAGTACAGCTCCCCAAATCTGCCCCTCTAGAACAATTCTTAACCCCTACCACCCCCCTAAATTCCCCCCACCCAACACAAATCCCCTCCTCCCAATCTCCTTGTGGTGCCCCCCCACTCCCCATAATACCACAGTGCCCAGGGCAGTCGCCTCTCCTGCCAACCCCTTGTCCCGGCACTGCTCTAGTCTGATGAGACCAAGATAGAACTTTTTGGCCTTAATTGTAAGTGGAATGTGTTGTGAAACCCAGGCACTGCTCATCACCTGTCCAATACAGTCCCAACAGTGAAGCATGGTGGTGGCAGCATCATGCTGTGGGGGTGTTTTTCAGCTGCAGGGACAGGGCGACTGGTTGCAATCGAGGGAAAGATGAATACGGCCAAGTACAGGGATATCCTGGATGAAAACCTTCTCCAGAGTGCTCAGGACCTCAGACTGGGCCGAAGGTTTACCTTCCAACAAGACAATGACCCTAATCATACAGCTAAAATAACGAAGGAGTGGCTTCACAACAACTCCATGACTATTCTTGAATGGCCCAGCCAGAGCCCTGACTTAAACCCAATTCAGCATCTCTGGAGAGACCTAAAAATGGCTGTCCACCAACGTTTACCATCCAACCTGACAGAACTGGAGAGGATCTGCAAGGAGGAATGGCAGAGGATCCCCAAATCCAGGTGTGAAAAACTTGTTGCATCTTTCCCAAAAAGACTAATGGCTGTATTAGATCAAAAGGGTGCTTCTACTAAATACTGAGCAAAGGGTCTGAATACTTAGGACCATGTGATATTTCAGTTTTTCTTTTTTAATAAATCTGCAAAAATGTCAACAATTCTGTGTTTTTCTGTCAATATGGGGTGCTGTGTGTACATTAATGAGGAAAAAATGAATTTAAATGATTTTAGCAAATGGCTGCAATATAACAAAGAGCGAAAAATGTAAAGAGGTCTGAATATTTCTGTCCCCACTGTGTATATTTACAGGAACCCAGCACAAGAAAGAAAGGTAAACTGGATATTAAATTTTGTGTTAGAATGCAATATTCATATTTTTTGCTGCACAATAGTTCCACTTAACCAGATACATTTATTTCCAGTTTATTTACCTGTGGGTAGCTGTCACTCCTAGGCAGAACAGAGATATCATAAGTGGCAGCAAAGTGGCTTTTGGCTTGTTGTATCTGCCCATAGCGTTCTCTCTTTCTCCACTTAGCTCTGCGGTTTTGGAACCAAACCTGATAAAGATAAACAAAACTTCTCAGACTTGTGATAAATGTATTAACCACTAAATTATTCAATCACTCAATGGCAGCAATGACCTTTCTACAGCTACACCATAAGACAACAGGAATGTTTGCAAAAGTATATTTTCAAGACCTTTCAGATTGCTTGTGAGCTTGGCAGTTTTACACCCCCCCCCCCCCCCCCCCCAGACAACGTTCAGCTGAATGGCGCCTTTCAAAAATAAAACCATTTTAAATTTCTTGCAGAATAAATAGCTACAGGCAAAATAATGAATAATTTTGATATTTTGATACTTGCTCTTCACTGTATGATAAATGATACAAATTATGATATCAGGTTGTATTTTCATTAGGATAACTTTTTTTGTCTTCTTTAGTAGAACAGTCTGTAATTAGTATGTATGGAGTCTGGAAAACAACAGTTGATTTACTAATGAAGTAAATTTTATTAACTTAAAAAACTGAATGTTCACTTGATCATGTGCAGGGGAAAATAATACAACAGGACTGATGCTAACACGTTTGAGTATTTAAAGTGAACACAAGTGCACCAGCAAAGTGAACAGCTTCTACTCCCTTAGTGCACTGTAAATCAACGCCATTGTCCTTAGCATCATGGCTGCAATCCCAGCCCTGGCTTCACTACAGGTGAGTCTCTGCCCTGGAACAAGCATCCGACTAGTAAAGTCCTAAAAGTCTTCATTTCTAATTATCTTTAGTGTCCAAATGCAAAGAGCTCTGGACTCTACATAGCCCTGAGCTATGTGGTAATAAAACGCAAATAGGCACCTAATACTGTAAACTATTGAGCTACAGCAGCATGAATGTAAAAAAAATTCATATTTCTACATTGCTTCAAAATATTGTGACATTGTGATTTAGTTTTACATGTAACAGAACTGATTTTAATAAACAGCTGGATTTATATGATGATTATACATCATAACAATACACAACATCCTGTTTACATTGATCACTTGAAGCTTGAAAACCACAACCTCTCACGGTCAAAACAATGTCAGAGCTTTTTTTAAATGAAGTCACCCATAAAAGAAGTAGACTTTCATACAAAATGTTGATCCAGCATGTTGTCTTCTTCATGTATGATCACTCTGTCTACCCCACAGTCCTTCCCAATTTTCTACATGAGTAGTTTCCAGACCGCATGTTGTCGAATGGAACTAACATCAGATCTTGCTTTTGTGCCTTTTAGATTTATACTTTGACCCGTTCAACTGAAGTATCTACAGCATCTGCTTAGATCACATTCTACATCACTGCAATGAGCTTTAGCATGTCAAGGGAAAAGTTTCTTGTTTAAATTATTTCAACATAGATCATATAAATATATGACCAGTTAGACACTAGTGGGTGATCGTTTTTTTAAAGTGCTGTTCCAAAAACCTGTGAATTATCTGCCTGGGATGTACACCAACCCCACCAGTTGATTTATTACAGGTTTTACATAGCACCAACAATTTACACAGCACTTTACATTCCCATTAGCCCCTGCCTTCAAGTAACATATAGCCCAAGGTCTAAAGCAACATGCATGCACACACGGTTTTGGACAGGAACCAGTTAACCTACCAGCATGTCTTTGGAGTGGGAGAGGAAACCAAAGTACCTGGAGGTAACCCATACAAGCACAGGCAAAACACTCAAACTCTGGGGGGATAGTGTCCTAGTGTCCTCACTGGGATTCATATCGGGGACTCCAATGCTGTAAAGTGGAAGTGCTAGCCACTATGCCACTGTGATTTCACTACATGTGAGAAAGTCTCACCCTAGCTATGTGAAACAGGAAGCATATAATTAAATGGAGATGCACCTTAAAAACACAGATTGGATGTTTGAACAAAGTAAAAATTAATTGATAAACAACCTCTTAATCCTCACCAGGATGGATGAATTTAGCATTAACATTTTTAATGCAAACAAAATGCCTTATAAAGCCGTTATAAGAAAACTGGAAAATAAGACAATTTATTTAACCACTTAAGGACCAGCTGCCATTATTATACTGCAGCAGGATGGCTCTCTTGCATGAAACACCGTAGGTGTACGTCGGCCTCATGGGGGGGGCACACATGTGGCCAGCAGCCGCGATGCCTGCCGGCCACTGCGGTCGCGCAACAGAGAGCCAGAACGGGGATATGTCAATGTAAACAAACAGATCCCCATTCTGACAGTGGAGTAGAGAGAGATCTGCTGTTCCGAGTGATTAGGAACAGCGATCTCTCTCCTCCTCTAGTCCCATCCCCCACAGTTAGAAACACCTCCCAGGGAACACATTTAACCCCTTGATTGCCCCTAGTATTAACCCTTTCTTTGCTAGTGACATTTACACAGTAATCAGTGCATTTTTATAGCACTGATTGCTGTATAAATGTCAATGGTCCCAAAAAAGTGTCAAAAGTGTCCGATCTGTCCTTCGCAATTTCACAGTCCCGCTAAAAATTGCAGATCGCCGCCATTACTAGTAAAAAAAAATAAAAATAAATAAAAATGCCATAAATCTATCCCCTATTTCGTAGACGCTATAATTTTTGCGCAAACCAATCAATATACGCTTATTGTGATTTGTTTTACCAAAAATATATAGAAAAATACATATTGGCTGAAACTGATGAAGGCACTTTTTATTTTTTTTGGAGATATTTATTAAAACAAAAAGTAAAAAATATATATATTTTTTTTTCTCTAAATTGAAGCTCTTTTTTTGTTTATAGTGCAAAAAATTTAAACCGCAGAGGTGATCAAATACCACCAAAAGAAAGCTCTATTTGTGGGAAAAAAGGATATAAATTTTGTTTGGGTATAATGTTGCATGACCACGCAATTGTGTCAGTTAAAGCGACGCAGTGCCATATCGCAAAATATGATCTGGTTATTAAGGGGGCAAATCCTTCCGGTCCTTAAGTGGTTAAGCAACATTTTAATTTTACTTTTTCCTTATGGACAAATCTTTTGTCTATGGTTTCCCTAAAATAATGCAATTTTGGAACGCAGACTATTTGTGCCATAAGTTCTCTCTACAAACCAGCAATAAATCTATAAGGTCAGGAAGCAATTAATTAAATGGATATTCACTTTGAATACAATAAAAAATTATTGATTAACAACCCTTTAATCCTCACCAATATGGATGAATTCAGCATTAAAATTTGTAGTGCAAACAAAATGCCCTAAAAAGCAGTTATAGTTAGCAGTTAGCAGTTAAAGCAGTTAATGCCCTAAAAAGCAGTTATGGAAAATTAAACTTTTATGTAAGCTGCATTTTGATTTTACTTTTAATTATCTATGATCATTTCAATGTCAAGTCAAATTTGAAACGGATTTTCAGATATTTCCTTTGTGCCAACCGTACGTGGTTTTACCAAAGTAAGTATTATTGCATTTTGGTTAATCCACCCTTTCTGTGCCAATATAAATGCAGAAGAGCTTTAGTTTTAAGAAGCATAATGCATTCACTGCCTTAATATAATTTACTTAAAGGACAGCATCAACTTTGGCCTGGAAAACAAGATTTTGTTTCAAACTCATATGAGCAATCAGGGGTAAATTCTGCAATTATACAAGCAGTTTATACATGCAGTTTACATTGTTGTATTGAATCAACAGAGATTCACTGGGAAGGGTAAAGATCACATAGAAATTAAAAAAGAAAAACACTTTTTACAAAACTTTTTATTCTTACTGTCAGGAATGCAATATGTGTAAATATAATATTAGCATATTAAACATGAAAACCATGCCTATGTACTTGTAAACTTTCTGTAAAAGTAAATTTATGCAAAACACGCTCTTCCTTATGGACAAATCTTTTGGCTATGGTTTCCCTAAAATAACACAATTTCGGAACGCAGACTATTTGTGCGATAAGTTCTCTTTACAAACCAGCAATAAATCTATAAGGTCAGCCGTATCAAAGAAAATAGATTGATAGCAAATGAAATTTTTATTAATAAAATGTGCTGCGTTTTTTGCACCTTGCTGTGCTACAGAAACTATGATGGTTTTTAATAATATCTTGGCAGTAAAAGTGACAGGAAACTTGAGAAGTATATTGTATTATACTGCAAGGCAAAAAGAATTTGGAAAATCTTAGATTTTTGCATCGAGTTGGGGTGAATGACAAAGCTTTTAACTAAAGGCAACAGGTAATTTTTATAGCTTACAGTTTGTTTTATAATTGATTGTTCAATTTTAAAATTTTAATAAAAATACTTTCCCTAGAAAATGCCAATTTATAGTTTATTTATGTCTTTAAAGCTTAGTAATCAATTGGCAGACTGCAGAAGAGCAAAAAAGGTGTTTCTAGATGACCCCCCAGGACTTTTACGTTTGGTATGAGTGTCTACAGCAGTGTTTCTCAACTCCAGTCCTCAAGGTGTCCCAAAAGGTCATGTTTTCAGGCCTTCCATTATTTTGCACAGGTGATTTGATCACTTTCACTGCCTTAGTAATTACCACAGCCGTTCCATCTGAGGGAAATCCTGACACCTGTTGGGGCGCCTTGAGGACTGGAGTTGAGAAACACTGGTCTACAGCCCCATGTGCCCTGATTAAATGTGTCTGGGCTCTGAGTTAGGGCATAGCCGCACATAAAAATATATTCATTTTAGATCTAACCTTTGCTGACATGTTTACAGTACGTTCATTTCTTCTAACAATGTCACCTATAAGTGTTTGAAGCAGAACTCTGAACAAATATTATAACACTCTTATATGTTCATTTAAAACATAGTTAAACAGATTTTATTAAATCAGATAAATTAACGAATTGAAATTGTAAAAAAAAAAAGAAAAAGAAAAACAGAAAACAAAATTTACATTTTGGCTTCTATAACTGCCTAAAATCTGTAAATTTCCAATACAGTAGAATTCAGACTGGGAGGCTAATCACTGAATTACTGTACAAATACCTGAAATGAGTGTGCACTGTTTGTCGTTTTAACTGTTCACGTCTCTTTTAAACTCACACTCAAAATATCACATGTAGATAAACTCTTTGTACTCCTTATATAGGGTTATGTAGTAACATTTTCCTATTTTTTCAAATGCTTTTATTTTTCGCCAAACAATGAATAAGTATGAACCTGAGTATATTAATAAACTGTTCTAAAAATGCCATTTTACAAGTGACTGTTAATATCCAGTTGTAATAGGGATAATACGGGATGCGTACTGAGTTACGTGTTGCACTATCCAATGTCCAAAGCAAGTCATGATAAATTGAAAAAATATTAATGTTTATTACCCTAACTGGATGTTTGAAATAAACATAGCTTCTCAAAATTTAATGATAACAGTATAATAATAGTAATATATCTCCCTTTAGTTACTTGCTCTCTGTGTTTACATACACTATCACATTTTCATCCATCATTTTTTTTAACTCTATTTGCAATGTTATTATTTTAGCACTATTTTTCCTACAGGCACATGAGGGTTTCACATCTTATCCTTACTGGGTGCACTGAATTATCTGAATTCCTTCAAATTAACCCAATAGGAATTAGTCATTTACAAAAGGAATAAACTAACATTCAAACCCCTGGTCTGTATTTGAAGGGAGAGTAGAGTAGAGTAATTTAAGTTGCGAACCCACAGAGTATTAAAAGCAAATGCTCGGGTTCATTGACAAATGTTTAGTAAATTGCCTGTATAAAAGTTAGATTGAACAAATCTAATAATAGATAAACTAATGCAAAGAAGTGGGAGTTGAAGTTGGAGTGGGAGTTGAAGTTGCAGCATTATATGATGTGGATAAGAGTGAGCAACACAAAAACAAAATTTAAATTTAAAGCTAAAATATATAAAAATGCTAACTATTTATAAATAGGTGAATTCAGACACATTTGGCGGCTTGGATTTGTTTATTCCCATTAAAATATTGCTGGATTTATCAAATTTACCAGCCTGTGATACTGTTGCATTTGTCTTCTGCAACACCAGCCTGTACATTTATGGGAAATCCTTAGCTGGTGGTGAATAAGTGTGAGTAGTAATAAGTTTGAGGTGTCTAATACGGAGTCCTACTAGTACAGAGCAGAAGATTTTCAAGTGCCTTTCAGCACTTTATAAATACAATGCATATTACTGAGCCCAACAGCTAATATAAAAAAAAAAACTTTCTGAAATAGGTTAGTTTTTCTGCTAATGTATAGTAAAATTTGAGTTACTGTGATATTCAACCCCTTTGGTGTCTTTCATTTTAAAACGAGGTACCTTTGCAGAAAGCTGTAGATTGGTTTCCTGGACCTCGAGCATTTCACACTGGTCTATGACTGGACACAAAAGAGAATGATTGACCAATGGCATGTGCCGTTGTGTTACTTTGTAAAGATACAGATTCTGAAAATATGTTCCTTTTCTAAGGCCCTCTCTATATTCGGCCACTCTAGTCTAATGGTGCATTAAATAAACAATGAGTAGGACAACTGTTCGATTTCATTTAGTGACGTAATTTAAATTTTTTGTGGTTACATCAGCTTTTAAAAAAAATATGTTTATAACACTTGCATTTTTAAGGCATGATTGCTGGAGATGTACACATCAGGGAGTTGGAAATAGACTTTATGCTGAAGGCCATATGTATATAAATGACTGAAATTTAGTTTTCATGGCCTTTCATCACCCTTATTCCACAACAGAAAACAATTTGCCCCATATGTGTGATTTCTATAAATGTACATTTTCCATTCTTAAAAGACCAGATGATAGTGGTCTTATTGTTTAGGATGTTGCATAAATACATTTTTTCTCATATTTTTAAAAATATGAACCTTTGCGGTGTTTTCTCTTTGTTTGTGATTTGCAGACATTAAAGGTAGCATTACGTGTTATTTTAAAAATGAAAACATATTAGTTTTAGTTTCATATGGTTACAGTAGCAACAACTGAGTATATCTCCATTAATGTTATTCAATTCCTTCTCATTTAGGGCAGAAAAGGATACTTGTGTGTAACAGAATTTAATTCCTTCTGAGATTCAGCAACAACTTTAATTTAGCTATTTTCCTGTGAATTCTGAGGAAGTGAGCACTGCGGTGGCTGGCTGCAGTCACTATGTGGCTATTCAGGTGTCAACCACTGAGGAGAAAGGTGGGCAGTCTCATGTGACACACACCACAAACCTCCTTAAAAAAACACACACAACAAACTCTACTACTTCTCAGCACTTTGCAGTTCCCAAAAAGAAAGAAAGACATTTTTTTGTTTCTCCAAGCACACAGATTAGGAGAATGTATTTTTGCACTTCTCCACAGAACAACTGCATATCTAAAGTTAAAGAGGATCTTCTGTCCCCTCGCCTTCCCCCCAAGAAAAAAAAACGAAAACTCAGCAGCTACAAATACTGAAGCTGCTGACTTTTAAAAAAAGGACACTTACCTGTCCAGGGATTCAGCACCGTCCCCACCCAGGCTGGGCCTGCCAGCATGTTTAAATTGGGAAGCCAGCTGTGACTCCTTGCAGCTTCACAGATGGCTTCACAATGCGCATCTGTGAGCTGCACTTCACTTTATGAATGGTCCCGCGGCCTCCTGGAACCTGTGATGTGTCCCAGAAGGCTGCAAGCAAAGAGAGCAGGGCCGAATTTCCCTTCGGATTGCCTAGGTACCCGCTCCCCCCCAAAAAAAAAATATGCCCAAAAATATGAAAAGAGGGGGGAGAAGGCAGAAACGTGGAACTTTCCCATTTGGGTGAAGTTCCACTTTAAGGCATTGACTTACTGAGGCTAAAGGAGTTGACAATGTCCCCTACGAAAAGAGTGAAAACTTACTTCAGTTATCCAATCAGTGTAGATTAAACAAATACAGAGGAAATAGATTTTCACATGATTCTACAATTAAAGTGCTTCTAATGGCTGGACATTTTTTACCTTAATGCATTCTCTGCATTAAGGTAAAAAACTTCTCATTACTTCTAATGCCTCCTCACCCCCCATTATACTTACCTGAGCCCAATCTCAGTCCAACGCAGTGCCCATCTGCAGCAGTTCTCTCTCTGCTCACAGAGGCAGCAGCAGGAGCTGTGATTCACACACAGCCTGACTTGGGAACGAGTCCACATATGTGCCACCATAGGAAGCGACTTTCTATGGTGGTGTATTGAGAAGAGGAGGAGCCCAGAGCACTGGGGGTGGACTCGAAAGATGAGGTACGGTGTTGCTCTGTGCAAAACCATTGCACAAAGCATGTAAGTATACCATGTTTATTATTTTATTTTTAAAAAAAGTAAGCTTTACAAATTCTTTACAGTAAATTCTCTCTCTTTTTTTGACAATCGACAATCTTGATTACTTTAGTAATTCAGAATCAAACTCTAAATAAAACAACACCTTGGAAAGAGAGAGGTCTTACTTCAAAAATAAATGCAATGATTGAATTACTTAGTAAAATACTTTTCTGCTTTGTGTTGCATTATTGAGTATAACGCTAACTTGTGTTAATATCTGTGTTGCAGTGTCATTCATCTTCCATGACCCCCCCAACTCCCATGTAAAGTAAAAAAAAACACACACCTATGTTATAGCGCATTGCAGTGCACAAATGTAAAGGCAAAAGGATGTTCACTTTGCAAGGAAACTTTGCCTATATATTAGTGAATTCACTTTACAACGATAACCCAGTTATGTGCAAGGGAAATAAAAAAGTCAAACAGAGAAAAATTAAAAGTCAACAGAGCTTAAACTCATTCACTATGCTAAGGGGGAATTCCCTTGTAAAGTGTAAATTCTCCTGCAAAGTAAACAGCCTGTTTGCCTTTAGTAAATCTACCGATCTGTGTGTTCTATTGCCATAAATAGTGCAGGTGCACTGTTTTTTGTGCTAATGTGCATTAGGAGCTTCTTTGAAATAACTGGGCTGCTCTAACTGCATGTGACTAAAGTCATTCAAAAGTGTGAATCAGTTGCAATACACTGTAAAAGAACACGCTACTGCAGTAACCAATAGAAACCAACCGGATTTCAGTATACTCGGTTGATCTCAATTAAGAAATTATAACTGATTGGTTGTTATGGGTTAATGCACATCGTTCTTTTATTGTTTTACAAAAAAAAAGCCTGATTTTGTAATATTTTCTGTGCAGTTTCTATGATTCAGTCATATTAGCAGAGCCTATCATGTGTTTCGTGGTATAACACAATTTCAAAAGCCTACTTGACATGGCTCGAGCTGTCATAACCTGCATCACACTAAGCAAATAGGAACCAGGTTTCTTACATTTAAAAATCTGTTTTATTAGTATGATGTATTTACTTGTTGCAACTATTAATCTAGAAGCATTGCTGTTTAAAGAGTTTGTAGAAAATAACTCAATTAAGTTCAAAGCCTTAACTGCGAACTCTAATGAAAAATTCTCCCCTTAAGGTACACATTGCACAGTGTGGTAAAGTGTAATTTCATGTGGGCCATTTTCAGCCTGAGCTCTCATAGCTGCGCTGCACAATCGTTCCCAGTGGAGAGAAGGCCGCTTAACAAAATCCTACCTTCAAACAGGTTCATAAACAGATTTACTGCTACCAAGAGACAATAAATATGGCACTGGTGAAATATATGCCTAGGAATAAAAGAAAGGAAAATATCGGCTTGGTAAATGTATTCATCATGTCTGTGGGTGGAAAAAATATTTCCTGCGCTCTCCCCAGGGGACAGCAAGAACATGCTAGGAGAATTTAGTAATGAGACTCTTTCACTGGGGGGAAGAAAGTACCTTGACAATCTCCTTTAAATGGGTGCCAATTACTACACTGATGTGAAGCAGGAAAAGCAACCAGTGAGATAAATTAGCTTCAGGTTTAGTTTCTGTGCATGCAGCAGAGGGTACAATTAAATGTAATGATATAGGGTACAAGACAAAGTCATTTGTGAATGCAGCTCAGCCTGCTACAGGTACTGGAAGCGGCTTTAATAGAGATGACCAGACTTTTATAAAAACTGCTACCAAGTGCAAACTGTCTGATTTAAACCTGGTGACTGCTCTAAGATTAAACTTCAGTGAACAAAACAGATATGTTCAATTCTACATTCACATGTCTAGAGGTTGCTAATGCTACTTTTCTTTTAAGCCACGTGCCCATGCAACAGAAAACAACTAGTGGTTATATGTATCAAAGCACAAAGATATCTGCAGAGGAAAAAGAAGTAAAAGAGCACAAAGCAAGCAAACAGAATTGAAGGCCAAAAAAAAAAAACATATTCTGATATCTGTAAATATTTCTATATTAAAATATTTATTTATATATAAATATATCTATATATTTGTTTAATTATATATATCTTTTTCTTCCTATGCCATTTGTTATATTTCTCTCCACATTCACATGCAGGCCAGGCTGTTCAGCAAAAGTGGTAGTCACAGGGGTTCGGAAAAACCAACTCTACTAGGGCTTTTGATCAAATGATTTGAACATTTTTCCCAAAAGAAAAAAACTGTTAAAAAAAGTGTTAGCTGGAGTTAGGCCTTAAACTGTTTATCTCTTACCTACAGTGCATTTAAAAGCACATGTCCATCTAAGCCTACCCTGTTCCACAACATGAAAAATAATGTTCTTACTGAAAGAATAAAAAGATAATAAAGTTATGTTAGGCAGAGGACAAAAAAAAAACGATAAATGTAATTTTTTATTGTGCCCATAGCTCCACCTGAATTTTTCACTAAACTGTTTTCAGCAAACCGGAGATGAGGAGCAATGGGTCACTGCACTATGAACACATAGTTGTTGCATAAATAGCCATACACAGTTCAAATCTTATCAGATTTCTGCTGAATTGGCCAAAGATTGAGCCATGGGTGGCCCTGTTGGCACCACCTACCTTGACAAACTTGGATTGAACATTCAATGGAAAATTGTCAAAGGAACAGTCACTGCATCCGATCACATGTGGTGACTGTTTAGCTATTCAAACAGCTGCAGACGCTATAGCTGTCTAAATATGGAAGTCAACAGGGAGGATTCTACCAAGGATGAATCTACTAGATTTCTTTCATTAGGCTCATGGGCTGAACTAGAGAAATCTATGTGTGTATGGCTCGCCTTTGGAAGGTTAAAAACATTTTGTACACCAAGTTTTAACTTTACCACCTTATCTAAGCCTACCCTGGTCCACAACATGAAAAATAATGTTCCTACTAAAAGAAAAAAAAGTTAATAAAGTAATGTTAGGCAGAGGACAAAAAAAAACAAAAACATAAATGTAATTTTTTATTGTGCCCATAGCTCCACCTGAATTTTTCACTAAACTGTTTTCAGCGAACCGGAGATGAGGAGCAATGGGTCACTGCACTATGAACACATAGTTGTTGCATAAATAGCCATACACAGTTCAAATGTTACCAGATTTCTGCTGAATTGGCCAAAGATTGAGCCATGGGTGGCCCTGTTGGCACCACCTACCTTGACAAACTTGGATTGAACATTCAATGGAAAATTGTCAAAGGAACAGTCACTGCATCCGATCACATGTGGTGACTGTTTAGCTATTCAAACAGCTGCAGACGCTATAGCTGTCTAAATATGGAAGTCAACAGGGAGGATTCTACCAAAGAGGAATCTACTAGATTTCTTTCATTAGGCTCATGGGCTGAACTAGAGAAATCTATGTGTGTATGGCTCGCCTTTGGAAGGTTAGAAACATTTTGTACACCAAGTTTTACCTTTACCACCTTATAACAAATATGACTATGAGGGTGTGGAAATATCTAATTTGTTCTACAGACAGTCACAGCCATTAAGTCATTTAAAACGTGTCAATATGTACCTCTGCATAGAAAATATATAATTATATTTACTGGACTTTTACTGCTAAGCTGGCCATCTTTTCAGTCAATGTCATTCACTTTATATCCATTGGTTACTGCATCACATATAATTGAAAGTAATCACCAGAATCTAAGCAATGTACCACCCATGAGTTTGATCAACCACCAGAAGTCAGTTTATTGTTTACTTTAGTCTGGGCAATAATTTAACAGCTTCAGTACAGTTTATTACTGAATTAAACTGAAAAATGGAATAAAACATTGCAATTTCATTGAAAGTGAAAATACTCTTTTTGCCAGGTGCAAGGCAATTTAAATGAATCTCATTGCAGTCAATGAGCACTACCACGCTACATCTTTGATTGATTTATGATTTCAATAAAAATGGAATCAACATTTTGATTGCTCTATCACGATGCTGCACGTATGGCCAGCTTAACAGAATCAGAGGCATACATTTTAAAACTTATTTAGAGCCAACTACGCACGCAAGTGATATTAAAGTTTTATATGCAGTAGTTGCTGACAAACAAAATCACATGTTTACTTGATATTTCTCTTAAGTACATCAATAGTGATATATGCCTACCAGAGTTCCCAGCTCTACCCAACAGCCTTGATCATTTTAAAGTTATATGATGGTGTGACAATTGAGTGTTGTCTGTGATATTTCTTTTATTTGTACTAACATACAATTTTTCAGGACAAGCTTTTGGGATGTACTTCCTTCTTCAAGGTCCAAGCAATAGTAATTAGAGTACACCCCGAAAGCTTGTCCTGAAAAAAATGTAAGTTAGTGCAAATAAAAAAGTATCACAGACAGTACTCAATTGTTTCTATCGCAAGTGCACCAATACGGCTACAATCACTTCAAGAAATTTCCATAACAAATTTAACAAACATCTAGAGAGCTGG
Source organism: Lithobates clamitans (assembly GCA_037952925.1). Taxonomy (NCBI): domain Eukaryota; kingdom Metazoa; phylum Chordata; class Amphibia; order Anura; family Ranidae; genus Lithobates; species Lithobates clamitans. The sequence continues at coordinate 1,813,396 of JBBGZY010000273.1, forward strand.
AGCAACACCTCTCTCATGGCTTTGCGGAGGTAAAGACATTAACCAGTGGGTTCAAAGAGTGCAGCATCAACAGAAAACCATATTCAAAAGTGCAACAGGACATGTATTCATAACGCGGAAAAAGTGAGGCGTTAAGGCCACTGAGGACCTCTTCCTCATACAGTAGTGGTCTTTGGTGGCCTCAAAACGTTGCTTTTCATGGGTGACAAATACATGTTCTGTTTGCATTTTTGATAACAGTGTGCTGGTGATGTTGCAGTCTTTGGACTTTTACAGTGACTCTGGTCATCCGTCTGGTCACCATAGCACACACTGTATGGTTGGTTCAGTAAGGAGTGCGCTAGATTCTCTGCACTTATAAACTAGTGAGGTTTCCCATTCAACCCTTCAGCAACAACAACCCAAAACTGAAACCAGTCATTCATAAATAAAGGAGAACAAATACTAATGCTGCCCGATGCTTATGAAGGGCACACTATACCCATCACTCATCAAAGTGCCTTTCATCGGAGCTGTCTTCTGCAGCACAAAAAACATTTAGACCATTTTTAGTAATCTTCTCCCTGGAATGTTCAGTTATGTAGATTCATGTAAAAGCATCTCCAGCTGCAGGGGAACTACAAGTACAAGCATGTCCTTTCACTGATAGCACCTTTGGTTGCCCTGCTTTTGTCTATACATAAATGTAAGCAGTGTATTTCCTGACAGTATTTTATCCCAGTTTAACAAAGACATTCCTTTGAGATGACTGAACAATTCCAGAATCTATAATATGAAAACACACTACATCATCAATCTATTGCATCTAAAAATACATTCCACATGTGGGATTCTCTGCTGGGACTACATAGAAAGCCAGTTCAAGCCCTACAGCTTTGTACTGGAAGACTTCTGTGCTGGTCCTGCTGCAGCCTTTCAAACTGCACAATACAATAAAGAGAACATAAAACAGTACCCTGTGTAGTGTGCACTGGACAGGCAAAACCAAGCCAGCACCACACTCTGACGTAAATCAAATGGCTTTCCTCTATGAGTACGTCAGTTAAACACACATCATTTCTTCTTAAAGAAACAAAAACTGCAACACCTAACAATAAAGAGATGATTTAAAGGACCACAAACACCATCATATGAATAATGATGGGATTCTGTATAATAATTTATTTTCTTAACCACTTGCTGACCAGCTCACGCAGATATACTGCGGCAGATTGGCAGCACTGAGCGAATCGCCATACCTGTACGGCGGCTCGCGCAGTTGCGGGCAGGCATGCACCGCTGCCAGCATGCTCCCGCACTCAATGTCTGGCAGCAACCCACGATCGCCTAGTACAGAGGCAGAACAGGAATCTGCCAGTGTAAACAAGGCGGATCCCTGTTCTGACAGGGGACATGTCAGAGATCTTCTGTTCCCAGTGATTGGGAACGGTGATCTCTGCCATGTCCCAGTGATCCCATCCCCCCTACAGTTAGAACATACCCAGGGAACACATTTAACCCCTTGATCGCCCCCTAGTGTTAACCCCTTCCCTGCCAGTGTCATTTTTACATTGATCAGTGCATTTTTATAGCATTGATCAATGTAATAATGTCACTGTTCCCCAAAAAATGTAATTTGGGGTCAGATTTGTCCACCGCAATGTCGCAGTTCCACTATAAATTGCAGATCACCGCCATTAATAGTAAAAACAATAAAAAAATAAATAAAAGTCCCTAAAGCTATCCCATAGTTTGTAGACGTGATAACTTTCGCGCAAACTAATCAATATACGCCTATTGCGATTTTTTTTTACCAAAAATATGTAGAAGAATATATATATCGGCCTAAACTGATGAATAAATGTGTTTTTTATATTTATTTTTTTTGGATATGTATTAAAGCAAAAAGTTTAAAAAAAAAATTCAAAATTGTCACTCTTTGTTTGTTTATAGCGCAAAAAATAAAAACCGCAGAGGTGATCAAATACCACCAAAAGAAAGCTCTACTTGTGGGGAAAAAAATTGTTTTGGTACAGCATTACATGACCGTGCAATTGTCAGTTAAAGAGATGCAGTGCCGTATCACAAAAAAGGGAATCCACCCTGCTTAAGTTTTGTATTCTGACAGCGGGGAGACTTCCATCAGAATACATTGATCAGCATTGCAGGCTATAGCCGATGGCACTGATGGAGTGGGGGAAATCCTGCTGAACCAGAAATATTTTGGTTCCTGTATGGCTGGCTTTATTTCACATGCTTTTGTTTATATGTAACCTACATTTACATATTTACATAAACAAAGCTGACCAGGATAAGTGACAATGACAGCGGTGGGGACAAACTAATGCTGCCAGGGGAGCTCCAGCAGTTCTAGCTATGATTAATTAAGAAAAAAACCATGAGGATAAAAGGTGGCCAGTATAATCACCTCCTGCTACCCAAGGAAATTAGTAAATAACTTGTATATAAATGTGAAGAAAATTATAAACAATCAGGTGTAAAATAAAACGTTTGAATTCATATGCGCAAACTGTTGGCGCAATATAAATCCTGAATAATAATAATAATAATATACAGAATGCTTTTATTACATATTCTACCTTACACAGTCATTGGAATAATTTTATATAATATAAAAAGAACATTATTAAATATTAATAATTATAAATATTCTTCATAATAGTGGTACTCTAAGGGGATATGTAGTTTTTTTCCCTTAGTCCAGCAAACAAATTAGAAAAATAAGCTGGGCCAGCATATCCACATTTATATGAAGACCAAGCTGTCATGCAAATGTGACAGTGATAAACTACAGTATAACACTAACAGGGGTTCTTCAACAGCTGCAGCAAAAGTATTTTTGTTTTTTAATATTAAATAAAAGGTGACCACTGGCCATGTTATAGCTTGTTCCAACCCCTGGCAATGTCATTTTGATGGACATTCTAGTTTGCATGAACATGTAGCAAAAGAAATATATATATATATAATGTGAAATTAAAAAAAAAGAGTACTGAACACTAATTATTATTATTATTATTATACAGGATTTATATAGCACCAATAGTTTGTGCAGCACTTTACAATGTTAGGGCAAACAGTACACTTATAGTACAATTCAATACAGGAGGATCAGAGGGCCCTGCTCGTTAGAGTTTACAATCTAGGATACTGAACACTAATATTACATACATACATTAACCTTGTAATTCATTGGAATCTACTTTGTGATAGTGCTCCTTTAAGAAAGCAATAGGTAAGTCTGTTTTTTTACCTTTTTCCACCCTGGGTGGAAAATTTTGGGATCCACTTTGCTGGGCAAGCTTAAAAAGGCTTACTTTTGAAAACCACCCTAGATGTGTGATTATATATTGTTGTATATCGTTGAATTGTATATTGTATACTATGTATTTGTAATTTATGTACTGTATATAGTTGATGTTTAATTGTATATTGTATATATTAATAAAGGATATCGGGTCTCATATAAGTAAAATCTTAGGAACTGATTTATTAAAAAGTGGCATTAACACCTATCTGTTTTTATTGTAAATACTCAATTAAGTTAAACTTGTTTTTTTGTTTTTATTATTTTAATTCCCATGACCCTATCTGGGTATACAGTACAGTGTGTACTGGTGCCTAATTTACTAAATCAACTCATTATTTGGCTTCAAGTTACAGGAATGTGTTACTGCAAATAGAGCTGGATTAATATACTATATATAGAGATAGACAGGAATAATTTGATTTCTAAGTAGCTGAAAAGAGGTGTCTCTCTCTCAGCAAAGAGCAATGTGGAAATGTTAACATTAGCCTGGTCTAAAATTGAAAAATCCAGTTTTACCTTTCTATCAACACAGACACAATCTGCAGGAAGTGATACAAATGTATCACATGTAACTTTTATAATATTGATGTTGATATAGGATTTCAGCATGTCATGTGTGAGGATTCATTTCAGTTATCCAATCACATGAAAGGAAAATCCCTGTTCAGTTATTTCATCTGCACCTACTCTTTAGGATATTGAAGTTTAGCCTAATTTACCCTTTTTGTCTCTACTTGCATTACATAGTATTAATATTTTTTTTTGTTTGATGAATTATTATTATTATTATTATTATTATTTTTTGTTAATTTACCAATTCAGTAGCACATGACATGTGACAGTGTAGATGACATGACTTAATGATATTAGGTATTATTTTAAATTTTGGAGGTTTTTGTGTGTGTGTGTGTGTGTGTGTATGCATCATAATATTTATACACAATTACAAAAATGTCACATAATTCATTAGAATGAAAAAACTGACATCTGTGCATTGCTGGTATAGAACTTTTTTATACAAATAAAAATAAAATGCTACAAACCTCTGATTTACATTTTAAAACAGAATTCTGGGCAATTTTTTTGTAAAGGATTCTATAAAAGAATACTAAAATGTCACTAAACTCTGATTTTCATATGGAGAATTAAACTAAGACTTCTGTGCAGTTCAGGTACAGGACTCTCTATTTATATATGCATACTACAATCTATTATATATATATAATAATATTATTATTATTATTATTATTATTATTATTATTATTATTATTATACAGGATTTATATAGCACCAATAGTTTGTGCAGCACTTTACAACATGAGGGCAGACAGTACACCTACAATACAAATCAACACAGGAGGGATCAGAAGGCCATGCTCGTTAATATATTATATACAATTAATTAAATAGACTTCTGTGCAGTTCTGGCATAGAATTTTATATTCATGCAGTATATTAATACTAAAATGTTATCAAACTCGAATTTTCTTGTAAAGGATTAAAGCAGACTTCTGTACAGTTCAGGTATAGGACTTTCTATTTATATAGGAATACTAAAATGTCACTAAATTCTATTAAAGGGACTTGTGAGAAGTTCTGGTATAGGACTTTATATTGCTATATGAATATTACAAAGTCACAAAACTCTGATTCCCATGTGAAGGTCTATACAGACTTGTGTGAAGTTTTGGTATAGGATTTTTATATATGAATATTAAACTGTCACAAAACCCTGATTTTGTATGTAAATATTATAGAAGGTTTCTGTACAGTTCAGCTATAGGACTTTCTATTTAAATATGAATACTTAAGATGTCACTAAGCTCTATTAAATGGACTGCTGTGCATTTCTGGTATAGGACTTTCTATTTATATATGAATATTAAAATGTCACCAAACTCTGATTCCCATGTGAAGGATTAAACAGACTTGTGTGCAGTTCTGGTATAGGATTTTATATTTCTATATGAATAGTAAACTGTCACCAAAACCTTATTTTTTATTGAAAGGATTAAAGCAGACGTTTGTACAGTTCAGGTATAGGACTATATATATATGAATAAAAATGTCACCAAACTCTGATTTCCATGTGAATGATTATGACGTATGTCCAGTTCTGGTATAGGACTTTCTATTTATATAAGAATATTAAAATGTCACAAAATTCTGATTGCCATGTGAAGGATTAAAGCAAATCAGACTTCTGTACAGTTCAGGTATAGGACTTTCTATTTTGTATAGGAATACTAAGGTGTCACTAAACTTAATTAAATTGACTTGTGTGCAGTTCTGGTATAGGACTTTAAATAGGAATTCTAAAATGTCACCAAACTCAGATTTTTATGTACAGGATTAAAGCAGACTTGTGTGGAGTTCTGGAATTGAATTTTATACTTATATATGAATACTAACATGTCATCAAACTCTGATTTCCAAGTGAAGGATTAAACAGACCTGTGTGCAGTTCTGCTATAGGACTTTATGACTAGCGGAGTAATAAATTTCCATCGTATAGAGCTGCTGGAGTCAAACAAGCTGCTTGTCTTTAGCATTTGCCTCAGCTCTCTGTTTTATCTTTAATGGTCATTATTTTCAAGGCAAATGGGGAACGAACTCTAACCACATGTTCCACCTCATGGCCTTTAATATAAAATTAAAACCAGGAAAACGTCGTCAGTGAAATCCCCCATTACAGCCAGTTGCTGCCTATTGCAGTGATGGGAGATTAGAGAAGTGTCATGTTTATAGCTGTGTATTAATGTGGATGCCTTGTCAGCCCCAGCACTGGACCAGACTGCAACCCTGCTTCCTTCGATTACCCTGCCACATCTATCCTCAGCACCTCTATACACCTCTAAACACTCATATACACCTCTATACACTTCTATACACCCATATACACATCTATACACCTCTATACACCCATATACACCTCTATACACCCATATACACCTCTATACACATCTATCAACCCATATACACCTCTATACACCCATATACACCTCTATATACACCTCTATACACCTTTATACACCTCTATACACCTCTATACACCCATATACACCTCTGTACACCCATATACACCCATATATACCTCAATACACCCATATAAACCTCTATACACCTCTATACACCCATATGCACCTCTATACACCCATATACACCTCTATACACCTCTATACACCCAGATACACCTCTATACACCCATATACACTTCTTTACACCTATATACACCTCTATACACCCATATACACCTCGATACACCAATATACATCTCTATACACCTCTATACACCTCTATATACACATATACACCTCAATACACCCATATACAGGTTTATACACCTATATACACCTCTATACACCTGTATACACCCATATACACCTCTATACACCCATATACACCTCTATACACCAATATACACCCATATACACCTCTATACCTCTAGTCCAATGTGCATCCATATGCAGCAATCAGCAAACATTTTGATTAGTGTATATAGCATATGCATCATTTACCATGGGTGATAGATTCTTCAGTGTACAAAGATAGCCTATTACATTATTATCACTATTATTATTATTATTATTAATGCTGTTGCTGTTATTAAGACTACCATTGTTATTATTATTAGTAGTAGTAGTAGTAGCAGTATAGTGGTAGTAGTATAGTGGTAGTAGCAATAAAAAATGACTGTCATGTTAATTGTGTGTCATAAATGTGTTCATGAAACACACAGAAGTCAGTTATTATATTTATTAAATTGTAAGCGTGATATATATATATATATATATATATATATATATATATATATATATATATATATATATATATATACACACACACACACACACAAATAATTGTGAGAAGATGATTAATTTCAATCATCCGGTCATGTGCAATAATTACTCAATTTAATTACACCTTTATTTAATTAGCCTAATATATATAGAGAGAGAGATAAAGAGACAGACAGAGAGAGAGAGAGAGAGAGAGAGAGAGAGAGACAGAGATTAGGCAAATAAAAAGGAATTGAGAAGCTTAACACCCTAAAATAGTAGTGTCATTATGACTGGATGATTAAAACGAATCTTCTTACAATTATTTGTGTGAAGATTCTCAACTCTTTCAGTAAATCAGCCCTTATTACTGTGGGCTGTACATTCTGCCTCCTTTTACTAAGAATAAATATTATATTATCACTAGCATTCTTAGTATTAACGATGAGTTTTAAAACAATAATTGTAATAATAATATCAATTATCATCATCAAAGAAGAATACGAAGATTAAGAAAAATAATATGAATAATAATAATAAAAAAGAAGAAGAAGAATTGTTATTATAACTATTAGTAGTAGTAGTAGTAGTAGTAGTGTAATAGTAGTATATATACTCGTAGGTTTAAATGTTTGTAGTATAAATGTTTTTGACCACATAGATGGCAGTTACAGAATTGACAAATTGTCATAGAATATGAGCATATAGGCAATCACTACATTCTGCTTCTCTAAAAAAATATAAAAAAATGACAAACTGTTTAATTAGCATCGTTATTAATATTAATGATTGTTTTAGTTATAATTATTATAGCAGCATAATCAGTAGCAGTAATTGCTTTGTGTTAAAATGGATGCAATAAATTGTGTATATTTAGGAAGCACCCAGAAGGCAATTACAGAATATATAAATGTTTATGGCATATATGCAGACTATCACTATGCTGTACATTCTGTTGTACAAAGCTGACCAGAGTAGTATTATGAATGTTGGTGAGGAGGACAATAAAGCAAATAATAATCCTGCCCCCCCCCCCTGGCCCATACATAGGCTCCCCTGGGTGTCAGTGCCCGGCTCTCACCTGTACTCTGGCCTCGGTGAGCTCAGTCCTCAGTGCCAGCTGTTCCCTGACATAGACATCAGGGTAATGGGTCTTCTGGAAGACTTTCTCGAGCTCCTCCAGCTGCATGCTGGTGAAGGTGGTGCGGTGCCTCCTCTTCTTACTGCTGGACACATTGCTGTCACATTTGTCGGTCAGATCCTCCAGTTCCCCCTTCTCCTGCATCCCCTTCACTGGAGACACTCGCAGGCTGCAGCAGGTATCCAGGGGTCTGTTGAGCTCAGTGTGAAGAGGCTGGCCCTCCACTTTGCTGATGCCATAGTTCACTGAGGAAGGAAAATGTAGTCTGAGTTCAGTAAGAAGACTCTCACAATACAGCTAACCACAAACATCTGGGACACTATAGAAATGGGCCAGTCCTTTCTTCCCTGCACTTTTGATGGAATGTCCTTCAGGGCTGATTTGTGGAAAATGAAGAAGTTACCTGTGGTAACCAATCATATTTCATTTTTCACAGCAGGTTGGCAAATGAACTGACATTTTGGCATGGGTCCCTTTTACCTTGGATCCAATTTTTATCTGATCAGCAGGGGTGAATGATAACAAAGCTGGATCGTGCTAAATCAGAGTTCCTATTTTACTTTTTAGGGGAATTTAAAGAGCGTGTAGAAGGTAAAATCATATACATTTTAAATGCATTCAATTAGTAAAACCTAATTTACAAAAGAAAATGGTTTGATTGAAATCCATGGGCTTTATGAAGGCAATAGGGCACACCACTGCAGACAATATTTTACTGTGTGCCAGAAATATCATCTGTCATTGGCCAAATGATTAAGTTTTTGTTTTATGCATTTTATTATTTTTAGTTTTTAGTTTTTATCTGTTTTGTTTTTTGTCCTGTTTTGTTTGTTTTGATGTTTTTTGTTTTTGTTTTTTCCTGCCCTAGGGTGACAATTGTAATAAGCAGGTTGTCATCCTAGGAAAGGGAATGTGTTAGGACTACATAAGTCCTCCTTCTCTTCTTCTGGAACAGCTTCTTTTTTTGTCCAATTAAATAAAATGCTTTTAAGTTTAATTTTAGAGGAGCAAATATTAAAAAATTATTGTTAGAGTAAATACACTGTAAGCAGAAGGGATTCTACCTCTCTTTAATAGGACTTCCATTGACCTATTATTTTTTAAGGCAATTGCTTTTGGGCACAATGTCGCCTTTGCTTCAGGTTTGTCTGTTTAAACGCAAGCACAAAAAATGATAGTATTGCAGCTTACCTGTCCTTAGATGTGGTGGTTGCATTAGTTTTCTTTTTATCACACTTATTTTTTACCTTTATTTTAACCTGGTGATCAATTCACTTCCTGCAGTCCAGTCCAGAGAGCTCCTAAAGTTAGCAGCTCACAAGATTTCTGGAACAGCTTTTTTTTCTTTCTTTTTTTTTGTCCAACTAAATAAAATGCTTTCAAGTTTAATTTTAGAGGAGCAAATACTATAAAATAAAAATATTTAAATACAGTTTAAATACACTGTAAGCAGAAGGGATGCTACCTCTCTTTAATAGGACTTCCATTTTACACATTCAATGCTCTAACAATACCTCCCCTATTGTGGGCCACATCATAATGAAGCCAGCATATTGTGTGCTGTGTGTGCAGACAGAGGTGCCTGTTGATGTGCTTCAGGAGGATATGAAACAATAACAAGGCACTAAAGGCAGGCAGTCATGGTTCTGAACTGTTATGTCAGGTCACAGGATAACTGATCCAACATGTTACAGAACATGAAAGATCTCTCTTTAGCCTGGGAGAAAATAATCAGCGGTAGAGCTGCCACATGCATCAATGAAAGGCAACTTGGGGGTGTGCAGCTGCTGTGGAACTGGAAGTCCCAGCCAGCAATGCTACAAGGCAGATGATGCTATGGGGGGGCTAGACACAGAGACAGGAGAGCCACAGACAGGGCACACACTGGAGTGATTACTAAACTCCAAAGATGTACTAGTAAGTTCATTGGTTCCTGTGTAAATTGTCGCTATGTTTACAGATGAGATAGTGGCATTAGATTGTAAGCTCTTTGGGGCAGGAATGTACAATATATGTGAAACTCTGCACAAATTGTGCCGCTATATATTACCTGTAAATTACAGACTGTAATAAATAAATAAACTAAACAGAGACTGATAGAGCTGTGCTGCTATAGGTAATAAGGTTTTATTGATCAATGGAAGGTTCTCCTGCCTTTTTACATAATAGAAGGAACACTTACCTTTCTTATCAATAGTAGGCCCACCTACATCCCAACCTGTAAGACCCCATGCACCTCCCAATAAAATAATTTGATTTAGCAAAAGAACTAAGAATGTGTCATTTACACCGTCAATGTTCACGTATCTGTTTAATAAATAAGGTGAAACTGTGCAAATGCCTAATCATAAGCAAGGGAAATAAAAAATAAAAAAAAGAAAGAAAACAGGACTTTGATCTAGCACATGATTGGATGAGTGCAACGGGGGTTCCCCTTATTTAATTGATTTCCCTTATTTAATTCATTACAGTTTATAAAATATAATTTTATTTTAAAAAGCAAACAGAGTCTGCCCCTTAAGAAATCAGCCCTATCAAGGACAATCACAAAATGTTTAATATAAATAATATAATGCAGGGTTGAACAAAGCATAGAAGGACTATTGAGTACATAGTACCTGTTTTTTGATTGAAAATGTATACTTTATTTTGCATAAAAATATACAAAAAACAAGTACTTTAACAGGGTACATTCCACTCTGTACTGCCACGCAGTGCATAAATACACCACATAACAATACAGTTCCAAGCATCACCATAGTGTACCTGTACATTAAGAGCTGCTATGGTGAGAAAACACAGAGACAACCTACATGGAAGGGACAAATGACAGAGCACCCTGGAATCTATATCAGGTCTTATGATGGAGAATAAAGTCAGCAGATCAAGTCTCAAGGAAACGGATACAGAGAGTGTTTCACCTGGACCTACTTACTGAAGTCTCACACATTACTCTGTGTACATGTAATGTTATTATATAAGACATATGTCCTACTAAACTAAGAAATTCTAAACCTACCCACATCTCCATCTGCAACATTATTCTATCGTACTATCCTGGACATTAATGGCAGCAGCGATAGGCAATGCCCAGATAAATATAGAAGGACTCCTTATATTTGCAAAACTTTTAATGACCTTTCTAGTGGGAAAGAAAGAAAAAAGGAAAAAGAAAGAAAGAAAGAAAGAAAGAAAGAAAGAAAGAAAGAAAGAAAGAAAGAAAGAAAGAAAGAACAGTATGAAAACATAATTGGTAGGTAGGTGTTATAATAAAGCTTCTACCTTATGGATGGTTCTCTATATAGCAAAATGTAGATATTACTAAAAACAGAGTTATATTAAACATCCCCTAGCAGTTCGTGTATGTCTTTGCGT